>CM033036.1:20508026-21129924 GCA_019207045.1 Branchiostoma floridae x Branchiostoma belcheri
GCGCTCTGGCGGAGTGTTATTGTACTGCAGCAGAACTTCCGGTTTTGATATTTTTTTTTCGGGACATGTTTGGGTGATGATTTTTAAGTGGTAAGTAGCTGTATAAATGAATAGTAAGGTGTGTAAGTTTTGGCCACTTAGGGGTTTTGCTGGGGCGGTGAAAGTCATTCTTGTGTTAAGTTTTGAGAAGGAATTATGGAAGCAGGGGTCGATGGATCGGAATGACTGTAGGTATGCAGATAGCTTAGGTAGTGATGTACGTAATTGTATGATTATTATGCAAATTAAGAGGTAATTAGCAGCATGCAATAGGTATGTTTGGAAACCGTTGTATGGTGCGTGTCTGTGTACAGAAAAGCTCGCGAACGGCTGGACAGATTGCTCTGATATTTGGTATGTGGGTAGTTCTTGAGAAGGAGAAGAAACGTACGAGGCATTTTTTCGTTTAGTGGCTTTTGACGGTTTTGCCGGGGATGTTTGTAGTTGGAAAATAGGTCCGGCAGTAAACCAGTGTGGCTATATTTGGGTGTAATGGCGTAATGGTTCTATATTTGGGTACTGACGTAATGCTCATGCCCAAGCCGACTGCAATGGTTATATGTTGGTTGTTACGTCATGCAGTTGTGCATGGACCTACCCGACCCCACAGGAAGTGACCCCCAAGGTCATAGTTGCGACAGACGTTTGTATCGAAGACTACAAGAAAATGGTTCATAGGGATAGTACATTATACATGATGGGGTGTACATGTATCCCATAAGATTTGATAATCTGTAGACCAAGAATAAGGGTAATGATGATATTGTATACAGGGGCGTATATCATACGTTTTAAAAGGGTCTATACACGTAACAGTTACTACCGGTACAATACATTGCTGGACAAAGTTACGTAAAGTTTATGTACGAAGTGGAGCAGGGTTAAGTGTTTTTCACAGTAACTTGTAGTCATTGATATGATTGTTTATAGGGACTGTACATTAGACATATGGGATACACAATGTAGTGGACTGCATTGTGAAACAAAGAATGTTACATCATCATTGTTGCAAGCAACAAGTCGGCAATAATGATCTCTACCGCAGGAGTCGTATATTATACGTAAAGGGTGTTGTACAAAAAACTATTATTACTTTGTGGAAAGGTCCATGCAATGTATCAAGTCGTCAATATTTGTTTTATCTCGATAGTCCATTATACACATTGGAAGTATATAACGTACTAAATTGCGGAGCTAGGCAGCAATGTGCATATTTAATATCTATAAATATCTTTTTTTCAGTTACAAATGTAATACATGTACGTTTGACTGTCCTGTTATGAAATGCTGCGGATTAATTAATTGTGCAAACTAGCCCCTGGTTTGCATTGATAGAACTTGATTATAGAAGGCATCCCCCAAGTTATCTAGAGATCAAAAATCACGACGATCCGTCAACCCTTCCCATGTTATTACCCTCCAAAGGAGCTGTCCAAAGGGATGATGCAATTGCGCACGCGCGTAAGACTTGGTGTAAATTCCGGAAATTTTTACAAAGGCCACAGCAAGTAAATTTTATGGATGACATCCTCTGCAGACTGCAAAAAAAGTGCGATAGGGTGAAAAAAACAAGATAGGTGAAAAAAACAAGACAGCTACATTTTCAAAAATAGGCACCATAAAGTTCTGATGACTGTTGTAAAAAGAATTAAAGGGACAAAACATGGCATCAGAGCCAACAAGGCATTCATTCCTGTTTTTAAGACATGCACTGGTATGGTAAAAGTGACACTAGTGTCGTAGACTGGCATAATCAACAAATTTGGTAAGCACACTCATAGCTTCCATATATCCAATAAATTTTATTTCTACAACTACAGTCCTGGGTACCTCGCAAGTGTCACTTGTACAAGTACAATCATTAGGCTACAACACAACATATTTGCTAATTATGGTACTTTATCGTCATGTTGACGGTCCCTGCAGAAGAAAAAATTCTTGTTTTTTTTTCTGAAATCAGGCGAAATTTAATGCACTCGCGGATGTCATCCATAAAATTTACTTGCTGTGGCCCAATCGGACATACTAGTACACTACTCAGTTAGGCTAGTATTTCTCTCTTTGTTAGTTACATGTGTCTTATGTTTGAGAATCTGCTAATATGAAATGAAGTAGGCTTATAAACTGTCCTCATTACCTATGCAAAATAGCCCCTAATTTGTATGATAAAATTTGATTATGTAAGGCATCTCCAGAGCTATCTCACTCATTCACTCGCTCACAGTCCATGACAAAAACTATCTGCATTCCAAATACCATGACAATCTGTGAACCAAATTATTCCACTCCAAAGCAACTACATAGGCTCGGAAAAAATCCTGTAGACAATTTTGCCAATCGGACGTATCATATACTGTTAGGCTAGCCCCTGAGATGTCTATAAAAAAACACCCTCAAACCACCACACCCTCACCCATTTCACGAAGGTTGAGTTCTGCGAACGCTTGTTGTTTCTTTATTTCAGGCACTCCGGCCCATATGAAACAAAGACAAACGTAAAAAAAAATAGGATATGTGCAATACAGCATTGTGAAATATCCGTAAATATAATTGTACAGAGGCGCCGCTAGAGATTGCTGAAGAATTAACTGAGGTAGAATGAGTCGGACCTAAGCACAGACTGTGCAATGGTATTAGATAAATGGTCATTTCTTCGTTAGGCAAGGTTAGTTTGGTCAATATAGATGGCAACCTCTGGAAACACAAAAGGTGCGAATGTTTACATACAAAAAGTGTGACTAAAAAGATGCCTTCTTTATTAATCTTAGTGTGTTTTATTTGGTATTAAAATAGCAAAACACACTGACAAATACCTAACCAGAGATTATTTTGCCATTTTTTTTTCTTTCTTCTTCTCGGAATACCAAGCTTGAATTTGGGTCGGCCCTCAGATAAAATGTTGCATAGATGCCCCGTGATTATAAAAGTAACACCTTAAGCGCGTTAAAAAAAGATCGCCAGATGTATCGAAAAAAGTGTTGGTATTTTTCGAAGTAAGTATATCAACCCCATAAGTCTGGTCATGTACGTTATTCCAGAAATGCGATAAAACTTGAATGCTCGTTGATCTTGAGGGTGATAGCAGGCTGCATTTGAGGAGATCTTTGGAAATTAGATTTGTTCCCAGAATATAAAATCTCGGTATCAAAATGTCAAATAAATCACCCTTTATGTTTTTTTGTGTTGGGAAGTTGGTAGCGTAGGTGTCTTAAAGCCGGTATATGGGGGATCAAAATTGACGTTCTGTACCTTTTATTAGGAAAATTAAAAGACAATCAAAAGACTTTTAAGAAGACGGGCATAGCGATGCTGAAAATTACATTACACACAATGCTCACAGAAACTCTTAAGGAAAATCGTACTTGGATTATATTGGTACAAAGGAAATAAATTGTTGTAATTTGTGAAATGTGTGGAAATCTCTACAATCATCACTAGAATATTTAAGAAATCAGACAGCAAATTCGTAAACTTTTGAAATATATCATCACACACCTTGATAACTCAACGTGAAACATGTCTGTGGAACCTTGATACATTAAAAAAAATTCCGGGTGTATATGTTGACAAGCGCAGTTCTGTTCACCGTTTGGGGAAAATGTAAACTGAACAAAAAAGAGTTCTACTTAGATGGGCAATACGATATCTAAAGTAACAATACCTACAATCGTATAGAGTTAAAAACGATGCAAAATGCAATGTACAAAAGAGAACTTAAAGTTTATGATAAAAAATGTATATTGAAAATTGAAGAAAGAAAAAAAAGTAGTAACCATAAACGCTGAGGATTGTACTAAAAACGATTGATATATCCCTGTTTGACTTATGACTTTTCATGTGATAGCCTTGAACTATGTAATGCTTTTGTCCCCTGCTACAATAAAAAAGAATAATCATTGCCTACCTAAAAATGATATCATGTCTACAAGTGCGGAGGCATATATCACATTAATATATTTATTACTAATTTGTCAGCCGTCTTCAAAATCTTCACGTAAGATGATGTTTAAATTATTTTTTTTAATTTGATTTTTCTTCGTTTTATATTCATCTCACGTCTGCAAAAAGTCAGCAGACAGAATACAATAAATAACATTACGTTTATAGCACTTTGTTCTGGGATTTCGTGTTCTCAGATTTCATTTTCATACTAACCTACACTAAGCCATTGCGCGGTACACATAGACATTACAATGTGTACAAGAAAACAAATAACATTACAACCTCCAAAAAAATTGACAATCGAGTATAACAAAATTTGACTGAACTTTTTGATAATACCTGAGACCCATAGATATTTTCGGTAGTACTAAAAAGTGTTTCTCGCAGCAGTAAGTCTGATTTCATTTGCAGCTGGGAATAATTTTTGAAAGTTGCGAGTTCCTAGCTAGTACACTGCCTTAGATGTCCGTCAGAAGATGTTTAGGTTCAAACCTATTTTTTCTATATTCAGTATCTATGATTGGCATTTTAATGAACTTATAAAGGCTACAGAAATTTCTTTCTTCTAACGACTAGAATTTGTAATGCAATCGATAAAATTAAGTTTAGTAAACTAAATGCAACAAAATAAGGATTTAAAAAATAAAATAAAATAAGATCATTTTGTTTGAAAATCTTTTTGTTATAAATTAACTCCTGTATTAATAATTATTTTAATGTCGACATTATCTTTTCAATTTGTTGCTTAATTATGATCAGTTAATCAAGTAACACTCCTGACTTATCCTTATGGCGTAATTTAGTACGAAAAGACACTAGTAAGTCCATTGCTTTTCATTTGATATGAAGGTGAAGTTTAAATTTATTTGAAATAAGTATTTCTGAGATATCTTCAATCTACTGAAAAGCTCAACAGATCTAGAAAATTCACCCATTGGTTAACCCTCAAACCAACATGTGGGGTCAAAACCCACCCCAGACGTATATTAATATGTGCCATAATAGATTATGACATTTCTCATTGAAAACAACTTTCCTCCCATGAGTTTGTTTGTATATATGTCTTATAACTTCTCATTCGTTTTTACAGAGATTGGCTCATTGTTGATCAAGTTATCAAGTTATGTGCACATCACGTCATTTAGTTTAAATTACCCAACATCTTGGATTTTGAATGATGACATCATCAAATTTGCATAAATTGTCAATATTGAATCATGAAATTTACGTTAAATTTCATAAGATGTCATGAACAAGTATGGTATGCCAAGAAAATCTTTTTTGCTCCGCAAAAATGTGTTTTACAATCCATGAATTTTCTACCGACACCAAGAGAATAAAGATGTGGTCAGAGACGAAATCAGGTTTGGCGGAACACAACAATTTATTCCTCAAACGGGAAATCAATCGAATATGTATATCAGTTTGAGTTACCCACGAAGCAATAACACAAATGACGTCAACAGGTTTTGGGGGTAATCCCCATGGGAATACACAGCACGTCAATCAGCTAATGGTCCAGTTACATCAATATTATGACATTGTCAAACATGAGAAAATACAAACAAAATTGTTTACATGGTAAAGCTTACAAATCTAACCACAGAGCTAAGATAAACAACACAAAAAAAAATGCTGAGGAACCACAGTTGAAAAGAAAACAGCTAAAGTGGACAAACAGGTAATGTCGGAGTCAATCACGGTATGTATGAAACAGAAGTGTTGACGTACAATGGATGACTAGATATGTTGTCTAAGCGATCAACATGTTAACTACACGTCAATAGCTGCTAGTACTAGGAGGATTGAAGATGAAGCTTTAGTATACCTAGCCGCTGGTGACTGCCTATGGTAAGGCTGATACGGAAACAAGCAAATTCAAAATGATATTTGGACAACATCGGATTCCTCAATAACGGTAAAGGCTGTACAAGGTTGTAGGGCGTATCTTCCGCCAAGGTTAATAGTGGAGCTACATGCATAAACAAAAAACGCGTACGTCACTAACGTCCTATGCTTTTTAGAGGCGTACAATCACAGGATAATCTAACGTACTTAATGCACCTTTCTACGGCCTAATTTAAAACTTGAAGTAAATATATTCTGATACGGGTCTGGATACAGCTATCTGTTACATACTATACTTGTCTCATTCATTTGAAAGTCGCAAGATATAGGCTATACAATGTGCCTTTTATGGCTGAGTCATAAGGAAGTTGCAACTAAGCCGTGTGTCTTGTTAACGCTGAACTGTGAGTGCGCAGAAGGAATTTCAAGAGAGGAACTTATGAAATAAGCACGTTGACCGGTGTATTGGACGACAGAGCTGTCAAATGGAATGCCCAAACTTCATGGCTGTTTGAAATCGAGAATAGTGCCGCAATGCCGGCTACCCCAACCCTAACTCCCGTAGGAGGGGGGAGGTAGGATTTACCCATTGCTGTAAACGGCAGGACAGGTGTTTACTCACCTTAAGTAGGAATTGTCAAGAAGTTAATGTATAGGTCCAGTTTGTTCCGGTACAAGTGCGTATTATCTATTGTATATTCTAGAATCGTTGAATATAAGCACTAGACATAAAATGAGGAATGTCGTGCAATAAAGTTCATTATTTCATTCATTCTTCTCCTACATCTTCAAGATTAGATAAGCCGCTTATTGAGTAAACAAGTGCATGTAAAGCGATGGAACAATGTAACTAATACTAGAAGCACTTAACTGGGAACAAGACATAGTGCATGGCGGAGAAGGCGTTAACATGGTGCCGACCGACACCTGCAGTGAATTATTTACGAGAAAGTTTCTTAATACTATATCAGTCGGGAAGGTCCATGGTTCATAAACCAATGGTACAAGTATCAGTCGCAGCAGAAAACAAAATGTCTATATGTGAGACAGTTAGTGCAGCCAGTTGGGAGGGCCCAGGTACTAGCTGAAGCGGACTCTGCCTGCAGATGAAACTGTAGACTCGGTCGTTGACAGGATGTCCGTGCAGGAGGTTTGGACTGGGAACAGGCAGGTGTCCAGGCCCGTACACATTTGGGGCTCCGCGGCATCGGGTCAGTGGGCTGTCAGGTGGGGCACCAGCCGTCCTCCGGTGAGAGGTGTTCCGAAATGCCTGTCGAAAGGGCCTCGGGCTCGCAATACATGGAAATGAAGTATAAAACAAAGTCATTAAATGTATTCCGAAAAGAGTGTTCCAGTCCGAGACTAATATATATATACCACAACAATCTAGAAATCGGCTCATTTCAATTGGAGCCTTGACAAAAATGGGAGATAATGTGTTGTGTTTAGTATCGCGCTCATAGCGTACTGAAGAAAGACAGTTCATCTGGGAGAATCCAGTGAAACAAAGACTTTCTCGAATTTGAAATAAAAAATTGTCTGATTTTGGTGTTATAAGCTCTTAGCAAAATGTATGATACAAGATAGAGTCCAAGTAATCCGTAAAATATTATTGTAGGTGAATAGATAATACGTCAGGGTTTTAAGATTTTTCGCACCTTGCTATACTCTCTGGTTATACCGTGGCTGTAAGGCGGCAAAGGTTTCGGTTTCAATGATGACGGGTTGTCAATTTAAAGCCAACACAACTTCTGACGGTCTGAACAGAACAAGATTGGAATGTCTGCCTTACATGGCGAGACGAGCAAAAGCAATTTTTATCTAATAGATGATGATTTAGATACATTGAACTACATGTCGGAGGGAAGAAGAGGCATCCTACACACTTCTCCCCGCGACATTGGCCGTGTTAGAAACAGTGCAGTCGAATAACTGTATTGCGCAGAGACAAAACATGTGCCGAAATGATTGATTGTCACCGCTCTTGAATTTGACAGGTCCTGGTAGACGACAGGACAATTGCCAGCGGGAGCCTTTAACACTGTTGTACCTGGCGGCTTTTGGCGCCTGTAAATTTATTAAGTGGCAACCGTCGATTACAAAGAGATGTCGGCATCACGATGGGGTGGCTTTGGTACAATTAGATTTACGCCATGGGCACACAGATCGAAGAGAAATGTCTACCGAACACGGGAGGTTCATGTTAATTCCATGTGTTTCAAACGCATAATGTAAATGAGCATATACATCGTGCTCTCAGAAAGCACTGCAACAGCAGCGTAGCAAATGAAACGCAATACGGACGGCATAGATTCACCAGGTAAATTGTTTCGAATTAGTAATGCAGAGGAAATTATGAGGAAAAACCTGGGGGGTGGGAGGGTAACATTGACCAAGGAGGGCTCGATGTCGAAACAAGGAATTGCATAATTTGACCGCGCGTTGAAGAGTGACCAATTGTCCCTCGTTTCCCGTTATCTGTCGGGTAATCAAATAATATACTTCGATTATATCTGTGATATTTTTATATGTATATATGATTTGACTTGTTGTGACTCGTACTTAGCTCGGTTGGGCAAGAATTTACAATGAGTGTCTTCATTCATTCATTCAATATATGGACCAATGAGATCGCGCCACGTATTTGCCTAGTGGCAGGGAACCTGTCTTGATTACGAAGACGCCGGAATTACTAACATTGTTGAGAGAATTTTGGAAATGAACAGAATAAGTGCATCGGGGTGTTATGGCAAACCTCTCGATGTTAGATTCATCTATAAAATGCACTGGGGTAATTCTGGCTCCCCACGCGAGCTGGGTTCCTACTAATAAGCGAGTAGAGTCGAGGTACCAAGTATGAAAAGAGAGCAATTAGAGGCCCTATGAAAACAAGGCATCGGCTAGTCTATAATTATGTCATTTGTAAACAAACGGTTAGCGGAGGTGCAAAAACAGAGCTTGGCAGTACTCAATTGTCTGTAAGATAAATTGAAAGAAAAAAAAAATACAATATGTCGCATGTCGATAAATTCAGAATGTTAAGAACTGCGCCATACGGACAGAACAAATCGTCCGCCAGCACATATACAAGTAACGATAATTGTGCCTCACGAACAGAACAAAATCGTTTGCCGGCACATATACAAGTAATAACAATTGTGCCTCACGGACAGAACAAATTCGTCTGCCGGCACATATACAAGTAATAACAATTGTGCCTCACGGGCAGAACAAAATCGTCTGCCGGCACATATACAAGTAATAACAATTGTGCCTCACGGACAGAACAAATTCGTCTGCCGGCACATGTACAAGTAATAACAATTGTGCCTCACGGACAGAACAAATTCGTCTGCCGGCACATATAAATTTAATAATACTTCGCCACACGGACAGAATAAATCGTCTGCCATAATGGAATTACCCACCGTTCAAAACTTGTTTTACTAGCTGAATAATAGGACACGAAATGCGACGTGCATGCGTGGGTGGGGGATCTAATGTCTGGCTGAAAACGACTGCTTAATTACGTAGGTAACAAAATTTGCATAAACGTGATCTTGAGAAATCTGTAAACATGACAAGTACAGCTTTGTAACAAATTGTACACGGAGATCCACTTGTGCGCACATTGAATCCCCTGGGGTATACAATCGACCTTATGCGTATTCATGACATCGGACATTTGGACAAGTACGCAAAACTATTAATCAAATTACAACTTCACGGCCACAGCCGTCGTTGGGCCCG
Organism: Branchiostoma floridae x Branchiostoma belcheri; assembly: GCA_019207045.1. Classification (NCBI taxonomy): domain Eukaryota; kingdom Metazoa; phylum Chordata; class Leptocardii; order Amphioxiformes; family Branchiostomatidae; genus Branchiostoma; species Branchiostoma floridae x Branchiostoma belcheri. Next base: position 20,517,606 of record CM033036.1, read on the forward strand.
ACAAACGTATCTTTGGTACGACTAGAGCTCAAATAGAAGAGAAGAAAAAAAAATTGGTGTGAGGAACTGTCACAAAATTAGTTTATGCTAGAAAAGAATTTGTCTAGGAGTTGCAGACGCGATTAAGATTTATCTCTTAAATGCGAATAGCGACGAAGTGAAGTCGTAGCTACGGCGTGTATATTATGACATGTGTGAACCATACGACATGACAAATTATAGAGCAAGGAAATTTTGTCATGCTAAAGCTGGGTGGGTTGGGCGGAAAATTTTCAGAGCAAAAGTCTGTGTGCTTTCACGTCGGGATCTGTTGGTGTAATGACCCTTTCGTGCCGCCGCGTCCTGTCAGCGCCCGGACCACATACGGAGTTTGTCGGTACCAAACAAAAGGATGTTTTTGGTATTAATTAGCACGGCGGCATCGCCACGGCCTGGCTTTGCTCGTCCAAGCTTATCGCCTAATTACAAAGGGCGCCGCGAGGAGCAACACTATAGTCACTATAGTCACTATAGTCATTTATGTCGGCTCATATTCATTCCTTTCAAAACATTATTTTTGCTCCGCAAAAATGTGTTTTACAATCCATGAATTTTCTACCGACACCAAGAGAATAAAGATGTGGTCAGAGACGAAATCAGGTTTGGCGGAACACAACAATTTATTCCTCAAACGGGAAATCAATCGAATATGTATATCAGTTTGAGTTACCCACGAAGCAATAACACAAATGACGTCAACAGGTTTTGGGGGTAATCCCCATGGGAATACACAGCACGTCAATCAGCTAATGGTCCAGTTACATCAATATTATGACATTGTCAAACATGAGAAAATACAAACAAAATTGTTTACATGGTAAAGCTTACAAATCTAACCACCATACAGCTCACCAACTGTGAGCAACCAAGACGCCCAAGAAGGCGCGAAATGCGACAAGGCTAACTCACACGATGCCTCCACCATGATCTAGAATACATGAAGGTCCGGTAGATAGGGTGTAGCGGGATTAATGCCCCCAAAACGCTTTTGTACTACTGCAAGTAGCATCATCCAGATGGAGTCCGTAACGAAATTAGGTTCTTTCTGCCACAAGTTTGTTCGGTACCATATGTGGACCGACGGAGCTGAGTCGAAATTATGAACGGGAATGTGGGAGGAAGTCGGGCATGTTACGGGGAGACTTCGGTCAGAACCACCTTCCGAACAGATTAAATTTCAAAAACTGTGACATGCCAAGGCTACTAAATTACATGCAATGTCTTCTGGAACCCATTGGCAAAAATTTCACAGATGTCGTTGTACCCTAGCTCTACGTAGCAATATGAACACGCGTTTGCTGCTAGATAGAGAGCACGGTAGATTTTGCGATAGTACAAATCGGTACGCCATGACAATTGAATTGTCGTGTAAGAAACCCGAAAGTTTGGACGAAATGCTCGTCCGGGGACTGCCGTTGTAGCAGAACAAGGAAACCCAACCGGGAAACTAAAGAGTACCCCGTAAGAACAAATTATGTTCGAGATTGGGGTATTCATAAAAGGACAAGTAACAAGATAAAAGTAGGGCGGGCTCACCGTAGAGTATGAGTTGAGTTCAGACGGGCGCCTGTCCGGTCACTAATGAAAGGTTCGACTAGACGCGTGCGACGTTGACGGGTAGGTCACCTCGATAGGCTGATGACAGGCCAAGTTCAGGAAGGTCCAGTGGATACGTGGCTTACTGGCTTCGATGCGGGTTCTTGCCGGGCTGGCTCCGCTGATCCGGGGTGCGGCTCCGAAGAGGTCGAGTACGTAGCGGCCTGGCTTCAAAGAAACAATTTTCGGCCAAGGAAGTGATCGGTACACGAACTGCGATCTGCTGGGACAGGGAGTATTCCGGATTTCCCAGTCTGATGCCAACACATGAGACGAAAACACAGGAAATATTCAAGAAAAGTAAGAAAATTTTCAGAGCAAAAGTCTGTGTGCTTTCACGTCGGGATCTGTTGGTGTAATGACCCTTTCGTGCCGCCGCGTCCTGTCAGCGCCCGGACCACATACGGAGTTTGTCGGTACCAAACAAAAGGATGTTTTTGGTATTAATTAGCACGGCGGCATCGCCACGGCCTGGCTTTGCTCGTCCAAGCTTATCGCCTAATTACAAAGGGCGCCGCGAGGAGCAACACTATAGTCACTATAGTCACTATAGTCATTTATGTCGGCTCATATTCATTCCTTTCAAAACATTATAAAACTTGAATATTTAAGCCAAAATTTTAAAAATTGCGTAATAAATATGCCCGTGGAAATTCCGTTGCATGACAACATGAAAAATGATGAACTTTTTTTATTCACATTAATTACTTGCAATCAACATTTTCTCAAAAAGGACCAAGTTTGGTGACCCTAGCAAAAGCTATTCAGGGGGTCTGAATAGCGATAGTGCAAAAGGTGGTCCTCATGGTATTTTCCATGAATTATGATAATGTGCTAGAATTATTCTCGCCTTATCATGTCAAACTGCCCCACATAGATTAATCAAGATATACATATATGCAAATCACAAAAAGAGTCCCCCCAAAAAATGTTTTTTTTTTAATGTTATGGGATCAGCTTTGACCCCATACAGTACTAATCTACATCACAAAAAAGGTACGGTGGTTTGAGGGTTAGTACTGTGCAATTATTTAATCGTACGTACCAAACTTAAAAGTGTTTCTATAACTTGATTTCCCTTACTCCGATTAAGTTGGCATTAGCTTTCAGGCTGTCAATGATAATATGTGGTATATACTTTGTTGATGTTATAGACTGTGTCATACATCGAGAATATTTAGTGTTGAACCTATGTTTTGAATCGTACTATTCACAAAAACTTAGCATATAGTCACACGATTCACTGAATCAGGCTGTGTACCGACTTCCGCCCGAATTTCCTCCTCATTGGATCAACACGAAAAATAGGGGATTTTTTTTTCACGTAGAGGCACATGGGTCCGTACCTTACCTTAACTACCTGTTTTTAAATCGTGGCTACGATACCAGCACTTTATGACAGACTTGTGTAATGAGTTTATTAAAGATGGTAAATCAGTGTTTGAATACTCACTTTTCGCATTTTTCTATTTCTTAGAGACGTTTATTTCTTCTCAGTGTCCACACCAGGCATCTGAAAACGTTGCACTGGTAGGAAGATGCTTTTCTGTGACTTTGCGAGCCTATTTAACCAAATGTCGACAACGATCTAGAGACACAGCATCTTACTTAAGCACAGATACGATGGAGTCTGAAAACGTCCTAAAGTCACATCCAGTTGAATATTCGAACCTTCACCCTGCGAGTGCCATTAGATCAACCAACGGGGACAGCAATCCATGCAGCAATTTAAATTCAGACATCTGTCTAAAACCAACAAGTTTTGCACACATTAAAAGCGAGGAAATGACTTCTGTTGCCACAAATAACACAGATATCACATCGCACACTGAGACGAATGTGGTGCAAGATGACAATGAGTTACTCAAGACAGAGCTCAAGCAAAAAGAAGAAAATGATGAATTCATTACCGATTATGCCAAAGAAGGAAGTGACGAATCAAAGCATTATTTGGAAGAAGGAAGAACCAAGGATGATTTTAGCAGTTCTCTGTACACATTCTACTCTAATCCCCCGACCGGACCGAATGGTCGAAATCCTAATCCGACGTATGAGCTAAACGAGCTGGATCAATCCAATCCAATGTACAGGCAGTGGCTCCAGAGCTATCGTAACACGAAACTGGCGCGTGAGACAGAAAGTCAGCCTAAACCTTCCTCCATGCCTGCTTACAACGAACAGCACAGCACGCCAGATCCCGATAGCGATCAGGAAGGTGATGATGGCAATATATTGAAAGAACTAAGTGACTGCACTCCCTCCGTTGATGTTGATACTCAAGCATGTGCTGTTTCATACCAGTGTCAAGATTACATGGCGTCTGTCGGGACAGGTGTGGAGAAGGAACACAGAAATGATCCCTCACTGGAGGCAAAATCGGATCCAAACAGTGACAGCGAAACGTCTGCAAACTTAGTAGGATCTACCAGAAATGATCGAGACTCCCCCGATCCTGTAGTAAATGGCTGTGAAGATCCTAGATTCCCAAACTTCCACAATTTGAATCACGTCGACGTGCGAAACATGCTGAACCCTAATCCGATGTACATGGCGCACGGTCCTCGCCAAGGGGTCTGTGGTAAGTCATGCGCTCGATAACACCTATAAGTAGTCTGTTTGAGGAAATTTGGAACTTAATAAAAAGTTTGTTGAACACCTTTGTATGGGTGGAAATTTATTGCTTTTCTTATCTCCATTTTCTTCCCCTGTTCAATCTTTTAGATAGTTTTTTTTATGTTTTAACAAAAAACATACATATACATGTCTTCTTTAGCTATCATTAAAAAACATTTTCGCAATGATCTTATCTTTACTCCAAATAAAATGTTGCATCAATTTTTCTTTCACCTCATAACCGTTAACCATCAAACCACCGTACCTATTTTGTGACGTAGATTTCCGTATGGGGTCAGAACTGATCCCAAAACGTTTTGTACAAATACATTTTTTGTGACTTTTTTTGCGATTTGTATATATGTATAGCTTCATTAATCTATGTGGAACAGTTTGACATGATTAGTTGACAATAATTTAAGCTCATTAACATAATTTATGCAAAAGATCATAAGGACCACATTTCGCACTAACGCTATTCAGATCGGTAAGGTTTTTTTTACGTCCGCACCAAATTCAAAGTCACATAGCCCCTGAATAAATTACGCTAGGGCCAGTAAACTTGGTCGCTTTTGAGGAAATGTTTATAGAAAGCAATTAAAGTGAATAAAAAGTTCATCATTTTTTCATGTTGCCATGGCAACGGAATTTTGAAGGTCATAATTATTATGCAACTTTCTAGTTTTGGCTTAAACATTCACGTTTTAAGGTTTTCACAAATTTTACAAGGTTTTGGCAAATCACTCTTGTTCATGACAGCTTATAAAATTCAACGTAAATTTCATTAATCAATATTCATAATTTATGCTAATCCAAGATGGCGGACAATCTAAGTTAAATGACGTCATGGCGTCGTCATGTAACATGATAATGACACACAGGTCGTTGCTATAATTTTGTTTCACATATACATTATTCTCTGAAAATTTCGTGATCATACAATAAGTAGTTAAGGCGTGGCTTTCAAACGTTTGTTTAAGAAAATGGAGATAAACTTTCAATGATAACTTAATCAATAATGAGCCAATCTCGGTAAAAACGTATGCGAAGTTATAAGACATATATACAAACAAACTCATATGAGGAATCTTTTTTTTCAACCAGAAATGTCATAATGGCACATATTGATATTCGTCTGGGGTCAGTTTTGACCCCATACGGTGGTTTTAGGGTTAAAGGATACCAAGCTTTACTATACTTTCAGAAGGTGCGTTGGGCCGAACCTGTTACGTGTTAACAACAGCCACCTTTACATTCTTGATTTGTGCTGGAATCTGTACCGTGCTTCTCATATTCTCCAATAAAAACATGAATGGTAATCAAGAGGTAAGTCAGTGTCCGTTTGGTGCTATTATTTGCATGAATGAAGACCTTTATTATAGGTCGCAACAAAAGATACATGGTATATGTACAAGGAATGAATCTAAAATACACAAGAATCGTATTCTACTACGTAATTTCGACTTCTTCCCGTTTCTTTGTGATATTGAAAATGTAGGAGCAGATATGCTTTATAAGTAAATGTTTGTCTGAATTCATGAGGAATATGAATTTATCTATATTACTTAGTTGTATGAAGTGGAGGAACATGGGTTCTATCAGTCTATAGAGCTCAGTCTATCTCTTTTGTACAAACTACATTCTACTTCAAAATGTTGTTCGTCTTCTAACTTATCCAGATTACAGTATCTACATATTTGTTGTTCTAGGAGTGCGGTTATGTCTTCCGGTTTCAATGTATAATTTATTAGTGATCGTCTATCGCTAGCTGTATCAACTAGCCTGCTGTACTTACTCTTTGTTCTGTTGTAGGTGACACCTGCTAATGCATTGATTGAAGAGAGTACCTCCACATTCAGATCAACGTCAAACTTCTCAGAGGAGTTCGTAATGCTATCAACCTCCAATAGCCCGAAAGATGCTAAACTGCAATCATCCTCAAAAAGCCCACAGCGTGCCACGCTACCACCAACCTCCAACGCTCCAAAAGGTACCACTGATACATCAATCTCAAAAAGCCCACAGTATACGACGCTACCATTCAGCTCAAATAGCCCGCACCGTTCCACACTTTCATCAAGCTCCAAAAGCCCTAAGGGTGCCATACCACAATCAACCTCCTACATCAAACAAAGCAAATATAAACCATCTTTTTTGGTTCAACTTACTCATGAATTATTTGAAATATTTGGGTAAATTGGCATTTTTACCTTCCATTGTTTTATCATTTATGAATTTAAAAAAAATGGAGCTGTAACGAATATTGAAAGATTGGCATGAAATAATTCTAAATCTGATTCTTTTGGCCATATTGACGACGTCATCAGGTTTTATTGCCCCTAAGATTATTTCTTTTCTATGACAAAATACAGCACTTTGGTACATGCTACCGCAATTAAACTATGTTTTCCATGTTCATAATGATACAAGCTATGAACTCACGGTTGCGCAAATTGATATCTACTAATGATCTGTCTTCATTACCTACATAAAATGCCATGGAGGTTATATTTATATTTCAGCCATACATAGTATGGTGAAATATATTGTATTCGTAATGTTTCTTTCTTTCTTTCTTCTTTCTCCTGTCAAATCTTCAAAGTGATTCATCTCCGCCGTTCCTGGACCGAATGACCAGAAATTTGGCACAGGGGTAGAATGGGCCAATACCTTGATGCTTTTTTCTCAGTTTTTTTCATATCTGCCTCTAAAATGATTTTATTGAGATTTTTTTGGTCAATTTTAGACCAAAACTGTATATTTTGGCCCCTGTACCCTGGTATTACAACCAAATGAGCTGAAATTTGACAGAGATGCGCCTTGATAATGCCCCCATATAAATTCGATAACACTTTTGGTGTACAATACAACAAAATGCTTATTTTTGCGATTTTTTTACCAATTTTTGACCAAAAAAGGACACTTTTGGCCCCTGTACCCTGGTATTACAACCAAATGAGCTGAAATTTGACAGAGATGTGCCTTGATAATGCCCCCATATAAATTCAATAACACTTTTGGTGTACAGTACAACAAAATGCTTATTTTTGCGATTTTTTTTACCAATTTTTGACCAAAAAAGGACACTTTTGGCTCCTGTACCTTGGTATTGCAACCGAATGAGCTGAAATTTGACACAGATGTGCCTTGATAATACCTTCATATAAATTTAATAACACTTTTGGTGTACAGTGCAACAAAAGGCTTATTTTTTGCGATTTTTGGCCAATTTTTGACCCAAAAAGGACACTTTTGGCTCCTGTACCCTGGTACATGTATTACAATTAAATGACCTGAAATTTGGTATAGATAGGCATTAGATACTTGGTAACAAGATTCAAGTAAAATTTTTGACATAAACAACTTTAAAATGATTAATTTTGGCACTTTTCTGAGGGGAAATTTGTTTTCTTTTGGCCTCCTGACGTGACCTTCCGTGACCCCGCACAGAGCCACACCTGTGCGCGTCAGCCGGAGAGTTGATTGAATCAAAGACCTAGCCAATCAGCGAAGAGGAGGCCAAAGGCTAATTAATATTCATAAGCGGGGCCTCATGATCCCGTATATAGCAGTGTTCCTGCCAGGGGGAGCGAAGCCCGCCTAAGGCTCTCGCATTTTACACTATTCAGAAGGCTTTATATTGTATCAATTCTTAGGGCCATATCTATGATAATCGCAGCAGTCACTTAACTTCTCTTCAGGGGTTTAGCGTAACACTATTTCAGGTCAAACCGTCAAAGGCAACTAAAAACAAACTTTAACGTTACTGAGTTCAACAGTACTTATAACTTGTTATCCGAAGTTGAAACGCTAGCGATGGTATTTTCGCTGCGCTGTTAGCTCCGTGCGACTGTTGTTGACGGTCTTATAACGGTATATTTTGCACCCCTGTACCCTGGTATGAGTAACATTTGGTATAGATAGGCATAAGATAGTTGGTAAAATGATCCAAGTAAAATTTTTGGCTTAAAGTACTGTAAAAGGCTTAATTACAGCACTTTTTTTAGGGGAAATTGGTTTTCTTTCGTTCTCCATGCCATGATCTTTCGGACGTTCACCCCACAGAGCCGACATCTGCACCTGCGTCTAGCCGGCAGGAAGAGTTGATTCAATTAATGGTTCAGCCAATCAGCAAAGAGGAAAGCGAAGGCTAATTAATATTCATAAGCGGGACCACACAATACGTTAACTTGAAGACTCAGGCCGTACAGACTTCTCGCCAGGATTTTTTCAAAGCGTCGGACAGGGGTCCGGGGGCCGCCGAATGTCCCTGGCGGGGTCCAGGGACAGGGCCACTGTGGGGGGGGACCCAGGTGGGCGAAGCCCCCCCGGAAGCTCTTGCAATTTAGACTATTGAGAAGGCTTCTTTTATCAGTTTTTTTAGGGCCATATCTACGATAATCGTAGCAGTCACTTACTTCTCTTCAGCAGTTTGACTTTAAAATATTTCGGGTCAAAGCTTCAAAGACAACTAAAACCTCATAAACAACAAACTTTACTTATCTCAACAGTATACAAATATATTGTACGGGTTGCCATCCTTAGTTGAAGCGCTTATTTATAGCGCTAGTATCTTCGATGCGCCGTTAGCCGCCGTGCGACTTTTGTTGACGGTCTGATATCCCTACGTCGCCGCCTCGCTGATATTCCCACGAACATGTTTCAAGAAAAATACCCAGCAAAAAACGCTGTTCTGCGTCAAATTCTATTCTATAAAACATGTGGGACTCAGTGTTACAGTCTAAATATTTTGTAGAAGCACCGCTGTAGGAAAGAAGGTCCAAGCAATGTAAAACATCACGTAGCATGAAGTTCGCTGTCAACTGGCACACAGCACATGGCTGTTTGAAACTCTAAGTCTAATCAACAGCCGTGTTTGATTGATAGCCGGCGGTCCTTTGATGAAGTCGGCGAAAGGTGCGTTAGTTAGAAAATCTGCGTTTAGTTTTGATACGTAATTATAAGTTAGACAGTGGCGAGAATGATTATTTTCTCATCAATATTTCTCTTCAGAATTATTTGAACTTAATTGTACATCTAAACAATTGGCTTACCTGTGCAATGTTTATATGATTAATGATCATGTGTAACGTATGGCTCCTAGTCAATAGATCAGCATTTTCTCTATAGTGACCACCTGTCTATAGTGGCCACATTTCCTAGTGCTGTTGTTGTTTGACATAAACTTTGAACATTTAAATTGTAAGTAACTTTAAACTGCCAGAGTTTCAGCCCAATAAAACACTCTCAGCGCCAGCCTCGAGGGTATGAACAGACTGACCAGACAGACGAAAATAAATCCTTGAACAAGGTTCAATCGTATCTTCCGGGTCTGGCAGGAAGTTGTTAAACTAAAATAATAATAGGCTCGATGGCTGATTGCATACAAAGTAAAACAGTTTAACAGTTTTACAGCTTGAAGAAAACAAACGCTCCTACAGTACCTGCACCTGCTTGATAATTATTAAATCGTATGCCCTACTTGAATAAAAAAAAGTTCACTGCAATAATGAATGTACCCACATCACAAGGAGCTTATACTTTTTTAAACTTACACCTAGTTATCGTACTGAAAATTGTTAATGACATTACATGAAGTCATTCAACAATTTTCAGTCATGATGAAAATTTTCCGAATGGAAGGTGTGATTATTGTCATTTTCTGAAAAGTAGAAGCAAGCTCTGTTTTTACCTGGAATCAATTCACAATACCAGTCCACTTTGGGGGATAATGTACTGTTAAGAGATTGTTCCATTTTTGCGCAGGGGTGATTTGGAACAGTCCAATGTTGCGTGGGAAGGGGTATGGCTGAAATATGCTGTATTTGCTCTTAAGCAAATGTCGGCCTTTCTAGTTTCAGTAGCGTCTGTATGTCAGCAAGATAACTCAAGAACGGCTTGGTGGATCGGAAATAGGAGTACATTTGCATAGTTTATGAGAAAAATCAATCATAGCAGTGTTTTCGATGTATCTCTTGTCCCGGTCATGACATGGTCTTGATATTTCACTAGTAGCTAGCTTTAAGATTGATCACAAAGTGTGGCAAGTTTTAGCCCCCAACATTTAAAAATGAAACTGCAGGGGCATTTTTGTCAATATTTTCCAAAAAGGATAACTGCAGGAAGGAATCACGGATTGATATCATTTTAGGCATGCGGCTGGCTTACGAGAGAACATAAGCAGATTTGCATGATTTTTGCCAAAATTGCAAAACCGCTTATGAGAAATGATGGAAATTTCATACTTGTGACGTGCATGTTAGTCAATGATGAACATCACCATGCATAAATCATGTAAAGTAAACTCCTGTTCTGAACATGTTATGGTCACGTTTTTTTAGTGTTTGATAGTTCTTGTGCTCAGGAGAGATTGACATAACCTTTGGCCCCCTAGTGGCTAGTTCAAAGATAGCAGGGGCATTTTTGTCAAAAATCTTCTGATTAGAATAACTCAAGAAGGAGACAATGGATTTTCGTGATTCTTGGTTTGGAAGTACTTTAGCCAATGTTGTACAAGTCAAGATACTAACTATGCAAAAGAAGAGAACATTTGCATAATTAATGACAATATTCCTTCTTTGCAGTTTTTCATGTATTCCCTGTGCTAGACATTTGGTATCGACATTTGGTCTTGACATTTGCGTGGCAGATAGCTTTTAGTGTCATAGATAGTGTGGGCGAGTAACATCCCACTTACATTTAGTTGTGGAACTGCAGGGGCGTTTTTGTCAAGACAAAGAGGATAACTGCAGAAATGAACGATGGACTGCCATCATTTTAGGTATGCATGTAGTTTAGGCAAAGATGTTCATAATGATATACATGTTATGCAAACAAAGGCTTAATTTGCATAATCTATGATGAAATTGTATATTCCATTGTTTTATATAACTAGACTTCAATAGATGTAACACATGTAAATTATGATAGGTGGAACATAAACAGATACCTATTATGCAATAAGGAGCTGATTTGTATAATATATACAAAAATTGCAAAACCGCTCAATGATTAATAATGGGAATTTCAATACTTGTGACATTTTAACATTAGTCAATGATGAACATTACTTTGCATAAATTATGCAAATGTGTTAGTTATTTGCATGAAATTTAAAAAAGGTCTCAATATTTCAAGGAGGTATGAGGTCGCTGGACTCTAGTCAGTAAAAGATTTTTTTTTAGATTAGATGAAAACAAATATTTTCCAATTACTACAGTTCGTTAGTAGATGCCAATTTGCGCAACCATGAGTTTGTAGCTTTCATCATATTATGCACATGAAAAACAGTTTAATAGCAGTGGTATGTACAAAAGTACTGTATTTTGTCATAGAAAAAATTAATATTAGGGGCAATAAAACATGAGGACGTCATCAATATGGCCCCCCAAAAAATCAGATTTAGACTTCTTTCATGCCCATTTCTTAATAGTCGTCACGGCTCCATTCTTTCTCAATTCTTTAATGATACAATGTAAGGTCAAAATGCCAATTTAGCCAACCTGAATGCCCTAAGTTTGCTAAATTGTTTACATAAAGGTTGCCGCTAAGGTTTTCTGTTTTATCCTCAAAACTGATGCCCTTATCTGGTTTATGACATCTTACTGTCACACAAGAGAAGAGAGAAAAGAGAACTGGTATGTTTAAACACACAGTGTCAGGTACAAGATGGTAGTCAAAAGACTAAATTGCCTTGTACAATGTAAAATACTGGCGCTCAAGAGTCTATAGGAAATGTTCTACCTAAGTGCATTAATCTAATTATAATCATTGCAATTCTCACATAACTGTACAATTTAAAAGTTCGGATGTACACACACACACACACACACATATATATATCCATATATATCAGTAATGAAATTGATCTCATTTCAATCTTAAATAGAACTATAATTGAGAAATATTAAAATTATCTCAGTAACCCTACGTCATTTTTCGGCCTTTCAGCCTAATTAACTGCTGCCCATACATTATGTGTTGTACAACAATTACTTGATTTTTTTGTCTAGAATTGCCGACATGTTTTGAAGCTAAATATTGATTAGATACAATCTATGTTCATTTCTCATATAACTTATGCATATCGCAATATTAATATAATGAGCACTTGACAATGCTGCTACCTTCAAACACCCTGTGCATCGCACAGAAATATTTTTTCAATACAAATTCGGTATGTGTGTAGGCAGCTAATATCTATCTACAACATCCTGTTGAGACATTATTTATAACTGTAATCAGAAGAAAGATATCTAATGATATTTGCAAAATTTTGACAAAAACGGGCCCTTGGAAATATTCATGTAGCCATAGCTTAGCACTGAAACCTTCTAAGAAAATGGTCTCAACAGAAGATTGTTGACACCATTATAATTACTGTGTTGTGCAACTTGTCTCCTTTCAACCCATATATTTTGTAAGTTGGAGGAATATTGTCTCAGCATGCACAACTTCATTTAAAAAATGACTATAATATTTAGACTTTTGGCAACTGCATATGTGAAATCTGATCTTGTTGTGATTTGTGTACAATATGGCCAATTAACTTGTTGAAATAGCACCCTCACAGAAGGAAAGCAGACTGCCTGGTCAGAACAATGGGTAGTTCACAGCTTGTTTACACCTTTACCTGGCTCTGGCTTACCTGCCAGACGCAGCTTGGGTTGCTTTTGAAAACAATGCACAAACATCTTTTTAAGCATATGTGGTGTAAATAATTCTCTTTTATCTTATTAGAAGTTTTCAATTACAGTCGTACATGTATAAACAATGTGGTGTGAATAATTCTATTTTTATCTTATTAGAAGTTTTCAATTACAGGTGTACATGTATAAAACTAGTAATTTCCAAGAAAATAAAGGTAGGGCCTATCATTAAATGTTTCTCTACAAATGACAGCAATGCACTTGGTGATTATAAATCTAAGCGAAGTGTACACGTTTATCCCCAATTCTAACAAAGGACACAGAGCTAGTCAGACTGATGTTTGTTTTTTGTCTCCAAGTCCATCGAAGAAATCATTGAAAATCTATTTCAGTCTTGGATCCTTTTTGTATCAAAACGACTATCTGGCGCAAGTGAGCAACTCGCATGTTTTGCATAACGGAAAGCTCGGTCTACTCCAGGAGACCAGGAATCAAATTTTAAACCGCCTTGCTGAAGTAATTTGAAGTTCATCATCACCATTAGAAGTTATTACAACTGACCTGTGTGAATTGTGGATCTAACGTCACCAAACTCACAAACTAAAAACACTAGAAGAATCTTGTAGAAACAGTAAACGTTTTGAAAATGGACACATTGTTACATTTCTGAAGGAAACATACTTGGCAATGTTTTTACTGGCCTCCTGGCCTGTATTATTTTTGTGTCTTCCGTCACTGATTATGAATTCAATCATGTAGGCTGAAACAAATCATAAATTGAAAAAAAAAATCGCTATTCTGTAATGCTGTAACAGACAAGGAGGTTATAAAGACACACATTGGACGTTTTCTAGAAATTCTTGATTTCTTTTCTAAGCATAAGTTAACGTTATGTCTCATACAGACAATGTTTTAATCGTGCAAACAGGGCATTGCACATTTGACAATCTTTTTTTTTTCGAGAAATTGTGCTTTCCCTTCGGAAACATCCTGCATTTTCTTTGAAAATGTGGCCTTCCTAGTTCAATTTATTTCGATACACATCCTAGCTTAGATTCCCAGACAGCCCTGTATGTAACCATTCACTAGCTTCGTACCTTCTCACCTGGCCCAGGAACCCCCCTCCTAAAAAAGTTTTCACAGCAGGCGGAGAAATTGCAATATGTGAACAAAAGGGAAAATCTGTTAAAATCGGGGTCAAAGTTGGTTGCTATGTGTTGCTAGGGGGGCAGCACCCACTTTGTTGCGGGTCCCAGAACATGACTGAACCTCTGAGAGATGACATTTAAAGTTTAAAGTGCTCTACACTTAAACTGACTGAAGTTTTCAGCATTTCTGAGGTCCCTGCCATGTACCTCGGAGCATTATGAGTATGGACGGATAAGGGTTTTCCAAGCTAAGTATAAGATTTTGAAGGAATTCTTCTGCTTCACCTTCTCTCCCCCTTTGAGACTATTGCGCCTAACCCTACACGGACGGGGCTTTTTGCAGGCCCATAAAACTTCTGAAAGACTTATCACATGAACACCAAAATTCTAGAGTGATGTACAAGAAAAATATGAAGATTTTAAGAAATATGTCATTGTAGCGTAATATAACGTCATCTAAGAATATAATTGTATTGGCTGACACCATAAAAAAGGTATTGCCAAACAGCTTCAAGGTATGGAAAAATGCATCAGCAAGAAACGTAGTGTAAACGGTGGGATGGTTATATTTTCTGTGGTCAATATCACCATAAATGACCCTAAACAAATTTAAGATACTATGTAGTCTATTATTCAAATTAACAGCTTAATTAAGTGATTCTCAATGCAATGTTCTTTCAAATATCAAAAACTAAAAGTCAATTTTCCATACTGTGTAATGACACCTGAGTGATTGTTTAGTAATTTGAATTTGAATATCGTGTACATCTTTCCAGGTCGACCTGTAGTCAGATTTGTGATGCAAGAACTCTTTATGTATTGGAAATATTAATATATTGCAAAACTGAAATATTTACTGAAAGTGTTTACTGACTAGGGATCATATACAATATTGGTGTACATCAATTGGTTATTTCAATAGTTTGTATGTATACATAGTATCTATTGGTTAAAAGAAGTTTTTAACAAGGTTATTCTTTTTAATTTGAGGAAATTGTGAATGTTACTTGACAAATAAATAACACTTATTTTGACTGATTTTAATGTCACACAGAATTAGTCAACTAATGTTCTTATTACTATAATGGCATAAAGAACTGTGCTTGTTACTGAAAGAATTAACGAACTGGTACATTAATTGCAATTTTCATTCATGTGCAAATATTAACGTTTCCATTTGTATTCATGCTATTCTAGTAGCAATCGTTCCCTTTGTTCTACTTTAAGTTTATATTTACCTTAACCCTATCTAGACCAGGCATTTTTGGGATTCCTGGGACCGCCCTTTTGACCCCCCCCCCTCTTTGTAATTTCAAAACGGCTTAAATTACGATCGCAAAATTTAGAGGGATGATCTACTAGTAAAATTTTATATCTTCTGTAATTCTGATATCGTTATGATATAATATAACGCAATTATGACGTCATAATGTCATATTTTGGACTAAAATCGTCAAAATGATGACTATAAAGCTTATCTTATTGGTGTTTAAGTCTGCCAAGTCTTTTGTTGCCAATGACGACGACACTGACGTCTATATGACGTCAGAAAATGACGTCATTTGTCCGCCATCTTGGATCGACAAGCTTGAATTTTCTAAAATACAACTTTTTCCTCATATAACCCCATAACCCAGTAGAAAGGGACTAAAAAAATCAAGTGATTGTGTTTCGTAAGAAAATAAAAGATTTTGACGGTATTTGAGTAAAACTTACATGTATTTATCGTTAGAAATGATATTGTCCGCCATCTTGGATTTTGATCCATGTCAGTCAGTCAGTCAGTCACGGCCCGTAACCTCAGTGGTCGTAGGGGCTCCCCGACATCCAGTAGCAGTGATCCGTGCCCATCTTGCTCTGTCCTCTGCCCCTCTGATGAGCTGGTCAGCGCTTAAGCCAGTCCATGTCTTGATATTGTCCAGCCACGTCTTCCTTGGCCTACCTCGTTTCCTCCCTCCTGCTACTGTGCCTTGTAGTATGGTTTTAGCGAGGGAGTTGTGTCGGCAGATGGGGCCGAACCAGTTCAGCTTCCTGCGCTTGACTGTCGACAGGAGTGGTTCTTGCTTGCCACATGCTGCCTCTGCTTGATGGCGTACAGACCTGTTTGTCCGGCGTTGAAGGTAGGAAATGCCGAGGATTTTTCGCAGGCATTTCATCTCAAAGGCTTCTATGCGGCGTTCTGTTTCTGCCGTGGTGGTCCAGCTTTCGCAGCCGTAGAGGAGGATGGAGACTATGAGTGTTCTGTATAGTTTGATCCATGACGTCATCAAATTAGCATAAATTATAAGTATTTAATTAGAAATGTAACTTAAAATTACACCCGATCCTAATGACATAAATAAACAAGTTTGATCTAGCAATTGAACCATGAAATCCCATAATTCAAACTGAAATTAGCAAATTGGGGGAAACATGCCTGTCAGAAATCCGTTGTCATGGCAACACGAATTAGCACAAACTAAAATTTTTGTTACAGAATTGTCGCCAACAGTATTCTAGGAAAATTCACCAAGTTTCGTAGTCCTGGCACATGTCGTTTGCCAGTTATACGGCGTCAAAGTTGGCGCTGGCACTTTTATCTCCCCCCCCCCCCCCCCTGGTCTGGATAGGGTTAAATGAAGGAAACGATTTAACTATGATCTTTTCGCACTTTTGCCCAATAAAACATCAATGATCTGTAATTTATGCTTCTTTTAAAGACTATTGCTTTGTTTTATTTATTGTTATTTATCAAGATTCTCAAAATAGAGTAATGTAAGGTATGACAGAACAGGTGTTTCATGCTAGAGCACGTCTTTTAAAGGCCGCCATACCAAAAATAAGGGCAGTGTTTGTCGATATAATAGTGGGATTTCGGTTGTTTTTTTCAGTAGTAGATAATCTCTGCTCATTATCATCTTCATTTAAAAAAATCATTGACTACAACTTTTAATTTAGGACACATTTCCAAACCGAGGCCCGGTCGTGAAGCTTTGGGGACGAAAAATAATGATACAAAATACATCAAAATACGCAACCTGTAATCAAACGTTCATTTAATAGCATGATTTTTGTATAGTTCAAGGGAATACATTTTAATTTTATTTTCAAGCATCACGGTCAGGCCCCGGTTTCAGCGTTCACATACACAGGCGAAAATATGTACAAAACTCATACACACACATATGCACACACGCTTTTAATTTACACATACAAAACCCACCCTACTAAATAATTTTCCACCTGCACCAAACTACAAACGTTGCATGAGTCCCGTACTACAAAACACTGTAATTCAGATGTTTACATTAATTATGCAAATTATTTCCAAAGGCGTATAATTTACATCTCAATCTGTACATCTCTACTATTAAAAAGATACCTGAGGGTTTGGGCAAAATGCGCCTGCAGTTTCAGTGCAAGGTGTTAGGGGACCCAAACAAACATCACTTCTTCTTCTTTACATCACAAGCTATCTGCCACTAAAAAAATTAAGACCATAGCATGTTGAAGTCAAAAGATGAAGTTCTGCTGCAATACCAAGGTCACAAACTAGGGGGCCAAAATCGACCCTGTCTTGGCAACAGCTATCCGTATATCAAATACAATTACTACAAATCAAAAAGAAGTAGTATCCAGAGGTTCTATAGTTATGGTGACCGAAAATGTCCGGAAACACAAACGGATAGACAAACACACACGCACATACACACAAGCACGCTCGCGAAGACACACACATACACAGACAAACCGAAAACTATACCTCTCTTTTTCATGAACTTAAATATGCTCTTCCATTGTCAATATTTACAAATCATGATACGAATTAAATAGCTCATAAAGTAAAAAAGGTTGAATAGATATTTAATAAATTATACAATAAACCCAGTGTAAGATACCCACTAACATATTGACATCTTAGAAAAGAAGCAATAGTAGTTTAATGATGGATAACTAAGTAAATATCGGTAGAGAATTATAAAACATAACATCATAAAAATGTAACAAAAAAACTAACAAACAAAATGTATAGATTGAAACAAACTGTGTAAATGAGTTTATCAAATAGTCGGGTGTCTCATCATGACATTTTTAATTAGGTCCTTAAGGCCACACCGATTTAATTTCTTGGTTCACGGATTCGCTCGCTCCTATTTTTTGGAAAAAAAAATAAAAATAAAAATTACTACTCTGCAAATTTTCACCATTAATGAAACCATTCACCAACTTTCTGGTGTAGCAAATTGGCCTTTATATTATAAGCTCCTTAAAGTGTGGGTACAGGTGCTGTTACTGTACAAAAATAGTGTTTTTGTACTTTTTTCAAGCTGAAAACTTTTTTTCTTTATGTTTTGGATTAGCCGTTATCTTTACCCCAACCATTTTACAATTTTTATTTTTATTTCGCCCTCTCGCTCCATATTTTTTATGAAAAAATCCGTGAACCAAGAAATTAAATTGGTGTGGCCTAAACTCGACCAAATATTGGCAAAGTTGTAAGTCTGACTCAAGTTACTCTAAATTTGCTAGGACATGAAAATCAAGGAGAACTTTCTTTGTTGCGTTTTTACTTGCATCTGTTTTAGGTTGTTCCGCTCTCTGGTACTGTAGTGAAGGTTGTCTGTAATGGACTGTAATTGTTATGGAAAAGGCCCTAACATTGAGTTAGCATCTCATTGTGCAGTTTTCTTTTTTAATTTTTTATATTAGATATCTTTGACCGAACTTTAATCCTCTTGATCCCACGGCAGAACTCTCCTATCAGTTTTCCAAACATTGGGTTTAATGTATAGTTTTTTTATATTTATTCAACCTTTATGACTTTATGTGTTGTTTAATTTGTATTATGATTTGTAAATATTGACAATGGAGGAGCATATTTAAGTCCATGAAAAAGGGAGATATAGTTGTTGGTTTGTGTTTGTCTGTGTAGTTGACATGTTATTTTCGAGGTTAGAGAAATCGATAGCTACTCCCTGTGTAAAAATTGGGCAGTCAAGTGTCTCGAATCATAATCATTTTAGTGATAACTCATGAATTCCTCGATGTCATTTCTCTGCCTTGGCAAGTAATAATTGGCTGGGCTCTGAAATGATATTTGATTTTGAAAATTCTATCATGGTTGTGGCGTAACACTCGGAGCAATATTCCTGTAATGTCTGCTGTCTTGAATTCTTCGAAGAAACAACTATCTCGCTGAAAAGTTGTTTTTAAATATTTTAGCAATTTGGGTGTCAAATTGGGTAATACATATTTTTTTTCTTATTTTTTTTTAATCCTTCCCAACGGTCAACGCACATGCAAAGTTTAAAAGCCTGTATAACTTAAAAGTATAAATAAAAATAAGTTTACTCGACTATGAAGAAAATGGTTTGTGCCAACTGTAGTTTAATACCCATGACGTACTATCACCGACTCATAAGCGGTGATTTTCGCCCATTGTTGCTGTTGTTGCCAGATTCTAAACCCTGCATCAACACAACTCTGCATCAGTATTTATAATGTATAACTATACTCGCTTTTCTTCCACCTAAATTACCAGTACCTGTGATGTTGCAGTTGACACTTGAAAGGTAAGTGAGATAGACTTTGAGTGTGCTTTCTCACTGTGAGTACAGGTGCATTTTACATATTATGATATAACATTGATAAAACGTTCAAAATCTTTGCCATTTCTATGTTAAGCAACGTGAATTTAGTCATATAGACGGCAACCACTGGATACTGAAAGGTTGCAAGAAAATACCAAACACACAGTGTTGGGAAGCTAACAATAGATTATTTTGCCATATTTTTTTTCACATCATCATCGGCCTTGAAATCGTTTTATTTTTAAGTCTATAACATTATTTTTTCTATAAAACGTGCAACATGTCTGTGGAACCTTGATACATTTTAAAGTATTTTCGTGTGTATGTTGTGAAAAGTGTAGTTCTCTACCTCGTTTGGGAAAATGTGGACTGAACAAAATGACATCTACTCAGATGGGGACTGGGATGTCAAAAGTTTCAATACTCACAATAGTATTATAGAGTTTAAAACGATGCAAAATACGGCGTACCATAAGAGAATATGAAGTTTCAAATAAAAGCGAAAAAGCTTAACCCTCAAACCACCGTATGGGGTCAAAACTGATCCCAGGCAAATATCGATGTGTGCCATTACGGCATTTCTTGTCGAAAACAAATTTTCTTGTATTTGTTTGTATATATGTCCTATATATGTCCTATATATGTCCTATAACTTCTTATACGTTTTTACCGAGATTGGCTCGTTGTTTATTAAGTTATCCTAGAAAGTTTATGCATGGTCCAGTGGGGTCAAAACTGACCCCAGCATTTTTTTAACAAAATTTTGCGACCCATACCTAAACTACTTATCGTAGGATCACCAAATTTTTTTGAGAATGATGTACATGTAAGCCAAAATTATTGTAACAGCTTTTGTGCCATTATCATGTTATATGACGACATCATGACGTCATCTAGGTAATATCGGCCGCCATCTTTGATTTTGCCTGATGACGTCATCAAAATAGCAAAAATTATGAATAATGAGTCATGAAATTTACGTTGAATTTCATAAGATGTGATAAACAACTGTTATTTGCTATGAAAACCTTTAAACTTAAATCTTTGATACAAAATTAGAAGATTTTGTAATAAATATGTCTGTCAGAATTCCGTTGCCATGGCAACATGAAAAATGATGAACATACTTTTTTCACTGAAAATGTTTGCTTTCAACATTTTTCTAAAAAGTTACCAAGTTTCATGGCCCTAGTGTAAACCATTTAGGCGTTATATGGCACTGAAGTTGGCATAGGCATCAAAAACCTCCTTCCCGGTCTGAATAGCATTGGTGCAAAATGTGGTCCTCATGATCTTTTGCATAAATTATGATAATGAGCTAGAAATATTCTCACCTAATCATGTCAGACTGTCCCACATTGATTAATGAAACTATACATATGTACAAATCACAAAAAGAGTCACACAAAAAACTGTATTTGTACAAAACGTTTTGGGGTCAGTTCTGACCCCATACGGTAATCTACGTCACAAAAAAGGTACGGTGGTTGAGGGTTAAACATGTATATGGAAAATTGAAAAAAAAATAATAACCATAAACGCTGAGGATTTTAAGTTGAATTTTACATCCTTGCTTGACATGACTCTCATGCAATATCATTTGTTAGCCTTGAACTATGCCATGTATTTGTTTCCTCTGCTACAGAAACTAATCATTGTCTGCCATATAAGATGATATAATATCTACAAGTATAGGGACGTGTATCATATAAAAAATATTTTATACCTTTGTCTGTCGTCTGCAATATCTTCACTCAAGGTGGTGTTGGAATTATGTAATTTATTTCCGTCGTTTAATATTTGTCTCACGTCTGCAGAATGTAAGCAAACAGATTATTTGGTTTTCATTTTGCTTCAGGGTTTTATGTTCTCACATTCTCATAATGATCTATACCAAGCTTTTGCTAGATACACATACACATTAGAACGTATACAAGAAAACGTATCACCTTTAAATTACAACGAACCTATGACTCTTAGCTATAAATATCTTCAGTTATACTCTTTCCCGCAAAAGTAGCTTTGATTTTGATTGCAGCTGGGAGTAATTTTATAAGTTACGTCGACTTTGACTTCAAGACTGGTACACTGCGGTTGATGTCTGTGAGTAGATGTCTAGCTTCTTACCTTTTTTGCCCATTACTTCTCTATTCAATATCTATGATTGTGATTTTAAACCTTTCCAGAATGGGGGAGGGGGTACTTTGACATTGTAACTGCTTGTGCTAGAACAACCAAACTTGGTGACTTTTACGTCTACTCCCTTTTCTATTTCTTAGAGACGTAAGTTTCTTCTCGGAGTCCACGCTGGGCATCTGAAAACTCTGTACTGATAGGAAGACGCCATTCTGTGACTTTACAAACTATTTAACCAAAGTTCTACAACAATCTAGAGACACATTATCTTACTTAAGCACAGATACGATGGAGTCTGAAAACGTCCTTAAGTTGCATCCAGTTGAAAATTTGAACCTTCACCCTGCGAGTGTCATTAGATCAACCTACGGGGACAGCAATCCATGCAGCAATTTAGATTCCGACATCTGTCTAAAACAAACAATTTTCGCTCACACTAATAGCGAGAAAATGCCTTCTGTTGCCGGAAATAACACAGATATCACATCGCACATTGGTACGAATGTGGCGCAAGATGACAATGTGTTACTCAAGACAGAGCTCGAGCAAAAAGAAGCAAACGCTGAATTCATTACCGATTATGCCAAGGAAGGAAGTGACGAATCAAAACCTAACGCCAGCCATTTAACGTCTGTGGAAGAAGGAAGAACCGCGGATGATTTTAGCAGTGCTCTGCATACATTGTACTCCAATCCCCCGACTGGACCGAATGCTGAAAACCCTAATGCAATGTATCAGATAAACGCGCTGGACCAATCCAATCCAATGTACAGGCAGGGCTATCAAAACGACTCCAATCCCCCGACCGGACCGAATGCTGAAAACCCTAATGCAATGTATCAGATAAACGCGCTGGACCAACCCAATCCAATGTACGGTCAGAGCTATCAAAACACGACACTGTCGCATGAGTCCGAAAGTCAGCCTGGACCGTCATCCAGGCCTGCTAACAACGAACAAAACAGCACGTCACAACCCGATAGCGACCAGGAAGGTGATGATGGCAACATATTGAAAGAACTTAGTGACTGTACTCCCTCCGTTGATGTTGATACTCAAGCTTGTGCTGTTTCATACCAGTGTCTTGATGACATGGCCTCTGTCGGGACAGGTATGGAGAAGGGACACAGAAATGATAAGGCAAAAACGGATCCAAACAGAGACAGAGATACGTCTACAAACGTAGGAGGATCGCCCCGGATGAACCGAGACTACTTAGATCCTGTGGATGATAACTGTGATGATCATAGAATCCCGCATGCCCCAAATTTGAATCACGTCGACGTGCGAAACATGCTGAACCCTAATCCGATGTACATGCCGAACGGTCCACACCAGGGGTTCTGTGGTATGTTACCTAAATATCTAAAAGTATTCTGTTAAGGGGGGGGGGGGGGGGGAACTTAACAAAAAAAGAAATATTACTTAATGTGTCATTTCTCCATTTTATTCTCCTGTCCAATCTTTAAGACGATTCTTTTGATATCTTAACCAGAATAAATATCTTGCCTTCCCGTATACTTGTGGCACAATATTTGGCATAAACCATTCATTCAGCTTTATTTTGGGATATTTGTGGGGTATGTGTATGTTTGATTTTGTAATGTAGAGTTCATTAACCCCGCCACCTGGAATTGTCTTGTCTTCCAAGTGCACTTGAGAGAAGGGGCTGCACGAGCAACCTCCATGGAGGAGCTCCACAGAGCTCCTCCATGGAGGTTGCTCGTGCAGACCTCTAGCTCCACGAAGCGGGCTCTACGCACTCATGAATGCAAACACTTGGTTCTCGTCAACTTCATGAATCTAAAAAAAAACACCATGGAGAAGCTTCTCTCGTAGAAGAAAAACAAACGGGGACGGGCTGAACTAGCACTGAGAGCAGAGCAAGCAACCTCTACAAACTATGAATGTAAACATACTGTTAACAACAAACACACAGAGCCGATAGCTGATCGAGCAGCTCCACGGGCTATATGAATGTAAACACTTGGTTCACGTCACCATCAACAAATCGGTGTTAGGGCTCTATACAGGGATACTGTAAACAACAAACACACGGAGCCGATAGCTGATCAAGCAGCTCCACGGGCTATATAAATGTAAACACTTGGTTCACGTCACCATCAACAAATCGGTGTTTAGGGCTCTATACAGGGATACTGTAAACAAGAAACACACGGAGGCGATAGCTGATCGAGCAGCTCCACGGGCTATATGAATGTAAACACTTGGTTCACGTCACCATCAACAAATCGGTGTTTAGGGCTCTATACAGGGATACTGTAAACAAGAAACACACGGAGCCGATAGCTGATCAAACAGCTCCACGGGCTATATGAATGTAAACACTTGGTTCACGTAACAATCAGCAAATCGGTGTTTAGGGATCTATACAGGGATACTGTAAACAAGAAACACACAGAGCCGATAGCTGATCAAGCAGCTCCACGGGGTATATGAATGTAAACACTTGGTTCACGTCACAATCAACAAATCGGTGTTAGTTCTCTATACAGGGATACTGTAAACAACAAACACACGGAGCCGATAGCTGATCGAGCAGCTCCACTGGCTATGTGAATGTAAACACTTGGTTCACGTAACAATCAACAAATTGGTGTTAGTTCTCTATACAGGGATACTGTAAACAAGAAACACACAGAGCCGATAGCTGATCGAGCAGCTCCACGGGCTATATGAATGTAAACAGTTAGTTCACGTCACCATCAACAAATCGGTGTTTAGGGCTCTATACAGGGATACTGTAAACAACAAACACACGGAGCTGATAGCTGATCAAGCAGCTCCACGGGCTATATGATTGTAAACACTTGGTTCACGTCACCATCAACAAATCGGTGTTTAGGGCTCTATACAGGGATACTGTAAACAACAAACACACGGAGCCGATCAAGCAGCTCCACGGGCTATATGAATGTAAACACTTGGTTCACGTCACCATCAACAAATCGGTGTTTAGGGCTCTATACAGGGATACTGTAAACAAGACACACACGGAGCCGATAGCTGATCAAGCAGCTCCACGGGCTATATGAATGTAGACACTTGGTACAAGTCACCATCAACAAATCGGTGTTTAGGGCTCTATACAAGGATACTGTAAACAAGAAACACACAGAGCCGATAGCTGATCAAGCAGCTCCACGGGCTATATGAATGTAAACACTTGGTTCACGTCACCATCAACAAATCGGTGTTTAGGGCTCTATACAGGGATACTGTAAACAACAAACACACGGAGCCGATAGCTGATCAAGCAGCTCCACGGGCTATATGAGTGTAAACATTTGGTTCACCTCACCCTTTAACAAATCGGTGTTAAGGCTCTGCGGATAATCGCAAATGACAAGCATTCACAGAACAACGAATGGATATCTTTTTTGTACGATAACATTTGAAACAAAAATGCTGATTTTGTAAGAACTTAAATCGCGTGTACTATTGAATGACCCAAGAAAGTGGGGTATTTTTATTCTTCAGGTGGATGTTGGGTCGCGGAATTTACAGTGACTTGGGAAAAGTAGTAGGAATTTACCGGCTCGCTCCCTTCACGGGGACCCAACCTCTGCTTGGAGAATAGACAGGAGTACTTGTTTGTTTGCTTTTATCAAGCTCCTTGGTTTGCCATTGTAAAGAATGCGAAAACTTCGCACCTCAGTGCTAATCGTTAAGAATGGCTGATTTTAGGTTTGATTCAGCCCTGTGACAAATTTGGGGAAATCTGTTGGCCTACTATGAAAAAAAATGGTTTCATAAAACAAATATTTAGACCTGTTATGAGATCTCCAATACCAGGTGTGCCTGTTTTTAGAAGTAATTAAATGGCTGCCAAGAGAGAGTAGTTGGTCCACCCATCCTTGTCGGATACGGGCAATGAGGTAAAACTTCCTTGGTACGAGGTTTGCAACAGGTCTAAATATTTCTTTTATTCAACCACAAGTTATTTTTTTGCAAAGTGGGCAACAGACCCGCGCGCGCGCGCGCAATGCACACAAACACTAGTAATAATTGTTATTTTTTTGTATGGTTGGATACAAAGGTTAAAAGAACAATCGAGATGGTAATACTTTTAAGAATCAAAACAACCCGTTTATTGAATGGAGCAAGCGGTGCATTGTTCATATGTCGGCTCTCGCAAGGAAAGCTGAAAGTTCGCACCTCCGTGCTAATCCAAAATCGTCTCAAAGCGCGCCCTTACCACGCCAGAACACTGACGCCAGAAGCGGCTGGCTGACTGGCCTATGACGTAGTCTCCAAGCAGAGGTCCGTGGGGAAAATCGTGACCATTTCCTTTGATTCATATTTTTTTGAAGGTCGAAAATTATGAAAGGAAAAGGTCGCGATTTTCCCACCAACCTCTGCTTGGAGAGAAGGTCATATACATGTAGTCCGGTATGGGAATAAATTGTCTGGATGTCAAAAATCCGAACAATCATGATAGTTTTCGATGATTTTGAGGTCCCGACATGCCTTGAGCGTTAATGTACAAGTTTTTGTCAGCAAAGATATCAAACTGTGTAAAATTTGCAGTTATTTGTTGGTTGTTTGATTAAAAAGGCATATACTGTATTTAAAAGTGTTTTATTTCATGATTTTTTTCAACTGAAATGTGTTTGAGTTTCCTTTTTTTTAAACACTGCTTGCGCATTGTGCTTGAAGAAAACATTCCAAGATGAGAATAGAAATAACAACGAGCTTCTAGAAACCTCTGTATGAAGTGATTTGTTGCAAATAACCTTTCCATACATGTACAAGTGTCGATTCAGGATCATGAACATCAAAGATAGGTTGGTTAGCAGCTGGCAGTAACATAACATTTTTCTTTAGAACCATTCGAGCTGTAAATCTGAAATTGGCTTTCCATGTGCAATGTTTATATGGATAGAGATCAGTGGGTAATGTAAGGTATATAATGTATTTTTCATCAGTTGTACTTACATGTACAGTGCTTTATGCCTTTATCAGTTACTGTAGAAAAATTGATAAAGCAAAGGTTATGTCGTAACATAAACAAATAACAGATAATGATATATGTATAAACCCCCTGCGGGTATATCCTCAGTTGCAGTCTTTGAACAGGTCTGGTTATTATTGGGGTGGGGGGAAGGGGGGTTACGATTTTCAACGTTGGCTACGTTCTCTTGTGCCAGGAAAAGTACTAGTAATTTCCTGTGGAAGGCGAAACTCCCTTCCTTGGCAAACTCCCTTCCTCGGCAAACCCCCTTTCCCGGCATAAGAGAACTTATGTAATGTTGAAAATTTGCAGACCCGTTCGAAGACTGCAACATAGGCGACTGCGGGTACATTCTAAGTGGAGTAGACAAAACAGGCGAGATACGTGCTTGAATGGGAGAGATCTCATATTAGCGTGCAAAATTCTCAAATAGAATAATGATATAGATTATATAATGGTACTTGATAATTGTTGTATGGTTTATAACAGTACCCAACAATGTTGCAAACCTCGTACCAAGGAAGTTTTCTCACCTCCTTGCTTGTACATACCAAGTGTTTGATATTAAAACCTTGTACTTTGACTTAATCACTCTAACGGACTTTATGACCAAGCCAGCATGTACAGGTACGTAGAGAACACCGTGACCTTCACATGTGCCGGTAGGACCAATGGAGAAAGTGACATTGAAGTAAAGGGTCACACTTTTCTCCACCAACCTCTGCTTGCAAAGTTATAGGCCTCTCTAGTCAGCCAGCTGTTTTCGGCGTGCACTTGGTAAAGCCGATATCGTATTAGCACGGGGTGTAACCTTCCAGCTTTCTTTGCGAGAGCGACAAACAATTCACCGATTGCTTCATTCAATGAACGGGTTGTTTTAATTTGCCATGAAAGGAAAAAAATCATTGTTACAGTACTGTTTGTGTCTGTGAGTGTGGCGGGGAGGTGGTGGTTTGTGGAATATGATTTCTTGAAGGTGAAGCAATACATGTACCATGTTTGTCGTAACAGGGGTGTATTCAGGAAATATTTGCGGAATTCATACGAGCTCTAAGGATCGTATGGATTCCGGACTCATATGAATTAAGTCAGATTCGTGTGTTTCTTTAATCTCCAAGCAGATCCTACAATGACCGATTAGGTTAATAAGTACCAAACTCAGACGAAGGAGTGTAGTGAGCACAAAAGGTGTCTTTTGCCTGAATTGTGAGGAGCTTACAAACTCGTGTTCAATGTTAAAACCTTTGAGATTAATATTGAATCAATACTTGTAGTCAAAGATAGTTTGCGCAAACTGTACTTTGACATTACTCTTCCCACGGAGCTTTTATCATTTTTGCTCTACCAGACTACATGACCCACTCTCCAAGCAAGCATGTACAGGTTGGTAGAGTCTTCAACATTGTCAACTTCTCATATGCCGGTAGGACCAGCGGGGAAAAGTGACCTTTGGGCTGGTCACACTTTACTCCACCAACATCTCCTTGGAAAGTTATACGCCAGTCAGCCAGCTGCTTCCGGCGTCAGTGTCCTGGCGTGGTAAGGTCGCGCTCTGGGGCGTTTTCGGATTAGCAGGGAGGTGCGAACTTTTAGCTTTCCTGGCGAGAGCCAACAAACCGCTTCATTCAATGAATGGGTTGTTTTGATTTCTTCTCAGACACCAAGAACTATCTTTGAGATTAGGATTACGGAATTCATACGAGCTCTACTAATCGTAAATATATCGTGTGCATTTCGCAAACCTCTTTTGAATTCAAATCCGTGTGTTGTTTGGTAATGAATCGTTTAAAATAACTATAAATTCGTACATAACAGCTATTAGCATGAAGGTGCAAAGTTTCCTCATTCTTTACAATGGCAAACAAACAAGTATCTATTCTCCTAGCAGAGGTTGGGTCCCCACGTGAAGGGAGCGAACCGATAAATTCCGACTATTTTTCCCAACTCACCATTCTTTGACCAAAAATCCGCTTGAAGAAAAAAATATTCACTTTCTTGGGTAATTCAACGGTACGTTTATAGGTAATGAGTATTGATTTGTCCGCATGATTTGTAACCTCCTTGTTTACATTCATATAGCCCGTGGAGCTGCTTGATCAGCTATCGGCTCCGTGTGTTTGTTGTTTACAGTATCCCTGTATAGAGCCCTAAACACCGATTTGTTGATGGTGACGTGAACCAAGTGTTTACATTCATATAGCCCGTGGAGCTGCTTGATCAGCTATCGGCTCCGTGTGTTTGTTGTTTACAGTATCCCTGTATAGAGAACTAACACCGATTTGTTGATGGTGACGTGAACCAAGTGTTTACATTCATATAGCCCGTGGAGCTGCTTGATCAGCTATCGGCTCCGTGTGTTTGTTGTTTACAGTATCCCTGTATAGAGCCCTAAACACCGATTTGTTGATGGTGACGTGAACCAAGTGTTTACATTCATATAGCCCGTGGAGCTGCTTGATCAGCTATCGGCTCCGTTTGTTTGTTGTTTACAGTATCCCTGTATAGAGCCCTAAACACCGATTTGTTGATGGTGACGTGAACCAAGTGTTTACATTCATACAGCCCGTGGAGCTGCTCGATCAGCTATCGGCTCTGTGTGTTTGTTGTTTATAGTATCTCTGTATGGAGCCCTAAACACCGATTTGTTGATGGTGACGTGAACCAAGTGTTTACATTCATATAGCCCGTGGAGCTGCTCGATCAGCTATCGGCTCCGTGTGTTTGCTGTTTACAGTATCCCTGTATAGAGAACTAACACCGATTTGTTGATGGTGACGTGAACCAAGTGTTTACA
Organism: Branchiostoma floridae x Branchiostoma belcheri; assembly: GCA_019207045.1. NCBI lineage: Eukaryota > Metazoa > Chordata > Leptocardii > Amphioxiformes > Branchiostomatidae > Branchiostoma > Branchiostoma floridae x Branchiostoma belcheri. Next base: position 20,547,125 of record CM033036.1, read on the forward strand.
TTCATATAGCCCGTGGAGCTGCTTGATCAGCTATCGGCTCCGTGTGTTTGTTGTTTACAGTATCCCTGTATAGAGCCCTAAACACCGATTTGTTGATGGTGACGTGAACCAAGTGTTTACATTCATACAGCCTGTGGAGCTGCTCGATCAGCTATCAGCTCTGTGTGTTTGTTGTTTATAGTATCTCTGTATGGAGCCCTAAACACCGATTTGTTGATGGTGACGTGAACCAAGTGTTTACATTCATATAGCCCGTGGAGCTGCTCGATCAGCTATCGGCTCTGTGTGTTTGCTGTTTACAGTATCCCTGTATAGAGAACTAACACCGATTTGTTGATGGTGACGTGAACCAAGTGTTTACATTCATATAGCCCGTGGAGCTGCTTGATCAGCTATCGGCTCCGTGTGTTTGTTGTTTACAGTATCCCTGTATAGAGCCCTAAACACCGATTTGTTGATGGTGACGTGAACTAAGTGTTTACATTCATATAGCCCGTGGAGCTGCTCGATCAGCTATCGGCTCTGTGTGTTTGCTGTTTACAGTATCCCTGTATAGAGAACTAACACCGATTTGTTGATGGTGACGTGAACCAAGTGTTTACATTCATATAGCCCGTGGAGCTGCTTGATCAGCTATCGGCTCCGTGTGTTTGTTGTTTACAGTATCCCTGTATAGAGCCCTAAACACCGATTTGTTGATGGTGACGTGAACCAAGTGTTTACATTCATATAGCCCGTGGAGCTGCTTGATCAGCTATCGGCTCCGTTTGTTTGTTGTTTACAGTATCCCTGTATAGAGCCCTAAACACCGATTTGTTGATGGTGACGTGAACCAAGTGTTTACATTCATACAGCCCGTGGAGCTGCTCGATCAGCTATCGGCTCTGTGTGTTTGTTGTTTATAGTATCTCTGTATGGAGCCCTAAACACCGATTTGTTGATGGTGACGTGAACCAAGTGTTTACATTCATATAGCCCGTGGAGCTGCTCGATCAGCTATCGGCTCTGTGTGTTTGCTGTTTACAGTATCCCTGTATAGAGAACTAACACCGATTTGTTGATGGTGACGTGAACCAAGTGTTTACATTCATATAGCCCGTGGAGCTGCTTGATCAGCTATCGGCTCCGTGTGTTTGTTGTTTACAGTATCCCTGTATAGAGCCCTAAACACCGATTTGTTGATGGTGACGTGAACCAAGTGTTTACATCCATACAGCCTGTGGAGCTGCTCGATCAGCTATCAGCTCTGTGTGTTTGTTGTTTATAGTATCTCTGTATGGAGCCCTAAACACCGATTTGTTGATGGTGACGTGAACCAAGTGTTTACATTCATATAGCCCGTGGAGCTGCTCGATCAGCTATCGGCTCTGTGTGTTTGCTGTTTACAGTATCCCTGTATAGAGAACTAACACCGATTTGTTGATGGTGACGTGAACCAAGTGTTTACATTCATATAGCCCGTGGAGCTGCTTGATCAGCTATCGGCTCCGTGTGTTTGTTGTTTACAGTATCCCTGTATAGAGCCCTAAACACCGATTTGTTGATGGTGACGTGAACTAAGTGTTTACATTCATATAGCCCGTGGAGCTGCTCGATCAGCTATCGGCTCTGTGTGTTTGCTGTTTACAGTATCCCTGTATAGAGAACTAACACCGATTTGTTGATGGTGACGTGAACCAAGTGTTTACATTCATATAGCCCGTGGAGCTGCTCGATCAGCTATCGGCTCTGTGTGTTTGTTGTTTACAGTATCTCTGTATGGAGCCCTAAACACCGATTTGTTGATGGTGACGTGAACCAAGTGTTTACATTCATAGTGCGCAGAGCGCTGATTGTTCAGCTATCGGCTCTGTGCTTGTTGTTTACAATATCTCCGTATAGAGCCCCAATACCGATTTGTTTTGGTTAACGTGAATCAAATATTTACATTCATAGTTCGCATTTGTTGAAGGTGCTAGTTCAGCCCGTCCCCTTATGTTTTTCTTCTACGAGAGAAGCTTCTCCATGGATTTAAAAAAAAAATCATGAAGGTGACGAGAACTAAGTGTTTGCATTCATGAGTGCGTAGAGCCCGTTTCGTGGAGCTGGAGGGCTGTACGAGCAACCTCCATGGAGGTGCTCTGTAGAGCTCCTCCATGGAGGTTGCTCGTGCAGCCCCTATTGGCACTTGATTGAGTCAATTTATGACAAGCCAATGAGCTAGCCCTTTTTCTAATGGTAGTGTTTTTAATCCCTGCCCTTTTTCACTGGAACTGCCACCAAAAGAGTTAATTTCTTGCCCGGATTACTTTTTAATTCCACTTAAAACAATCTATTTTTTCTAAGACTGGAGAATATCCTGTACTCGATCGCAATGTTGCAGTTTTAGCTGTTTATGTTTTGTTTTAGCTATCATTACACCTATTTTGTATTGATCTTATCTTCGTTCCTATCTAAATATTGCATTAAATTGTTTTTCACTATTGACGCATACTATATTTCGATATACTTTCAGAAGGTGCGTCGAGCCGAACGTGCTATGTTGTAGCAGCTACCACCTTGGTATTCTTGATTTGTGTTGGAATCTGTGCCGTACTCCTGATATTCTTCAACAGAAACATGGATGGTAATCATGAGGTAGGTCAGTGTCCGTTTGGTTCTATTATTTGAATGAATGAAGACCTTTATTGTACATACGTACCCGCTGGGTTCAGTACAGGTCGCAACAAAAAACTTCTTCGCGTTTCTTTATGATTTTAAAATTGTAGGGACAGATATGTTTATAAACAAATATTTGACAGAATTTATAAGGAATATTGATTTATCTATATTACTTAATTGTATGAAGTGGAGGAACATGGGTTCTATCATTCTACAGAGCTCAGTCTCTCTTTTTTTGTACAAACTACAGTCTACTACAAAATGTTGTTCGTCTTATTACTTATCTAGATTACAGTATCTACATATCTGTTGTTCAAGATGAGTGCGGTTGTCTTCCGGTTTCAACGAATAATTCATTATTGATCGTCTATCGCTAGCAGTATCAACTAGTCTGCTGTACTTACTCGATATTCTGTTGCAGATGACGCCTGCTAATGCATTGGTTGAAGGCAGTACCTTCACATTCAGATCGACGTCAAATTTCTCGGAAGATTTTACAACACTACAAACCTCCAATAACCCGAAAGATGCTGCACTGCAACCAACACCCAGCAGCCCACAACGTGCCACACAAACATCCACCTCAATAAGCCCACAGGATACGACACTACCATTGACTTTAAACAGACCGCACCGTTCCACTTTGTCATTAATTTCCAAAAGCCCTGCTCGTGCCACATTACCATCAACCACCGACAGCAAAAAACACAAAAAACAACCATCTATTGTGGAAAGAATCTTTAGAGGTTTTGGTGAGTTGAAGGATTTGTTTGGATGACAGATTGCTGCTACGGTTTTCTCTTTTGTCCCCCAAACTGATGCGCTAGTCTTTTTTATGACCTCTTACTGCCATACAGGAGTGTAAAGTACTGTTGAAGCTGTCGGAATTTGTTTCTACTCACCGTTACCCAAAAAGACTGATTTGTTGTATATTTTCTTGTATTTGTATAAGCACATTGAGTGCAAAAGAGAGGTATTGTATCGCTCTAAAGTTGAATTTAGAGCACATCAAAATGTAGTGCTGCTTTCCGCAATCTCCCTTGAAGTCATAAGTCTCATTTAATTCCTGGCGGTTCTTGACACTCTACTTATACTGGATGGATAGGGCACCCTATTTCTGTATCTATCCCTATCCCATCAAGAAAACTATGCACGCAACAAGATGACATCAGACTGTATTAATCTATTTCTGGTACCCCCTTCCACAGAGCCATTAAGTTATGAAACAATCTTCCACTCGAAACCCAAACAGCCCCCACATTATCATCCTTCAAAGCCAAATGCTGGCGCTCCCTCGGAGATCCATTCTCTGTGAACTAATGTGATTATTCCATGTGTACAGATTATATATATATATATGTACATGATGTAAATTCGTAACCGTTTTGCTTATAAAATGTAAGTGAATGCTAGTGATCTTATGATTCTATGTTTATTGCAGCAAATTGAATTTGTAATATGTAACAAGTATGTACATCGATATAGGTTAGACATCCATGTAATAAGATACGCCCAAAAGTAGTTACTCAAGCAACTGGATATGGTTTTGAAACGGTCAGACGTTTCGGATAGAATCCACTATCTTCCGTGATCTGGAAGAAACAGGTATAATTGTATTATCTATCTATGAATGAAGACAATTTCAGATGTCCAATAGGAAACGTTGTTAGACAATTAAGACTGAAGACAATTCGGATTTCAAAGAAAACAATGGTAAGGCAGAAACCCCCCCCCACACACACACACACAACAAAACTTTTAGCTCCTGCAACTAAAACAACAGGAGCTAATTGACTCATTTGCATTAACTGTGTCTTAGCCTTGCTATCCTTTGAAATCCAACGACCTGTTTCTTCCAGATCACTTCAGTGTCACTGACGAAGGATAGTGGATTCTATCCGAAACGTCTGACCATTTCAAAACCATATCCAGTTGCTTGAGTAACTACCTTTTGGCGTAACAAGTATGTATTCTCCTCTCCCAGGGTTAGCTTTTGGCAATAGCTTATGGCTAGTTGGGCAGCTCTGGCTGTATGCATACAGCTCAACTAATAAATAGATAGAAATTGCTCGTGACAATGTTACAAGCGACACAATTATGCAAGATAAAGGTCAAATGACCGGGAACTTAAGGAAAATTACAGCATTATGATCATGGTCGGTTAAGGGTTTTCCAAGCTAAGTATGCGATTTTGAAGGAATTCCTTTGCTTCATCTTCTCTCCATCTTTAACACTATTGCGCAATACATTTTTCGGCACTCTTAACCCAATTCAGACCGGGCTTTTTGCTGGCCAATAAAAATTTTAGTGCGATGAGAAAGAAAAAAAAGAAGATATCAAGAAATATGACGTCATTATAGCGTAAAATAACGTCATCTAAGAATTGATTGTATTGGCTGACGAAATATAAAAAAGGGGTTTTGCAATAGAGCTTCAAGGTGTGGAAAAATACAACAGCAAGGCACGTCGTGTAGACGGTGGGATGGTGATGTTTTCTGTGGTCAATATCACTATAAAATTACCCAATAGAAATGCAGGATACTATGTAGTCTTTTATTTAAAGTTACACCTTTTTTTGTAACTCTCAATGCAATGTTTTGTCAAATGTCAACAACTGAAAGTTAAATTTTCATACCGTGTGATGACATATCAGTGATTGTATAGTAATTTGAATATCGTGTACATTTTTCAAGTCGACTAGTAGTCAGATCTGTAATGCAATAATTCATTACGTAATAGAAATATTGATACATTGCAAAATTGCCATTCTGTGTTAGGAATATTTACTGAAAGTTGTTACTGAAGAGGGATCATAGGGTACATGAGTTGGTTATGTTAATAGTTTGTATATTATATATTGTATGGTACTAAATATTTACTGGTTAAAGGTATTTTAAGAAGGTTAAAATGAAGCTTTAAATAAGGGAACTGTGTATGTCACTTGACAAATAAATAACACTCATTTTGACATTGATGTCATACAGAAGTAGTCAAACAATGTTATTATTACTCAATAAAGAACTGTGCCTGTTACTTAAAGAATTAACAAAATGGTGCATTGATTCAAATTTTCATACATGTGCAAATCTTAACGTTTGCATTTATATTCAAGGCATTCTAGTAGCAATCGTTCCCTTTGTTCTACTTTTATCTTTACGTTAAGTGCAGGAAAGGATTCAACTCTGACATTCTCGCACTTTTGCTCAATAAAACATCAAAAGTCTGTAATTTCTTGGTTTTTTTTCGAGAATTATGCTTTGTATGATTTATTTCTATTCATTAATATTCTTTAAATAGAGTGAAAGATATGGCAAATCATGTGTTTCGCACGGCGTGTTAGAACACGCATTTTCAAGACCGCCATAACGAAAATAAGTGTTTGCCGATTTAAGAGTGGAGTTTCGTCTTTTTCAGAAGTAAAAGATCACTGCTCATCATCATATGAATTTCAAAATATCAATGACTACAGCTTTTAATTTGAATGAATGAATGACAGGTTTATTCGTTCAAAACAATAAAAACGTACAAGCTTCTGATAGCAGCCCAAGGGCTGAATTGGTGGGCTTGTTAACAGTTAAAAATGGCTTAAAAACTGTTCCAACTATATACATATGTACATCAATAATCACATCATTACGCAGACTTATTTACAAACTGGGAAGGTAGAAACACATAGTTCATACAATGTCGTCATTGAGTAGTGAGACCATATAGTATATTGGACTTTTCCTTAAACGAGAGGTGTTGGCTCTGGGGACCTGCAGTTTGTTGGCTGAACGTGTATTTCTGCTAGTAATCTCCTTACGACAGGGAGGGAACCAGGCCCTGTAGGTCGGGGATCTATACAGTGAACGAGCATAAGAACTGCAAAGGTCATGACGTCTCTGAGACAGTGATGTGAGGGAGAGTTCAGTCAGTGCCGAGCTGTAGCAGGTATAGTTCTGTCCGAGGATTATCCTACAAGCTCTCTTCTGCACTCTTTCAATTGACTTACATTCAGCAACAGTCAATCCTGGATGCCACACTTGGCATGCGTATTCCAATACCGGGCGCACAAATCCAACATAGACAAGTACAAGGTCACCAGTAGTTAGGCCATACTTGGACAGTGTTCTTAACATGTACAGTCTTTTGTTTCCCTTCCCAACCATCGTTTCGACTTGTTTAGACCACTTCAGGTTGCTTTGGAGGATGACACCTAAAATGCGGGCAAACTCGACGACCTCCAGCTGTGTAGGACCAACTGTGATCACAGGTGGGGGTGGGGGGTTCTTCATGAAACAAAAAACAAGGACTTTACATTTCGACGGATTCAAAGTCATGAGGTTATCTTCGGTCCATCGGGCCAAGCCGTCGACATCATCTTGGATGGTGGGCGCACTGAGCACGTGTCGTGGCTCCAACAAAGACAGGTCGTCGACAAACTTAAAGGTGTCTGCTGTTGATTGGTCGACAGGAACCGCGTCATTCACCAGTACCAAGAAGATCAGTGGACCTAACTTGGTGCCTTGTGGTACTCCACATGTTAGTGTCTGCCATTCAGAAACTTCCCCTTGGTACTTCACGCGCTGGCGCCGTTCAGAGAGAAAGCTGATAATCCACGGAACGACGGACGGGCGCACCCCGAGCTCGATCAGTTTGTTGACGGCAGTTTAGTGATGGACAGAGTCAAAAGCACGTGAGAAATCCGTAAGTACTAGTGTGGACATATGGCTTCGTTTGTCAGCTGTTTCCAGCAGCTTGTGTGTCAGGAGTGTAAGGTAGTGTGTCGTGGACCGGCCACGCAGGGATCCATACTGTCGCGGGTCTACACTAGGGAGTATGTCCTTGAGACACCAGTCCGTAATGATGCCTTCGCACACCTTGGCAAAAACTGATGTCAGTGAGATGGGTCTTAACTTTGACAGACTTGGCGGCATTTCCTTCGGGACCGGTATGACGTCCGCTTCCCTCCAAGCGTCAGGAACAACACCTTGGCAGAGCGATGTGTTTATAATATCGCACAGCGGTTGGCTCAGCTCAAACGCGAACTCCCGGACAATTCTGGGGGAAATGTTGTCACTGCCAGTAGCCTTACCGATCTTCACCTGCTTGAGCCTGTGCCACATATCCCAGAGGGAGACAGTGGGTGGTGGGGCTGGGGCAGGCAGGTACGCTGGGAGATCCTGGAGCTGCAGAGGGGCGTGTTGTTGTGATGCCGCTGCCAGGTGCATGTTGATGGCGTTTGCTACAGACTTGGGCGATGAAGACGGGACGCCGGGCACTTCAACACAAAGTTGTCCCTTGCTGCTATTAGTTAGTTCTTTGATGGCTTTGTACCATTTTCTGGGATCTGCCACTTTAAGGTGCTCGATCTTATTCCTGTAGAAGGCTTTCTTCGAGGACTGAATGGTTTTACTGATCTTGTTACGAAGGTGCTTCCACTTAGGGTGATTCCCTTCCGCAAAGGCCCTCTGTCGGTCTCTGATCAGCGTTTTTAGATGTGGAGTTATCCAGGGCTTATCTTGCTTGTGGATTCGTACAGTCCTGGTAGGGAAGAAACTATCCACAGCACTAAGGAGAGTGGTGTAGAATGCTGAGTACTTCTCCTGTGTGTTATCTGCACAGTACACTTCTTCCCATGTATGTTGGGTAATCCAACATCCAAAGGCCCGCAAGTCTGACTCACGCAGGGGTCGTATCTGTTTCTTATGTGTCTCGTTTCCGGTATTAGAAGTTGGACTTCCCTCCCAGATAACGCAGTTGTGGTCGCTGTCGCCAATCGGGGGAACTGTTGTTGGCTCTTGGTAACAAGTGGCTAAGCAGTCCGACGCAAGTATCTGGTCGAGGATGGCATTGTCACGAGTCGGCACCTTCACGAGTTGTGTCAGTGAGTGCTGCGAGCACAGGCCGGTAACATCCAGGCGGTTAAGGTCGCCGAGGACAACCACGCCGACGTCAGGGTATTGTCTGCGAATGTCATCAATCGACGTAGCCAAGAAATCCAGTAATGCCTCTTCATGAGGTGAGTTGGGTGGATGATATACCGCGCACAGAGCGATAGATGACACAGATCTCGGGAGCCAGTGGGGACGGATGTGCATCCAAACACACTCAAGTTCTGTTGGGACGACAATGTTCATAGGCTTCGAGGGAATGTTCTCCTTAATGTACACCGCCACCCCCCCTCCTCGCTTGTCACTTCTGCATTTAGAAAAGAGGTTAAAATCCTGTATGGATGTCAGTTATTTAGGACACATTTCCGACTGTGAAGCTTTGGGGACGAAAAATAATAATATAAAATACATCAAAATACTAACCTGTAATCAAAAGGTTCATGAGCATAATTTGTGTATAGTTAAAGGTATACGTTTTAATTTAAACCGGGCCTACGTTAAGACGTTCACATACACATATGTACACACACAGAGAGAAATGCGCACACACATTTTTATACATACACACACACATACAAAAACACACACACTCTCACACACACACACACATACAAAAACACACAAACACACACATGCATACACAAACACACAAACAAAAGCCCTCCCACTGAAAATACATCGTCGTCGATAGTAATGATGTATTTTATTTGGCAGAATGCGTCACGGATGTAGGGCATGCACACATGCAGTAATGTTATGAACCAAAACAGAAGTCGGTGTTAATGTTCGTCACATTTTTGCCACGTATATCAAACGACGTACATACAACCTGTATCGACGCCACGAATTTCTACGACTCAACTGATAACTTACTGTTACGTTTAAGTAGAGTGATTTTTCGTTACAGTCGTTGTATCCATGTGCTTTTACCGGTGCAGTAGGTGAGCAGTTTCGAATACCTGCTAAACGGGGACGGTGAGTTCGTTTGAAGAATTTTTATCGCTTGACAAATTTTGGTGGCAAGTGATTTGTGTAGTACGCACATCCAGCTATCAACCTGACATGAAGCGAATCTACGAGCTTAGATATCGTAAGCTTTTTCACTACTGAATAGAACAGAAGACAGGGCGCAGGCTAAAAAAGACCTCGCAATTATTACAATCAATCAATATGTTCATGTGGGTAGGGCATACCAAATATTTCATGTTTCCGGTTTACCGTCCTGAAATATTATGGTCAGATAATGTTTTTTTTTTTTTTGGTCCCCCGAAATGATATATGCATATACCAATCACAGCATTCAAACATAACATTTTGATATTTAAGGTGTGTATCATACCAGAACAAGCACAGGTTTATTGATAAGCTGATTACAATGTTTACTACGTATTTGCCATTAACTTTTCATTAACTGTTCACAGCCTGCTGTATTTAGGTACTCTTGTTTTTAAGTTTGTGACACAAATGTAAGATCGTCAATGCCTTTCCGCGAGCAAGTACGCGCGAGAAGAGAAGAAAGGCCTGATTTATCGTGTGAAAAACAGCACTTGTTCTATACCCACCATTTTTAAGGTCGCGGTTGGTCACCAGGTTTGATGGCAGTGCGACGCGCTGCAGCGCTCAGCAGGAGTCAAAGTCGACGTGTGTAAAAGGAAAAAAACTGTCTAAGGACAATCGAAGTAGGTCGTGCAAAGTGTCTTGTGTAAATTGGCCCTAAAGAGGCTTGATATGTCATGTTTATCTAGGGACGGTCGGGGAACCGTCAAACCAGAACTGCATTCCTAGGTCTACGTCCTGTTGCACGGGACAATAACATCCGGGACTATGGTATTGCTGTTTTTCTACCCATTCGTACTACACACACGCTCCTTTTCCAGACAACCTGTCGTTCTTAGCATAAAACATAACCCCTTAACATAAAACATAAGCCAACATTTTACTCTGACTGTTGTCGTGCCTATCGCTCGACATTTTTAATCACAAGGCCCTGCAAGCTCTTTGGAAAATTCCCTATGTTGACGAAATAAACGTGTCAGTGAAAACCCTAAACAGACGTCAGGCCACATAAAGGTTGATAAAGCACAACAAAGTGTTGAAGCCATCATTTGAACGCTTCATGGTCAACATATATGTTATAAGTTTGAATCAAATGTTGTAATACGATATCAAGTCATGATAAAGATAAGATCTAGAAATTAATGCAGTTAGTCAATTTCAAAATACCGCGTGGTGTTTTCACTATTTGAATTCAATAATTTTCAATAACGAACGCATCATTTGTATTATCTTAAGTACAGCAAAACTTTCTTAGGCCTTTATTTGCGTTAATACATCAATCTATAACCGGGTGTTTGGGCTGGAAAGAGGGTGATGGTCCATATCAGGTATAATACCATAGATATCAAAACAGGACGTTATGCTGCATTACAGTTACAGGCCGCTACGGGGCAAAAATATCTAACCATTTCTAGGTCTCATCACAACCCATATAAGAATCAATTCATGAATACACACACACAAGCACACACACACACACCGTGACACACACATACACACCAACACACAATCATCTCTTATACTCACACAGCCCCTCTCTCTCCCTTTCCTTTAAACACACACACACACAATCATCTCTCATACTCGCACAATCAAACCTCTCTCTCTGACACACACACACACCGTGACACACACATACACACCAACACACAATCATCTCTTATACTCACACAACCCCTCTCTCTCCATTTCCCTTAACTTAAACACACACAATCATTTCTCAAACCTCTCTCTCTCTCACACAAACACACACCGTGATACACACACATACCCACAATCATCTCTCATACTCGCACAATCACACAAGCTCTCTCTCTCTTTCCCTTACACCCTTACACACACACACACACACACACACACACATTATATAAACAATCATTACCTATTTCAACTGAAATAGGTAATGATTAGCCCAAACGTATTACAAATATCCTTCAAATCCCTACTGCTGATTTTGAATAGGCTGTATAGTGAAAAAAAGTTTAAACTTTGTTCCAACACAATAGGAAGAATCACCATAGATTTTCGGTCGAGGACTCCGACCTTTGTCAGGTGTATGACTCGCTGTTTTAATGTTCAGGAAGTCGTTGGATGACGTCGGTCGGAGTTCTCGACCAAAAATGTATGGTCTTCCCATTGTGTTGGAATAAAGTTTAAACTTTTTCAATATCGAATTTATCAACACAGATGAGCTTTCATTAGGCTAAATAGAATAATAGTATGACATGAAAGGTTGTTTACAAATTAAACCTTGAAGTACATTGGATTGACCGTAATGTTCAAAGGCCAGAATTACAATGTTGTCATCTTTGTCAGTCATAGAATCTGCCGATATGTTGAAGCGCTGTCTAATGGCGTGCTTGGCTGGGGGTGTTTTGTTCATCATCTATCTTCTGTCGAAGACCAGCTCCTTTGCAATCGGGAGTGTGCCTAAAGCTGAAGTTACAAGAACTGAGGATTCCAACGTCATGTCTAAGTATGCATTTTGGTAATATATATTCACCTCGTTTGGTAATAAAGCGCTGGATCAGTTTCGCCTGTCATGGCACTATTCATAGTTTACGTGGTTTCTTCCACCAAAGGGCGACTATACCGGTTATACAGATACAGATACGTTACTGTAATATACATTTATAAATGACTTTTAAAGTGCACTTTTTCTTCTTCTAAATAATAAAAATATTAAATAAAATATTTTCTTTTCAATTTTGATCATACATTTTTAAAGTGAACAGAAGGTTAATCATCTTTCATAATGTTTAACTTAAAGTTGTCAACCAGATCCCTTCGCGCAAAGCTCTGGTTGGCACCTAACGAGCTAAATTAGCCTGATGAAGTAAGGCTGCCATCGTCGTTCAATTACATGCCTTTTCTCCAATGTTTTATTTATCATACTAGAACAGGAAGTCTATTTGACGAGCCGGCAACTACTACTACTGAAGTTGATATCAATCTATACAGCATACGGAATCCACGTTTAGGTCCACTCTTCAACATATCCCACGACAATATCAAAAACTTTAAAAAGGATCCATACTGGAACTCCTCTTTCACCTTTAGGCAAAACCCAAACTGGAAAAACTCTGTAAGTCACAAAGCAGCGTTTGCTTTTGTTCAGTATTTCATCATACATGCAAGTAGCTACTGCATTTTAATTATCATTTGTAATGGTTCTAGTTATGTTAGTGTTATCACATCATTACCTTTACTCGTAGATTAACATTGAGACTTTGCTTCAATTTCCGTGGTGAATCATTTACATTTCTCAAACGGATATTACCATTCAAAAATATTGTCTTCATTTGACGCATATCTGCAGGTTTTTTTTTTATTAATTTAAGCGTTTTAGTACATTTGTATTCTTCATGGTGTAATTGATAAGGGTCAAGGCTCTTTGACTTTGTCATTGCGGACAATACTTACGTCATGACATGTTTTTGCTACTTTTGAATCCCAAAAGATATCTGAAAATGACAACCCGTAACATTCCATATTTAAATGATATTGCAGACTTGCACTGAATCACTACAGAAGAAAGCCTTTACGTCTAAAGAGTTCGGGCAGATCTTTCGACCTGATATTCAGATGTTGATGAACAGCGATTTGTTTGATGTTAATGAATACCGGCGGCTAAAACGATGGACAATACCCTATGGATACGAGTATAGGGGCCGGAGCTTAATGTATGAGGGTAAGTAAAAATGTTATTTTGCAACAAATTTTACATGCTAATTTCTTATTATGATATAATGATTGTCTTATTAATGAATTGCTGTTTACCATTGTTGAAATAGTGGCACGTTCGAAAAGTACAAAGATGCAACATGGAGAACTGTGCAAATTTTACGTAGACAGACAATGTCTCCAAATATCATACTTGGAAGTATATTCTAAATAGCTATTTTTCCCATTAAATCTACATATGTATTCTATTTCGTATCTGATATATAAAACCCACCCAGCATATGCATCACTGCTTACGTTTGGGACTACAATTGTAAATAGCGACACCTATGCTGCAGTGTAATACGATTAAGTCACAACTGCCCTAAAGAAGGTGACAACAAACAGGGAAACGTCGGTTAAATGAAACCCTTGCTCATGTACAAAAAAAAATCCCTGGTCAATGACTTACCAACCTCAAAACTATTCATGTATCTATGTAATGGTCATTTAATATCTCTCGTCAACAGAGGTTCGTGATACGCTAAAATTGTTTCCATCGAAGAACTCCATCTTTAAGATCAGCAGGGAGGGACAGACAGATTGCATCTCATGCGCCGTGGTTGGAAACGGCGGCATCTTAAATGGCTCCCGAATGGGCAAGGAAATCGACAAGCACGACTTTGTATTCAGGTAAAGTAAGACGTAAACAAAGTATTTATTTTGTATTTTTCAACTTACTATACACGTGCTTGCAAAACGTATATCGTCTGATTACAATATGGAAATGAAAATAGCAGTGTTCTTGTATTAGTGAGTGACTTTGGCCGAAATCAAGGGAAAAAGAACCAATTTTAAACATTTCCATATCTTATGCATAATACTATGATGGCTATAACATTTGTAGTCTTGTTAACTGCGCCGATTAAAACTTCAGTTTGTTTCCATTAATCGCTTTTTTCCAGAATTTGATGGTTATATCCTATTAATATTGTTTTGAGTCAGAGTAAACCAGGCATACACGAGAGGCTATGAGAACGACGTTGGCAGCAGAACAACTCACTATGTGTTCTTCGATCGTTCACTGACTTCAATGAAGCCAGATCACTATCCTGTTGACCAGGTAGGTCAGTGTGGTAACATGATTTCTTTGCACATGAATATCTATAGCAAGCATACATATGTTTTACCAGGGAAACATGCTGTCCTTCTGGTTAACCGATCAACCCTGGCGGTCTGCTGACCTTAACTGATTTTTAAGATCTCTGACAAATGAAAAAAAACGTATTGAATTATATTACTGCTATGTATTTTACATGTAAACGTTGAAGAAACATGTCTAGCTTGTTTGAATTTCTACTTTTTTATTGTTAATACCTGTTTTAATAATGACATGAAAAGAAAAAAAATACCAATGTCAGGATGCATATGGTCATTTTCAATATAAAGTAGAAAGAAATCTGACAAAAAATTTCTACCGACCGGCTCTATTATTAACAAGAAATAATATTTTTTCCATAAATTGGAATATGGAGTTACCAGATAGCACATATGAGTGAACTAAACCATCTAAAATCCTAGTTGAACCGCACATGACAGGCAATACTCTTGTACAAGAAAAGTATAAAACATTTTTTTTTACTGTGCAAAGAATGCCCTATTCATTTTCATTTATGTCTAGCTTTCTAGCTTATGTCTAGCTATTTTCTTGCTAAACTTACCTTTTTTCATATATCTTTAATATCTAACACATCTTAGTTTAACATTTGTAATTAAATATTCATAAATTATGAATAATGAGATGACGTAATTGCTCAAAATCCAAGATGGCCGACAATATCATGATTTAAAGTATAACAAGCTTATTTTCACTCAGATTTCATTACTACGTGGTATTTTCTTACAGAAAACATTCATGTGAACGTTTTTAATCCATGTCCATGTTGCTTTAGCGTTATATGTTGAAAAAAATGTATCTTGAAAAATTTAAGGTTCATAATCCAAGATGGCGGATAGCTAAACTACAGATGACGTCATTCTATGACGTCATTTTGACGTCGTTGCGTCGGCTTTTGACAACAGAAGTCTTATAACACTTAGATATTAATCAGAAACCTTTATTCGTAACTTTTTGAGTGAGATATTTAAGTATTATGGGAATTCCCCGTTTTAGCCAAAAATATCAATTAATGACGTCATTATTACGTCACATTACGTCATAATGATATAAAAATGTCAGGAATTATGAAACTCGATGAGCATAACCCCCCCTGCAAATTTGGTGATCGTACAGTAAGCCGTTTTGAAAATACGAAGGGGGGGGGGGGGTCGAATTTATTGGTAAGTTATTGGTAAATCCAAAGATGAAACGTAAGTTAACAAAATCCGAAAAAAATATTATCATGGAAAATCCCAAACCAAATAAGCCGGTAGAGACATTAAAATCAAAACAACAGTTTCATTTTCTTCTCAAGCATTAAATATATTAATATAAGTCTCTGTATAGGAAAGTGTATATAAGATGAGATACCGTTGCAGAAAAAAGTCACCAGATGTCCAAAATCTTATCACCATCACCTTACAACAGAGTTCTTATTTAAACCAATTCAAAATCTATTAAGTTTTGCTTGGAAATTTGCACACAAACATTTAGACAAGAAAAAAAATTCTGGACATAGGTTATATATTATTTGACATTCTTTATTAATTTTTTCCCCCTTCAGAACATCACGTATATATTTGTGCCATGCCGGGAGGCAGACTATTCATATCTTAGGACAATAGGAAACAGCACCAACGTGTTCAAGGCGCCTCCAGAAAACGTGCGAGTCATCCACCCTGACTTCATGAGATACGTGCATTTTGTGTAAGTCACGTATAAATGCATTGTGTTACGTACGATCGGCATTCCATTTCGGTTAATATCTAAAGTAAAGACGAGCACGGCAATAGAGTTGTTGGGGTGTTCTTTCACGTTGCTTTGTGCGCTTGCAAAGCATCAAAGTACAGATAGCCAATTTCCAAAGAACAAGAAAGGTAGTAAAAAAAAAACAATGCCATGGCGACTGGTAGCCCCATTAATAGGCTCGGTTGGCCTGAATATACTGCCCACATCCTCGTACCTTCAAATTTTTTATAGCCGTAGAAAAAAGTTGAGGTTCGTGTGTATAACTTTACAAGTCAATGAAATATTATATCAAAAGGGGTAAATGTTGATTTGTAAAATCAAATAACATTAGCAACTTTACAAACTATACGAATAATGACATAATACAAATGCCTGACTATGATTGTGCTTTTTTTCAGTTTTGCTGCAATTATTTTTATTGCTTTTCTAATTTTTTTAGGTATGTAATTGAGTAGTTAGATATAGTGTTGTATCTTACGAACCCGAGGTAATATGTTGTTGCATCCCAAAAGTGGTTCTGAGATGAAGCGCATCTGGGTTAGCCTGCATCCAAAAAGTGCTTCTATCCCAAAAGCACTTTTGCGATAGAGCACATTTTTGATAGAACTGTCTTGCCTTCTTCACTAGGTGGATGAGGGTCCATGCATTCCGACCAACAACTGGCGGCATCATGGCAATGGTAGCCCTCCATGCCTGTGACAAGCTTAGCCTGTACGGAATGGGCTACACTTACAAGTACAGCAACCACTACTTTGACACGATCTACCAGCCGTTCCTATCTGTGCTCATGACTCACGATCATAAGCGAGAGATCAAGTTGTGGGACACCCTGGACAAGGAAGATATCGTGTACTGGTATAGAAGGGATGTTTTCTAAATGATGTTATTGGGGGCAAATGATGTTATTGGGGGCACATTTCTGCGGCCCCCTTTCCACTAGGACGGCGATCGTGCTGCGCTCTCACTGCGACCTAAGTAGGATATGTGGTTTCACACTGGGTTAATTATGCAAAACGTAAAAGTTTGATTGAGCAGAAAACAAAACTCACACACAGTGTAACAAGATAATTCGTTTCTTTTCGATACAATTCGATGGTCGATATGTCACGTTTTAGGTCGCAGAGAGAGCGTGGCGAGAGCGCCGTCCTAGTTGAAATGTGATATAACAATGAGTTTTGCAGCAATATTGTTTGTCATCCTTCCTCCTCTCCATTCGCTGTTACCAAACAAATTTGTTTTTATATCGATCCAATAATGGTACGTTCGACTTTATATCATTAACTTAACTCATGTATCATAAGTTTGTAAATACCATAATGGTCTTACTTGATTTTGTTATTTCAAACGACATGTAATTGTGATTATCCCTTAGGGCCTGGCCAAGTGTCTTTTTTGAAATTAACAATTCTATATAGATCTCAGCAGGAAAAATATCTTTATAGATCACTTTGAATCAGCCTACAATAAAAACATATCCTGATATTCTTCATGACATAGCAATATTTTCGGAGAGGGTAGAAAGCAGAATGGAAGGTCATACGTTATAAAATATTATAAGTTCCTGGTCGCTTACAATTAAAGTCTGATGAAGTAATCTATGTTTAACGCATTCAGACCAGGTCTTTTTGTCATTCTGTGCCGAGTAGTAGACCCCCCCCCCACACACACATAGTAACTCCAAAAGTTCTTATCGTATTCATCACTAGCTTTTTAGATGATGCGTCATGATGATGCAACATGTCGTCATCACAACGGCATTTACGTGATTCTAGTGTCGGGAACCTCAAAAATAAAAGTGGTCTTCATTGTCATCTTACAATTTCTTAACTTCTAAATTGTAATAAAGATTTTATGGAACCTGGCGTAAAAAAATTAGTTTTATACTTGTTGACACGATTTGGTTTTCTCAAAAGAGTTAAAACCCGGCTTTCTTGGAATACCCTTTTTATAATTCCAGCCAATGCAATTAAATGCTAACGTCAAAAATAAGTCATTTCGCGTCATCAGCCGCTTTTTAGTTACAGGAGCTAGAAGAGGCGGGCATCCTTCACCATCAGAGATTGACCAAAAAAGGCAGGTCTAAATAGTGTTAAACGTTGGTTCGTCTAAGCCTAGGTGGTGAATGCTACGTTAGTACCCACATCCCCTTCGTCATACCAGTCCTTGTATGCCTTCACATAAGAGCAGGCCATCTGGTGCAGACTGCAAGTCACACAGGAAAGTTGTCCTCCCCTACGGCGCTTCAAGATACCTGAAAAACATACAAAAATAATGTTTGACTTTGAATACTGTACGAGGATATTGTAGTATATGACTTCCGAACTGGCACAAATACAGAATAACTGTCGCGGGAAAGCTAATCCAGGATTTGAGCTAGTTTCACCATATCTTTCTTCGTCGTGAGAAGCAGCGAGGAATTAGGCGTCTCAAGGGGTCTATCGAATGTGCGAAAAGGAACAAAAAGAAACGAAAAGAGAAATACAAAAGTGCGAAAAGAAACGAACGAAAGGGAAAAAGAGGAACGAAAAGGAATATGCCGAAAGTGCGAAAAAGAAAGGGGGAACGAAAAGGAATAAAGGGAACGTAAAGGAACGAAGTACGAAGCAAACGGAAGTAATATCGACGGGAATATAAGGAAACGGTACTATTCGCGTCAAAAGCACATGAGACGTGCGCTGTTTTACACAGAATTTGGTAATATCAAATTTTTTCAGGTTAACTTTCCCTTTCGTTTCCTTTCGTTCCTTTTCACACTTTTGGTACACCGGTTGGAAGTTGCTCAGCGACCTCTTCTTGGTCTTCCCGAACCCTGGGTGTCGTGGTAATGATCTGCTTTCTTGTACGGACGTGAACACAGTAAAGATCGTCTGCGCATTTAAACTCTCACCTATCTGTTAATAATATCGATGGATTTTCAGTTTTCAATGTAACAACACTAGTAAACATTAATAATGGTGTATACAATATGCTGTTGTACATCATAAATAAAGAAAACTCCAATACTCACGTCACATATGTACAAGAGTGGGTAACATCAGCACTTACATCCATCCTACAAGGGTCCATCAACGATAGAAGGAGCCTCGGGAGACCATGAAGGAGTCGGGACGATGGCATCCGAGAATGGATGGGCAAGCCACTGGCTAAGTGCACCCAGAGAGCCAGATACAGGAGGGAGTGGAGGAGGCTGATACTGGACGCTACCATAGTCTCCGATCCTCAGACATGAGAATTTGACTAGGTAAGGTAAGGTAATGTATACAGCTGCTAGGAAACAGTGGTTGGCCCAACCAATAACCAATGCAGGGCTGGCAGTCTCGTCAAGCATAGCAATAAGCAAACGAAACATGACTCACGTCTAAATGGTTAAGGTTTAATTACAATCGCTGGCGGCGAAAATGCAGTATGAAGGTTGTGAGTTACAAAAGCATTCCTCTGTTAATAATTCAGTTCAAATTCTAATATAAAAAACCGTTAACTTAAGGCATTATTTTGCTACTAGATATAAAGTCAGATAGGGCATAGGCTGTCCCTTTTTAGGAGATCCAAATGGCTATCATGAATCAGGGATCTGGACCTCACATAAATGCCAGTTTGGCCCAACACACAGATCTGCGATCAAAGTTGAATGTAGAATGTTAAATGCCCAAACTACGTGTACATGTCAGATAACTCCTTGCGTTTGCAAACTAACGTAAGTATTGATGCTATGTTAAAAAAATGGATGTCTATGACACCAACACCTAGCTGGACCCTAAAACTAATAGAAAAAACACTCTTCTCTATCAAGAAGTAGGAATAACAATGGTAGACAAACATTCAAAGCACAGTAGCCCACAGACAACATGGGTTACAGACTAATACAGTCGGTGCACGAAGTGATCCTCTGGCACCTGATACTGACATTATCAAATTAGAATATATTTCCTTATTTTCCGCTCCAACGTAGGTAAATAAGGAGATGCTCCGTCACTAAAAGTCGTTCAACCTTTCTATAGACAGGTTGTTTTGAAATGGGACGAACTTGGAGGAAGTAAAACAGGCTTTGTAAAACTAAGACATAAAATAATCTGATGTAACGTAAACTACAAGTTCGATAACAACACTTTGTGCCTTGATCACTGGATTTCTAGCGGAATGCTACATGCTAGCGATTTATGTGACAACTCCAAATGTTTAAAATCCTATACGCTGCTAAGAAAGTTTAAAAAAGAAGTAGCTGGATAAATTTATGAAGGTAAAAAGAGTTACAGGTTACTGCTGAATTGATGAATATGAGCATTCTAATATAGAAATATTACGTAGCATTTATTATTACTTACGGTTTAAATCCTGTATAGCTCCGATTGATATGGAAAGTACAAACTTTTGATATCAAAGACAATATTAAGCTTGGATTATGTAAAAAGGCTCCTGGCCCTGATGGAATTAGCCCCAGGCTACTTAAAGAACTCTGCCCAGCGCTTACGCTCATATTCCAGTCCTCCCTCAACTCAGGCTCTGTTTCATTAGACTGGAGGAAAGCCAATGTGACACCAGTCTTTAAGAAAGGTAAGCGTTACCGCCCTGAAACCTACCGAGCCATCACCCTCACTAGTATTCCATGTAAACGTATGGAACACATCGTCACCAGCACATGTCGTTTGCCGAGGAAAACAGCATCCTGTGTGAGGAGCAACATGGCTTCAGACGCCAACGCTCCTGCGAGAGCCAACTACTTGGGCTCACAGATGAGCTGTCAGATGACCTTCAAAAGGGCATTCAGACAGATGCCCTGATCTTGGATTTCTCCAAAGCATTTGACAAAGTGTGTCATTCTTTGTTGTTACACAAACTAGATTACTATGGAATAAGAGGGGAAGTGAAGACATGGATTCAAAGCTTTTTGTCTAACCGCCAACACAGTAGTGGTGGAAGGCGAAATCTCCGGCCCAATTAACGTTGATTCGGGTGTCCCACAAGGTTCTGTGATCGGCCGGTTGTTTGCCGACGATACTGTGGCCCACTGGACTGTTAGTTCCGCTTTGGCCCAGAAAGCAGTACAGGGTGACCTGGATTGACTCGCTGAATGGGAAAATACATGGTTAATGCAGTTCCATCCCGACAAATGTCAGTCGTTACACATAAGTAGAAAAAGAAAACCACTGACCGCCGAGTATCACCTACACGGCCATACTCTTAGTTCAGCACAAGAGGCACAATACTTAGGTGTCACAATTACCTCCAACTAAACATGGAACTAGCAACATTATTAATATAGTAAACAAAGCAAACAAAGTACTTGTTTTCCTTAAAAGAAATCTGAAAGTGAGATCCAAGAAAATCAGAGAGCTAGCGTACATGTCATTAGTATGACCTATTTATGAGTTTGCTTGTCAAGTATGGGACCCTTATACAGCTAAAAGACATCAATATAATTAAGAAAGTACATAGAAGGGCGGCCCGATGGACATCGCATCGATACAGACAAACCCTGAGTGTCACGCTCCAGTGGCCCACGCTCCGGCCAGGAGAGACGAAGGAGAGCGCGCTTGATCACCTTCTACAAGCACCACAACGGCTTACTCGTCATTAACTCAAGGAGCAAGCCCACTCCTAGTGAGCCGCCCAGGAGTACTCGGAGCACTCACTCAGCTTACTACCAGATGCCCCCATGCCGAACCAACTACAGGCAGTATGCCTTCTTCCCGAGAACTGAAGGACTGGAATGCTCTCCCAGCACAGCTAGCTCCCTCCCCACCCGTTCCTCCCTCCCCGTTACAATACTCCGTTACTTCCACGCTTCGCAGTAGACTTCATAATACAGCATAATCTTCAGTTAGTTGAAGGTGGCTGCCTCAATCGAAAGACGAAGATGTAACTTCACAAGATTCTCCCTTGTAAACATTTATTCAATAGAAGGAAAATAAGTAACATTATTGCGAGCTGTAATATCAACCGCTACACACCTACCAAAAGTCAAAATTTCTATTCACAATTTCTCGACTTATGTGCTATTGATCTACATACAGACCATTCACCCTTAGAATAACCGGAAACATAATCTTCTTGGCGAAGATAATGATAAATATAAAGATTTTGTTAAGGAATTATATTTTCAAACATTAACAGGAATACAGAGGGAATCATGTGAAGGACTGTGGATAATGTCGGAATGCATAGCTACAGTGCATTCTATGGTAACAGTACTCCGGGTCTGGACGGTCTGGCAATTAACATTTACAATGTGTTTTGGAGCAAAATTAGCATTATGGTATTGAATTCACTGAATGCAGGTTTTGTTAAACTCAGTCATCATCCAAACAGAGCAAAACTGTGATAACCCTGCTGTTTAAAGGTAATGAAAAGAATAAAATAAGTGAATGTCGGCTGTCAATTGGAGACCAATTTCCTTAACAGACAATGATTACAAAATAGGTGCTAGCTGAAAGTACTGGCAAACAGGCTACAAAAGATTATCACTGTTATTATTGGTAAAGAACAATCAGGTTATACAAAAGGCCGATCTATATTGAACAATTTTCGTGCAAAAGATGTTATTTGTTTCACTAAAGACCGGGAAGTACCCGGGCAATTTTGCTGTTAGATTACAGTAAAACATTCAATGCAGTATCCAAAGATTTCATTCTAAAAGCTTAAGTTTACAGAAAAACAATACAGGTCCAGACTTTGTAAACTGGCTTAAAGTTTACACAAAAAATGCTGTCTCAATCCCTGTGGACACGCTCTCCTCTTTACCATGGCAGTAGAGGTTTTTGCTCATGCATTGTAAAGTGGTTTAAGAAATTACTTTAGGCACGTATGTTCCTACTTGGAAAAATTTGAATATGTATTGCTTCTTCTTGTTATTATCCCATAGTACTTCTTACACAAGTCAATGTAAACAAAAGAATATGTACTGAATGCAGTGCTGCACTACAGTAGCAAAATCGTGGCATTTTTTGTGGCGACCCAAGAACTTTGTCACTGACACTTATTGTTTTGATAAAGAATAAACTTTTATTATTAACCGGCGTTGATAACTGTGTATTGCATATTCTTTTCTTTTTTTTTCACTTTTTATTCACAAGTCATAAATCTAAAGTACAGAACATTCAAAGATAATCACCTAATCACTATAGAACATACGACTAAATATACAGAACTAAAGTCGATCATTATAGAATATTTGAACTAGCATTACCTTACCATTTTACACACTACTCTACCTTTACTCAGTCATCTAGACATATGCAATACTATCATACTATAACACATTGCATATTCTTGTTCGGTGATCCCAATACCGTAGCACACAAGTCAATGTCAACAAATGAATAAGTACAGAATGCAGTGTTGTACTACAGGACTTAGCGAAATCTGCCCCAACTCCTCACTCCAACCCCAGGCCAGGGAATGCCAAATTAGCCCAGTTTTGAGAAGACTTTTAAACTGTCCCCTGGAAGACAATATGAAAATCATTATTCTGCATCACAAAACCTCGAATACGCTCTTTGCAATATTTTGAAGCCTCTATAGGCAAAAGATTTTAAAAATTGTATTACAATCATTATGGCGATTATTTATTATCAGACTTACATGACGTCATGGTTGGTTGTAAGCTCGACTACAACATTGTAAAAGTTCAATATTTAAATCTACAGATACTGGTTGATAAATATATAATTTATGGAAAGTATAAAGGAAACATTAATCTGCTTTTTGAGCAAGAGTGTGAGCTGAGAGGTTTATTATAGATATGGCAAATACAAGAAATTTATCACTATTGTGTATTTTCAACACGTAAACTGTAACTGTGCTATTGTAAATAAAGTCCATGGAAGAACAGAATTACCCTCAAGTTTCGGGAAAGTCACTATTTAGAAACAAACGGAATTGGGGCGAAATTTACCGAATTACGGGCGTTCGCCATCCGAGTTGCGGTCGATGTTAAAAAAAGTAGATGAGTGCTTGTCTATCACCTTTACAATGGTTAAGCATAGTTGGGAAGGCACTTGGTCGGATGCCCTGAATAACACACCCTAAAGCCACTACGGATGTGTGCATAGAATGAAAGATGGCGCCAAAGAAAAAGGACAAAAAAGTTACCAAGACAAAGGTGCCAGAAGAACAAGGCTCCGTAGACGAATAAGCCAGAGATGATGATGATGGTAAGGAGAAAGAGAGGGAAAACATGACGGAACAGTGTTCAAAGTGCCGTATATAGCAGATTTCTTTGAAGCCAATCCTCTTTTCTACGACGTCAGGGTCACCCTGATTACAAGAACAAAGAAAAAAGAATGTCCTCATTGAAAGATTCTCAAAGACGTCGTTCCTGGGGATAAAACGTAGAAAGTTTCACATATTCCTACTGCCACTATAATTATACATGAAGTGGAGATGTCAGGTGCCTAATTAATGACAGGACGTATTGACAGCGGCTTGACCCAGGCCCGTAGAACATTCTCCCGAATAACACAACTGTACATAAAGAACGAATAAAAATAAGAAATCCAGACTATCCAAGTTTACCCAATGATTTTGTCTGCTATTCGACGCATAAAATGTTGCTGAAAAGTGAGAATTACGCAATGTATGAAATTTCGCAATTCGAGGAGCTGCCAAACTACCCAGTAGTGAAGAATGCGTAAACGAATTTTTGCATAGAAAAGGCGTGTCTTTTAATATAATTCTGAGTCAATTAAGTATGATACCAATACCTTCCTAAGCATTACCGTTTGCCTACATGGAAAATGGTAAACACTACAGCTCCCCTTACATTATGTCAGTGAATGAGTCCAAATGTATACGCTAAAAGCTTGTGGCAATTCTAAACCAGCCAGCTTCCGCTTTAGAAAATCGCGGTTAACTTAAAAAGCGTCTTGTCATTGGTCAGATGATAGCCAACCAAATTATCGTCTGCGCCCGGTCTGAACTACAGCAAAAAGGATGTCGCTATTTTCTTTCCGTAAAAGTTTTTTAGTTTTCTTAAGTAGATTTTGCACACACATGATTCAGTAGCATGATGGCCATCCCCAAGTTCAGCAACCAGTTCAGCCCGGCCAGGGTCCACTTAATGCAGCTAAGGGGGCACACGGAGCTCACCAAGGCAGCAGGTTCAATTTGTATAACAGTTTGTTGGCGAGAGAATTACTGGTAAAACTTTCAGATGATATTGGGGAATACAGGAAAATAGGTTCACAACAAGTGTTTGTATACCTCTCAGATACATGAACGACAGCAGGAAATAGCAGTTGGGGGGGGGGGGGGGGGCAGGATTAGCCAAACGGGCAGGACCTCAGTAGGGTTACGATGCCTATCAGTTGAGCACATTATTAACACTGTCACGCTAGGTTGAATTATGTGCGCTTCCTACTATTTGGGAAGCGGTATTTGGACGGAAATGATTGCCCAACGATTCCCTTTATGTCCGCATGTAAAGTCGCTTATGGACTGGACGGAAAATTGTTCAATAGTATTCAAAAAAGGGTGCGTATTCCGCGATTCCCGATTAGGTTAATGCCGACTGTTGAAAACCGGAAGGATGTTCTAATCTGACTGGGCGATAAATCTGGTGGAGAGGTTGGTGGTGGCGGCAAGATCACCCGAGGAAGGAAGAGTTCATTGCGAAATGCTGATGAATTTGCAAGTTACACAAGTTAGTCGTGTTTTCGATCACTGAAGACCAGGTTGATTGGTACTCAGGCTCTTGTGCAGGTGGCCAATAAGGTCGCCAATTTCTTTAGGACACTTTAGAACAGCGGTTCTCGAGAAAGCTAGCTCGTCTGCTCACCCCGACCCCGACCTGAGCCACGTCTTCTCACTGGCCGGGAGGGCAAGCGAGCCAGGAATAGGGATCGAGAAGGGTTCTTCATGTGTCACTCCTAGGACCACTGGTTCAGAAATTGCCCGCTTAACCCGAGGAAGCATAGTTAAATTCGCTTTAGATAGGTGACAAATGTCATGTACTAAAATGCCATGTGAATTTGAATTATGAAAACATGGAAGATGGGAACGGACTGGACTGAACTGGATAAATAAAACATTCTATATTGTCATTTGTCTATGTGGGGAAAGATTATAGAGCATCTTTTTAAGTGGAATAGAATAAAATGAGTTTCTGAAAAAAAGGCAGCAGGTCAATACCCATGATACAGTGGCTTGAATATAATAAAGATGACTCAGATGTGCTCAACTAGGTTGGTATTTTGATTTGTAAGTCTGCAATTGTGCAGTAAGTGGATTGGAGGGGGTGAGGTCCCGCTTCGGTCGGGCCTGTACCATCTGTGGAGGACGTGGCAACTAAATGACTTTAGGTCTCTCCTCAACAATTAAAATTCCCAGTTACGGAGAATTTTAGGGCTGAGGATATTTACACGCGGGTTATTGGCAGAAAATGGCAAGGAAAATGGAAGTCGAAGGTAGGGAAGTTATCGGATGGGTAACAGAAGAGGTAGATGTACAGAAATCCCTTCGCCCGTTTAAGGGAAAGTTCGAGGGGAGGCATTATCGGAGAAAGCGCCCGTCATCTATGTATTTCCCCGATTACCCTTGCAGCCAAATGTTTTCGCCTTTCATTGCTAGTACTTTATAAAACAGAATCGAAGGTAAAAGTACCAACTTTCAATTTGTGAAGAGACGTTTTATCAATGGGACCATTGATGTATTTTAATTCATAAACATGGTATTTTCCCATAGATGTCAGAGCAGAAGAGGGAACGTCTTGGATTGGTTTGCTCATCCCAAGGCAGCCAAGACAACGTTTTCCAACAGCATTTTGCCGAATTTTACAATGAGTATTGGGCTACGTACCAGGACCCTGGAATTTTCAAGACGGATTTCCTGGCAGAGAGGAACAGGTATTTTTTCCATTAAGGATAACACAGAGAACCTCACAAAGATAGCAGTGATATTTGTACATAGGATGAATTCAGTGGCAGCTGGAAGGTTCATGGCGGATGATTTCAAAATGAAGTCAGAAAACGATGCTAACAACATCAAACACAACAGGAAAATGGCTGCGCGAGGCTAAGAAGAAGGTGTCAGGCATGCAAGCAAGGCAGACAATGATTGCTTGTTCAAGCTTGGGACATACCAACTAAGGCAGGACAGAGGGAAAATGCAACACTAGTGTCTGCGGTGGCTGAGGTCCAGCGGTTGCATGCAACCAAGGGAAGGGGAGTATGTCGATAGTAGAGAATGGCCAAACAGCAACGGCATCAAGTAAACAAAAAAAGGGAGCAACAAAGAACTAGAAATGTCGAAAAAAATCATGCAGATGATTGCACTAAGTAGAGCTTACAGCAGTTCTATCACCTTGGATGAAGTCGACTTATAAGCTTCATTTTTATTCAACAAGGGATCTCTTTAAACATCTCTACACCAGGTTCTCGAATCAGACCTCCTAACCAAAGATGTGTAATTAACATAAACAAGAGCTGCCGTTACAGTCTAGAGAGAATACAACGAAATGTCTATGCCTCGTGTGATGGATATTGTGATAAGGATGACATCTGTCCAGTCGAGGAATTGTGCTAAGCTGCTATAGCGACTGGGAGGGCTGAGCTGAAAGTACATATTTGCACCATCGGATACTGGGTTACCCCAGCTTGACCAAAATAACCTGAACATGCATGAACAAAGCTGCGAGGACTCTAAAACACTTCGATTGTTGGAAGCAGGTGACAGACAGGCTCTTAAGGGGGGCAAGGGCCTACGCTGCTAGGAGATCGCACGCCTTCGACCCTCCGACAATGGCAGCCATCTTGAGGTCCTTAGCAGAAGCGGCTACAAAGTCTGGACGTAAGATGGCGAGACGATGGGAGTATGACACGGTCGTATTCGAGGGGCAATTAGCGGAGGGTGCAGGAGACTTGCAGTCGCTGGTGACAATGTTTGTGGGAGATTCGGAGCAATCAGCTGTGCAGGACACCTTGCAGAAATAGAAAAAGAAACTCGCCACAGGATGTCCCTCGGTGCTCCCACCCCAGCTACATAGCAACAGGTCGGCGGTCCTTGTAATAGTAAACTTTGCGTAGTAGGACATTCAGGTCTGGGGTGGAATGGGTTACATCGCGAAAGAACACTCCGTGTAAGTTCGACCAGATGAATCTAGTCTTAGACCTGGAGTAGTTTGCATCCAAGAACAAGCTGGCGGATTTACGTATACCATCCAGGGTACTGAAGAGGTTGGATGCATAACTCTTCCCTGCGCGGTTTGCGGCGATTGAAAGAGAATTTGGAAGCCATGACACGGACCTCATGGTCCTACCTTCCAATGTACAATCGAATGCGCAGGGGGAGAAGCTAAGCTTTCATAGTCTGTACCCGACCGCCGGGGCAGAGGGGGTGGATGCTTTCGCACCGGATATCTTGGGAACACGAGTATACGTCTCCCCATCGTTTCATCTCACTCCACAACGGTGGCATTTCTCTTGGAACAACGGGCTAACGCGACCATTCTTGCGCTTATGACACCCTTAGTCTAATTGTTGTTTACTATCTCCCACTTGTTCAGATACTTAAGCGACTATAGAACAAACATTTGAAAAAGGAAACCTGACAGACATTTTGCACTAAAAGTAATAAAAAAATGCCTGCTTGTAGTTAGGAAGAGACTGACTGTGTTGATCATCATTATTTTCGTTGATAAAGTGTCTTTCTTGTACCCCGTAGTCTATACGATGGACTACGACTACAAACAGCTACAGCTAGAACTCGAAAGACGAAACCCAAGTGAGCAGTTGTTTCGCAGCTGTTGGACTTCGATTTGTCTGGAAGAAAGAAGTTTGTTGCCGACATCAGTCAACATGAGGCAAGATCAACAAAAGGATCTCCAGTGCTGCCCGTGCTTTCGAGAGGCATGTAAGTTTCAAAATATTATATGCATTTCTATTACATATTGTAACATCACACTTCCTGTAAATTTTCTTTAAAAAACATTAAAACGGATAACAGTAAATGCAGAAAAGTTAGTGGTTTCATGCAAAAATTCTCACAAACGCACAGTAACCAAAAGCTATGTGAAAGTGCACGGCGTGGTGCATTTCACCATGAACCCAGCTAAATAAGCCAAGATACTGGATGAATTACGATAATGATTATATTTTTTTTACTCTATGCACAAGAAATGGCAAAAACTTATAATACTGTTCAGTTATCAGGTGCATTATCTATTTCTATCTATTGTAATGATCATTATGCTATTTCTGTGATTGATTCCTTAATTGTTTTTGCAATTTTTGTTTTGTTTCAGGCAGTGGTAGCAATTTTTTGGAATTGGTTGTATAAATTGTACTTTTTTGGCACAAATGTATCTCCCCATAGCAATAAAACATTACTTATATCTTTACAAACATATAATTTATCACTTTAATAACGATATTGTATAACTTTTTTGTATCAGTTGCTGGGTGAGGTCAGAAGGTACACTGCCCCAAAGGACAAGGACTTCATTAGCCGCCTGAAAAAGGAGTTGCCGAATAAGGCAGAAACGCTTGTACACTATAGTATCAACCAGAATCTGCACAAAGCAAACGGCATGCGGGACTGAGTGTCTGGTACATGTATTTGTATTGTCAAATGTTGATTTCATTCAGCTGTCAACAAGTGCTCCATCATCCTAAGTTAAAGCTGGGTACACTATCTAATATATACATATATCTATTCATGTAAAACTTTTAAGTCTGAAACAGGTTTCAAATATATTTACTTCTCAATGTATATCTGTTAGACTGCAACTCATAAGTCTGTTTTCTATATTTTCTCTGATCTTGTGTTTAATTTTTTTGTGTTATGTGCGTTTATATTCTTATGTGTGCGCCAGTCCCCCCTAGCCTTTCCAAGGCTAGAATTGTCATGAATTTTGCTACACATGTAAGTATTAAATGATGATTAATATACCTACTGCCCATAGATCTAAGATGTCTTAGGGAAACAGCAAATGCCTAAAGCATATTTATATAGTAGTATCGTGGCTGGATCTAAACTTGATGAAAGTTCTGCGCTTGATCTGATTATGATTATGACATCGTTGCTGGCACAGAATCCTGGCTTGGGGATTCTATTGAGTCGGACGATATTTCATCAGATGGTTTCCATCCTTCCCACCGTCGTGACAGAAATCGTCACGGAGGGGGAGTTCTCATCTATAGTTAAAATTCTATCGCAAGTAAAAAAACGAGATGATCTTGAGGTCAAGTCGTCCGAATCCATTTGGTTTGAACAGTTTTGGCATATTTAAAATTTTGTTTGCGTACTACCGTCCATTTCGTCAAAATATTTAGTTGTTTTGGCTCCATTTTGCACCAGGTAGTGGGAGGTTTTGTTGTCTCAAGTACTGTACTATCAAAGTAGAAATCATGAAGTGAATGTATAATGTTATGCTGTTTATACCGAGGATTTGTGGATTGCAGTAGAATAACATGCTGTCTGCAAATAGTACCTACCATACTCGCAAATCCTGATTGAATGCTTGACATATTTGACGACAACTCGTACTGTTCTAATTTACTTTTTATAGCCCTAACGTTAAAAATCGGAAAACCTGGACGAGTATTTGGGAAAAAAACATATGACAATTCTACAGTAATTACACCCTAGTTCTCCTGTCAATGTATCATCTTTGCTTAACATCATTTTTATGCTCAGCTGTTTAGGTCCAGACTGCGAGTAGCCTAAATGACGAAGAGTACGAGGTCCTAAGACAATCGGGACAGATGTAATGTCCGATGGGGAAAGCAACAAGGACAACAATGCCGTCGTCTAGGTAAAGCCACCAACATGGTGGGCACCCGGACTGACAGACATTGCCTTGAGGTGTCATGCGGTACGCGGTCCTCGACCAAAACTTCAAGTATAACCGCTTCCCTTTCTTGAACAGGATGAAGAGGAAAGACCTGGACTTAACGGACATGCAGCCGCTATCAGGACGTGACGCATAAATATACACTTGGACGCCTGAGGACTGAGTCGTCACGGACAATGGACGCCTGAGGACTAAGTCGTCACGGACAAAGAAGATCGATAGATGGCGGAGGAAAGCGAGGTCATGGACACCGGAGATGGACAGACGAAGCGGGAAAGCGAGGAAAGCATTTCCAGCGATCCAGAGAGCTCGGGATCAGAAGTGGAGCAGTAGTAGTAGGCAGGACTGTGGAAAACAAGTTAAACTACTATGAGGGTAGGAGAGGACCTTTTCGAAAACTTTCAGACAAAGTTAAGTATAGGTGATTTTTTTCAGATCATGTGTTTAACTTTGGTATAGTGCATATCATGAATCTTTAAAAAAATGTGTTAGGTTAAGTTATATATTAAAGAAGGTTTAGTATAGGGTAAGGTGTTTAACGTAGATGTTCAATTTAGGTTAATTATAGTGTAAGCATAGTTTGTAGAGATCCTCTTGAATTAGATCAAGTAAAAGTCAAGTCATAAAGGTGAATTATGATACATGTATAAATGGTGTTTTGCGCTCTTATATAAACTTACAATTTACCTGTCACGAGTCAGAATCACAAAGCAGTACCCACTTGGACATGCACTGTAAGAAATATTCATCACTGTAGGATCCTTGCACTAATCGACTACTGACACTGGATCATAGCACAGCACACCGTTGTCGTTGTAGATCATCTCGAAAACGCCTTTAAAAGGGCACGTCTTGCATTGTATTTTTCTGCAAGTGTAGTAGCAATATATTAATTTGCCTTCATGTACAATACATTGACACAATATTGTTTCCCATGTCATTGATAGGTTAAGGTGTGAAAGGAGATTAATGTCCTTGGATATTGACCCAGATTTGGATACTGTTGTTATACATAATGTCTTTGTTGTGGTTATTTCGTACGGGATTCACATATGCGTCGCAGTTATTCCAGCGTTTTTCAGAGGTGCAACAGTATCACAAAATATATGAAGAACATAGTATCTTTTTATGCATTCTAAGTTCCCCCAAACATATTTTCTCAGACGTGTCAGTGTGTACGTATCAGAATCAAAATCGTACAACGGTTCTTTTACCGTGGACAAGAAATTTTGTTAGAACATACCACCGTGTACTTGAACAAGAAATTTCGTTAGCACGCACCAATGTTTCAAACATTTAAAACATCCTTGCCCATACTACATGACATCCAAAGGTTGCCTCTTGACTGACTTTTAGGCACTGATGACCAGGACAGAACTGTGGAGGTCAGCCTCACTGTAATGGTCCATAACAGAAGCTGACAAGTTCCAGCTTGAGTATGTTTCGACCTGAAGCAGCGAAGGCGGCAGGTTCCTAAAGGATTACAGGGTATGCTTGTAATATTTTTCTAAAATATTCATTTATGACACGTTACAGTTCATTTGTCCTGATATTTCATAATGAATGTAATTGTTTTTCACTACAATGATGCTAAAGCGCACACAAGCTACAGTGTGGCCCTCTGCTTCCAAAAAAGATGTCAAACCTAAACTGTGTAGAAATAGCCAACATTGTACATGTAGCAAGTCTCATTATTGCGTTGGGCGGTCCAGGGGTCACGTGGTGAGAGCACGTGGCCCTGGGCGCGCCCTGACGTCAGCTTGACCACGCCCCGCTGCGCTCACGTAAGCTCCGCCTCCAATCGATGTGATATAAGGCGCGGTACGCGCTAGGCGAGAAGCAGACTCTGAGAGACAAGGACAACCGCATCTTCCGCCACTCAGTTCCGACCTCTCGCCAAACAGTTGGAATCCGGTGATTCATTTAATGACAGCTATAGTCCGGGCCTTCACCAGCCCACCGAAACCTTCTTAAGAAAATTCATGCCAATTTAGGAGTGGAAAATTCTTCGTTCCGTTTGAAGTCCCTCGTGTACTCTCGTGGTTTGGGCACCCCCCTCCCCAGGTTCTATGTCCCCCATAGGAACGGAATTGGGCTAAAGTCAAGTTTACGGCCTAAGAATTTTTTTTCGCGTTCGATAGCCAGGCAAGTTATCGGCGGAAAATTTTCGTCCCGGCAACATCGGTGTTTTATCAATATTCAGTACCAGTCCAGTATGAGTAAAGCTATTTAAATAAATAGATGCCCCTCTAGCATAAATGTGTCATATTTTGCCAAAGACATAACATGCTCTGTTGTTTTTTACTTACACAGGAGAGATGCAGGGCTATGTGGACCTGGTTGTTGCATTTAACGTGAGTATTTTGATCAGTGTGATATCTTATTATTCACAGTGTGTTAAAGAACAGTGGTGTGTATTGTGTATTTTAATGATGAACTGATAAATGACTGACTAACTATTTGTCTGAATGCATGTAGGAGCCAGCTGGAGTGGTGCAGCCAGCTGGTGGGGCGGAGCCGCCTCAGCGCACAGGAGCTTTCCAGGGCCAGCGTCTCGGAGGGGCGGAGCCGCCTCAGCGCACAGGATCAGTCCAGGGCCAGCGTCTCGGAGGGGCGGAGCCGCCTCAGCGCACAGGATCAGTCCAGGGCCAGCGTCTCGGAGGGGCGGAGCCGCCTCAGCGCACAGGATCAGTCCAGGGCCAGCGTCTCGCAAGGGCGGAGCCGCCTCAGCGCACAGGATCAGTCCAGGGCCAGCGTCTCGGAGGGGCGGAGCCGCCTCAGCGCACAGGATCAGTCCAGAGCCAGCGTCTCGGAGGGGCGGAGCCGCCTTAGCGCACAGGATCAGTCCAGGGCCAGCGTCTCGGAGGGGCGGAGCCGCCTCAGCGCACAGGAGCTTTCCAGGGCCAGCGTCTCGGAGGGGCGGAGCCGCCTCAGCGCACAGCATCAGTCCAGGGCCAGCGTCTCGGAAGGGCGGAGCCGCCTCAGCGCACAGGATCAGTCCAGGGCCAGCGTCTCGGAGGGGCGGAGCCACCTCAGCGCACAGGAGTTTTCCAGGGCCAGCGTCTCGGAGGGGCGGAGCCGCCTCAGCGCACAGGATCAGTCCAGGGCCAGCGTCTCGGAGGGGCGGAGACGCCTGTTGTATCCAACTTTCGTCAGTATCTAACTTTCGTAATATGCCGAATCCTGGATATCCAGGAATCGTCCTGAGCAGAAGGACGATTCCTGGATATCCAGAAACCGTCGCAAACAGGACGTTTCCTGGATAGACGACGGTGTTTATCCAGAACGTGTACGTGGGGGTGGAGCTTCCTGTTTTCGAGGGAGGAGACTATGCGGAGGGCGGGGGCATTTTGTTTTCGTCAGAAAGCCGCCATCTTTGTATCTCCCCGCAAGAAGATCGTGTAGTTTATTCTGTTGATCCTGGTGTTACAGAACTTAAACGAATGTTGATAATGATACTTTGATGTTTACATGTTACTTACGTATCAGGCCCAAAATGCTTTTTGCGTAATGTATTAACAAATGGCAGTCAAGATGGAATAAAGTTACTGTTGTTTTCCGTATAGCGACACATTCACGGTAACATGTTAATAGCATCCAGATGGCGTCCCTTTGTCACACAAGGCCTGGTCCACATCCTGGATATCCAGGAAACGGCTTGAACAGGAGGACGCTTCCTGGATATCCAGAAAACGGCTTGAACAGGCTCAGGACGAATCCTGGATATCCAGAAAACGGCTTGAACAGACTCAGGACGAATCCTGGATATCCAGAAAACGGCCTGAACAGGAGGACGATTCCTGGATATCCAGAAAACGGCCTGAACGCCTGACGGAAATAAGGAATTCTCCCGCCATTTTTGATTTGCGAGCAAGCGGTCACTGTGGGTCACGCACGCACCGCAATGGTATCCTGCACCGCGGGTGCCCCGTAATACTCTGAACGCATGTCTAAAGACAACCGTTGTCCACAACGATAGACAATAACAGTCGCACGACTATATTATGTGTTGTGTGTTTGAAGTTGTTTTTCGTGTAGCGTCACATTCTATTTACGTGTTAGTAGCATTCAGATGACGTCCTATCATGGGGAGGGCAGCGGTCACTTCCGGGTTTTAATCTCTCGTAGCTTCAATGAGTCTGTAGAGGTCTCACGAGGTCGACCCATATATGGAAACATGGGCATGCATAATAATGTTTTCTGTACTGTCAATCACCATGATTGATGGCACCGGAAGTACGAATCCTGGATATCTAGTTTTCGTAAGGTTTTTGGACGATTCCTGGAGCCGCCGAAAAGTAGATGCAACAACGCCTCAGCGCACAGGAGCTTTCCAGGGCCAGCGTCTCGGAGGGGCAGAGCCGCCTCAGCGCACAGGATCAGTCCAGGGGCAGCGTTTAGGTTGGGCGGAGCTACCTATGCGCCCAGGAGTATTCCAGGGGGGGGGGGGGCAGGGTCTAGGAGGGGTGGAGCCAGCTCTGCATCCAGGACGGGTGGAGCCAGGGAACTGGGTACTGGCCCAGGCGAGGATTCTGGCACAGGCACAGGCACAGATAAGAATGAGAATAGTGTTCCACCCATACAGGATGAGGGGAAGCAACAGCTTCCCTCGAAGCTGGGGTGGAGTGCGCCCTAGGGGTCCATGTTAGATTAGTTTTCATTCTGATGGCATTCCTTCTCATGTGAAGGAGACATAAGGTCCAGAAAGTGAGAAAATGACAAACTCATTACCTCAGTATGATACCGGGTTCTAAAACATATGCTGAAGACAAATGCAAAGATCAATTTGGTCATATAAAATGACATGTTAAGGTTAATAAGGTATATAGTACAGTCGAATCATCCCTTAAGCTACCGACATCTTGCACACTGCAGTCGTCTCTCATAAAGACATCTGGAGCTACATAGTTCAAGTTTTGAACTTTTATTTAGCCTGTTGGCCAAGGTTAATAAAGATCACATCTTCTGCCACAACTGTCTCCAGCCTTTTGTTAGCGCTTGACCATTTTTTCTATAAATAGCTATGACAAGGTTATGTCTGAAGATGTCAAGTCAAGTCAAATTTATTGCGATTGTATCAGGTACAAAGTATGGCAAGTAACATTAACAACACTACAAACTATCTACAACAGTATACAACCGTATACTCAGGTACAATGTATAATCCCAAAAATTCCACAAGAATAGCTATGCCATTCAAGGTCATGTCTGAAGATTACATTTGATACATATCTGTGTGGTGCCTGATATCGGTTCGTTATTGTGTATTTTAAATTAATGCATGTTGTATATTGGAACAAAAGTTAGGTCGATGGCCTTTATACTTGTACAGTACTTTGTAACACACCAAGGTTAAAAAAATTGTAATATCACGGTTTCTTGAGACATCGTTCTAGTGTGTCACCACAATATTTCTACTTACAGTAATAGACTAGTAAGTTCAATTAAGCCACAAATTTTAGAAATCGCAAAACCCACAACTTTTAGAAAATGTGGGGCTTTTCGTCTTCCTCTGCTTCCAAAAAAGAAGTCAAACCCGACCTGTTTAGAAATAGCCAACACTAGTATTTGAGTAGAATATTGTTTAGAACTGATTTTTTTCTTTATTCAGACATATAAGACATAGAAGACAGACATAGTGGTGACTCACTCAAGTTGGGAACTTATATTCACGCCACCACTATACATATATACAAAGACATAGACATAACTGAACTAAGCGAAATACAAAATGTGTAACAAAAGTTGGTATGAGCGCATGCCGGATCCCCTACCCCAGTAACAAAAGATCAGAAAACTGACTATTGTCCCTTGTATATCTACCATTTTCATACCATGTACTTGCAATTAGCCCTCGGCCACGAACTTGCAAATAAACTTCATTATTAAACAGTAAACTTGAGTAAAATTCCGATGTCTTCAGCCTAGCACAAGGAGAATTGATCATGAAAATTGATTTTAATAAGCTCAACATAAAATACTTAGGTGATCATGTTGTATTTGTCGGGCATTAATCTCGTGTCTGGTAACATGAGAATATGCCTAACTAGTCTATCATTTGTGCGTTACCGCGGCCAATACACATCCCTGTTTGAAAGGTGTCAATTAATTTCACACGAAGGTGTGAAAGGTGCCCCGCAGCTCTGATCGTGATTTAACTTTGCGTAAGACTCGGTCGTGGTTTAACAATCGTCCCGATCGTGGTTTAACGCCCGATCGTGGTTTAATACCCGGTCGTGGTGTAAGACTCGGTCGTGTGTTAACGATCGGTCGCAGTGACCGGCCCGATCGTGTTACGATCGGTCGTGCGTTGACGCTCGCAGTCAAAAGTCCGATCGTGTTTTAACGATCGCTCTTTTGAGTGCCGCGGTGGTGCGAACGTGAGGGTTAAAAAAGCAGCATCTCAATGCGGTAAAGCACCGATGTTGCCGGGACGAAAATATTCCGCCGATAACTTGCCTGGCTAT
This sequence comes from Branchiostoma floridae x Branchiostoma belcheri, assembly GCA_019207045.1. Taxonomy (NCBI): domain Eukaryota; kingdom Metazoa; phylum Chordata; class Leptocardii; order Amphioxiformes; family Branchiostomatidae; genus Branchiostoma; species Branchiostoma floridae x Branchiostoma belcheri. Next base: position 20,584,520 of record CM033036.1, read on the forward strand.
CGAACGCGAAAAAAATTCTTAGGCCGTAAACTTGACTTTAGCCCGAAATTTGACCCTCTGCCTGCTCCGTCTCCTCTCTCCATGTCGTAACTCGCCTCACACATAGACGGGCATGGTCAATTCCCCTGATGATTGGTTCCGTAGTGACATGACCGTAGCGGGGTGTCCTTCCTGCAACCACTTTCGATCGGGCTTCCGTACTCAAGTACCTACGGTTTGGAAAGCTTTTTCCTCCTCCTCGGTTTCGGTTACTGATTGTGAAAATCTGGGCAAATTTCAGCCTTCCAGCTGTCCTTAGGTGTTCTCAAAACAGAAAAAAAACGGTTCCACGACAACAGAGGTAGAAGTTATTACCAGGTACAAATTGCTAGGGATTAAGGTAGGGGGACCGCCTCGTTCTTTTCTCCGTTGGGGCCCGTTTTCCCTTCCGAACGCGTTGGCACTCACTAGTCCCCTCCTCGTCTAACAATCAAGGACCCGCCAAAAAGTAGTGGGTCCCGAGCAAAAACGCTCTCAAACCGGTTAGACCGGGTTCGACATGGTTTTTCCTGTCTGTGTGTACTACTCGGGAACAGAATCTTGTCTAGGTTGATGTGTGTATGAAAATGCTTTGGACGATTTGATGATTAATGTTCGGAATTTCGGTAATTATTATTGTTCGGAGAATTGTTATGGTAGTCCGGTGTTTTGGATCTTGTCATGCCTTCGATTGTTCTTTGTATGTAATGTTGTTTCATTGTGCCATGGTATATTTTATGTGACGCTGTTTTCAATGCGATTCTGACCATAGTGTTCAAGTCTATGATGATTTTTTTTTCTTCTTCTTGATTTGTACTCGACTTGATTAGAGCCGACAATGATGTATGCGAAAAGGTCAGTTATGGCGTGTGAATGGTTCCAGGCATTCGAAGCTTATTATGACATTCAGACGTGATTTAGTTAGTTAAAATTTACTTATATATAGGTTAAATGATGCGGGAGCATCATTAAGCGTTGCGGGGGGGGGGGGTGGTGTAGCAAGTCTCATTATTGCGTTGGGTGGTCCAGGGGTCACGTGGTGAGAGCACGTGGCCCTGGGCGCGCCCTGACGTCAGCTTGACCACGCCCCGCTGCGCTCACGTAAGCTCCGCCTCCAATTGATGTGATATAAGGCGCGGTACGCGCTAGTTAGGCGAGAAGCAGACTCTGAGAGACAAGGACAACCGCATCTTCCGCCACCGTAGTTACGCAACCGGTTAGTTAGTATCATCCACCCGCATCTGTCCAGGTATCTTATCTGGCAACAAATTAACAAATTTTCCATAATTTCGTGTTGCCATGGCAACCGTTTGTTGACAGGCAGTTTTGCCAAAAATCACTATTTCTTTTTCTAACAATGTATTTTTCACATTTATTTGCTATATTACTGCTATTTTGTTACAAAAATAAAATCTTATATTATTTAGCATATCTTTCATAATTACATATGCATAAAATTATGCTAATTTGATGACGTCATCAGCCCAAAATCCAAGATGGCGGACCGCATGGCCAGATCAAGAATAACAAGCTAATTAACCATTAAAATTTTTAACCACCTAGTATTTTTTCATTAAAAACCATCTAAATGAATGAATTTAGTTTATTTTCATTGCCCTTTGTGATTATTTATTGCAAAAAAAAGTATTTTTAAAAATTCAGGGTGGTGGATATAATATGGCGGAGCCCAACTCGTATCTTAGATGTGCATGACGTCATTTTATGACGTCACTTTGATGTAATTGATGTTGCTATTGGCAGCGCAAGTCGTAATAAACATTATTATTCTGTTATCTGCACTTGTTGTTACATTTTTGTAGCATAACTTGAAGTTTTCTGAGAATACCCTTTTTTCATGGATCCGGCCAATATAATCCAATTGATGACGTCATAATTACGTCATCTTACGTCAGAGTAATGGCAAACGTCAAATACGCCAAAAAAAACCGGTCTGAATAGGTCTGTGGGAGGTTGTTAATGCCTGTCGCCGAATTCGGTAACAAAAGTTACCACCACGAGTACGGTGGTTGCCACGGTTAAAAAATATCCACCTATAAGACTGGAAATGACAATTGGGCGTGTTTCCTGCAGCCACGCGAGTTTTTACATATGACTTTGGAAGAGTACTTACAGACAATTGGAAACCAAAGAAGGAAATTTGTGCAAAATAAACATCTGAAAGAGACAGAGATGTGAGATAGAACTTTGGAGAACAATGCTTACTCCAAATAGAACTGTTCAGTATGTATATATATATATATATATATATATATATATATATATATATATACACTTCTGTCCGATCGAGGACTCAGAGATTTATCGCTCTACTAGCGATGTAGTAAACTTATACAGAGCTGTAGCATCGCATCCTAGGAGACTAAATGGGGAAGATAGATCTGAAGGATGCATACTTCACCATTCCAGTAGATTTATGAAAAGACTTTTTTGAACTAAGAGCAGCTCTACCCAAGTATGAATATACCTGAGATGTCAATAGAGTATTGAGATTGTTAAAGAGCCGGTCACCTGCAAGAACTTTATCTCTCAGACAATTAACGTTAAATTGGCTATGTTCATTTTTTTTTTCTATTTGCTTTTGGACAGACGAGGACGATGTGGCACTGCACTCAAGTTTTTGTAACTTATATTAACAATGCCACATACACGGTACAGACAGAAGGAAAGTCGGGTAAAGTGCCTTTCCCAAGGGCACAACGTCGGGGACACGGTGGGAATCGAACTCAGGACCCAGAGATTCCGAGCCGAAAGCTCTACCAGTTACGCCACGCCCGACGCCACAATTGATGTTGCCTATGTTCATTGCCCTTGTGTCAGCATGGAGGGAACAATCTCTTTTCCTGTTGAATGTCTGATGTTAGAAGGAGACTGCTGATGGAGCGTGTTTTACCATCAACAAGTTGTCTAAAACTTCCAGACCTTGCAAAGTGACTTATGATATTGTTTTGCCAAGTTTCCCACAGGACAAGAGGATTTGTCAAGTTTTCCATTTGAAATAATATGTGTCAAGAACAAAGTCTTCGTTTATGAAATTATGTGATAGTTTTTTTGTTTTTTTTTTTTTGTTTCGGGCTATGGTGGAGCCTCATCAAGCTGTTGGCACTACAACCACTTCCAGGTTGCTAAAGTTAGTTCTGCAGGAAGCAGGTATGGATAATTCTAAGTTTACAGGTCACTCAACAAGGAGTGCAGCCGTATCAGCTGTAGCACGAAGGGGCGTCTCGGCTAGTGACATAATGAAGACATGGACTAGAAGTGTCAACCCTTTATGCCCGCCATATGCGACGACTGTCTGTCTTGGTCCAACGCCACCTTCGCGGACTGATGGGTATCACATGGAGAGACCACATCTCCAACGCTGAGGTCCTGTGGCGAGTGGGTATGCGGTCCATGGAAGCCATGATTACACGTTCACAACTCAGATGGACTGGCCACGTTATCAGGATGTCTGGAAACAAACTGCCGCGGCACCTGCTGTACTCTGAACTGAGGGAGGGGTCGAGACCACGTGGTCGTCCGCGTCTCCGCTTCAAGGACACGGTAAAGCGGCGCCTTGGCCTAGCTGGTGTCAGCCATCAGCAGTTGGAGACTCTAGCAAGTGAACGGGCTAGATGGGTGTCAGCCATCAGCAGTTGGAGACTCTGGCAAGTGACCGGGCCAGATGGCGCATAGTAGTAAGGGAGGGCGCTGAAGCGGTGTACAGAGAATGAGAGTTCAAGGAGGCTGAAAAATTACACCGACGGCATGCGACCATCGGCAACCAAGCCCCTTCAATTGAACTCTGGACTTTACTGTTTGCTAAGTTTCAACATAAAAGTTTTATGAATTTTTGAATTTACGAGCATTGTTATCTTCGACGATGTATACCGTCGTTAAGTTTTTTTTTGCGTAGTTTGTCATAGTTTGGATAGACTGAATGACAGAGAGTGATGACCAGAAGTTTTCTTTAATGTACGGCCAGACGCAACGTGTAGTAGAATCTTCCCATTCAAATTTTGAATTATATTTTCCCAGTACGGGCCTAGCCAATACATATCGACTCTGAATATGAGCAGGAAACGTAAACTCTTTCTTGACCGGGCCTTTACTAGGTTTAAGGATGCCGGGGGTGGAGGTTGCTGTAAGTTTAAAACTTATTTCGGTAAGTTTAAAGTAATTTACGTAAATACCACGTCATATTGTGCCTACAATAGCAAGCATAATTGGTTTGGTAAAGGCTAGTGTCAGCAGGATAAAGACCGGTAGTGTTACACCTTACCATCAGAATATATAACAAACTATTGACTGATGCTTAACCCTCAAACACCCGATTGGGGTCCATTTGGACCCCAGGCGTACATTTTGAAGTGCCATTTGAACATTTTTGATCTGAAGAAATAAATCCTTCCGTGACTTTGTCAGTCAATATGTCTTATACCTTCTCCCAAGTTTTCGCAAAGATTGATACAAAAATGTGGAAATTATAAAGAAAGATTGTGTTCAGTCCCTGTGGGGTCCAAACGGACCCCAGCAAAAATGTGCAGTTTTTAAAACAAACTTTGGAGGCTAACTACTTAACCACTTATAGTATGACTACCAATCTTTTAGACGATAATAAGAATGTAAACCTAAATCCTCACAAAAATGATAATGAGTTGGAATTAGCAACACCTTAACATCCCAAAATATTCCTCTTACATTGACGAAGCAATGTATATAAAATGATCGCCGATAATAAATGGTACTGAGATTTAATGAACAAAACATTTTGGGGTCCGTTTGGACCCCACTCGGTCATTTTAGTCGCAAAAAAAGATCGGGTGCTCGAGGGTTAAGTGTTTTTGGCGATCAACGGTATTCAGGGGTACTACCGCTCAGGGGTAACTCTGTAATGTTGATTTAATGAATAAAGATTTGAAGACGGCAAATAAAAAACACTGCCCAATTCTACAATACCAAAGTTCTGACTACAAGTGGTCGACAAAGAACATTCGGTCAACATACATCAAGTCCTGAAGTCCTGCGGTCTTTGACAAATTGTCATGCCCTGGACAGGACATAGGAGCAATGCCGTCCGCATATGCATGCGCCAATATACATGTGTAACCCTGCTGTAAGATAAAAGAAACAGCCGATTCATGTAGGCACAATTATTAACATTGGCTTGAAGCAAGACATAATATAATATTCTTCCTTGGTTAGAACAGGCCTGAAGGTTAGAAAATGGAGGCGTCGACAAAGACAACAGTGCCTCCTACTAGCATAAGAGGTATTGTTTCTATTTTACATCATGTCATTGTGAAAATCTTTACTTACTCAGGTATTTTTTGTTTGCTATTGTACAGACCTCAGCTCTTAGTGTGTCATTTGTCTTTGTATGTAAATACTCCTTAACCATTCTTTGCAATGTTTCCTTTTAGAATAATTCAACTTCAATTACAGTGCGTTGTAAGGGCCGCCATCACTGATTCAGGGTTTGACCCTGATACGTTGTACCGTGGCGGACAACCCAAGCTGCTCGATAGCCATCAAGACCAGCGCAGCTGCGACAGCCGCCAAGGCGAAAGATCGGAATATGAGGGTAGCAGCGAAGACTCTGAAGATGAAGATAGTCACCAAAGTTCGGTCTTTGAAGATACAAAAGTCACCAAAGCGACGACCCTGGTGTACAGAGAGGTCAGAAGACCGCCACCACCGGGCGACTGTGTCTGCTCGAGCCGGATCAAACTCGTGAGGATCGCCGCTGCCCAGTCTACAGCCTTGCCGGGCAGAGAGGGCAGCAGACCACACCCGCCACCGGGCGACCGCGCCTGGGCGTGATGACTGCCGCCGGTTACTGTACAAACCTTTCGCACAGAGACAGCAGCAGACCTCCCGCATCACCCATCTCACCACCACTGGGTGACTGCGTCTGGGTGAGCCGGGCCGTCAGCTACGTGATGACTGCCGCCGGTTACTGTACAGACCTTCCGCACAAAGAGAGCAGCAGACCTCCCGCATCATCCATCCTACCACCACTGGGCGACCGCGTCTACAAGGATATAGATCCGATACCCACAGCCAGTCGTAAAAAAACAATCAGCTACTAGAACCTTCAAACAAGCGCACCTATAAAAAATAGGCCACAAGTAGGATATGTCCCCTATACTCCATCTCATTATATGTAAAAAAATGTCAAAAATACTAAAACAAAACAAACGAGAATTCGGAGACCTACATGAAATGTGCTGGGTGTTAGTAGATTTATTGTGTAATTTTGTACATTGATTTTTCAATAGTAATGAAAGTAGGTGCATTGATTGTGTACTTTTGTATTGTTGTATTTTTCATAATGTTCTGATGTAATTACTCTACTTGCTAATGTTCTGATGTAATTACTCTACTTGAATGCCATGTCTCAATTGTAGAGACCTGCATTTATCTTTATACAATAAATTGACTAAATATACCAGTGTCCAAGAGACATAGAATAACTTTCTACAAACGTACTTTATAATGTAGCTGCTGTAGACTAACATATTAAAGTGTTGAGCCTGAAATGTTGTAAATATTGACCACTGTATGTATGTTATCTATGTATGAAGTCCAGGAAGATTAGTAGGGACTAGGGCACGTCACTAATGGATTTTCTAATAAAGTCTCAAAGTCTCATACCTTGCGTATCATTATGTGCCCCTCAAAGGAAACTGAAACACTTGTTAAACACGTGTGTGTGTGTGTAATGTAATCACATACAGGGAGGTTATAGTTTATGCTTTTAAGTTATACTTGCACAGTACATTATCTTGCGAAAATCATGTATATTACTAACGATGTTAATTTGACGTTTCAGGTGGAAGATCTATCAAGGTTCAAGCAGACTAAAGAAGCCAACTACGTATACGTCCTCCATGCTAAGGCAGCTGAACAGCCGGAACTCCATTTCTTTAAATGTGAGGATAATGCAAAAGTCCTGCAGTAGATTTTAACTATGCCCTGTCTAGCTGCAGCGCATGGCGGGGATAGATACGGTTCGTTTTGCAAGTGGGCTTACACTAGCCACAGTAGTTTATCAATTTGGACTTGAGTTAAATTTCATGTTAAATCCGAATCAATTTCAGTTCATTTTGAATATCTGGGAGAAGATTGTACCTCAGTGCATCTGGGTCGATGCCAGTAATTCTGATCCGCTGATATATATCGTTTTAGGCTCGTTGAGGCGTCTGTGGTGGTCGGTTAAGTTGACTCGCAGCAATGCCGTACCAGTGAAACATCTGTGACCATGTCCAAGCCTTCCATGATTGGTACAAGAAGAGGGACGTGGATTCCAAAGTATAGTTTTGCAACTCGCGTCCGAAACGACAGAAGACTTCAGCAGTATTCTATACACTATGATACCATATCAAGGGCCAAGGAGATGCAGGAAAAGTTTGAAACGTGCAAAAAAGTTATTCATTATAAATTGTAACAACCGAGGTTTACTTTAATATAACGACATAACATTTTCTTTAATTTTTTTTTGTATGGTATTCCCAGCAGTATAAGAAAATGTGATATGCAATCTGACATTGAGCACTATCAAAACATAAATATTCACTCATAATATCTATCCATAAGGTAGCTGCATGAGGACAATAAAAAAAACATGAACTTCTGGGGGAGAATAAATATCACCGAGGATGATCAATCAATCAATAATATATTGTTGGAATGTAACAAATGTAGTAATAATTTACTCACAAATGCCAAGTATTCCATATATGTTTCTTGGCTAAGATGGAAGGGCTTAAGGATAATGCTAGAAAATTACTACAAGACAATGTTTACAATACTTTTGTGTTCTCCTGTTCTTTGTACAGAGTTGACATAGAATAAAGTGCCGTGGCGGACACGGAAAAGTAAAAAACAAAACAATGAAATACATGTCACCACAAACTGATCTCTGCTTTCTGTGTTTTTAGGGTGACAGAGCCATGTCTACAGCAGTAACAACGACAGCCCCCACTCTCATTGCGTTGAAGGAAATCCGCGGCCGCCTTGAACTTTTTGCAAAATTTGAGAACCTCCCCAATAAACCAGAATCTCTCCTAGAAGGAAGATTGTTGCGTCGAAATAAATATTCATCCCAGCGCTTCACTTTGATCAAGGATATCATAGCCTTATATAACTTTATTAGTTACGATGACCTACCTGAGTAAGGAATTGCGTGACTGTTTACGACTAGGTCTAGATTCAGGCACTTTCAGCCAAACAGGAGACAACGAGGAAGCTCCTAATTCCCCCGAGACACCCGGTACATCGACTCGTGATCTACCGGAAGATGAGTGTGAGGACCATCCACGAAAACAAACAATGAGTACGCAACTTCCAACGATCTCCTGCCTTATGTGTGCCACGGTGTCTTCCCGGGAAGTACACATCCTAGGAGTGTGACTGTGCATCGTTGAAGGTACTCCCCGAATCTATATAAGGAGACTAACACACACGTTGCAGCAGATCCAGGCAGAGATAAAAACACTGAAAGACGACAAAAACTGTGACCTTAATGTTCTTAACGGAAGTGAAGATCTTATCGCAGAAGTGCAGCGGCTTCGTGACGAAAATGCATCGCTTTTACGAATTATTGAGGAGTTATCACAACAACGCTTCAGGACACATACCAGCAGGCCGTTAGCCCGATAGTCCCGGGCAAGTAAAAGTGCCGATCGAGCAAGCGCATGTCCTCCCCACTAGTTACATTTTTCCTGCAGCCACTAGCTCAAATTACCAGCACATGGCCCTTTCCTCCGGTGCAAGCGTCAACCTCTCGACCAGTAGTAGCAACCTATGCAGCTCCAGCAGCCAGTGGAGCCGCGAGTAATTTTTTTGCTAGTTTGTGAACATGCTCATGTTCTTATGAAAAACCAGAGAGAGTGGATGTCAAGTACTTATAGAAAATGACAAAAAGTGTGATATTACAACATATCTTCTTATGTCAATTGACAAGACGGTTGACTACAAAAGTGAACAGGTAGTCTAATCTGATTCTGTTGTGTGTCACTGTGTATAGCAGGACAATGTAACTTGAACGGTAACTTGAATGCTGTCTGAACAGTGACTGTCATTACGATTTTGTTTTGCAATAGTAGTACTAGTACTACCTAATATACTTGTTACCGGTACCGGTCATTGCATCAAACGTCAATTTGGTCAACACAGGAAAATATAACCGATAACAAAAAAAAAACATGTTGATGAAAGTGAAAAGAGATGTACATTGAAAAGTTTCGGGCAAGTAAATATTTTATGTACTAGACTGATAGAAGAAGTGAATTTTAGAAAAAATGACCAACCCTTTATCAGAGCAATTCTTTAATTTGTTTATTTCAGGTGTCCCGTGTGTGGTTTAGAACCATCTGTTGTTGTATGCGATGCCGATGGAACAACAGTCCGTGTCAGGCGGGACTTCTTGGTAGCAATGGGGACACCTCAGGAGAGAACGCCGGACGGAGCACCAAGTGTGGCCGGGTCCAAGCACGCTGACCGTGTCTTCATCAAGACCAAATAAGCAAGGGGCTTGTTACTGCTTTCAGTGGTGAGAAACGAGGACAGAAGGTTGGAAGCAAGAACAGACTAACTGATAGGGAGTTTAGAAGCCTTGTCATCCTCCTAACCAAGGAAGGACATGCTAAACTTGCAGCAGTTCTACGTCGCACATGCCCCATACCATACAAAAGACTCATGCCCGAACTTGCAAAGAACACTCCCATTTGTGGCATGCTGCAAACTGCGGACGACAGGGACGTCCTGGACATGATCATGAAAAGAAGCCCTCTAGAGGGGAGGCTACGTACGTTAGGCTGTGCAGATGTGACCTTAAGTCTGCAAAAGTTCACGCCTGTGCTGTTTAGGAGCCTATGAGACATCTAATCGTAAGGGTTGGAGCCATTTATGGCGACACAAAACCGATACTTCATCGCGTAAACACAGTCTTGGACCGAACTTTTCAAACTGTTCCAGCGCCACCCATGCTGTCATTTTCCCTGCACTGAGTCAGCAGACTGGCCTGCAAAGGTACACTGCTCATACGAAGCATTCCTGTTCCAGTTAAGGGATCTGTCTCAAGGAGTCCTATGGTCAACCTTCATTGCAGACATGTGGTCTATTATGACTTTGACTGCATGCAAAGTTATGAGTAACCCTGACACCCGTTCGAACTATCCAAGACGAGATTCGGAACACCACCACATGTCATGGTGCATGACAATGCATATTAACTGCATCAGTATACGCATTGAATAGAGATTAATTCTTCTTTCGTAATATTCTCTTCCTGGTAAACCGCTTTCACTTTAGAGGTCACGTTGGATAATCACTTACAGGCAGTCTTACTCACAATACAGGCAGTCTGTCGATATCACTACCATCCATTTCTAAGTGAACAAACAAGCTAATGCTGGCCTCATCCGTATACAACCTCAACTTTCTTACATGACGCTTATCTATATAGTGGTAGGATGTTTTGTGTACAGTGTGCATCGAATACTATTGGTGACGCCTCAAGGGCGAGCTTTATATGTCCACAGAAATGTTTAGAATGTAAGTCCTCAGGAAAATCTCTATAGGAACAGACTCACAAGAAGTATTCTTGCAGAAAGTGGTTCATGCAAGCTTCTGGAGATATTTTTCATTGAAAACTGAGATGGTCGGTCACAGTGAGACAGATGTTGTGAGTCAAGTCGTAGATCGGTTAACTTTGCACAATTGATCACATGCCTTTGATGTTGTTGTTTTTTTAATCTAAAAAAAATATATTTTCTTCTAACTCAAAAAAATTAGACACACTTTGTACAAGTCACTACAGTATTCGAAACTTCTAATTGTTTCTCTTCTTTTAACACCAGCACCTGTTCTAGTCCAGCAAGATCTATCGGCTCGCCTATCGCTACGTCTTCGCCTATCGGATATGGTATTACTCCACCGCCTCGCGACCGCACACATACCAAACCAGTCAGGACCTGTGTGATCAACTTTCAATCTATCCGCAATAAGGTACCTGAACTGCATGCATTTTGCGAAGCTGTGCAACCAGACATTGTTGTTGGCACTGAGACGTGGCTGGACTCGTCAGTGGGCAGCAGCGAAATCTTTCCGGACACGTACAATGTGTTCAGGAGAGACAGAGCTGGCCGGGGAGGGGGTGTGCTTGTTGCTGTAAAGAACAACATCATAGCAACCCACCACCCAGACCCGGACTGTCCCTGCGAGTTGACCTGGGTCCGGGTCCATCTGGCTAACAGTAAGTCCATCTACATAGGGGCCTACTATCGCCCCCCCTCAGCTGGTCATGATGATTTTGTAGCACTAGAAAGATCAGTGCTGCAAAAGCGGGCTAATAACAACAATGCCCACATCTGGCTAGCAGGTGACTTCAACCTGCCTGATGCGACCTGGAACCCTGAAGCTAATACCACCGCTTCCAATCCATCCACTCTCACTAGCAATTACATCAGCCTTGCCAATGACTGTGGTCTGGAACAAATGGTCTGTGAACCAACTCGTACTGTGGGGCAAACTTCGAACACCCTGGATCTGTTTCTCACCACAAATTCCACCTTAGTGGAGAGAGTCAAAATCTTACCAGGTCTCAGCGATCATGACATCCCGCTGATTGATGTTCAAGTAAAGCCCCAAACATCAAACTCAAAAGATCGGCTCATATACCTGTGGAGGAAAGCTAACATCGATGCACTCCAGCAGGATATGGCAACATACAGTCGAGAGTTTGCAGACCAGGCTCAGCACAACACTGCCTCAGAAAACTGGGAGCTGTTTAAGGCAGCCGTTAGTGGTGCTGCCAATAAGCATGTCCCCAGGAAAAAAGTGAGGCCACAATCCAACAAACCTTGGATAACTCCCCAGATTCGCAAAGCTATGCGTAAGCGGTCTGAACTTTTTTCCAAGGCTAGGAGATCCAACTCCAATGAAGCCTGGGCAAAGTTCAAGAGGTGTAGGAAGGGCGTTAAGCAGAGTTAGGAAGGCCCATAGGGATTATGTCTCCAATTACCTGGAGTCTAACATCGAGGATAATCCCAAGGCCTTTTGGAGCTATGTCAAATCCATCAGACAAGACTCTACTGGTGCGTCCGCCCTAAGACATCAGGGGGTGCTAACATCTGACCCCAAAGAAAAGGCTGATGCACTGGGGGCCCAGTTTGAGTCAGTGTTTACCAGGGAGGATAAGACCACCGTTCCTACCCTTGGCGAACCCAAAGCTCCAACTATCCCCTCCCTTAACATCACAGTGGAGGGGGTAGCCAAACAGCTCTCCTGTCTTAACCCCAGCAAGGCCACAGGACCAGACGGATTACCACCTCGCCTCCTGAAGACCGTAGCCGAACAAATTGCGCCAATATTACAGGTCATATTCTCCCAGTCAATATCCACGGGAGATGTTCCTGAAGATTGGAGAACAGCTAACATCGCTCCAATCTTCAAAAAGGGGGACAGAACCTTGCCATCAAACTATAGGCCGGTGTCGCTGACATCGGTCTGTGGTAAAGTGCTCGAACACATCGTGCACAGCCACATGATGAAACATCTAGACGCTCATGGCATTCTGTCCCCTGCGCAACACGGCTTCAGGAAGGGTCTGTCCTGCGAGAGCCAGCTGGTGCTTACCCTCCAAGACCTGGCCAAGAACATGGACCAGAACAAACAGGTCGATGCCGCGGTGCTTGACTTTAGCAAAGCATTCGATACTGTGCAACACGAACGTCTGCTGAGCAAGCTCGAGCACTATGGTATTTCTGGCCTCCTTCAGTCTTGGCTTAGGGCCTTCCTTACGGAGAGAACCCAGAGGGTTGTCTTTGACGGTGGAACATCTAAAGCTGTCAAGGTCACCTCTAGAGTTCCGCAGGGTACTGTGTTAGGCCCTCTGCTATTCCTGCTCTACATTAATGACCTACCCGATTCCGTAGACTCACATGTTCGACTGTTTGCTGACGATTGCTTGATTTATCGAACTATCAGCAAGCCTTCTGACGCACAAGGGCTGCAGTCTGACCTCGATGCGCTAACAGAATGGCAAAATCGTTGGCTCATGTCGTTCAACCCCTCTAAATGTCACATCCTCCATATCACCCGTAAAAAGCACCCCATCATAACTCAGTACTCCCTCTGTGGAGAAGCCCTTACCGGTGTTAAGTCCCACCCCTATCTTGGAGTACAACTGTCCGACGATTTGCGGTGGGACACCCATATCAACCACGCCACTAGCAAAGCTGGTAAGGTCCTAGGAGTCATTCGGCGCAACTTGACCCATTGTCCATCTAGGGTCAAGGCCACTTGTTACAAAGCGCTGGTACGGCCTCACTTGGAATATAGTGCCATCGTCTGGGACCCGTACACCAACAAAGGGATACAGGCGGTGGAGGCCGTCCAGCGCAGGGCAGCCCGAGTGACCCTAAATGACTACCGGCAGACTAGCAGCGTGACACAAATGCTTTCAGACCTGCAGTGGCGCCCTCTCTCCGAAAGGAGGAGGAACGCCCGCCTCACCTTTTTCTATAAAGTAGTCAACAATAATATTAACATAGACGCCAGCAATATTCTGAAGCCTGCCCAAGGGCGCACCCGGGGTAGTCACGACTTCAAATATCAACACATATTTGCACGCACCGATATCTACAAACATTCTTTTTTCCCACGCACAATTCCCGAGTGGAATGCCCTGCCTGGCACGGTTGTAAGCGCTCCCAACGTTGAGCACTTCCGTGCCAGGCAGGCGGCCTGCCCGCCCTAACCCGGGAGCCTCAGCTCCCCCCCCCCTACTTTTGCCCCTCGCGGGGTCATTTGGGAGTATCCTATGCAGATGCAGATGCAGAAGTCAAGTTTATTGTATATAATTCCAGGAAAGAGGGGAGGAGTGGCACCACCTTTGAATGCCCGGAGCAGGATTCAAGTTACCACCCATTGCATTGTGCATAGGCTGGTATGCGCTCTAGTAGCTGACCAGGCTGGAGAAACCGTTCCTTAAAGTCCAAGCCAAACTTCGAAGAGCTGTACAGATTCTATGACAACTCGGCTTGCAGGATGTCCCGCCTACCCCAGATCCAAGTGGGCTATAAAAATCAAGTCTACTCATAGGCATGGCATTGGAAATACAAACTTTTAGATTCCTGTGAAAAAGTTCAAGCTAAATGAAAATGTAAAATCCCCTGTTTGTTGCACTGACTGTTGACCGTATTGTGTCGCAACTTCAGGACATGCTGGACACCACCCAGAGCACAATGAATTCGATATTGTTATAATTAGTAGTTTTTATGATTTGTATTATTCATTACATCAGTTTCATTACGATTGTTATCTATTCATTTCATTTATGATTTATCAATTCTTATGTTTGCATGTATATGTTTCATGTAATGCATGGCTCCACTGCAACAGCACTGAGTTGGACAACCCTAGGTAAAGATGACAGAAATAAATGATTAAATAAATGAAGAATGCTGAAGATACCCGGTGGCGCTGCACAGGAGCCTAGGCCTGTCTGCCGTGCTGATGAGTCTAAACCATGAGGCCAACAACGCGACAGCATTTGGCCTCTAGTGGTGGCTGAATGACTAACAGACTCTTGCCACCCTTTATCTTCTCTGTAACCCGTTGACTCACTTCAATAAACTCTCGAAGTGTTTTCAGCAATTTGTTGCAGATAAACCAGAGGGTGCTGACGACTGTGGCAGTGGTAGTTAATATGAGTGATGACATCCGAGCTGGTAGTTTTCTCTCTAAGCTGGAGCGAGATCTTGCAGCAGGTGGTCGTTTGGAGCAGTTCTCCATCACTGGGTTAAATGAGCTGTGGCTCAAGTGGTAGCAGAAGGTTACGAACCCTTCAAAGACCACAACAAACTCAAAAAACTTTTCTCTACCGTGCCATCAGTCTATGGAATGTGCTACCGTCACACATCAAATCCCTGCCCAACATGTCGCGATTTAAAAAGGCAATCTATGTATTCTCAAGTTGATAGTTTTTTATGATTGTGAATGTTTTTTATCTGTTGTGTATATATATATATATATATATGTTTCCCTGGTAGACTAGCCCTACGGGCTAAAGGGTATCTGAATAAAGGAGTAAATGACGACCTGTTGCAGAATCTGCGGGAGCGGTTTGACTCCACCCAGCTGCTGTCCGGCTTTGCAATACTGGACCCATCCCTGATAGTACTCCAGCCCATGCCTGATGGCTATGGCTTTACCGAGGTTGAGTGCTTCGCAGCACATTACGGTGGTGAAGTCGGGCGGATTGTTGACTCTGTCTGTTGTCAGTGGACGAGTCTGTGTGAGTACATTGCACAGAACCACCACCTGTCACAGGAGCAGCTGGTCAAGCTCCTCCTACCTTCTTGGCAACACTTTGGGGCCATGAGGAACAGACGAATTTATGTGTAGTAAACAGTCCTTGACGAAAACAATTGTGCGAGTATCTGTTCAGTAAATAGATAAAAAAACTAATAGGACAATACAGATACATAGAAAATTGCCGATATCGAAGTAACGATATTCAAGAAAGTATCTAGTAATTTCCCAGGTAACTATCTTCCTACCAGCCTAACGACTTCGCTTGGTTATGCATACGGGAGGCCATAGTAAAACACAAACAGAATAGCCTTTTTGCACCACATCAACAAGGCTTCCCTCTGACCGCTCTACAGCTGCTCAGATGCTGGAATGCTTGGACCAGGGCACAGATTAAGAAAATAAAAGTCTTACTGTAAACGCTGTTTGTTTGGACTTCTGCGAATCTTTTGACTCAGTGCCAATCAAAAACTAGTATCCAAAGTAGAAAGTTATGAAGTAAAAGGTAACCTTCTACACTGCATAGTCGTTTATATTAGAGCAAAAGCAAAGTTTATGTCAATGGCGTTAGATTCAAATGGTCAATGGTAACCAGTGATGTGCTTTATGGGGGTATCATTGGTCCGTTCTTTTCACCTTATCTGTATACGACCTTCGAAAATCGCGCAGAGTGGGTTAAACAGTTTTTCTTTCTACAATACATTGTCAAGTATCACGTATAGATGACCACACATGCTTATAAAAGGACCATCTGCAGTTGCAAGACAGGACATTGGATTAACAGTTATCCGTCATTAGACTGGATAAAAGATATCCTAGTTTCACCTACACAATAATTAAGGGTTAATGACCCGCCCCGAGGTGTCATAACGCCTGGTCCTTTGCTATAACCACCGAATAAAACCGCCCTTGTGAGCGAAGCGAACGAGGTGGTTTTTATGAGGTATGTACACCGTGTACACCATGTACACCGAGGAACAGGCGGGTCTTTAACGTTATTATCATATAGCCTACCCAAACTTGCAAACTCCTGTATGACGCATAGATCTCTTGGTACTATACGTGTGAATTCCCTTGTCAAATTTCTGAAAATTCACATTTGTTCTTTGGTACATGCATATGTAAGGAGATTGCACATTGCATTTTAAAACCAAAAATTTCCACAGAAAATATTCGAAACATTGCAGGCTTTTTAGAACAACAAAACTCATTATCAATGTAAGAAGGAGCCATTCCCCCTTGCAGTCTGTACTTATTCCCTCTGCTCTGGCATATATGTTTTGCTCCTTTTTATTGGTCAATGCCTGCATATACCTTACTTTCTAGTGTGTAAGGCTACGTTTGATTGGTCAAAATGAATCGGCATCGACACTGGTGCCGGTGTCGATTCATTCTGACCAATCAGAGGAGCGATACACACCTGCCTGGCCTGAATCTTTGTGTTACGGCGTCATAAACAACGTGGAACGGGGACTTATGATTGGTCCACGGGGCCTGGCTATATGATAATTTACCACGAAACCTGTACGCTGTACTTTATAAATAAAGCATGAGAAAGATCTAGGAATGATTGCAGATACGTATCTAATTTCTAATTATAACTAACAAAGCCAACCAAATCACTGGTCTTATAAAGAGGAAAAGTAAGTATGTTTGCCTCATATAAATCGACAACGCGCCCTCATTTGGAATATGGTGTACCGATCTGGTCACAATACTTATTTATGGAAGCTTAAACTTTATAGACGCCACTGGGGGCTGTAATGAACACCTACAAAGTCATTCATGAAATGACCGATACAAGGTGTCCTTTTAACATAAAGATAGATAGATAAATATGGGGTATTGCTTCCTTTTTTTCATAGATAGTGCTGGTGTATTCGTGGAGGTGAAACCCAGATTTTATAGCTGAGCCGTAGTGTGCAGAGAAACGAAGAGAACTCACTTTAAAGTTGGAGACTTGCTGTGACCAGTGTTAGGACCGGCCCAGCCCAGCGAGTTGTGTACACTGTTTCAAGCGGATAAACCGCAGCGGGATCCTTAAAAGCAGCCCCTGTGGGTAAGTCTCTCTCTGCCTTACCAAACCAAACTGAATTTATTGCGTCGTCGCCTCATATAGTTTGCAAAGTATTCCCCTGTGTTGCCTTATTGTTGCCCCCTATTTCAGTACGCTGTGTCCTACCCCACTCCCGCCATGTGTCTGCGGTAGTATACATAGCTGTCAGTCTAGTAGAAAACCGACCAAGCCCAAGCACAATTTTGTACCTTTAAAAGCTAATTATTCAGATGTTCTAATCTGCCCAGGTGGGAATTAGTGTAGTCTGGACATACCGTCACCATGCCTATTCGAGGACAAAAACAACAAGCTTATGACGATATGCGATGTAGTCTGTCTTTGTACTAACTGTTTGGAAGCCTGCTTGATTCACATACAATCTCTCGGATCTTGAAGCTAGACCGACCTTCAGCCAATCAGGCTATCTGCCGTTGAAGGAAAAAGATAAGGGACGACGTGGTCCGTTTACAGAGTATGAAGTGCGAGCTTTTGGTCCAATAACACACCAAAAGAACTGCAGTTAACGGATACCCAAACTAGAATGATCAATCCGAACGGATAAGGATTCTTAAAGTGCTGACATGTCGTCAATACATAACATAAACAAGTTATTTAAGACGCCTCCAAAAATCTAGACACTTAAAACAGTTCACGGATGGTGTCAACATGGCACAGGGGGCCTCAAGTCAAAAGCTGCTCTAGGCTTTCTCCGACGAAAGTTATCTCGAGAACCATGAAAGAAAGGGCGTACAAAGCATTAGTCCTCTCCTGGAGTATGGCTTAACATTGTCGGGGTCTTCACATCAGTACAGAGACAGGTAGCCAAGTTTGTGTGTACCATTATACCTAAAGTGTAAGTCACATGGTAAAACTTGACTGGCCCTCCTTGGAGCAACGTAGAAAGACGGCAAGGTTGGGCTTGCTTTTTTTTTATCAACCATGGCTTTATGCAATATCCCAACAACAAGAACAAGCTTGTTGCATTACCACCGCGACAACGCCGAACATCCCTAACAATTCCGTTTCCAGAACAACAAAACCCAGTATAGAGAGAGGGGCTTTCCTTCCTAGCACGATTATACGGAATGAAATAACCTACCGTCTAGTGTAGTGGAGGCAGCTACAGTCGATACGGTTACGTTTGTGTCGCGCGCCTCCAGTAACCTCTGAATATAATCAAACAACACCTGGTGGAACCTGATATGGCATGGGTTGTGGACTATGATTTAAGATAATGGTTTATTGCACATGGCATAGAATAAGTACTGAGACAATCTTTCATCGACAGCAGTGTACTCCCTAAGTGCCATTATATTCTTTGCGTGTGCTGGTGATTAGACACGTAAATCTCGTATATTGGATGTTAAATGTTAACAGCCTGGGTGTCATGAACCAGTTAAGTTCAGTCTCTGGTAGGAATCATTGCCAGACTAGTTTTCCCTTTAAAAATGCAGTAGATTATATTCTTCAGCAAGATTGTGGGCGACGAACGGAAGAAGAAGCTAATCAGTATACGCAAGAGAACTGCATTACAAATTTAGAACCACACCAGCGTCTGGCGACACTGTTCTGCATCAGCAAAACAATGACACACAGCTTGACAACCTAAACTTGGGAGATTTAAACACAAGAGCACTAATTACTTAACATTGGAGCCAAAATAAAGAGATAAAAAGAAACTAATATTCAATCTGATAGAGTCTACTAATCACACTTTGAAATAAGACACCCTGGGCCCCCAAAATTAAAGTCAAACCACACGACGTTAGCGGTACAGCTGTGCCAAAAAACGTTACCTCGTCCACTTTTCACATAATAGTACACCCAAGCCTTGGTCTGTCGCCCATGCTCTCAACGGACAACCATGATATCCAAGTCGTATGTAACGCAGTGACACGACAAATGTACACACAATGCCAATATCTCCAGCTCAGGAATTTTCTACATATGAATCACCAAGTATACTATCCTACTGAAGCGAGCTATTTGTGATTCCTACAAAAGCATCGTATGAAGACGAACACAGGGCCAAGTCTGCAAGACAACTTCTCCCCACTTCATCTACACCTGTACTGGCGAGATATTTCCTGCGCGACCAAATCACTTTGTACATATCCATCCGCAAGCCAAGGACATTTTACAACTTCAAAATGAAACCCAACATTACATTATTATATTATACTTGCTGACTAAATACACGAATGTAAGTCACTAGAATCAAAATTCGGAGGGCTGTGGTAACGTTCATAGCTTGTTGTGGTCACGGGTTTACTACTTTTTGTCGGTAAATGGATACAAGTATGTACTTTGCCTGTCCATTCAAATTTAGGCGCTCATCTAATTAACGAACATCACCAACCAGACGCTACAACGTGATTCATTTCAACAGGTGATTGCATATCCTTTGTCTATTGCTCCCACCCCCATACAGATAATGATCTCGCCCTATGCACCTGTGCCTGCTGTTTCACTGTCGCCAGTACGGCATATCCATGCGCAGACAAGAGAAAGAACCACTTTCACGATTTCAACATCGCTCTAAATGACAAAAAATAAGCCTTTGTTTATATGTTCAGGTTTTATTTAGTTTTCATATTGAATATCCTGACTGTATTGTGTTTTTGTGTTTCTGTTTGAATTTTGAGAGCAACCAGATGGTGCTGCGGATGGATAATGAAACATCTACGGATTGATATAAAAGGGAACGTCTCCAGGAACTTGCCGTGCAGATGGTCCTGAGCGTCTTTCAGTAAGGTCGTACGCCAGTATTCCACAGGCCAGGCACTGCTCCGGGGAATGCTCTTCGGGTTAGGAACGATATTAGGTCCTAAATACTCTGTTTTGTTAGTCTCAAACATTGCTTCTATCAATTTCTGCTTTAAACTGTTGAAAAGCATGTTTTTGCATTCTAGACATACCTCAAAACTCTGCACGTCATCCTCTCCAGATGCATTTCCGTACTGATAGTGCATTCGTCTACAGCAAAGGTAACTTTCTGTCATGTCATAATCTTCTTCACCGTTCTTTTAGCAGTTCGCGAGATAGTAGACCTCTTCAGACTCGGGTACAAGCTTAAGGTTTAGAGATCTTGCTGACTTCTAAGTTTGCCCCACAGTGTGTGTTGGTTCACAGACCATTTGTTCCAGACCGCAGTCAATGGCAAGGTTAATGTAATTGCTAGTGAGTGAGTGTGGATGGATTAAAAGCGGTGGTATTAGCTTCAGGGCTCCAGGTCGCATTCGGCATGTGGAAGTCACCTGCTAGCCATATGCGGGCATTGTTATTTGCCAGCATATTCAGCACCAATCTTTCTAGTGCTACAGAGTCATCATGGCCTGTTCCATGCTGAGGTGTTCTCTTGGTAGCTAGCGCTTGAACGGAAAGGAGTAACTGTTGTAAGGACATTTACCTTGGATGTGAGGCCGAAGCCTCTGCTTTTGCCACTGTCTTGACTGGATTCACCGTCATGTGTTGGAGAGTTTTGGGGCACTTTGTAACCTCTGTTTTCACTTTAATGGATAATGCGTAATGCATTCTCTCTCGATAGACATCTAGATTTTACGAAACTTTCGGCATCTTGAATGCTAGAGAAAGATTTGTTGACGGTATCTGATTGCAACAAGGTCCTTTCTGCGATTCGACTCCCATCGACCAAGAAAGATTACACATCCATTCTCTTGTCGAGGTTCAGTCGAGCTCTCTATAGTCGTGAAACCTATGTTGTTTTTGGAATTTACATTGGTAGAAACTCGCTTGGCGTATACGCCACTCAATATCTGTTGAGGAAACTGACATCGCCTGGGTAACTACTGTAAATGCAGAAATGTTCGCGGTGGATTAATGTTCGCGGTTTTCGCGGCGACCACTTTACCGCGAAATTAAATCCACCGCGAACATTTTTCTATTAAGGTATTAGACTGCAGTAGATGGTGTTACCGCGAAATTAAATCCACCGCGAAAAGTCACTTTTCCCGCTACCGCGAAATTAAATCCCCGCGAACTTAAATGTATTTACAGTATTCTGCACCCTACTCAGGGATGTCAAATCCTGATATATATACCTTTGCGAAATAGTGATCCAGGCATTTCTTACGCTATCTTCACGCTTGTCGACAGCCGGCATGTTAGAAGACAAGTAGTTTTTCCGGCATCCCGGCACAGTTGGGCATCCAGTATGTTATCTGAAGAGAGGATTCTTTTACCACGAGTAGGGTTCAAACAAAAGGAAACAAAGACTGTCGAATATTTACTATGATTTTAAGACTGATAACAGTCACAGTCTAGGTTAGGGGGCAAGTTGCTGGACTCATGCAGGTTTTTTCTTGCTATTTGCTATAACTGAGACGACTGTCCATTATGTATACACCAATCATACGTGCTTCGAAATTTCTCTTAATTCGTCACACTCAGACCTACATATGAGGGCTTGGAGCGATTCTATAACACAATAGTACATGCTCTTTTGATACAAATATTTATCACCATGGACAGGTTTCGCTTTTGTCATCGATACAGTACCGCATTTACGACGTAACTCAGACCAACCATGAGGATGGCTATAGATTCTGAACCAAGCATGACAATCCTCCTTGGTGTAGCCTGCCTCCTTCTTAGTTTACCATTTCTTATGATTATGGCATACACAAACTTAAAGAAATCATTTCGGTAAAGCCAAATGCATACACAGGTGTAGTTCACAAGGGGATACAATGTAGCGGGATAAGCTCAATGAATCCCAACAAATTCTATTTACAATAAAGACATTGCCGACGGCCTAAGAGAAAATCTTGAAAGCCAATTGTGACCAACCAAACCACATGGTAAACTGGAATGAACTTTAGAAGAAAATGAAAAAGACGTAATCACTGGTTTTGGTTTTTGGTTCTCTGCGTTCTGCAAATACTGCACAGGCTTTATCAGAAACCTTGAATGGTTTTTCAAACTAGCAATGATATGCTCGATAGTCTTACCGAAAATGCTTACCCTTCGATATAATGTATTGGCAAATTCTTTGTTCCAGAAGAATGCAGTTATGTCGGCCTTTTTCAATGTGGAGTCTGTGTGAACTAATCCGGAGCTTTGTGATGGCTGTTTTTGTGCCAAATGTTTGCGATCTTTAAGTATTTCTCGTCGTTGTAAGAAGTCCTAAGTAATCTGTATGTTCGTAATTTGTTGTTGTTGCGCATTGCTGTCACGAAATATTGAAGGTGCATATCTTTTAAACGTTTGGCGATGGATGGAATAATTTTTGATGAATTTAAGACAGATGACATGGGAAGATGTCAGACATAGCCAAAACCACATTTCTCTATCGTCTTGCGGACTCCAGAAGCCCAGCATCTAGCGCCTAATGTGTCCAGTTCAAGTTGACACAAAAGAGCGTCTCCTGATAGACTATCAGCTGGCACGTATGACAAAATTCCATAACTTTCAATCCATTTAAGTAACTCAATGAATTGAAATTTTGCCCACATAGCTATTCTATACATATAAAATACAGATATTCAGTCTCGAGGCCATTTAGAAAGGGAAAATTAAGACCGTAAGATTGAAAATCTTAACAAGATAACTTTCCATTCATCATGAACGCAAGTTGGAGACGAAATGACGCCATGTCATGAAAAGGTTGATGGACTAGTCCGCTACATCACAAAGTGTTATAGAAACTCTGTATGTTATGCGATCAAACTGTACAGCCGCCTTGGTAGCAACAACTCTAACCACAAAACGCTCCATCAGCAGGAAGGAGCCAGGTGACGCAGGCTCAAAATATAATCCCCACACCTGGACCGGACTTCCGCGACCATAGAACTGAAACGTTTTGGGTGTTTGGATTCTAAGTTCTTTATTAGCTTATCAGAAACTCAGAGCCAAACGAGTTTGATTATTATTTGAGAGCAGTGTTTATTCAATCTATGGTATACTCGAGTAACATATAATACAAGGTGCTCAAATATGATAACAGCAAGATAAAACAGTTACAGGACACTGGTCTAGGGATAAGCCAAGAATACAGAGATGTAAATATATAAAATGAATAAAACTCAGAGAGTTGGTCTAACCAACTAGTGTAAAATCCAATAAGAGGGACTAGCCCTCAAGTGTTCTTACGTCAGTCCCGTGGACACCGACTGACTAATATCTTTATACAATATCTAAGGTCAACTAACATAACAAAAGCTTGTCTAATTTAGCCAATCAAGGTTTGGTGCTCTTACCACCCAACCGATCAAGGACTACCTAACCTGCTAAACTAAGATCTGCCTCATTTGGTCTAGTCATGGCAATACCTAATTACATCATCAAGTCAAAGGTCATGGCAGTTACAGAACCACCTTTCGGGATGGTGTTTAAATCAATTTACACTCGTCACAACGTGCGAACATTTTCACACATTCCCTAACGCCATGTGGACCAGGATCGTCTGCAATTGAGTCAGTAGTCGTTTCGTCCCATCCACGGTTACTGCAACATCATCTTGCATGGTACACTGCAGACTATTCAGACCTACACAAGTCTACAGACAAGATCACGCCATTGCACCTATCTGCTGGTTACATTGTTCCGCACACACTTTGTTAGCAAGGCTGTTGCCCACACAACACCTCAAACATGACTATTATACCACTGTCAGAAGCTGCTTTTCTTGGTCACTGCCCTTCTCTTACAAAGTTGATAGGTTAAAAAGGAACCTCTGTTCTTGCGGTTTTCCTTCTCACTTCTTCCAAGGTTGTTGCTATCTGTCTTAGGGCTTTGTTATGTCGCCAAGTGTACCAGCCCTGCTGTAGAACAATCCTGCAATCAGACAAAATGTGATTCAGGTTAGCTCGTTCTGCACCACACAGCTGGCAGGACTCTTCATTCTTGTACCACCGAGTAAGGTTCTGAGGACTAGGGAGTACATCATACACAGCTCGTATGAGGAAACTGAGTCTGAAGTCCTGCATGGACCACAGGTAAATAAATAAATAAGTAAATAAATAAATAAATAAATAAAACAGGTCACCCCACGAGAGACTCCTTCCTACTGCACCCTCCCAGTTGAACCACGCGCCCTGCTGACTCTGACCAACAGCTGCCACTCTTCTCTTCTCCTCCTCCGTCCGTCTCACTTCCTGTACCACAAGCTGTCGCCTTTCTCTGGGGTTGGCACTCGACCATCTGTGCGTTCTATCTCCCTAGGCAAGACCTGTTCTTCCCACCTGAACTGCACCAACAGCGTCTTTGTATTGTAGTCTGGTCATTGCTTGGTTAATGGTGTCTTTGGTTTTCCACATTCACCATTGCAAATTTTTCTGTTAGCCTCTCTCACAAATGGGTCTTGAGACCATTCCTACTCCAAAACAAGTCGAACCTTCTCCATTTTGTGTTCTTTTTCAATGGACATCAGTGGAAGACACAACATGTTTGTTGACGAACATCTTGGGACACCGAGCCATCTGCGGAACTATGTGTTGGCTTTCCTGTCAGTCAGGTCCACTCTAGACATGAAGATATAATAAGTTTTTTAGATGCCACTTCAGTATGGAGAATAGTAGACAGTGCAAAAAGTATGTTTGTTAGCTTCCTGGGAGCTATCTATCAGTCCTTTTAATCAGAAATAACGAATAGTTTCAAGTTCAGTTCCTCTAATGATCAGCAGTGAAGCCGCTAAATCCCGACGCTATTTTCCATGGAATCCTGCCTACGTCATGAGGAACTCAACTATCGGTCCTACTTTGAATGACGCCAAAGACTTCTTGTCCAGCACACCCAATTCCACTCATACCTTAAAGACATGTTGAGAGGTACCAAGCAGGAAATTATTATTGCATATATAGGGTCTATAACAACAAATCTCACTTCGTCGTAATAAGAAAGTCGGAAGAGTTCATACTAATCAATCCTCAACCCTTTTCCTGTCCGCATTTAGAACTTTAGAACTTTATTAAAATCACCACCTTGCAGGCTTTTAGCCTGAATTGTGTTGGTGTTTACAAACTTCGTTATTAACATTGTTTAAAAAGTTATTACAATTATAAGAACACTTGAAATTGAGATATAATAAAAGTTGCTTGGAAACACAAATTACAGACTTTAACTATATATATATACAATATTTGTAACGATGAGTAAGACACATGTCATACGATAGTTGATGTAAAAGTGTCTTAACTGTGATTCAACAGAGCAAGGGCCCTGGGGATAAACGATTGGGAATGTCTGTTGGTCCGGCTCATTGCCAGCTTAAAACGGGGAGCCCGACGTAGCTGGTACTGACACTCTGTGGCCGGCTGCAGGAACTGCTGGCAATGATGGGTGGGGTCAGCCACCACCCTTCTGAGTTCTTGTGCTGTCACCTGCCGTCTCCGGGACTCCAAGGTAGGTAGCTGTTCGTAGGGTATACCAATGATCCTGCAACAGGACCTCTGGACTTTCTCCAGCTCTTCAGCCAGACCGCGGGGTAGACCTCCCCACACCGGTGAGCCGTACTCCAGTACTGGGCGGATGAAAGTCTTGTAGATCTGTGAAGTACGTCTTTTGGTAGCCCGGCTCGTTTCGACAGTCGCAGGTAGTGAAGCCGAGGGCAGACCTTTGACAACATGTAGTCAATGTGTGGGCCCCAAGACAGGTCATCACTAACAATTACACCGAGGAGTTTGAATTTCCTCACTCGCTCGACCCTCTCCCCGTTCAGGGTAAGTGGAGGAGGGTTCACTGCCTCCTTGCGACAACTGATAACCATGTCTTTGGTCTTTTTAACTTTAGCTGCCATACTGTAGGATTTCGCACAAGAGTCAACTTCATTGATGGCTCGTGAAGTCTTGGAACGAAACATCCATCTCGTGAAGCCACATTTGTCTTATTGTCGACCCATCTTAACTGGCTCTGTAATAAGGTGATCTCCAAGGGATCGATACCAGCCTTATGGCGTATTTCTGTGTGGGGTACCTTGTTCCCTTGGTACATAACCTGTTTTCCCGTGGTGATGCCGAGTCCAGCGCGCGTATAAGCAGTGTCAATGTAGTCTACTAGGTTCCTCTGCAGCCCTGTAGCAGAACAACTGGTGATAGCAGTCACCAGTGTACTGCAGCTCTAGGATGGACCTGTAAACACGGATTTTAGCTTTTGGTACGTAGGGCATACAACAAACGTCACGAAATCATTTTGGTCCTACACACTGACAAAGGGAATGCAATGTAAAAAGGATAGCCCCATAAAGCCCTGTAATGCTATCTACATCATATACGTTTCCAACGGCCCAAATAAAAAGCTTGAAAGCCAACAACAATGACTGTGCAGCGTTATCACACAAACAGCTCAAACAAAATGTTATTATTGACCACAGTTCCGGCACCTATAGATGACCATGGTCTGCTCCTGCTAACGATTTATACAGATTGATGGTGGAGCTGACAACTCTGTACAAGTTGCGAGAAGTTTGTCATGAATGTCCCTCTACCCAGTCATTTCGAGTTGCTTGTGCGCAGCAATATGTCCTGTGGGTCTCTTTTTGGTCCTGAGAACTGTTCTCTGGAGGTGGTGGCAGCGGTTGACTATGAACCAGAGGGATGTCTTGAGACTCATCTATAGGCTCTTGTGTTGGGACTGAACAGCGATGGCTCCCGAGGCCGCTGACGGCTGTTCTGATGGAATGTCAGACGTTGAGACACTCGCACTCGCAACTCTTCACCACATCTGCTGAAACACACTCACACCACACCCGGCACAGTACACAGGGGGGGCTTCAACTACCTAAAACACGTCTACAATACAAGAAAAAGTCTCTCTCGTTCTCCGGCGCATCCCTGTGGAACTCGCTACCTCCACACTTAAGAGCAGCAACATCCATCTCCACCTTCAAAACCATATACAAAACAGAATACCACATGGTCTAAAACGTAACTATTATGTCTTTTCTTGTTTTGTTCACATTGGTATGCAAATCTCTATTCATTTCCATTTATTTCATTTTGATAATGATTTATATGAGTTTAAATGAGTTATATTACGCTTACGTTGTATAATTGATTTGTTTTACTTTATCATTTGTATGCCAAGTTGTGTTAATTTTCGTTAGTACTCGATATGTTACCATTTATGTTACTTGATATCGCTTTTATGTTGCATGTATGTTTCGGGGTTGCCCCCCAGGGAACTTTGAAAAACGCCTAAATAGGCGATATGTATCCCTGGTTAAATAAAAATAAACAAACAAACGAGCGACGTGGGATGGTCACATCGATGCCACCGGGTGAGGGCGACAGACCTGGGTAACATATCCCACGCCATAAGTAACATGTCGAAAATTGCAATGAACCAACACGCATAGAAAACAAGCTCCGTACAACCAACTATACCCCCTAACCAATCAGTCAAACCCCCCTGACTAGCGCTCAAAGTTGGGCAAGACACGTGAACAGTCCTAGACCACTCAAACCTCCGCAAGCATCCGAAAAAAAGAAGGATGAGAGAAAAGCTAAATCCAGTCACACCGAATACCTAACCACCAGCACAAAGTACCAAAACAAACAAAACCCCAATCTCAAAACGGCAAACGACACAAACTAAAACACGCGCTCACGCCCTCAGTCTTAAAACAAAAGTTACAGCCACAGCGGAAAACATTTTGATCTACTCTTCTCCCACGTAAAATCGGTAAGGATGAACGGTAATTTTAAACACAAAAATGGCTAACTATCTGAGAACCACCCACCTTTGAAGTCACTACAACAGCCGCTGTCATCGTAAAAACAAAACGCGAGGAAGAAAACTTTCTGAAAAGAGGAGCGAAGGATATGAAGACGAATCGCATGCCGAAAACGAACGTTAACAGCCACCTCAATGTTTGCATCCCGTCCGCACCCCACCCCCCTCAAGTGACTGCGTATCACGGCCATGGTGAGTGCGCCCCCCCCCCCCCCCCCCAAGCCCCAGACTGCCTGTCATTCTCAGTTTTGTCCTCAAATTCCTTCCATCCACTCTACGGACCCTTCCCTCGAGAAAATACACTTTAATTTGGGCACTGTTCGCGGTGCCTGTGGCTGCGTTACGGGAGGGTCTTCTTCAATTCGAAGGTCCTTATCATGTTCTGGGTTTCTAACGTATTTCTTGGTTTACTACGACAGGAGGTACCAATTGTTACGATTTGCACCCTACCAGCGGTTTACTGACAGATCTCCAAATTGCATCCACTGACTGCTGATAGACTGGGTATGCCGAATCGAGGGTTCTCCGTACAGGGCACCAAGCTACTAGTTCTTAAACCTAACTCCTGCCTAACTTACACAAGTTACAGGACTAATGCAAAAACTCTCCACTTGGGCTCCGTCAACCACAACGTTCTGGCTCAATTTAACCACACGTCTGTCTCGGACCAATCGGAAATCTACTATCCCAACGCTGTACGAATCGATGGCTGGCTGCTTAGACTACTGGAACTTTATGATCCATGAACGTAAATATGCCTGTTGATACTTGCTGATTATTCCATTATACCTTTCCAATGACAAACAACAAAAAGCGTACACGGGTCCAGAATCGTTAATACATTCTTTTAAATGCGAGTGCAGATGCAAGTTTAGTTTGCAGCGTTTTGGCCCACACAACTCCTCAGACATGACAAGAAACCTTTGCAAATTATGCATGGTCCGCCTCCCTTAACTTAAGTTATCGTAAGAGATTGCCAGGAAATAAAGCAAACGGCAAGCCTGTACAAACTCATACAAATATACTACATATCATACTGATATTAATGTATACATGTCTACACAACCTGATAAAAGAGATGCTTTTCAGCATACCACTTTGCGCCAGATCATCAGCCAGACACCGGCCGTCTTCAAAGTTTCGTTCCTTCAGTCTGGTACATCTTAAGTCGTTGGAACAGCCTGGTGGACGTCTCCGCCTTGCTTCTGACGCAGTTATTTCAAAGCTGTCTTTCTCCAGATCTTGTCTTTCCTCTTCAACCTGATCAAACAACTGCTCTTATCAAAATCTTCGCTAATATGCTGACAAGCTGTTTCTAAGTTTTTCCTCTGAACTGCTTATCTCGATATAAACACAGGAGTTATAATTGTAACTTTTTAGAGGACACGTCAGTCTGGGGAATAGTAGAAGCTGCACACACCATGTATTTAAGTTTCCTGGGAGCTAGCTATCAGTCCTTTTAAACGAAAAAAAGGATAGATACAGTTTCCAGCGCCTCCAATGATCAA
Organism: Branchiostoma floridae x Branchiostoma belcheri; assembly: GCA_019207045.1. Lineage (NCBI taxonomy): Eukaryota > Metazoa > Chordata > Leptocardii > Amphioxiformes > Branchiostomatidae > Branchiostoma > Branchiostoma floridae x Branchiostoma belcheri. Next base: position 20,614,109 of record CM033036.1, read on the forward strand.
CAATAAAACCGCTAAATCCCGGGCTATTTTTCTTGGAATCCTGTCTACGCTGTGGGGAACTTTCATACTTTAAATCCTACTCAGAATAACACCAAATATAAAATTCCACCCATGCCTTGAAGAAATGTTTGGAAGTACCAAGCATGTATAGGGTTCATGACAACAAATCTTATGGCGTCGTAATAAGAAAATTGCAAAAGTTCCAACCACCTTGCTCCATACTGGTCCTTAACCCTCTTCTTACCAGCCTTTGTCTGTCGTGATCAGAAGAATCGTGAGTGGGTCACGCTGGTCTGTATTCCAGTTCCTTTGATCTTTCAATCAGGACGCTTATCACTGAGTCCTGTTTCTTGACGCTTTCTTGCAGCTCGGCGTTCGATGCCGATAAAGAATCTACTTTACAAGACATGCCACGAAGCCTTTCCTCCCGCAACCCCTTAGCTTATAGCTTCATCTTCAGTTTGCTTTTCCTTCTGAAGCACGAGGTCTTTATGCGCCTTGGATAAATCGTTGTGTAGTTTGGAGATTGATTTCCTGATATGAGATTCCAGAGATTTCTGTGTAGATTCTACCTGTGCTGTGAGGTTCTTTAGCTTCTGTGTATGGGCTGCATCTCTTTCGTTGTCTTTTGCAATTGAATCGTCGTTGAGTGTGTTGAAGTTTTGAACAAAGCCAACAAATTGTTTTTGTAGATCCCCAAAAGCAGCATCGCTGCTGTCAACACTGACCGAGGCCGGATTGTCCTTGACGTCTGCTCCCCTTGGTATGTTAATGGCTTTGAAGATGAATGTTGCAAACTTCTTACAAGATGCCCCATTAGGAAACATTCTTTAGGGAGGAAATGACGCACTGCTATATTGACCTTGCCATTCCCTTAAATGGAACAATGTACTTTCTTACATCTACACCTTGTTTTATCCAATCCATCAACATGTCTGTCAGAATGCTCGAATAAAATCATTTCCCAATCTTTAACATGTTTGTGTACATTTCCTGCAATGAATTGCCCTGGATCTTGGAACTTGACCGCACGAGCACTGCCATGTCGTCTTACCTTTGCTACATCATCAAAAGATGGAGCAGATGAGTTGGGTTTTTTTTTCTATTTTCACCACGAACGTCCTTTACATGCCATCATATCATCACAAAAAACTCATTTCACATAGCAATTCTCTGAAAGCTAGCTGACTTGAGGTTCTTGTATATAATAACACTCTTGAAATGACCCTGACCGTGCTCAAAACCTTTGCTATTCTACAACATTTCACAATTTCATACCTCGAAATACTCCGTTTCAAGCTCATTTATCTCCGCCCCTCTCCCTTCCTCTACCGCCCGAAGAGAAAGACTGTAAGACCCCTTGTAAGGGTTTGGGCAATCCGCTGCAAAACGCTCTTAACTTCAACACCCATAACATGTCCTGGGCTGAAAGTGATACCTAGGAGTGTACCGCGAATCACGCCTCCTTGGAACGAACTGCCCTTGAACAGGGTTTTCCTGACGCCGTGAAGGAGAGTTGAAGTGAAGTGTGCTATTTTTGAATCTGGATGATCGGCACCTAAACTGTATGTAGTACGTAGCTCCTTCCCATGAACACTTCCCCGTTTCGGGGGTAACCAGCCAGAGAATAGTAGGGACTTCGACACAGACAATGCAAACTTCAAACAAAGACTGCGGCGTCTCAGGTACAGGGAAGTAAGTGACAGCTGTTCTAGGGCTCTGTCGTAGCCAACATAGTGTCTACCTAGAATTATTCTGCACGCCCTCTTTTGTACAGCTTCAATACACTTTGACTGGAGAGCAGTGAGGCCTGAATGCCACACAGGACAAGCATACTCTAACAACGCGTTCTTACAAATCCACAGAAAACAAGAGTTAAATCATTGTCACCAAGTCCATGTTTCTTTAGGACACGAACTAGGTAGAGCTTACGGTTGGCCTTACTGACTATAAAGTTGACATAAGCGGACCACTTGAGATCGGCTTACATGATTACGCCTAGAACTCTAACTTGCAAACTGAACTACTTCCAACTCTGATGTGGTCCTACAGACAACTGTGGGAGTGGAGGTGGACTTCTCATAAAACATAATACCATTACTTTACATTTTGGTGGATTAAGTTCCATGTGATTGCACAAGTACACCAACGTCCCGTTGAATGGTTGAAGGCACAGTACTGGGTCTGGACTCAGCCAACGACATGTCGTCTACGTGCTTCCAGCCTTCCGCGGAGCCGTCATCGACCGGAACAGCGTCATTGATAAGAGTCAGGAATACAAGGGGGCCTAACTTAGTTCCTTGTGGCACTCCGCATGTAAGCGTTTCCCATTCAGATGTGGCTCCTTTATACTTGACACGTTGTTGCCGGTTAGTCAAGAAGGAGCAAATCCAGGGAATGATGGATCAACGCACTCCAATGGCAAGTAGTTTGTTAAGGAACAATCTTAACACTACAGCAAAACTCGAAAATATGATCAATACAGTTCAAACTGAAAAATCGTACGGGTGGCCAGGATTGGGGACCATGTAGGTGATATTATTTGGAACATAAGAATCCCATAGCAATGCAAATATTTGTACAAAGTTTACTGTTGCAAACCAAAGCGACTGTTCTACTTCACATGCGTTAAAAAGACTACATTGCAAACATTAAAAACATATTAGAATAATGTACCCAACTATATATCAACATAACTATGCGTCATAAACATTAAACGTCAGTAGGACAGGATTTTTACCTCGCTCTTCTTCCTTGCAAGGAAACTAGCAACCTGTGACAAAGACCGAGTTTTGATTCGCAAACGATTAGCCACCTCCCCTATAGATTGAATCAATTAGTTGTATGTGTGAAGCATGTCTTTCGCTGACAAGTCGTCACCGTGTTTTTGAAGGATCTCTAGTAGAATACATCGCTCTGTCTGCCATGTTTCAATTTGTCAGGGCTCTTTTCAATAACCTGCAAACTTGTTTGTTTGTGGACCTGCGGTTGATTTGTGTGTCTAAATTTGGCTCGTTTTGGTACTGCAGATGGTTTGCTATTGTCGCAGCCCTTGCATTTGCAAGAGGCGGTGCATGCCACATCAATTACGTAACATGCACATTTCAATATGTTGCAGTGTTTTTTGTCCGGGCCTCTTTTTTTTCAACTTGAACAAGAGTGCAAACTTAAAGACTTAGCTGCAACGCAAACATCGCTTTCTGCGTTTGCTGTGAAAAAAAGTGGCTTCTTCCTATTTTGTTGCACCAAGGCGTTGGTTGCACGTCGCCTTGACTTTCGATAGGAATAACAGCATTGTAATGTGCATGATTTTAATCAAAGACGACAAAAAATGTCGGCACAGTATGGGCTGTGATTGATGTTGGTGTTACACTAAATACCGGCATTCCTTGAATATTTTAAAATACTGTAGTTGTAGTGTGCAGAACATTGGAAACGGCCTATGACACTGCGTCCCCTATTGCCAGATCATAAATGCCACTCTGGCTGATCTGCTCAACTATTTCAAAATAATCATCAACACTGACACCAGACATATAACTCATATACGTTGCACAATTATCTAGAAATTCTTGCACCACTAAAAATCTTAACCTATTTACAATGACATCCTCCTCTACTGTGTCTGGGTTGATTCCAAGATTTTCAAGGAGAGCAAAAAAAGAAAAAATCCGTGCCCTTTCAACTGGTGAATTTGGCTTTTTGTGGATTTTGTGACTGCTCTGGATATACAGTTACCGTCAGCACGCACAGACTTTCTACTGAAACCCCAGGATGCTAATGTGCTGTTTATTTCGAATGAGGCCACCTGTGGAGAGTGTTGCATGTTTTTGTACAATTCTGAAAAGATTGCAACCTTGTATCCTTGACCATCGGACAATGTCCACTCTTCATCCGTAGGTATTTTGATAATTTTTGATAGCATTTAGCACTGTTAACAGTTGTTGAGAAGAGCTGTCGTTGGCATAGTTATGGTCGTTGGATGACTGAAGTGATGTCTCCAGCAGTTCTGTCAGCAGTAACTCTTCCTCTGTCATCAGTTGTTCCTCTGAGGTTGACTGCTGGGCCGGAGGAGAATTCTGGGGTGTAGCTCCTGTAGTTTAGGTTTTACAGAAAAAAAGATATCAGCTCACACAAAACAAATGCAAACTTCACCTTCCAAGAACCAAACTACCAGTTACATTGGGTCATGCAAACATATCGATGTGTATTATTTAAAGTCACTGAAATGCAATGTCAATTAAATGGGTTCATATCCGGCGACGCAACAGAACCCGTGTGTGACGTACATATGTAATTCGACCCTGCTTACTTCATCCTTTTTTCGCAGACACACTATAGCTAGTATCCTTAAAAAGTATCTTGTTCCAGCTATCTTTGACGATTTGAGGTTTGAAAAATTTACTAGTTTTGGGAAAGATTGATACAACACAGCGACCCCCGCACCATAGTACGTTTCCACAAGTCGAAACATCATTGCCATGCACAACATCCCTAACTGTGCAACTGTATTTGCTCAAATTCGGATTACGTCGACACTGGTGATACGAACATAATTTTTCACTAAATTTGTATTTGCTCAATTGTGACATCCAATAGACCGATAGTGACCTAATTTCCATCATTGAATTTCAAAATAACATAACTTCTAATTGACCCATATTGGCCTAATCTTCAAACTTTTTTTCAAATATTAAATCCATACACATCAGAATTTCAATCAAAGTAATTTTTTTTAGATTCCATACATGTGGACATACAGTGACAGCACTAAATGTTATATGCAAATTCCCGATTCGCTAGTAGGTAGAACGCACTTTGTATAGTAGTCTGTTGCTGTAAACAGATACTTGTCTCTTCTTGGTGTTTTTGGGAGATCTGTTTGGTCTACGACTAACAAATCCCAGGGTCCCGCCACCTGAGTTCAAAACAAAACACTTATCAGTTAAAAGTACAATCCAGTTTGATTATCACTGACATTAAGTGTAAATGTGAACATACTTTTATCGGCAACAGTCATTATAGCTGTCCTTAACAATTACTGTATAATTGATTGTCTTTAATTAGAATGTAATTAGGGCTAGTGACCACTTCTAAATATTAGATACACAGTCAAATCCGTACAGCTACAAGCCACCGCCACTGACATATTAGGACATGCATTTGATATAAAGTCATAATTGTACAAGTGACCACCTCTACAAAAGCGATAAGGACCAACTGACCGATGTGAACTCTTTTTGGTGGCCCCGTAGATGATTGACACTGAAGCATCAAGACTCATTTTTGCTGGTGACGTATTACTAGTTATAGGTTTTAAAGAACCTACTTTCATAAAGGCTAAGGACAGCTGAGGGGACAAAAATACTAGTATGAAATTCATATTCTACTATTCCGTTTCTTAATACCTTGATAGGTATAGACATAGGCTGACACGTTGACCATGCCTTGCACTGTAAGGGATTTTGTCAATAAGTATAAGTCATGGCTTGACTTTATACCTATTGCTATTTCAATTATATTCCTTTGGCCGTAGCAAACTATTAGTACTAGTAAGGAACTGTCAGTGACTAAAAGACAGTGTCGATTTGCTGCTGATCAGTAAGACCCCTTCATTGAATTTAGACATTAAATTCAGCAGTTGCAAAAACAAACAATATTTTGCTAGGGAAAAAACTAACGGATGGTATCAATAAATTACAAAGTGAAATTGATAACATGTACAATAGTGTTTGGTCAAATTCGAGTAACGTCTGTCATCAAATTTCCTTCATTGACATTCATACCTATTAAGAAAAGTCTCGTAACGGTAAAAAGTTTGATTATAAAAGGCTTTTTTTACTAATACTATTTAGAGAAGAAAACTTACCTTTCTACCACGAATGCTGCCTTCTTTGGATGTTTAGGCCAGAACTCGGGCATGTCTTCGACCTTCCAAAAATGGTTGCCCGTATCGCCAAAATGTGCAGTCAGAACCACTCTGATAGTCTGTAGCGCCCAAAATATGCAAGAAATTTATAAAACAAGTAAATATGGATAAGCAGACATCACATGTATTTTTTACAACCAATAGGATATCATATAATGTGTACCATATTTGGCACTTCAATTGGATCATGTTGTTATTCGGTATAATATAAGTACAGTGAAAAAACACCAGTGCTGTTAGGGAAATTTATAAGACAATAGAAAATGTTGAAAGGGGTGGAGTATCCGCATCTCTAGCCTGCTTATTGTTAAGCTATTTTCTAATGTTTTGGTAAAGCAATATTGCGGAACGAGCTGTCGCCTCGCTAAGCTTGTTGCGTTGCAACAGACTTCTGCTTTCTAGAGTCCGTTAATCATGAAATGCTATTTACTTGCAATGTGCAAAATGTAAGGATACGGAGAGAAATTGGAATCAAACCGTTGCAATTTGCAACATTTCGCTGGCACCCAAGCGTACAGACAAATCATAACAAAGGGGCGTCGGATTTCAGTTACAAGTTTGGCAATTTCTGTACAAATATGGACAAAAAATACAGCAGAATGTAACGGTCACATGTCAGCATCAAATGTACAAAGTGTAAGGCTTGTAACAGAATGGAGAGGAATTGAAATTGGAATTAAAACTCAGAATCTAGCGGACCTTATCGATGGCGCCCCGGATGCCTGTTCGCTCCCACCCCCGGGCGATCACGTCAGGCTTGGTTGCAAGCCGGTCCACGGCGCCCAGCAACCAGTTCGCGTGCAGCGGTTTGATGGCGGAGAGCCGCAGGTCAACCTTCACGTTCTCGATGCTGGTCCCCGCTTCCAGAGCTGCTGTCACTTTCTTCGCGTAGAAGTCGCTGAATGACTGTGTCAGGTCCTTCTTCAACGCGTCATTGATGCTCCCGTCTGCATCCAGGGGCTGGAGTTCTCCCGTGCAGCTGGCCGGCACAAACAATGGCTGGAGGTTTGTGGCCTTCAACTTCGCCAGGAGTCCGGGCGTGCGGTCGGCTTTGTTGACATCAAAGATCGCCATGCCGGGATGATCTTCTTCCAGGCCCAGCCGCTCCCTCTGCGCTGTCATGTAGGTGTTGACCAGTCTCAACGTACCGCTCCATTGGACCAGTGGGATGTTGTGTGGTAAACATCCCACTCTTCTGGAAAGTTGAAGCGGGCGTGGCACGCGTCAGTCTTTCCCTGGTACAGCACTTTGGGTGGGAGGAGCTGTACGGACAAGCTGATCGCGAGCAGCAGTGTGATCTGCCGCTTGTCTTCTTTGCCGACCACTGGAACTTTGCGGGCCCCGGCCTCTTCCAGTGTCCAGTCTCCCACGGGAACGATGTTAACCCCGGTCTGGTCCCAGTTTATGACCATTTCCTCCGGGATTTCAAGTTCCGCGACAGTCTCACTGACTCTCGTCAGGAAAGTCGCACGTGACTCGTCGAAGTCCGCCGGCAGTTTTATGGCCGCCTTGGTAGCTTTGCGCTTAACATAGTTCATCCTCACTAACAGTGAGTTCACCCAGGCCTTGGTGATCTCGATGTGCCCCCCGTATTCCTTCAGGAGGCTGCGGTCCCGTCGCATGATGATTCCCTTTGCCGCCGACATGATGACTGCACAGTTGACCACGCCCCCTGCATCCCTCGTGCTTCTCACGAACACTTGCACCACCTCATCGATGTCTCCAAGCATCAGCGATCTACCGACGTTTTTGTGCGATGTCTTTCGTTCCTTGGCGGGCGACTTACTTCTGGAACGCCTTCTTGATGGAACGTACGGTCGATGCGTTGAGCTCCCTCCCCAGTTCTTGCGTCATTTTCCTTGCCGCTTTCTTCGGCCCAACTTCGATGCAAAGTTTTTCCATCTTCGCCCTGACCTCCGGACTGTAGCTGTTGTTACCCTCACGTTTCCGCTTACGGCTCGCAATCTGCACGGCTTTCTCAACCGCCCTGTTTGCAGCAGCAATGTCGAGAGGTTAGGCAGTGTCCGCTGGATTTGGCAGGCCGGGCAGAGTGGGTGGCCTGACGGACGGGTTAGCTTTCTTCAATTAGCTCAGCATTCTCGCGGTCTTCGGTCGTCTCTCACACATGGCGACGTCAAATTTCGCAAAGGAATGACATTGGCAAAATTCGTCCCATTTTATAGTGATTAGCTTCATGTTGTCTGACATAAGTTATAAATATGAATGCTTTCCAATTGCCTTTGAAGTTGAAGACCTAAACAAGGGAGTCTAAAGTCACCGCGTCGGTACGGTACTTAGCAAAAGACACCGCCGGCGTGCATGTAACTGCCGACATTTTCTCAGAGGAAGGTAATGGTTTTGTTTCTAGTAATCAGTATTCATGTTTTTTCACACATACGGCTGAGAATTACAGACACCTGCTGATGTTAGTGCCTCATTCACACCGCTAAAATTAAGTGACGCGAGTTCCTCCATTTTCCCCAAAACGCTAGAATTTCCTGACGTGAGAATTTCAAGAATGACAGTAGTCCTTGCTGTACAGAACTGCAGTGAAAACAAAGTTCTAATCATAATATTCATTCATTCACTCTCTAGCGTCGTTTTGACCTGATATGCTAGCTGGGTGGCCACGCAATCGCCCAGGAAGAAGTGAATGAGGTCAAATGATCCAAGGTGCTTTTGCCATTGCCGCTCTGCTGTTTCCATCATGGTTTCGTCGGTAGGAATATCTCCGGTCACGGATCTTTTTAATGACTTGTTGCTTCTGACGTTCGTTGATATCCTTGTATGTCTCCTTTTTGTGAGCCTCCATTCTGTTTTGAATCCTATATTCACCCCCAAACCCGACCAAACATCGCGTTTCGGCGCTGGACCAGTTATTGCCTCCATGAAATGTCATGTCAATTAATGAGGATATTCAGAGGCACAGTCAACAGACGGCACTGGCTGATCTCCAATAGTGATGGTGGGTGAAATAGGAACATATTTTCTGAAACGGATCTGAAGAGGTAGACTATTCCCTCCGTTAAGCGTCATCCTTCTGTCCAGGAATTCAGGTGAGAAGACTCCTCCACAGTAGTGTCCTGGTTAGCTAAGGGCACAGACGGAGTTCCTGAAAAAGTGACGTCGCCAGCAAATCCGAAATTCAAGGTGTCGTCGTGTACAGTGGTGCGCGAGCTCATGAAGATCAGGTGAAGAGGTAAGGGGAAAGTACTCCACCCAGGGGCACCCCTGACGTAAGGGTGCGCTAGAACCTGGTCTCCCTGTCCATCACCACTCTCTGCTGGCGGTTCTGTAGGTAGCTGTGGATTCACATCTGCATACGAGGGACAATCTGATTACAAGTAAATGAAAACAAGAGAAATTAACCCATTTTACTAAAGCGCATGACAGCCTGATGTTGTGGACTGGAGCTTCGGCCAACATCAACAGACCTTAACGTTCTGAAGTTTCAGCACGTGGGCATTGTCCTTCCTTGTCTTTGCATCTGCAGACGAAGTTAAACCCACGAAAGAGAGTCCCTAGAAATAAAATTCATATTGTGGACCATTGGAAAGCTGTCAAATTAGATTTTTCATTGCTTTTAAAGGTCAAATAGTCTCCTATTTTTCACACGTAAGCGCATAGATCCTCCAATATGAGTGTTGCGGAATTCGCCGTCTAAAGTGTTTACCTGACTATGGCGCCCGCGTAAGCTCCACAGGCGCACCAATCAAACCCGGCTACTAAAACCTGGACAATTTCATTTTGGTCGGGTGGGGGGTAAGTCCAAGCGTGCTTCCGAGGTGAACGGTAAGCAACGACGCAGTGGTCAATCCGGACAAGTGGGCGGGGGTGGGGGGAGGGTTCTTTGGTCAATGAACGTGACTGTTAAAAACCTCCTGTTTAAAGTCTCTAGTGCAACCGACATTAAAACGTTTTCGTCTTTGAATCAGCACTTGGCCTTTATTCATCTCCAACTTACACAGCTGCATGTCGAAATCAAATTCTAGTTTTACTTATTTGGGAGGTACCTGACTGAGCTACCATAAACAACTACTTTCAGAAATACAGAGCGAAACGTAATTAGACATAACTTGATCCTCGATCACTTGGATATCGGAAATGTTTTGGTGTTCCGTGTCTCTTGCTATACAATGATCAATCCAAGATGTGGTTCATTGTACATATCATGATAAGAGTCATATGGGAGCTGATTTCCATGCCAGAGATAAATCGTCCTGATTCGTCGCAAAATTATCCTGTCAGGGTAGGGAACTAATTTCGAGGTAAAGAATTTTTATACTGTCGGAGTATTAAAGATGCATATATATTAGTTATAGATGGTAGCATTGATCTTAGTACAAAGTTTATTAAAGAAAGAAAACAGTATTTGCAGGTGAATCAAAGACCATATAAAACTGACAATCGATAACCAGCACTCACTTGTGTCCATCTTGATCGCTATTACATTGTCGTCATCAAGGAATTGAGGAAAAAAGAATTGGTCTCTATAACACACTTAAACCGCCAAAATGACTACCTTGCAATGATTTATATTGCTCAAATACGGCAAGTCAATTGGAAGAAGCCAGTGCTCATTTTTAGCACAATATCACATTGCACAAGTCCATATTACCTATCCTTATGGATACGTTTATTAAGGTTATATCATTATGACAGTTAAATGACGCAAACGCCACAGTAATCCTGACGGCACGGCATGGTGTTGGCTAGAAGAAGGGAGCATGCCCAATCGACTGAGCCGTGGACGAAGATTTGGGCGTTCTCCGTGCAGACCACTACAGGTTCCTGCAAACGTTTCGCCCATCCAGACAGTCAAAGAGAACCCACAGTGCCTTTGCGATGTCTGTCGACTGACAAAACAAAGCAGCCATTTCGAAGGTCTCATACCAGAGTACAACATATAAACGAAAAATGGAAACTGTAGGTAAACCTAAATAAAACTAAAGTCGTGATCTTTAACAAATCAGGGAGACTCCTTAAGAACATAATTTTTTTTATTTGGCGTAGATAACATCGAAAACGCAAACTCCTACCCCTACCTAGGCCTGACGTTGTACTTATCAGGTACTTATTCCTTAGCTAAAAAGAATCTGTCTCTAAAGGCACGTAAAGCTGTATTCCGCCTCAAACCTCTCACTCTTTCAACGATGTCCCCCAAGACTCTACTTAACCCTCAAACCACCGTATGGGGTCAAAATTGACCCCAGACGTATATTAATATGTGCCATTATGACATTTCTGGTTGAAAACAAATTTCATCCCATGAGTTTGTTTGTATATATGTCTTATAACTTCTCATACGTTTTTACCGAGATTGGCCCATTTTTGATTAAGTTATTATAGAAAGTTTATGTATGATCCAGTGGGGTCAAAAATGACCCCAGCATTTTTTTACACAAACTTTTGAGACCCACGCCTAAACTGCTTATTGTATGATCACGAAATTTTCAGAGAATGATGTACATGTGCAACGAAATCATGGTGACAAGTTTTGTGTTATTGTCATGTTATATGACGACGCCATGACGTCATTTAGCTTAAATCGGCCGCCATCTTGGATTTTGACTTATGACGTCATCAAATTAGCATAAATTATGAATAGTGAATCATGGAATTTACGTTGAATTTTATAAAATGTCATGCACAAGTGTAATTTGCCAAGAAAACCTTACAACTTGAATGTTTAAGCCAAAATTAGAAAATTGCGTAATAAATATGCCTGTCAGAATTCCGTTGCAATGGCAACATGAAAAATAATTAACTTTTTTTTTATTCACTGAAATTGCTTGCTATCAACATTGTCTCAAAAAGGACCAAGTTTGGTGGCCCTAGTATAAGCTATTTAGGGGCTATGTGACTTTGAAGTTGGTGCAGGCATTAAAAAAACCTTACCCGGTCTGAATAGTGTTAGTGCAAAATGTGGTCCTCCCGATCTTTTGCATAAATTATGATAATGAGTTAGAACTATTCTCACTTAATCATGTCAAACTGTCCCACATAGATTAATGAAGCTATACATATATACAAATCACAAAAAGAGTCACCAAAAAAACTGTATTTGTACAAAATGTTATGGGGTCAGTTTTGACCCCATACGGTAATCTACGTCACAAAAAACGTACGGTGGTTTGAGGGTTAAGCTATTCAATACGTGTATTAAGCCCATAATGTTATATGGTAGTGAGATTTGGGGTATAGACTGTGGAAAAGATAACTGCCCAGTGGAAAATATCCAAACCCGCTTTTATAAAAACATTCTTGGCGTGCACAGGAATTCCTGTAACTCTACCACGGCACGAAAAACGGTATTTAAGGATGCTGAAACCATGCGTAATGTTGACGTATTTTCCTCCTTTACGGATCTATACACCACTTATACGAGTACGTAAATATTGCCTTTAAGTGGTCTTTCTGTAGGTCCGTGTTAGTCCTTATTTTCCGGTTTTCCCGTTGTCTTTCAGCAGCTTAAAGATGTCGTAAATGATTTTTAAAACCCCCTTAAAACTTGTTTAAAGTTCACGTTTATTTGATCTAAAGCCTCTTTACGTCTCATATACAATTGCATTAAGTGGATTATAACGTGTGTTTTAGTGCCTTTTCAGCAGCTTAAAGTTGCCATAAATACTTATTAAAACGCCCTTAAGACATGTTTAAACTTCACGTTTATTTGATCTAAAGCCTCTTTACGTCTCATATACGTGTACATTAAGAGGATTATAACGTGTGTTTAGGTGCCTTTTCAGCAGTTTAAAGTTGCCATAAATATCTATTAAAACGCCCTTAGAATATGTTTAAACTTCACGTATATTTGATCTAAAGCCTATTTACGTCTCATATACGTGTGCATTAAGTGGATTATAATGTGTGTTTAGCTGACTTTTCAGCAGCTTAAATTTGCCATAAATACCTATTATAACCCCCTTAAGACTTGTTTAAACTTCACGTTTATTTGATCTAAAGCCTGTTTACGTCTCATATACGTGTTCATTAAGTGGATTATAACGTGTGTTTAGCTGCCTTTTCAGCAGCTTAAATTTGCCATAAATACCTATTATAACGCCCTTAAGACTTGTTTAAACTTCACGTTTATTTGATCTAAAGCCTATTTACGTCTCATATACGTGTGAATTAAGAGGATTTAATGTGTCTATATTTTTCTTTTTAGCAGCTTAAAGTTGTCATAAATACGTACCAAAACACCCTTAAGACATGTTTAAAGTTCCCTCTGTACGTCTCATATACGTGTGCATTAAGGTGTGGATAAGTGCCATTTTAGGAGAATAATCATTAGCACATTTCAAAGCAAGAAAATACAATGGATGAAACTTTAAAATTTTATTGAATTACGAGAAAATATTACATGGAAAAGTAAAAAAAACCTACAGCCTACTAGGTATTTGTGGCCTTTCATTCTGATGTAGTCGGCAGTTGAAACAATCACAACGGTTGCGTAATTCCGTGCAGCAGTCCGCAGTCCCATTTCCAGTGTCGGGTGAAGCGTCTCGGCGTAAGTTAAAAAGAGCACACATGTACAGTTCCATCTGGTCACCACAGGAATAAGAATCCGGTAAGATCTAGAGTATCCTAGAGTAGTGGCCGATATGACTCGTGTTGTTGGATGGTCCTGGATTCTGTGAACGCGAAACATGTTCAGCTTGCAGTCTCGGCTTCTATTAATCCGGATGGTGCAAGGGCCGTGATTTCCATTCTGTGTCGATTTCCAACAACAACAGCTTGTACAGAATGATAGCCACCTCGTATCTTTGAGTCAAATTCCGTCACCGGGGATCCTAGGCGGTAAAAGCAGTGTCGCGGCCACAACTTGCGGGCTAGAGCAGGCCCAAACTTTCTTCAATACTTCTCTTCAAAAATGAACGCCTGGAAAATAACCGCTCCTTGTCGTACGTATGGCCCGTAAATTTGAACCCCCCACTCTTTTCTGCCATTGGATACATCCTATCACATGACACAGTTGTGCCACAGACGGACCAAGGAAGTTCAACCTCCTTGGACGGACGGAGGCGTGCGCCCCATGGCGAGTACGAAATAACGCTGAATAAATTTACATCTTGCCTGCCCAAACAAACACGAGCAACACGAGAAGACACCGCCTGTGTGCACAAACTGTTCTTTCTCGACGCTTGCTTGTAGATAAAGAAATAAACATATTTCGTACATTTACCTGTAGTAAGAACTGCTTGCCGTTTTATAGAGAAAACACAACTCACTGCACAAAACGGTATACCTACTACATCCTTATTCTTCAAGCAGAGGTTGAGTCGCGGAGATATTCATTATCAGTAGCAGTATTCATTAGCAGTAGTCGGGATTTCTACCGTCTCTTAGCTCGAGTGTCTAGTCTCCAAGCAGACCCTACGGTGCCTTAGAAATAGTATCAAAGCTGGCAAAGGACTATAGCCGGCCAAAGGGAGATAGCCGGCTAAGGGAGTCAAACGGGCACCGGAGCCGGTGCCGGTATACCAAGTCCCTGGCCAGCTTTGATACTATTTCTAAGGCACCGTAGGGTCTGCTTGGAGACTACGAGTGTCAACATGCCACAAAGAAAACCTCACCCTGATTTAGACCCTGGAATTTCAGAACATATATGCGGTATAAAATAAAAAGGAAAGGGTCTCCTCCTGTTCGCATAAACTGCGCTTCAAACATGCCGTATGCTCAGCAGAAAAAGGCACCGTTTCATAAAACCTTTGAGACGGTATTAGCTAATAGATAAAACGGGGGTAGTACCCCCAAATTTGCTTAAGCTACGCGGATTCAAAGATTAAACATGTCGTATGTTCAACAGAAATACGCAACATTTCATATACGTCTTGGCAACATATAAGCTAAACGGGGGAGGTCTCCCCTAGTTCACTTAAACTGCGCGGATTCAAAGATTAAATATGTCGTATGTTTTACAGAAATACGCAACATTTCATATACGTTTTGGCAGCATGTAAGCTAAACGGGGGAGGTCTCCCCTAGTTCGCTTAAACTGCGCGGATTCAAAGATTAAACTTGTTGTATGTTTTACAGAAATACGCAACATTTCATATACGTCTTGACAACATAAAAGCTAAACGGGGGAGGTCTCCCCTAGTTCGCTTAAACTGCGCGGATTCAAAGATTAAACATGTCGTATGTTCAACAGAAATACGCAACATTTCATATACGTCTTGGCAACATATAAGCTAAACAAGGTAGGTCTCCCCTAGTTCGCTTAAACTGCGCGGATTCAAAGATCAAACATGTCGTATGTTCAACAGATATACGCAACATTTCATATACGTTTTGGCAGCATATAAGCTAAACGGGGGAGGTCTCCCCTAGTTCGCTTAAACTGTGCGGATTCAAAGATTAAACATGTCGTATGTTTTACAGAAATACGCAACATTTCATATACGTTTTGGCAACATATAAGCTAAACGGGGGAGATCTCCCCTAGTTCGCTTAAACTGCGCGGATTCAAAGATTAAATATGTCGTATGTTTTACAGAAATACCCAACATTTCATATACGTTTTGGCAGCATATAAGCTAAACGGGGGAGGTCTCCCCTAGTTCGCTTAAACTGTGCGGATTCAAATATTAAACATGTCGTATGTTCAAAAGAAATACGCAACATTTCATATACGTTTTGGCAACATATAAGCTAAACGGGGGAGGTCTCCCCTAGTTCGCTTAAACTGCGCGGATTAAAAAATTAAACATGTCGTATGTTCAAATGAAATACGCAACATTTCATATACGGCTTAGCAAATATATTAACGGGGGAGGTCTTCCCTTCTTTGCGTAAATGACGGTTCGAAATAGATTATATATATGGCATCCTTCGGTCAATATTGACCATGGTATACGCAACATCTCATATAACGTAAAATAGCGCATATAAGCTAACCGTGAGAGGTTCTCCCCTGTTCGAATTAAACCTTGCGCACAGAAAGTTTGAATACGTCAAATGCTTTCGGAATAGCTAAAAAACACAGAAGATTATTGTATTTGACTTTGTATTGTATTGTATTTGTATTTGCTGAGGTATAAACATAACATTTTGTACCAGAAAGCGCAATAATTTTCAGTTTTGACTGTTATAAATCAGATGACGCAATGTTTTATCAAACACCAGACAAAGGCTTATTACATTTGACTTAGCCGGTTAACATGTATTTTGTAACAGATCTAGAGAAACGGTATTTGTCCGTTTTGACAGAAAATATTTTTGAGTTGTCTCTTCGGCATACTAAAATACATGTAAAATTCACGTAAAGAAACACAACAGATTAAGTTAGATTTACAAACGCTGAAATCTTCCGTAAATGCCAAATGTATGTTTCCGATACCTTTAATAGATCTTAAAATCTGCTGAAATATTTCTCCGCCTTTAAGGGCTTTATACGTATCTCTGAAACTTTGCTTAAAAAGTTGTTTTCGTGCTGTGTACTTGTAGAGCAGAACTCTATCCAACAGGCATAGATATAGCAATCCACATAGTTAAGTACTGGCTACGCCTTAAACAGTTAGATTACTCTACACACCCTTTACAAATAGACGCACTAAGTACTATGTCAACAAAATGTACCTTTAAACAATCATAAGAAAACTTGGCTCCAACATGTAAAACAAATACTTGATAATAATGGTTATTCCTATCTATGGAACTATGCTCACTCTAGAATAGACAACAAACATATTTGTACATTGTTAAGGAAAAGACTGTCAGACGTGTATGTCCAAACCTTTTTCCAGCAATTGTCTAAAGATAACGGCAAACTAAGATTTTACAAACATATTATTAAAACCAAATATGCCATGGAAACCTATCTATACCAGAACGACGCTGACAAGAGATCCAATGTATGTAAGATAAGAATAAGTGCCCACTCACTAGAGATAGAAAAGGGTTGTTATAAAAAGAAGTGCCAGTTCAAGATAGACTGTGCAAATGCTGTGCGACGGATGCAGTAGAAGATGAAATACATTTTATATGCAAGTGCCCCCATTATGAGGACGAAAGAAACAACCTTTTTGACACAATCAAAACAATATTTCCAACTTTTCACCAGTTAGTAGACCTCAAAAAAACTATATTTCTGTTAAAATCTCAGAACCCACTAATCATTAAAGAAGTGGGACTTTTCATCAGCCACTGCCTCCAAAGAAGAAGTCAAACCTCCCAGTAAAGAATGTAGAAGCATGTACATGTACATAGATAGCTGACGTGTGTGTATATAGAATAGACACTTGTTACTTTTTACTGTCTGTATCATTGCAATTAGCCTACGGGCATGGATTTGCAAATAAACAAATAATAATGATATAATAATATAATAATATAAGATTGCCAACGAGCAAGCCCGACGGTATTTAACTTGTTACCACCGGCAGTTTCAGAGGCAACGTCAATACAACCTTCGTAACAAATCAAACATTCAAATGTCAGTTTGTACTACAAATCGTTTTCTAAGATCTTTTGTACCATACTCAATTCAAAAGTGGAACTGTCTTGATCAAAGTTTCCGCCCATTTATTGAAAAAGTATTTAATCAAGTCTGTACGTACTGTTGTTCCAACCTATTTTAGTTCCGGTCCAAGATACTCCTGTGGCCTTTGTGTCGGCACCCACAGCCTAAATTATAGTTTATCTGTGCGTAACTTAGTTGATAATCCTTTATGTATCTGCTGGATGTACTTATTAGAAATTAAACGCTTTGTATAATTGTTTTCTTTTGTTATAATTCCAATACCGTACTGTTTAATATTGGCATCATGTTTGCATTATTTATTCGTTTATTTCATCTGTTATAATGACGATTCCCGTACCTTTCTGTTTTACTTTTGTGTATTATTCATTATATTTTGTCAGTGGTGCCGTCAGTGGTGCCGTTAAGGTCTCATTACACAATCAGATCGCCCCATTGAATTCAATGCTTTAACACACAACTTCTTTGTCCGCAAATCCAATTGAAACACAGTCTATTTGGAGATGTTTTGCTTTCTAATGTAAGCACACACGTTTGTTAGACAATGAAAAAATGTTCACCCAAATCTAGCCGACGCAACGATTTCTATCACATTTCAAAATGCACCTAGCCGCTATCCGCTAGAGGTCGTTTTCAATACCCGGAGCCTGACCGGAGCACTCAGTACAAACAAACGTAAACGTCCGAGGATCGATCGGGTCACGAAACTTTCGTGCATGATCATGCCAGTAATACACAAGCTTTCATCGAAATTCCTTTTCATATCAGTTATGGTTTATTAATGGGAATTTATGGTCCACCTAAAACAACGCTTTGCGGGCCAGATAATTTTTTAGCCCGGATTCCTTTAGACTCTACACTCGGAGTAATACAGGAATGAGACCATAAGCTTTTAGCTTGAGTACGGAACCACTATCTGTGTAATTTGCATGTTCTTTAATAAAAAATAAAAATAAAAACTTTAAAAAACGTAAACAGAGCGGATAGCTGAGCGAGCAGCGCTCACGCACTATGAATGTAAACATTTGAATCACGTCACCCTCTACAAATCGGTGTAAGGGATCTATACGGAGATATTGTAAACAACAAACAATATATACACAAAAAGCCCTAACACCGATTTGTTGAGGGTGACGTGAACCAAATGTTTACATTCATAGTACGTAGATCGCTGCTCGCTCAGCTATCCGCTCTGTGTATTTTTGTTGTTTACAATATCTCCGTATAAAGCCCAATGATTTGTTGAGAGTTGAACCAAATGATTACATTCATAGTGCGTAAAGCGCTGCTACTTTAGCTCTCCGCTCTATGTATGTTTGTTGTTTACAATGTCTCCTTATAGAGCCCTAAAACCGGTTTGTTAAGGGTGACGTGATTCAAATGTTTACATTCATAGCGCGTAGAGCGCTGCTCGCCCAGCCCTTTGTTACTATACACAAATGTATCTCCGTATAGATCCTTAAAACGGATTTGTTGAGGGTGATGTGAACCAAATGATTACATTCATAGTGCGTAGAGCGCTGCTCGCTCAGCTATCCGCTCTATGTATGTTCGTTGTTTACAATATCTCCATATAGAGCCCTAACACCGATTTTTTGAGAGTGACGTAAATCAAATGTTTACACTAATAATGCGTATAGTGCTGCTTCCTTTAATAGCTTTCCGCTCTGTGTATGTTAGTTATATTTCAGCCATACATAGTATGGTGAAATATATTGTATTCGTAATGTTTCTTTCTTTCTTTCTCCTGTCAAATCTTCAAAGTGATTCATCTCCGCCGTTAACGTTCCTGGACCGAATGACTACCTTGATGATTTTTTCTCAGTTTTTTTTCATATCTGCCTCTAAAATGATTTTATTGAGGTTTAAAGGTCATGTTTTGACCAAAATAAAATATATTGTCCCCCTGTACCCTGGTCTTACACTGGAATGGCCTGAAATTTGGTGTATATAGGCATTAGATAGTTGGTAAAATGATCCTAGTAAAAGTTTTGACATAAACTACTTTAAAATAATCAATTTTGGCACTTTTCTGAGGGGTAATTTGTTTTCTTTTGGCCTCCTGGCGTGACCTTCCGTGACCCCGCACAGAGCCCACACCTGTGCGCGAAGAGGGCGAAGGCTAATTAATATTCATAAGCGGGGCCCCACGATTCCGTATATACTGCAGTGTTCCCGCCAGAATTTTTTTCGGGGGCCGCCGAAGAACGCCGAAGGCCCCGGCCCGGCAGGGTCCAGGGGCAGAGCCCCGTTGGGGGTCCCAGGGGGGCGAAGCCCGCCTGAAACTCTTGCACTTTAGGCTATTCAGAAGGCTTATTGTATCAGTTTTAGGGGCATTTCTGTAATAATCACAGCAGTCACTTAACTTCTCTTCAGGAGTTTAGTATTTCAGGTCAAACCGTCAAAGGCAACTAAAAACAAACTTTAACGTTAATGACTTCAACAGTACTTATAACTTTTGTCCGGTTTGCCATCCGAAGTTGAATCGCTATCGATGGTATTTTCGCTGCACTGTTAGCTCCGTACGTTTTTAGAAGGTTCCGTTTATCACGGGACTGCTGTTGTTTCAGAAATCTCACGGACTTATACTTTAAAATGATTAATTTTGGCACTTTTCTGATGGGAAATTTGTTTTCTTTTGGCCTCCTGACGTGACCTTCCGTGACCCCGCACGGAGCCCACACCTGTGCGCGAAGAGGGCGAAGGCTAATTAATATTCATAAGCGGGTCTCACGATTCCGTATATACTGCAGTGTTCCCGCCAGATTTTTTTACAGCGTCGGCACACGGGGCCCGGGGTCCACCGAAGAACGCCGAAGGCCCCGGCCCGGCAGGGTCCAGGGGCAGAGCCCCGTTGGGGGAAACTCTTGCACTTTGGGCTATTCAGAAGGCTTATTGTATCAGTTTTTAGGGGCATTTCTGTGATGCGATGGTATATTTTCCCTGCGCTGTTAGCTCCGTACGTTTTTAGAAGGTTCCGTTTATCACGGACTTATGCTTACAAACACGTAAATTGCTAACTTGCAACCAGCGCTTTACTATATACAGTAAATTTCAGCACTTTTCTGAGGGAAAATTGGTTTTCTTTCGGCTTTTTGCCGTGACGTCACCCCGCAGAGCCCCGCACGTGCAAGTTAAATGAATTTAACGAGCCAGCCAATCAGCGAAAAGGAAGACGAAGTCTAATTAATATTCGCAGGGCCTTCCAACCCCGTGTATATAGAAACACGTGCATATCTTGACAACACAGCGGACGAATGTCACCTTACGCCCGGTTTTACTATACATGTATATAATTATAAAATAGTTTTTTTGCGAGGATTTGGAGTTAACGACAAGGTCATTTGGACGGTAGCAGAAGGTACGCGTTCCTTGAACGTCAGAGTACATGTCTTTGTCGATGGATTTGCCAACATTCCGCGTAGCAATATCAATCATTTTCGGCAGATTTGACTTTGGCAGGGTAAGTTGAGACAATCGAGGAAATGTTACTTGGCGGAAATCGCGGGAAAATTGGCCAGTTTAGATTTGATAAGTAAGTTTAACAATGGCGAGAATGATTATTTCCTCATCAATATTTATCGTTAGAATGTTTTGAACTGTAAATCTAAACAATTGTGTTACCTGTGCAATGTTAACGTTTATATGAATAAACATACATTTTGCCAGCACGATGTTGCAGCAACATAATAACTTTATGTCTGTATTATGCCACTTTTATTGTTGAAGGCACGTAAGCAAATGAACAAGCAAGACAAAAGAAATGTTATGATACTATTTATTCGGTAACATTCACTTTTATTCACGATTCTAATTTGCAATGCCTGCAAACTCCGATCGGAATCACCCGGACCTTGTACGATTTAAAATGCATTTAACGTGAAATTGGAATTTATGACGAATCCGTCACGTTAGTTCAAGGAGCTTTTATCAGATAAAAGCTCCTTGGTTAGTTCAGATTCTTTTCTCAGTAGTCACGCTTCCTATTTTCATAGTTTAAAAACTATCGACAAAGGAAGCGTTAAAGAATGTTTTTCTCCTGGTGCAAACTGTAAACACACGTCACCCACCACTCGTCTCCGATGTGACGAAGCCATTCGCGCCATTTTTATTGGATTTTAGACGGACTCGACAGTCGAGCCGTCCACCGCGGCCTTGGCATCGTTTCCTCGCGATCGGTGTCAGCCCTGACTGCACCGCTGCCCCTTGTCGTTGTCCCTCAACTTAGTTGTAGTAGAAGCAATAGTTTCCGCGTCGTCCACTTGTTAACAGGTCGACGCCTTAGCGAGATACTTGTGTATGTTATCCAGTCCCAAACATCGCAGTTTCTCGGTTTATTTTCGCAAAGTTTCGTGCCTCTTCTTGATTGACGTTATGTTACCGCCTTTGTTGGAGCCGCTGCTGGCTGTGATTGGTCGCAAGTTAATTCGATTTTTCGCATAAAGTGGCACGCCCTGTCTAATCGGTATATCTAAAGACTGCAGCCAAGGCTGTTGTCATGGTAACGACACGTATAACAACATTTCCCACATGCGAATCGGGTTGGGCACGTCTTGTAAAATTAGCGTAGCGGATCCGCTGCAAGTATAAACTTCGACCCCTATATGTTGTTTTTGGTAAGTTTTTGTCGACACATCTTGGCTTCCGGGTATCGCTCCGAGGACGCAAACAGTGAAGCACCCCGGGCAGCTTGACCGATAATGTCATCGCTACGGGCTTTCGAAATTCATTAGGATATTGTGAGATTTTAGGTCCTACAATATTCTTGCAAATCAGATATGTTAGACCAGATGGTACATTTTTACTTCCTGTATACTGTATAGGTGTAGTTCCCGGGGAAAATTTTGTTTGGAAATACGGCGTCGTTGAAAATAGTCTCTTAACTATACGTTTCAATGGGGGCGAGAAACTGGGGTGTGCCCCTAAATGTTCCATTTTCGAGCAGGGGTTATTTGAGACAGTTAAATGTTGTATGGGAAAAGCTATGGCTAAAATATGCTGTATTTGCTCCTAAGCAAATGTCGGCCTTTCTAGTGTTTACAACGTCTCCTTATAGAGCCCTAAAACCGATTTGTTGAGGGTGACGTGAGCAAAGTGTTTACATTTAGCGCGCTCGCCCAGACCTTTGTTGCTATATCTCCGTATAGAGCCTTAACGTGAGCCAGATGTTTACATTCATAGTGCGCAGAGCGCTGCTCGCTCAGCTATCCGCTCTCTGTATGTTTGTTGTTTACAATATCTCCGTATAAATCCCAATGATTTGTTGAGGGTGACATGAACCAAATGATTACATTCATAGTGCGTAGAGACTAGGGCGCTGCTAGTTCAGCTCTCCGCTCTGTGTGTGTTTGTTGTTTACAATATCTCCATAAAGAGCCCTAAACCTATTTGTTGAGGGTGACGTGAACCAAATGTTCACATTAATAGCGCGTAGAGCGCTGCTCGCTCAGCTATCCGCTCTGTGAATGTTTGTTGTTTACAATATCTCCATAAAGAGCCCTAACACCGATTTGTTGAGGGTGACGTGAACCAAATGTTCACATTAATAGCGCGTAGAGCGCTGCTCGCTCAGCTATCCGCTCTGTGAATGTTTGTTGTTTACAATATCTCCATATAGAGCATTAACACCAATTTATTGAGGCTGACGTGAACCAAATGGGCTGACAAAGGTGCGTGGTTCTGGAGTTGAGAGGGAGGGAGGGTGGCACAGGTAGCTGACTAACGTGGTTCTGGAGTTGGGAGGGAGAAGGTAAGTTAGATCGGTGGGGAGGGGCCCAGAGCTTTCTGACGTGGTTCTAGAGGTGGGAGGGAGAAGTTAAGTTAGATCGGTGGGGGGGGGGGGGGGCAGAACTGGCTGACGCGCTATGAAAAGTTACGTGTTCATAAGGTATGTGCTTTCGTCGCGGTCCGCGGCGGCCATCTTCCTCATTAGCGCACCACGTGACCGGGATGACTCTGTCCCAGGGCAGTGAGTGTTCTAGTACTTTTTGATGCGGATAAGACCTTGGGAACGAGGGCGTTTCATTATACGCATGCGTACTGGTGCCAATTGAAAGAGGGGATTTCAGGCTGGAAGACGGTGAAAACCGCGTCTTTCTACGTTGAATTTTCGGTGAGTTATGAAATTTTTAATTTATGACTTGGTCTTAGGGGGATGAGTGAAGACCTTAAGGATGTCCTGGAGTAATTAGGCTGCAATCTGCTTCATTATTTTTTCTGGAATCAGCCTATTTTTCTGGCGTGTCCTGACATGTTTTGGAACAAATTTACAATGACTCCAGTGAACGACGCGACCGTATTTTTAACGACACCAAGGATATGCATGGGTATATCAACACAAATGTGTGCATTACTCTCGTTCCCGAAGAGTCTGTGGTGTGCATTAATACGGATCGAGTATACACACGAAGTGCTGGGAAGTTGTAGATTTGAAAAAAATAGCTTTTCTCAAGCAAGAGCGTGTGTACAGGCTGAAATAAATTATACAGAAAAGCTAGGAGCCCATTAGGGACATTATATAGAATCTATAACTAATTACCTTGTCAGTCCCTAAGCCTTCTTTTAGTTATGGACAGTGTAATTTTGCTTTAATTTTTTAAAACAGAAAATAAGTATTGTAGCCCTAATACTAGCATTATCATTTCTAGGAAAGTGGACTGTATTTATTTACTTATTTATCTTAAAATGGGTGGATACTGGGTAGCCCCTACAACTGTTGAAAGTTGATTATCATTATTATGTCATATGTTGTCAATTGATATTTTTAACATGTTGATACAACATGTATTGCAGGTGTCACAGATGAAGGAGCACAGACAATACCTCTAGACTATCTCCAGAGTGTGCTGTTGTAAGCTGAAGGATGAAGTGCTTCAGTTCACAATTTCAAGAGGTCATCCTTTAACGTACAATGTCGATGGGGGTCAAGACTCCTTAGATGTGCAGCAGAAATAGAGATTCAAATGGAAACTTTTCTGATGCTTTAATTGAAAGCTTTGATACATGCATGATCAAAGTGTAAATAAAACTTCAGTGTACATACTGTACAAACACTATACAAACGCCAGAAAGTTTCTGCCATGTTGATGATATATCATTCACCTGCTAGATATTATGGCCACTTTTTGGTGGTCATTGGATTTTTTTCCCGGTGAGAATGATCTCTGAAGTGGTAAATGTGAAAAGTTCTTTTTTAAATTTTTCTTAGTCACCTATGAGTGGCTTCTATCAGCTGGACTGTGCCTAAATAATGTTGAATAAACAAATTACAAATGCAGTCACTGTAAATCTCAAGTAGCATCTTCTGTTTTGTTATAGAATATGAGAGGTTAATAGAACATGTCCACTACCCCGAAGGCACCCGTTTGACAATTATTAATAATAATAGTATTATCTGGTGTATTTTGCATCCCAGTAGGTACCCAATGTGTTGAGTAATGAGTCCTCGAGCACGAGACCCCCGTTTTAGGTCCCTCCAGGAAGACGATGATAATAATCTCAGATCCACGGTGGCGTAACATAGTATCAAACCCGCATCTACGAAGAATGTTGCATAGCGGACTAAGATTTTACCTGTGGTGACGTGAACCGATTGTATACATTCAAAGTTTATAGAGCTGGCTCCATGAAACTTGTTTTTTTGTTTACAAGGGCGGCCCCATAGCGGACTAAGATTTTTCCTGTGGTGACGAGAACCAATTGTATACATTAAAAGTTCATAGAGCTGGCCCCACGAAACTTGTTTTCGTTTACAACGGCGGCCCCATAGCGGACTATATAATTCTTTTTTTCCTGTGGTGACGAGAACCAATTGTATACATTCAAAGTTCATAGAGCTGGCTCCATGAAACTTGTTTTTCGTTTACAAGGGCGGCCCCATAGCGGACTAAGATTTTTCCTGTGGTGACGAGAACCAAATGTATACATTCAAAGTTCATAGAGCTGGCCCCACGAAACTTGTTTTTCGTTTACAAGGGTGGCCCCATAGCGGACTATATAAATATTTTTTTTCCTGTGGTGACGAGAACCAATTGTATACATTCAAAGTTCATAGAGCTGGCCCCATGAAACGTGTTTTTCGTTTACAAGGGCGGCCCCATAGCGGACTATATAAAGATTTTTTTCCTGTGGTGACGAGAACCAATTGTATACATTCAAACTTCATAGAGCTGGCTCCATGAAACTTGTTTTTCGTTTACAAGGGCGGCCCCATAGCGGACTATATAAAGATTTTTTCTGTGGTGACGAGAACCAATTGTATACATTCAAAGTTCATAGAGCTGGCCCCACGAAACTTGTTTTTCGTTTACAAGGGCGGTCCCATAGCGGACTATATACATATTTTTTTCCTGTGGTGACGAGAACCAATTGTATACATTCAAAGTTCATAGAGCTGGCTCCATGAAACTTGTTTTTCGTTTACAAGGGCGGCCCCATAGCGGACTATATAAATATTTTTTTTCCTGTGGTGACGAGAACCAATTGTATACATTCAAAGTTCATAGAGCTGGCTCCATGAAACTTGTTTTTCGTTTACAAGGGCGGCCCCATAGCCCAATATAAATATTTTTCCTGCGGTGACGAGAACCAATTGTATACATTCAAAGTTCATAGAGCTGGCCCCACGAAACTTGTTTTTCGTTTACAAGGGCGGCCCCATAGCGGACTATATAAATATTTTTTTCCTGTGGTGACGAGAACCAATTGTATACATTCAAAGTTCGTAGAGCTGGCTCCATGAAACTTGTTTTTCGTTTACAAGGGCGGCCCCATAGCGGACTAAGATTTTTCCTGTGGTGACGAGAACCAATTGTATACATTCAAAGTTCATAGAGCTGGTTCCATGAAACTTGTTTTTCGTTTACAAGGGCGGCCCCATAGCGGACTAAGATTTTTCCTGTGGTGACGAGAACCAATTGTATACATTCAAAGTTCATAGAGCTGGCCCCACGAAACTTGTTTTTCGTTTACAAGGGCGGCCCCATCGCGGACTATATAAATATTTTTTTTTCCTGTGGTGACGAGAACCAATGGTAAACATTCAAAGTTCGTTGAGCTGGCTCCATGAAACTTGTTTTTCGTTTACAAGGGCGGCCCCATAGCCCAATATAAATATTTTTTCCTGCGGTGACGAGAACCAATTGTATACATTCAAAGTTCGTAGAGCTGGCTCCATGAAACTTGTTTTTCGTTTACAAGGGCGGCCCCATAGCGGACTAAGATTTTTCCTGTGGTGACGAGAACCAATTGTATACATTCAAAGTTCATAGAGCTGGTTCCATGAAACTTGTTTTTCGTTTACAAGGGCGGCCCCATAGCGGACTAAGATTTTTCCTGTGGTGACGAGAACCAATTGTATACATTCAAAGTTCATAGAGCTGGCTCCACGAAACTTGTTTATCGTTTACAAGGGCGGCCCCATAGCGGACTATATAAATATTTTTTCCTGTGGTGACGAGAACCAATTGTATACATTCAAAGTTCATAGAGCTGGCTCCATGAAACTTGTTTTTCGTTTACAAGGGCGGCCCCATAGCGGACTATATAAAGATTTTTTTTTTCCTGTGGTGACGAGAACCAATTGTATACATTCAAAGTTCATAGAGCTGGCTCCACGAAACTTGTTTTTCGTTTACAAGGGCGACCCCATAGCGGACTAAGATTAAGATAAGATAGCTGGCTCCATGGAGCTGGCTCCATGGAGCTATTAGTACAACCCCTTCTCAACATTGCGCATCGACGCGAAATTCAAGATGGCGACGGTGCACCGCTTCGCTGGGTATGGCGTAAGTTTCATAGTGTGACGTGATACTTAAGGTGGGAGGGAGGGGGACACAGCTAGCTGACTAACGTGGATCTGGAGTTGAGAGGGAGAAGGTAAGTTAGATCGGTGGGGAGGGGGTCAGAGCTTTCTGACGTGGTTCTAGAGGTGGGAGGGAGAAGTTATGTTAGATCGGTGGGGAGGGGGGCAGAACTAGCCGACGTGATTCTGAAGGTGGGAGGGGGGCACAGCTGTCTGATATGATTTTGGAGTTGGGAGGGAGAAGGTAAGTTAGATCGGTGGGGAGGGGGTCAGAGCTGCTGACGTGGTTCTAGAGGTGGGAGGGAGAAGATAAGTTAGATCGGTGTGGGAGGGGGGCTTCGATCACCACGAGGACGTCATGAGTACTCAAACACGAATTCCCACGCATGTTCATAAATTCCCACGCATAATCAGCCGTTAAACATTACATTAGGCATATGTTTGGTGGGAATACGTGATCCCTACATATATAAACCAAACCTTTTGTAGTTTATGTGTGAAAAATTACCTTTTTGCTTTAAAATTACCGAGAATTTGCCACCGATTCAAATTCAAGATGGCTGACCTCCCAGTATCCTATAGAGTTGAAAGGTCAAATTATGCCCTGATTTACTCTGTAGAAGTGTGTTAGTTGATACGTTAGACGTCTGCTGATTGCAGATGACTTTGTCTCGAACAATTGCAATAAATCGTGAATTTTCAAGTGATAAAGATAAAAATCATACAAGGCAAGCAACCATGGCCAGAAGCTAGAAACAAGTCAAACTTTAGAATAATTATATTTCAGCCATACCACATTTATGGCGAAATATATTGTATTCGTAATGTTTCTTCTTCTTTCTTTCTCCTGTCAAATCTTCAAAACGCGTTATCTCCGTTCTTCCTGGACCGAATGACTTGAAATTTACCAGAAGTGTTGAGTGGACCAATACCCTCATGCGCTTTTTTTAATTTTCATTTTTTCATGTCTACCCCTTAATGATTTTATTGAGGTTTTTTCGTCATTTTTAGACCAAAACTGTATATGTTGGACGTTGGCACAGAGGTGCCTTGATCATATGCCGATATAGATTCAATAACAGTTTGGGCACACATGGAGGGTGCATTTTTTACATTCATTTTGGACTTTGAGGACTATTTCAAAGTCAGTTGGGTTAATTTTGGACTGGTTTACTTTGCAATTTTACACGGGATGTGCTGGAAGAGTCCATTTTTGCACGAAGAGGGGCATTTTTGCAATCCTTTTTTGGACTTTAATGATTATGTCAAAGTCATATTTTACCGGATGTTTTTCTGGACTGCTCCACTTCATACATATTGGTATATAGTCCATTTTTGCACACACAGTGGGATTTTTTTCAAATTTACTTTTGGGTGGGAGGTGATTCAAAACTCCATTTTTAGCGGAAGTGTTTTTAGATTGGTCGATTATACCTTTTCAGGTTGCATGCGGGAGATGGCTGAAATATGCTGTATATGCTCTCGAGCAAATGTCGGCCTTTCTAGTCTTGTTTTGTTTGATGTATCTTATGTATTTTTGTAATTTTCACTGCTTCATATGCACTAATGTATTCTATTTTGGCAATCTTGATAACGTTAACGTTAAATCAAATGACAAGATTAAGTTGATCATAATCCATAAGTCAAAAAGATGACTCTGATATTGTTACCTTCGCCAAGAAAATTTTGGGTAGCCTTTCTATGTTTGTATGTTTGTATGTATGTATGTATGTATGTATGTATGTATGTAGAAGGGCACACGGGGTAGGAGGAACCCCTTACATCCTTGGTCGGAAGTCCTCCTAGGAGACGGATACTCCGAAAAACAAAGCTGCATCTGCTGAAGCCGTCTCACACGTGTCATACAGTTCTGTCCCTGTAATACTTAGTGCTCCAGTAGACGAGAGGATGGAGAAGGAATTGCACACCCCTCCTTCACTATAAAAGGCCATGTGCAGGTCAGGCAAAACAGGTAATGCCTGTCTGCCTGCTCATCTGTCGAACCGACAGGAGAACCATAAAATGTAGAAGACCAGCATAACTCCTGGATGGATTGTATTGTTATTCGTGTGAGTAGGTCTTGGTGACACCTGAAAACGATTAGATTTTGCTCCCCCCCCCCAGCAGCTGTCTATGGCACTGCAGCGGAACTTCCTAGTTTCATGTCTCGAGTTCTGAACATGCTGCGGCTATGATTTTTAAGTGTTAGACAGCTCTTGATGCCAAGAGTAAGTGGTATAGGTTTGGGCCCCCTATCGGATTTTTTTGGAACTGCAGGGCAGGTTTAGTGTCTGACTTTTAAAAAGGAATAATTCAAGAAGAGGTTGAACGAATTAGTATGATTTGTGGTATGTAGATAGCTTAAGTGATGCGTTATATGATTACATATTCATTATGCGTATTGGTATCTAATTTGCATAATACATTAGGAAATCATGTTCCATTATAGGACCATTGCAACATGTGACATTTGAAACTGAAACGGAAATTAATATTGACAGACTCAATTTGCATAACTAATGATAAAATGCTATATAATGCCATTGTGGTTAATAACGGGAACTTCTTACTTGTAGCATTTGGAAGTTATGTACAGGCGGACATCGTTGAACATTAATTATGCAAATGACTTCATCTGCATAAATTATCAGAAAATGCGATAAAAGCCTTCTTTCTTAATGAATATGTACGTCTGTTGCTTGCTGGAGGACAGGACTTTGACAAGTTGTAGTCTTGCTCACAGGAAGAAACAAAATATCAAGTTACTCACTGGTCTATATCAAACCTCAAAGCTGACCTTGACTCTTTTGCCCCACCCCCCCACCCCCCACCCCCTTCGTAATTTCAAAACCGCATGGGGTACGACCACCAAATTTGGAGAGAATTATGTAACAGTAAACTTTTATATTCTATGTAATGTTGGTATCGTAATGAAGTATATGAGGCAAATATGAAGTCTTAATGTCATATTTTGGGCAAAATTGTCTAAATATGGAATTTCCACTATAACACTATATAAAGGTATTAAACAAAACTATGACTATAAAGGCTATCTTATTGGTGTCTATATCTGCCAAGTCTTTTGTTGGCAATGACGACGACACTGACGCCTACATTACGTCAGAAAATGACATCATTTGTCCGCCATCTTAGATCGACAAGCTTGAATTTTCTAAAATACGTTTTTTTTCTACATATTACCTCCAAACCCAATAGCAGTAGACTAAAAAGTGTCGTATGATTGTGTTTTGCAGAAAAATAGAAGTTGACGGAATTTGCTTATAAATAACAGTTTTTACCGTTGATAACGACATTGTCCACCATCTTGGAGTTAAAACCCATGACGTATTCTAATTAGCATAAATCATGAATGTTTAATTGTGAATGTAATCTAAATTATAAAGGATGGTAATGATATAGATAAACAAGTGTGGTCTAGCAATAAAACCATGAAATCTCATAATTCAAACTGAAAGTAGTAAATTTGGTAAAATATGCCAGTCATAAACCCGTTTCAATATTTTAGGAAAAGTTACCAAGTTCCGTTGTCCTAGCACACGTCGGTCGGCAGTTATACGACGTCAAAGTTGTTGCGAGCACTTTTAGCGCCCCCCCCCCCCTTCCCGTCTAGATAGGGTTAATCTCCTAGCAGACCATACGGTAAGAAAATAAAGTATTGGAACCTTACAGCAGCAATCAATAGCTTCAAATATGATCTTGGATGTTTATTTCTTTAAATTGTAATAAGAAAGTAAGAGTTTATGTTTGATGCAAATGTCTTATTAATTGTATGTTAGTCTTAAAGCTAGTAAGAAAATGGTGTATTTTGGTGTCATAAACACTTCATGACTTTAAAGGTTATTGGCAAGGTTAATCATTTTGGTCAAGACTCAAACCTTGAATCATACTCAAGATTAACATTGGCTACCCTGCACAAAATAAAGTCATCCTATGTTTCCTTTCCCAGTTTCCAAGTGCCAATCAACAAATTCCTCAAAGCGATGTGTTGAATCAGATGTATGCCGACATGTGTGGGGACCTGTCCCTAGAGGAGGCCTGTGGGAGGTACATTGCTTACAGGTCAGTGTGATGGCTGCTGTACACAACATGTAATGAGCTGTATTTGTTTAAGTTGTATCTGCAACTAATACTTTTTTAAGCCGGTATAACCGCCCTACAGTATAATATGCCAGCTTCTGTATGAGTTTCTAATGTATAGCTAATATAACAGCCCTTTAGCAAGCAATATCACATCAGTTTCAGAATCTGTATGCCCAATATAACTGACCTTCAGCGTAACACACCATTTATGCAAGCAGCTGCTTAATACACGTGTATTACATTGAACGACCTGTCACACCTCACCTTTGCACATCTAACTGTAGTCATGTTTAAGGCAATGTTAAATGAGGATGCTTCTACAGCGTTAGTTCTATGAAGGATTTCTATTTGTAGATTTCTATTGTTTATGGCATCTTTTGGAATCTTAAAGACATACTATACTCGATCGTTGAAACGGTTCATTAGTCATGTATGAATAACAGTTGCTACAAACTTTCTTCAACCAATAGCCGTTTTTAAAGGTAAGGTACATACCTTCAAATTTTCGACATGGTGCGGGGAGGGGTTGCTGAGCAACACCTCAAGTTTCAAAGGTTTCTTACCTGGAATAGTTCCTTTGGGATACTTTTTGGAACAGGTCTCAGGTGCTATCCTCAGGGCTGTGGCAGTGGTCTAAGGCAGGCCCCTGTCATTTGGCAAAAAGTGACAAAAATATGAGAAAAGGTTATAAAGTGCTCACCCTGGCACAATAAGTCTACTCTCCTACCATTTAGGGACCTAAAGCTGTACTAAAATGCTGCTAATTCAGACCTTTAAGCATTTATTTTACACTGTTACATACTGCAATATAGCTAAACTGCTAAAGGACACAAAAACTACCAAAAATGGCCAAAAGACACTGAAATTGAAGAAACTGACCCCCCTCCCCCAAACACACTCACCCATTTACTGCCAGGGCAGTGAACACCAATATCAATCCGTATCAGCGATAATGTTAACATTGGCAAGTTCAGAGTGTCATAATCTCATCCCTGAACATTCTAGGTCATACGAACTCACCCCAGACAGCAGCCCACAAGTCATCAGATCCCAAAAGTCTGATTACAAAAATCCGACCAGCGGAATTAATCACTGCTTTCAAATATCCCGCCATCTTGGTTGCTGATGACGTCAAGATAGGAACTGACCACTTCATAGTAGGGGTCTGCACAGGCTTAAAAAAATGGACCAAATCCTTGTTGTTGTTTTTTTACCAAATCTGAAAGTCTGCACCCTGCACTGTTTTATCACCATGAAAATTCTCTTACATTTTCCATGAAAAATGCTGATACAAGGCTGGAATAGGCTAAAGAAAATGGACCTTTTGCGGCTGCGTATAAATGGTCATTACCCTGGAGCCTCCTCGGAGGGGATATGTTTTTGACAGGCACAAATTGATGCGGGCGCATATATTATCCATAAAATTGAGTCAGTGTAGCTGAATGCACGTTAAAACGCAAGGGCTCGCAGTGCCTACCCACGTACTAAAATTGTAATTTATTCAGAGGTTCTTCAAAAACAAAAACCACAGGGTCACAACAAACAGCTGGAGGAACCAAATATACACCTTAACCCTAGGTATTTGCCATCTTAACATCGCAACCACAGAACATCCTCATTCAGCGCTAAAGATATTTTGAAATATCCTAATACAATACCGAGATTTACTGTCCGATTCCCCCCACCTATGCAACTGTGAAATACCATCGCAATCCATCCAGCAGATCTTGAGATATATATCCCCAGCATATCCAGACCCAAAACAATGAAGCTAGTCACAAGAGCACAATATATGTAGTTCAACAAACGCTGACTTTTAAAATGATTTACTCACTATGAATATGTCTTAACATCAACTCAATGGACATGTTATTCCTGCAGGTTCAACCAGGTGGCGCTACAACCAACCTTTGTCCATTTGCCGCTTGCCCTGCTCAAACAAATTCTCAACAGGGATGATATACTGACCTCAGAAGACAACGTTGTCCAAGCTGCTCTGAGATGGGTTGAATTTGACCAAGAAGTACGCTTGAAACACCTTCCTGCCCTTTGCCGATCCTTCCGTCATACTTTCGTGAGCTCCAACCAGCTTGTCGACCTGGAGAATAAGTGTCTTTCAACCGACATCAAGTTGGTTTATAACGACAGCACAACCCGGCGTCTGGGACAGGGGCGAACTGAAATGCAGATTTTCCTAAGAGATGATTCCGCGATGTCTGCTCCTTGCTATGATCCTTCAAAAGGTGAACTGTACACGATGAATATGCCTGACAACCTGGTCAGCTATTCAACAGCAGTAACTCCTGGAGATCAGCTCTATGTGGCAGGGGGCGTTGTTAATTGTCGAACGAAACTGTCTCGTGATTTCACAGGCTGCGAGAAGCTGAAGACGTTTTACGAGTACAACCACCTGTTGAACACATGGCAGTCAAGATGCGGGATGATTTCACCAAGAGTCAGGTAGGTCTTTCTCTTGCAATGTGACGTTTCCTTAAAGAGGTTCCATAATTATTTCCCAATAGGTCATTATGTATTGTAATGAATTCACAATCAGCAATCTTTTTGCAGAATTTCGCCTGTGGTGAATTACGCGACAGTATGGCAATTACTGGAGCAACTGGATATGATTTTGGAAACGATCAGACAGCATCTGTTGTCTTTTGTCCTCGACACTGCAGAGATCCGGTTGGAGAGCAGATTTTATATTCTAACTATTATTCATATGCAAAGGAGATATTTTCTTAAAGTCCAATAGGAAACAAAGATAAGCTAAAGTTGATGCAAAGGATGCAGCTCCTCTTGTACAGGAGGTACAGGAGGTAATATTGGAGTGGGGTTGGTAAGGGTTGAGTATTTAACAGATCACTTTTTAGCATCGCCACTCAAATTAGTTCCGTAATGCTTAGGTTACACATCCGACTTTGGCTCCCAACTCTCTCCCGACTATGGTTAGGAGTGATTCGGGAGCTAAGTTGGCTGCAGTCGGCTAGCGTTCGGCTGAGTCAGATTGCGTTCGGCTGAGTCGGCTGGTGTTCGGCTGTGCGCCATCCCAATATTTTGAAATGTTCAAAATATTCGGCTTTAAACGGCAGGTCTGGAATGGATTGGTTAGTGATCGATCTGCTCTTGTTCGGCATGGTGGGCTGGTGTTCGGCTGGTGTCGGTTGTAAGTCAGCAGTCAAATTTAAATCTGTACAAAACCACTCTACTCTCTGATTGACAATGAACTGCAGGACAGGTTTGATTCCAACCATATCTCTAATCACTTCATTCCTTAACCTGTCTCCTTGTCTCTTTTCAGCTGCTCTTCTCAGAATCCTCATCTCACAGCTTGTGAGTTTCCTCTCCTGTGTTCTGTTCTGGGTCCAGGTTTGGCACTGGTAGGTGGGTGTCGGAACAAAGAAGGCATTGATGAGTCTGGCATGGGAGTACTTGTAGTTGTGCTACCTGGTAGTTGTCAGCTAGCTGAGTTTGCTTTTTGTATGCTTGTCTCTATCTTTCTCTATATATCCCGTAAAAATGCCCCCCCCCCCAAGATATTTGAAATCTGTGGCCTGTTTCGGTTGTCCATTAACTATCTACACTTTCTCTGGACATGAATTTTGTCTTTCCAATGCTGATCTTAATTTCGTGACGCTCGCATGCACAGTTAAGATCGTCTGTGTGGTGCTGGATTTCCTCCTTGCTCTCGATCAGGATAACTTTATCGTCAGCAAAAAGCAATTCGTTCAAGGACTCTGCGTCTTGGTTGGTGTCCTTTGTGATTTTATACATGTACACTATGAGTGGATGTCCAAAATAAGATTTTAAAAAATTCCACCCGTGCATTTATGGACTCTTCTAGACTACATATTTTTGGATGAAAAATGACCAAAAAACGGCAAACAAACCATTAATTTGTAAGTGGTGTATGCCAAATGTGTAAAGTCCTGGTATAAGTCCACAGTACCCTATATCAAGTTTTAGATCACTTGATGCAATCAGGCAACCTCATTGGGAAGCCAGGTGGGGGTCAATGACCTCTAGGTCAGCCTGGGAAGCGGAAACCCCTAAACACCCTACAAAAATCCCCAAGTACTTCATTTTGACGTGGTTTATGCCAAATATTATAATGGATCTTTTAAATGAGTATCTAATGCACATATACCAAATGTCAGGTCATTTGGTCTAAATATCAAAATAACGGGCAAAATATACATATTTGGTAAGAATTGGCAACAAAGAACTCAATAAAATCCTTCTACAGGCAGATATGAAAAAAAACACCAACGCCTGTAGCATTGGTAATTTGGCCCCGAAATGTGAGAGATGAAACATTTTAATGATCTGACTGACGAAACATCAGGAAAATCAACATATTTCGACCCATACCAGTGATGTGGTTGAAATAATAATGCTTCAGATTTGCATGGCGCTTGAAAGAGTTGTCATTTTTTTGTCGCCACCCTGTTCAAGTGTTGAAACGTCCAACATCCATGTTGATAATCTCCTTCTGTATCTTTCTTCTCAGGTGTGGGCTTGTGCATCTGAAGGGGTACATCTACGCCATTGGTGGTGATGACGCTAAGAAAACAGCAGAGAGGTACGACCCTAGTCGTGATGAGTGGACGTCCATACCGCCCCTCCCCCACCCCATGCGCTGGGACTTTTGTTCTGTGGCTCTTGGTGATAGCATTTATGTGATAAGCAGGGAAGGCTGCTACAGATTCAGTACCAAGGACAGCACGTGGAACAGAATGGCGGACAGAATTATGCCAGCACCATACCCTCAGGCAGTCGTGCATCAGGGAAGAATTTTCTGTATAGGCAACATGGGACCGATGACTCTTGTAGAGATATACAACCCTGTAAAAGATGAGTGGAGGCGGTCTGGGAAGTGCGGTATTCCCTGCCACGCGGCAATACTGACGAAGTATGGAGAGACTCTGTATGCCCTCAGGGTACACAGGCTACACATAGTAGGGGATGCATACCCTTCGATGACAAAAATTGGAATTAACCTGTACCAGACAGAGACAGACTCTTGGCGGTACCAGTCAGCGATAGACTCCAACCAGAGATGCTCTGTACAATACAAAGGCAGTCTGGCCCCCCCTATGGTGCACTGGTTGTGTTCCATGGGGTTGCGACATACACTTCAAGTTCACTGTCTGAGAGCAAGAATGGTCCCAGGATTCCTTGGGGAGGATGATACCGGGATATACAATGACATTCCTGACCAGGGAGAACAGAGAAGCGGAAGCTCAGATGACAGTGAAGGTTTGGATGACGTCTCGGACCAATAGGACGACGAAAGTGGAAGTGATGAAGGCAATATCTTTTTTTTCTATTTTACTTTTTGGACAGAAGAGGATGTGGCACTGCACTGCACTCAAGTTCTTAATTTACTTATATTTAACTTATATCAACAGTGCCACATATACGGTACAGACAGAATGTAAATGTCTCAGCTTGCTTTTTGCAGAGAAATCAGTGGTGAGAAGGCAGAAGAAGTTACTACCTGTTGTGATAGAACAAGCAAGAATAAACAGTTTTGTTGTTCAACAGCTGTCAACGGGAGGAGGATACCGTACCGCAGGTGTAAAACAGTTTCAACACAAAAGGCAGAACAGTTCGCGAGACTCATCAGGAGATCTTTAATGAAATGGCAATTGTTTTGGCAAGTAGGATGGGAAAAATGGCTACAATATCTGACAGAGCAGCAGTGATGAAGTCTTCTTGGCAGAAGCTCCAGGAGTGGATCAAAGTTCACTGGAGCAGCACAAATTCTGATAAACCTAAATGGTGGAAGCATTCGAAGAGTCTTCGAGGGCTTTGTGTGAAAGTTGTATGATTTCGGAATATGGAACTGTAAGGAAGAAAGTATGGGATAGCAAGAGCATAACAGAAGCTGCCCTGTCTTCGGCATCAAAGACATTTCACCGCCAGGGCAGTGACGTGTTTGAATCTTACTTGTCAGCTGATGACAGTGTGGAGGGGTCAAACTCTAAGGATTCTGTACAAACTCCCAAATCGAGGGGTGGTAGTCGGGTCCTAGCGCTATAGCTCAGAAAAGCTTGTTTCTAAAAGAAGTTGGGAATCGTGTAAATTGTACCATGAAGAATGCTCTGGCATTTTATGTACACCAGGAAGACACGGTAGGATTTCTGAACACCTGGAAAAGCGACGAAAGCAATGAATTGTTCAGAGCGCTTGAGAAATATGTCAGAGGCCCGACATTATTGTCTGCAGTACGTGCATTGGCTGCATTATACAGTTATACTGCAAGATATGTGGCCCATTTGAGGCATCATACTTATCTGCCAGAAATATTTATGACATGAACCCACATAATATATTGACCTTGCATGTAGCAATCAGAAAGTATAAGAATGATGGCATGAGCTTCTTGCAGTCGGGACCAGAATCATTTCTCAATGTAAACTTCAATGGCATCAAAGAATGAGGACCTTGATGATTATACACTCAGCAAATTGAATGCACTTTGAGCTACTCTTGCAACACTGGGAGCTTGTTGTAGAAAGACAAGCTAGTGAATACCGTCCAGGAGGCTAGGCAAGTACGCTGAACTCTCAGAGGCACATAAGAAGGCACAGACATTACATGTTACTCATCAGGTGAGAAATTAAAGGTACATGGCAGTGGTTGGCAGAGAGACCAAATTTTAGATTAGACAAAATGCAACGCCAGGCTACATTGAATCCAAAATAATGACAAAAGACAACAAGAAAATTCTGGACGATGTAGAAGACGAAGAGGCAGAGCAGTTCTTTTCATTTGCAAGACATGAGGAGAGACGATTGAATATTAAGCAGGATAAAAAACGCTACAAAAATCTAAAATAAAAAGTCCGCTATCTTGAGGCACAGGAGCAGCGAAAAAGGAAACTGTCAAGAAAAAGATAGTGAAAGTCATCAGATGTATGAGCTGTGTTGCAATTTGGTGGTCCCTGGGACAGTACTGAGAAAATGGCAGAACAGCTTAAGAAAATACCTGAAAAGACGTGAAGCAATTCTTTCACAGCTGTGGAGCATGGATGCTGTTATGCTGTTCATCACTATGAATAAAGTTCATTTAAAGACGTTTATTGTATTTCTTGGATTGTCTTGAAGATGATCTTTAATACTATTTCTTCCCAAGATAACACTTCTTGTTCCCAAACCTTCGGTGAGACACTGGCTACCACATGAAAACCCCAGCCCCCCCCAATGTATTTCTTGCATTGTCTTGAAACAATCTTTGCTGTTACTGAGACACTGTGGCTACAAGACCACCACCCCAACGCACCCAAGGAGACTTTAAAGAATATTATTATTAATAAATGTTTTGGAATATACACGGTTTGCCTACTAATGAACATAAAATCATGAGCAGATGCTACAATATTAAAGTCTTTTTTTAATTAAGATCTTTCATACTTTGCAGAACTTGTGTTTGTCTTGGTCTGTGCCTTCGCATCTAGATGTAATCGAGAAATCGGAGGTTTGGCATGTCGGTATTCAAGAGGTATCAACACCTCAAGCCACACTGCAAACACCATAACTTCATGGGGGATTGTTACAGGCCAATCCCTCTTTTCCTACTACTTTCGAATTGATTTTGACTACTGCTCTGATATTGAATCGTCATAACAATTTACAAGTAACAGACTGCACTGACATTCAACTACATGACCTTACAGTCATAACAATTAAAATATACACTAATATGCACAATGTATGTTATCAACAAGCTCTTAACGTATCAACATATACATGATTGTACAATCTTCTAGGAATACAAATTTGTGGTTAAAATCTTCTTCCATGCTTATAATTAATGCACATGTCTGATTTAGATTCAAGTTTTAAAAATTCACTTTACTCATTCATTAAGGAAGTACATTAAAAATTTACAGGCTCCCACAAACTTTTCACTGGCTTAACATTTAAATGACTAAATATTTCTATCCGTTTTACTTGTAGCAAGGAAATGAAGTAAAAAAAACAAAAACAACCAAAAAGCATGTAACGAGCTTTTAAGTACAAGACCAAGGAGTTCATCTTCAAGGTTTCTAAATTTACACTTTGTGTGGGTGTCGTGTACTTACAACAAATCATAATGATCTCACAACATACATGCACCTTCTTCATTAATCAATAATTAATCATTCTAACTCATAGTTGACAATAAGCTTATCTGGGCAAGCCAGTGGACCATGTATAGACACAATTACAGGTTCCCCATGGAAAATTGAGCCCAAGCATTAAAGAATTGCACCTAATAGTGGGGCAGATAACATCAAATTTTGGAGGAATCTTTCACTTTGTGATACAAGCACCAAACTTGGTACAGATACTCATTGGACTTTACTGTTTTGAAAAAGTACGCGGGCCACTTGATTTGACTTTCGGCGCCCCCTAGCGGCGCGTTTTGGTACTGCAGCAGACCTTCCGGGCTTTGTATCTCCTGTTCTAAACATGCTACAGTCATGATTTTTATGTGGTAGAAAGCTGGTAGGGTAAGGAATAAGTGACGTAAGTTTGGTTTCCCTAGCGGCTTGTGTTGGAACTACAGCGGCGTTATTTTGCCGCTGCCGAATTGCCCTAGGGGCGCTTTTTGGTACTGTAGCAGACCTTCCGGACTTTGTATCTCCTGTTCTAGACATGCTACAGTCATGATTTTTATGTGGTACGAAGCTGTTGGAGTAAGGACGAAGTGATGTAAGTTTGGTCTCCCTAGCAGCTTGCGTTGGAACTGCAGCAACGTTTTTTTGCCGCTGACGAATGTGAAGCGGAACAACTCCGGACGTTTGAAATGTCCAAAAGTAGGTTCTTGACTATGGGAAAGCTAAATGTTCAACTCTAATTGTGATACAAGCGCCAAACTTAGTACAAATACTCATGTGATACTACTCTTTTGAAAAAGTACGCGGGCCACTTGATTTGACTTTTGGCGCCCCCTAGGGGCGCTTTTTGGTACTGCAGCAGACCTTCCGGGCTTTGTATCTCCTGTTTTAAACATGCTACAGTCATGATAAAATATTTCGTCACAATATGTCCTAGTTTGTCTATAATTCTCACCATCTGTTGCTCACAAAAGTATTTAAAAAAAGCTCCTTAGAAGGTTGAGAGGTGACCATTTAGCTTTCCCATAGTCAAAACCCCACTTTTAGACATTTTAAACGTCCGAAGTTGTTCCGCTTCGAATTCGGCAGCGGCAAAAACGCCCCTGTAGTTCCAACGCAAGTTCCTAGGGAGACCAAACTTACGTCACTTCTTCCTTGCACCAACAGCTTTCCACCACATAAAAGTCATGACTGTAGCATGTTTCGAACAGGAGATACAAAGCCCGGAAGGTCTTCTGCAGTACCAAAAAGAGTTCGTAGACCTCAGGCCTGCATGAAATGTATTGGGTTTCTGTAGACCTATTGTGTATTTTTGCCTTTTTGTCTGTGGTACGTGGTTGGAAAAATGAGCTTTTTACCCTGTTGGTTGTGCACCATGCAAAAGTCTGAAATTCCATTTTCTGAATTTGTAAGTTTGGACATGGATGAACATTACTTATTTTGGATTTCTTAAGTACCTTGAAGTTGTTGAGACGCAACCTTTTTTTTGTCTCAGATGGCCCATGTACATGTAGTTACTCTGTCACATGATATATTCAGTACTAATATCTTCCTATTTCAATGTACTGACCTAATGCAGCTGCTAAATCTCCTTGGTTTGTGTTCTTCCAATGATATTCATTAAAGATTTATTTCTGGGGTGTTATTCACTTGACATCGGAAGGTTACTTGCATAATTTGTCCAATGATACTTTTATAGTAGTTCCATAGACATTAGACAATATGAATAGTGCTGGCCCCCATGATGCAGCAGCAACAGTTAGTCCCCAGGGTGGTATGATATTTTCATTCAATCCATCCAACCCAAATCTAAATCTCCTGTAGTACCTAAGCCAAATTTAACAGCATAATTACCTCCATGAAATGTCATGGAATAGAGGTTATATTTTCTGTTATGTGTCTCTGTCTGTGTAGACGATTACTCAAGAACGGCTGGATGGATTGGTTTCATACTTGTTGTGTTGGTGGGGTGTGATGAAAGCTTGAATCGATGAGATTTTGGGAGCCGTATCTGTCGTTATAATCGATGTAATAATATCAGAAATCACCCCTATATTTGAGATATATTGGTACAGGCATCCTGCTTTATGTGTTTGTTAATGGGCTTAGCTGCAAGCAGATAGTGAGGTGATTTCATGACAGCTGTATGGGGAACCCCCATTAGTTACCTCCATGAAATGTCATGGAATGGAGGTTATATTTTCTGTTATGTGTCTCTGTCTGTGTAGATGATTACTCAAGAACGGCTGTATGGATTGGTTTCATACTTGTTGTGTTGGTGGGGTGTGATGAAATCTCGAATCGATGAGATTTTGGGCGCCGTATCTGTCGTTATAATCGATGTAATAATATCAGAAATCACCCTTATATCTGCGATATATTGGAACAGGCATCGTGCTTTAAGTGTTTGTTAATGGGCTCAGCTCAAAGCAGATGGTGAGGTGATTTGTATGAGGGAAACATTTGTAATGTTTGGGGAACCCCGAGGTTTTTTGAAGATGATAATTAGTTTTATTTATGTCTGCTTAGGATATCATGGAGATGTGAAGCATAGCATAAGTATAATTGTAAGAAGCTGAGGTACATTTAACGGTAATGCATAACAGGTATGGATGTCTCACATACTGTACTGCTGATTTGAGTGACATGGTGATTAAAATGCCATTAGGTCCTCTCATCTGGGTTGGGTTTCAGAAGTTTTATGGGCGATACAGATGTTCTGATTTTGTTACGATAAGGGACAGTTGTTAGTTGTCTCTTTCTAGCCAATGGTACTTGTTTTTTAGCAGACGCGGTTGGCGCCAAGTATTCATCTTACAGTTGGTGTAGGGCTGTCAGAGGAAAGTGTGCATCTCGTTTTTGTACCGTGTGAACAGCTGATGTTATGACATATTGTTGGAAAATCAAATCAGCATCTGACTAAAGTTGGCCACATCCCTTCTTCTTTCTGAGTTTCCCAACTTCCTCCCACCACACCGCTCTGAGGCACATAGTCGAACCTCAATAATGCTGACAACCTTAGACAGTTTAAATGCCAAACATCAAGCTTAAGGAACACCACGCTACCATATGCCGTCGACCTCTTAAACGCACAATTAAGTGTCACATTTTAATAATTACTAATCAGATGGACATCCTCTGTGTCATTAAATAAATACACCACTACTTTCCCATAACATTTATAACCATAACTCTCAAATACAACCGACTATAAACATACATACCATCCACAAAAAAGCAATAAATATTTCATGGAGGTATGAGGTCCCCGAACTCTAGTTTACTATGAAAAATGTCCTTGTCAATCCCATTTATAGATGGCAAGCTGCTGGCAATGGAAGCTTTGTAAACTTCAGAAGCTGTTGTAGTCAGAGCAACACCCAGCAAACAACCCCCCAAACCAATGAGCAGTTGCTTAGAAGGGGAATTTCATCATATATTTGCCGCGACAAAATGCAACAAACGATACTGAATTTAAAACAGAACCAAGCTAAGCCTCCACCACTTAACCCTGCCTGTACTATAGATTAAGCAGGCCTAAAAACCAAGCGAATATGACTAGCCCAAAACTACAAATTACCTGTATACAGTATGGAATTGGAAATGGCATTACCAAAGAAACAAAAAGAAACACAGGACAAATCATACACATACCTTTCTCTTATGCCCACGCTCTATACAGTTCTCCTCCACATTAGAAAATTGCATCTTCTTCTGTTTAAGTTCAAGTTCAACCATGATTGCCAACAGGGTAAATGAACTTGTACCAGAACTTTAAACTCAGTACTATACAGCTCTAGAAACACCACAAAGAGTAATAAGCAAACTCCAATTATACCTGACCAACAGATATATCATCTGGTACACTCCCGTCATCTGGCACACCGTAAGACAGGGGATACAAAGTAACCTGATACATTGAAGGTTGCCCCAGGCCAGATGATGGTTCTACACCCAACCGTAATCTGTTTTCAGAACCAAGCAGATATTGGGAGGATGCCCCAACCACACCAAAACAGGGTCAACCTATACAGTATCAAGTTCAAGCACTAGGAGGCCCAAAATCAAACCTCACCACCAGGACACCACCAACAACTCACGTACCAAATAGCAACACAATGGCACCTTGCGTTCCGGAGATACAGCGCACGCCCCGTGCCCGCACAAAAGGTAACCTAAAATGTCAAGTTCAAGCACCAAGGGCGCCAAAATCAAAATTGAGAATTATTCAGCCACCGCCGACACATGTGCCAAATATCATCGCGCCCGCACCAACCGTTCAGAAGATATAACTCCGGAAATACCCCTCCCGGACACAAAATTCGACCTGCCGCGTCAAGTTCAAACGCGACAAGGCCCAAAGTCAATCCTAGGCAACAGGCAACAACTTCCCACCCATGCACCAAAAATCGTCGCAATGGTGCGTATCGTTCCGGACACACAGCGCCAAAAGTGCCCCCAAAACACCAAAAATGCCACCTGCAATGTCAAGTTCAAGCGCCAGGAGGCCCAAAATCAAACCTGAGTGTCAGGCCACCACCCCCAACCCACGTACCAAAAATCGTCGTGCTCGCACCATCCTTTCTCGAGATACAGCGCCCTAAATCCCCAGCTTCCAAATTTTCCCACGCCCGTGAAAACCATACCTGCATACATGCAGGTAAAAAGCGCCCTTAGGAGCAATTTGGCAGAGGCAAAAAACGCCGCTGCAGTTCCAACGCAAGCTGCTAGGGAAACCAAACTTACATCACTTCGTCCTTACGCTAACAGCTTTATACCACATAAAAATCATGACTGTAGCTTGTTTCAAACAGGAGATACAAAGCCCGAAAAGTCTACTGCAGTACCAAAAAGCGCCCCTAGGGCAATTCGGCAGCGGCAAAAAAAAAACGCTGCTGTAGTTCCAACGCAAGCAGCTAGGGAAACCAAACTTACGTCACTTCTTCCTTACCCTACCAGCTTTCTACCACAGAACAATCATGACTGTAGCATGTTTAGAACAGGAGATACAAAGCCCGGAAGGTCTGCTGCAGTACCAAAAGGCGCCGCTAGGGGGCACCAAAAGTCAAATAAAGTGGCCCGCGTACTTTTTCAAAACAGTAAAGTCTAATGAGTATCTGTACTAAGTTTGGTGCTTGTATCACAATTGT
Source organism: Branchiostoma floridae x Branchiostoma belcheri (assembly GCA_019207045.1). NCBI lineage: Eukaryota > Metazoa > Chordata > Leptocardii > Amphioxiformes > Branchiostomatidae > Branchiostoma > Branchiostoma floridae x Branchiostoma belcheri. Next base: position 20,658,683 of record CM033036.1, read on the forward strand.
AGTTGAACATTTAGCTGTCCCATACCTTTAGACATTTTAAACATTCGGAGTTGTTCCGCTTCAAATTCGGCAGCGGCAAAAAAAACGCCCCTGCAGTTCCAACGCAAGCTGCTAGGGAGACAAAACTTACGTCACTTCATCCTTACTACAACAGCTTTCTACCACATAAAAATTATGACTGTAGCATGTCTAGAACAGGAGATACAAAGTCCGGAAGGTCTGCTGCAGTACCAAAAAGCGCCCCTAGGGCAATTCGGCAGCGGCAAAAAATGCCTCTGTAGTTCCAACGCAAGCCGCTAAGGAAACCAAACTTACGTCACTTGTTCCTTACCCTACCAGCTTTCTACCACATAAAAATCATGACTGTAGCATGTTTAGAACAGGAGATACAAAGCCCGGAAGGTCTGCTGCAGTACCAAAACGCGCCGCTAGGGGGCGCCAAAAGTCAAATCAAATGGCCCGCGTACTTTTTCAAAACAGTAAAGTCTAATGAGTATCTGTACCAAGTTTGGTGCTTGTATCACAAAGTGAAAGATTTTTTCAGTTATCTGCCCCACTATAAGACAAGCACTTGCCCGAGCAGCACTTTCACCTGATCCAGCAATCTGATCAATACACTTAACGTTCCAATATTACTGAATGTTAACTTCATTGGGTTGTTCTGTACTTCTCACACAGCCATCACGCCATGCCGTATCCTAGACTGCCGTGCTGGAGGGCCACTTTCAGCCGTTCCCGCAGCTCTTCCCTGGACCTGTACTCGGGCAGCTTCAGCAGATTGATGCTGGAATGAAAAGGAAACATAGAGTTGTTTTTAGTTTTAGAAATCAACTTAAAGTTTGCTACATAGCTTACATGTTTTCTGTGACATCTACATTTACATGTGTGTTGTGTTGTGGGTTGTTGGGTGTTTGTACTAACAGGACAGTATGTAACATTATATATTGTATACAACAATGCCATTCATGTACATGTACAATGTATGTGGCAGACAAAAGTATTATATTATATGAATCAATGTACATTGAATATAACAGGACAGGTGTGCTGTATTGTGTAAATTGTCTTGCAGAATATATTGGTACAGTATTCTGTATCACCCCAGGTACCTGCTGAGGTAACATCATGCTGTGCTTTTATTTACATGTATGTGTCATACCTACAAAAAAACAGTCACTTTTCCATGTGAAATGTGCCAGAAGTTAAAACAAACTTGGTGTCCTCCAACAAAAAATTCCAATGTCTGAATCCAGTATAATTCCAAACTTGGAATATATCTGATAAAAGCCTGTGTAGTACAGTTAGAAAGCTGTGTGATATGGAAAGTTACGGAACACCTGTATTGAGCAAAATCACTGCCTAGGTATGACAGGAGAAATGGTGAAGATAAGAGGGCCACAGGCATACTCACCATGTGCTGGCAGTGGGCAGTAGGTTTGGGGTGTAAGTGACAGGAGAAATGGTGAAGGTACAGTAAGAGGGTTGGCATACTCACCATGTGCTGGCAGTGGGCAGTAGGTTTGGGGTGTAGGTGACAGGAGAAATGGTGAAGGTAAGAGGGTATAGGCATACTCACCATGTGCTGGCAGTAGGTTTTGGGTGTAGGTGACAGGAGAAATGGTGAAGGTAAGAGGGTTGGCATACTCACCATGTGCTGGCAGTGGGCAGTAGGTTTTGGGTGTAGGTGACAGGAGAAATGGTGAAGGTAAGAGGGTATAGGCATACTCACCATGTGCTGGCAGTAGGTTTTGGGTGTAGGTGACAGGAGAAATGGTGAAGGTAAGAGGGTTGGCATACTCACCATGTGCTGGCAGTGGGCAGTAGGTTTTGGGTGTAGGTGACAGGAGAAATGGTGAAGGTAAGAGGGTAGGCATACTCACCATGTGCTGGCAGTGGGCAGGAGGTTTGGGGTGTAGGTGACAGGAGAAATGGTGAAGGTAAGAAGGTAGGCATACTCACCATGTGCTGGCAGTGGGCGGTAGGTTTTGGGTGTAGGTGACAGGAGAAATGGTGAAGATAAGAGGGTATGCAAACTCACCATGTGCTGGCAGTGGGCAGTAGGTTTTGGGTGTAGGTGACAGGAGAAATGGTGAAGTTAAGAGGGTAGGCAATTACTCACCATGTGCTGGCAGTGGGCAGTAGGTTTTGGGTGTAGGTGACAGGAGAAATGGTGAAGTTAAGAGGGTAGGCATACTCACCATGTGCTGGCAGTGGGCAGTAGGTTTGGGGTGTAGGTGACAGGAGAAATGGTGAAGTTAAGAGGGTAGGCATACTCACCATGTGCTGGCAGTGGGCAGTAGGTTTGGGGTGTAGGTGACAGGAGAAATGGTGAAGGTAAGGGGGTATAGGCATACTCACCATGTGCTGGCAGTGGGCAGTAGGTTTTGGGTGTAGGTGACAGGAGAAATGGTGAAGGTAAGAGGGTATAGGCATACTCACCATGTGCTGGCAGTAGGTTTGGGGTGTAGGTGACAGGAGAAATGGTGGAGGTAAGAAGGTAGGCATACTCACCATGTGCTGGCAGTGGGCAGTAGGTTTTGGGTGTAGGTGACAGGAGAAATGGTGAAGATAAGAGGGTATAGGCATACTAACCATGTGCTGGCAGTGGGCAGTAGGTTTTGGGTGTAGGTGACAGGAGAAATGGTGAAGGTAAGAAGGTAGGCATACTCACCATGTGCTGGCAGTGGGCAGTAGGTTTTGGGTGTAGGTGACAGGAGAAATGGTGAAGGTAAGAAGGTAGGCATACTCACCATGTGCTGGCAGTGGGCAGTAGGTTTTGGGTGTAGGTGACAGGAGAAATGGTGAAGGTAAGAAGGTAGGCATACTCACCATGTGCTGGCAGTGGGCAGTAGGTTTTGGGTGTAGGTGACAGGAGAAATGGTGAAGTTAAGAGGGTAGGCAATTACTCACCATGTGCTGGCAGTGGGTAGTAGGTTCGGGGTGTAGGTGACAGGAGAAATGGTGATCTTCTGCATCCCACTTCCTCCTGGAAGGTAGGCAAACCCACCATGGGGGACCCTGGAGCTGTAGCAGGGTACAATAACGTCAACAATACAGCTTTACAACAAGATCCAAAATGAAATCCCGGTAATGTTTTAAGTCTCAAGTCTCATTAACCAGAAATGGTGAATTTAAAGAGATTTACATTGTTACACAAGTCCATCATTTTGTGTGGGATATCAAAATACAGTTTGTACACAGTTAGACCTACCTTCCTGTTACAAACTGTAGCAGCAACACTCTTTCTTGTTGGGGAAATTCCCTCACTGTCTCCCAGAACCACTGAAACAGGACAAGAAGAATAAGGTCTTCATTTAAAATGATCCCTTATGCTATTTTCCTTTGATAGATTATTTCTTTCCTGGATCCATAGCAAGGAAAACAATCTATTTCACAGACGAGTTACTGTAAACACAATCAAGGTACTAGTGAGCTCATTGTTCACTGAGTCAGACATAAAAGGATAGAAGAAGAAAAGAAAGGTGAATATTTATCTATAGACAGAGGTATAATCTGAGAGAGAATAGCGTAATGATGGGTGAACAAGCTGATGCTGAACTACATGTACATGATTACCTCCGGGTGCAATGCTGTAATACAAAGTCTTCACTTCCTATGCTTTTCAGCCATGTTTACTATTCAATTATGTCATTTCATACTCACTATGTTACTAAGATTGTGAGAAAATAAGAAATTCAAATTAAACCTAGAGCCAAGCAATAGTATACGTCATGTTCATGTACATGTACCAGGAACCCAGGTTGCAGAAGAACTGGGGTGTGCAACATTAATGTTTAAAAGTTTTGTTGTTGTTGTTCATCATAGTATTAGATAGAGATGTCAAAGCAGACAACAGTGGTGCCTATTGTAAGCATTTGCAAGAACCCTATGAGATTTGTACGAATATTATGTGACATGTATGAGTCACTATCATCGAAAACGCACGAACCTTATGAAAATCACACGAATCACTATGCGAAAAACCTTATGTGATTCGCACGATTCACTAATGTGACACACACAAACCTTATGCAATTAGCACAAACCTTAAGCAAAACCAGCCGACTACCGCCAGGTCACATAACATAACGTCAATCACATAAGGTTCGTGCCAATCGCATAGTGATTCGTGTCATTTTCATAAGGCTTGTGCGTTTTCGCTTAGTGATTAGTGCGTATCACATAATGTTCGTATGAATCTCATAGGGTTTTTGCTTAGGCACCCCTGGACAAGGTAATTGTAAGCTGCTGTCTTCTTAAATCTGAAAGCTTAAGGAGCACATTTTTCCTACTGTTTCTGTTCCAAGATTTTAAGTTGCTCATGATGTTAACTTGAAGTTTAAACAGATGACTAGTATATACAGTTACTGTATCAAGTCTTAAGAGGGCATACAACACACCTTAATGACAGGACAGTCAGCTGTGTAACCACTGTTGTAATCTGTGTTCCTTTCAAAATCCTCCACATCAACTTCAGGCAGACCTGACAGCATCAACTCCTGAAGGGATTGATCACAAGAAAACATGCAGATTTTAGAAAAACAAATTGGAGCCAGTACAAATGTATAAGATACATGTATGTGAAAAAATAAATCCACTACTACTAGAAGATTAGACATCCAGGTAATAGTTTTGACTTGTTTTCCTCCCCCTTTTTTTATCAATTCATAGTTAGATTAACCTGTTCGCCGATTAGATCTCTTTTGCATATCAATTCACAGCTAGCGTATAAAAACTCTCTCCAACAAGATTTCTTTAGAGTCACTGACAAAACACACCGGCACTGAAATGAAAGTGACTGTTTAAAGAATCATATCCTAAGTGTCGAGTAATTGCTTTTTGGTTGACCTACTTACCAATTCATACTCATCAAAGAGCTGCACCAGAGAACAGGGAATGAAGGCGTGGAATCCCTGCAGGAAAGCGTTGATCTGAGGCTGGATGGCCCTGGTCATGCGCAGCTCGGTCACTAGCTGGACATACTCAGCCTGAAATGGTAGATAATATCATGATGAACCAGAGGGCAGGCCAAAAGTGCAATGTTTATCTCTTTTTCTCAACGAGCTATGTTATACCAACCAAAATATTTGACTGTACTTGTCATTAACACAAGGCATCAAAACCGAAAGTTTGCTGCAGTATCATAACAAGCCGATAGGTTTGAAGGGATAATGGGTAATGTATCATTATAGTGTCAAATTCAAAGTCAAAGAAGATGTAAAATGCAAAAAGGATGAATCTAATAGTATGATTTACCCGATTTGATATTGTGTGACAGTTTAAAATTCATTTGAATGTTTAAGTTTAATGACCTCTTAGATTTCATAATGAAGATTTTCTGCAAAATTTCTGTAAGAAAAAAAAATTCGCGTCATTTCATGTATTCAATGAGGATGTCATCCATATTAGTTGCAGATACAGTAGAAGCCAGCTAATTGCACAACGGATTAATGCTCACTTCTGTTAACTGTACAGAATCCCAAACTGGTGAGGTCCAGCTAGATAACTTTGCATTATTGCACCAGCAGGACAATTGCACTATAAATTCACAGGCAATTAGGCTGTGCCATTTAGTTGGCTTCTACTGTATAACTATTAATTGGAGTAACAACTGACCTTATTTGCCTCTGTAACCTGTATGTTTTTGCCATCAGGTTTCAGCTCCACTTCCTCCATGGCTCCAAACACGTCTGTTTCCACTGAGAAGGTCAACTCCAGCCCAAGGTCACTGATGTCATGATCCAGGATCCACTACAATAACATTCAAATTTCAACACAAGGTATTAAGTTGTTTGAACCCTGCACAAAGTACAAACTCTCTGTAATTCTCAGACCATTATTGAAGGAGCTGACTTCAGCAAAACTAGTTTGGGTGTCACAGTGGCACACTTAATTAAGATGTGGTGGAAGCATGCATTTCTTGGCTTGATGATGCATCAGATGGAGCCTGTAGTATTTAAATTACCTTATGATTTAGATTTTCTTCAGTTTGCTGAAGAATTTCATAATCATAAATGGTCTTATGCAAGGACTTTAATGCAAAATTACAAGAAAACACAAACCTGCAAGTTCTTTGCATATTCCGGGTCAATGGAGGCGACATCATGATAGTTGACAGGGATACCTGTGGAGCAAATTCAACAATAAAGCCCTGCAAATCCATTGTACAGTTAACTCATGACAATTGAATTCTTTAATATATGATTCCACAACTCATGACACTGTAACGGTACTGTTATACATCATAGCTTTGAGAAGTAACTGTTCTTACATTTTGTATAGCAGAGTTCCCACAAGGATTTTTTCACAGCATAGGGGGATTATATCACACTGTAACAGCAATTTAGCCACATGGAAGAAAAATTTGAAAGCAGAAAGTTTATAACGCTCAGAGACAATTTTATGACATAATTTCGTTTTTACCTAAAAGTTTGCTACATTGAAACACAGCAAAGGGCCCAAATTATACATAAGAGATTTGTAAGGGCCCCTAACTGCCTTGGTGAGAACCTTGCGACACTATGCTCTTCTTTTACATGTAGGACTGAAAGGTTCAGATGATGCCAGTTGAAAGAAGATGATAATTCATACAGAAGAGACCTACCCAGGATATGTTTGTAGAAGGACCGAGTGAAGTATACATTTAGCAGCTGCCTGTGGTACAGGGCCAGCCCCATGATGCCTCCTGCAAACCTGAAGTAGTTGAGATGGTCGGGGTTGACAGCTGAGTTACTGTTGGGTTGGAAGGTGCTGCCTGTAACACACAGAAACTCACTTACAAATTTTGTTTTTTTTATTAGAATATTTACAGAAGCTTATTCATAAATCATATAATCAGAAATCACAGTGTATTGCTCATTACTTGACAAAGGAAGGAGTTTGACAGTCGAAATTAGGGTACTGTCATCATCATCTGTCGACGTGATCAAAATGTAAACATATTCGCACATGTTTACACACGACGGGGTTATACCGCCCCTTACGGGGTGACATACCCTTTCGTATGGCTGATTACAAGACGGGGATGCGCCAGGTCTCCCGTACTGTAAATGCATTTAAGTTCGCGCGGATTTAATTTCGCGGTAGAGGGAAAAAGGACTTTTCGCGGTGGTTTTAATTTCGCCGTAACACCATAGACTGCAGTCTAATACCATAATAGAAAAATGTTTGCGGTGGTTTTAAGTTCGCGGTAAGGTGGTCACCGCGAAAACCGTGAACATTAATCCACCGCAAACATTTCTGCATTTATAGTAACTCCTATTTTCTACAGTTACTTTCAATTTTGATACAAAGTCTATGACACTACTGTCACCTGGGCTCTAGCTAGTGTCCGTTTTTCCGTCAATTGACGGAAATTGGCTGCGTGTGACAGAAAAATTCTAAAACCAATCCGTCAACCTTGACGGACAAAAATCCTTGATGGAAGCTATTGGCGGCTTGGGGATGCCGTCCACGGCCGTAAAAGCCACACACTGCATCATGATGATCATGTTTGTTTTGCTATAATTATAATGATTGTTATGATTGTTGACAATGTGTGTCTGCGCCCTTTCGCATGCGATAATCTCATCAAAAAAACGTTTTTCAAGGTCTCAGTTCAGTCTCACTAAGTCCTGGAATAGTGTTTTCACGGTTTTTGCGACAAAAAAAATTGGCTGACAGAAAAAAATGTCCAGCTGGCTAGAGCCCTGGTCTACGACTAAGTACTTCTACCAACACAGATGAACAGATTCAAGTTACTATCAACTTTTCCACCTACCATCAGCAGACATTGTGAAGAGCGCATAGTCTGGATTTAGAATCTCCTTGGACAGGATGTCGAACCACTCTCTCACCACACCCTGGCCCTGTCACACACAATAATACAGTATCTCAGGACTGTACAAGAAGTCAACACAATCATATATATCTCACCATTATTGGGATGCAGAACTGGTCTAAAAATGATGTTTGTTTTAAAATATAGAATATTTCATGGAGATATGAGTCTCTGAACCCTTGTTTTTAAAAGAACTATGCAGTCATCGTAAGTTTACTCAGTGATCTGAACAAACATCAGGTATTTCAATGGAGATATGAGGTCCTATGAAACCCTTGTTGAACAATCTCTTACAGTTAATACTTTAAAAGAATCAGCCATTTGATATAATTACTTAATGATCCCACTACCCTAATTTTACATCACAACAAAAGTATGTCATGTGACTTCACCTACCATGCCCTCCTCCCCACTGAACTTGACAGCGATGTTCTCCTTGAGTTTCTCACTGTTCATCTTAGTCACAATCTTGCAGCTGCTGTCAAAAATTTGTTCTGGAGTAAACAGAAATAATACCAGATTGGTTCATCAATAAAAATACTTGAGCACAAGAACAGTCTTTACACTATTATCAAGTCCTTACAGTAGCCAGTAAAGTGGATTTTATTATAAGAGGAAGTATAATGTTATGTTGTATGTCTGGAACATTATTGGTCACAAAATGGTAATTTTAACAACAATAGTATTTCAGATCACTGAGTTTGGGCTCCAGATTTCCCAACTATCAACATGTCATATTATGTCATACCTGGGCTGTGATTACATTTGATACAGGTGTTCTAGACATTAGTAAGACTTAGTTATAAGTCTGTGTGCTGCTGTCGAAAATTCAAATACCAGATAGATTTAGAGATTGCAATTTGGAATATTGATGCTGTTGTAGGTTTCTGTTTGAGGACACAAAATTTCCTCAACTTAGGGCACATTTTGAATTGTATGTTCTTTTTAACAGGGTATGACATACATTGTAAACTATGACACGTATCACCGTCTCAGCTCTCCCACTAGTAAGATTACCGTATGGCGACTCTACCCACGATTAGGCTGGTACCTCAGGTGATACGGAATACACAGTCAGTGTTGTATTGTTACCTCCATGAAATGTCATGGAATGGAGGTTATATTTTCTGTTATGTGTCTCTGTCTGTGTAGATGATTACTCAAGAACGGCTGGATGGATTGGTTTCATACTTGTTGTGTTGGTGGGGTGTGATGAAAGCTCGAATCGATGAGATTTTGGGAGCCGTATCTGTCGTTATAATCGATGTAATAATATCAGAAATCACCCCTATATTTGAGATATATTGGTACAGGCATCGTGCTTTATGTGTTTGTTAATTGGCTTAGCTCAAAGCAGATGGTGAGGTGACAGCTGTTTGGGGAACCCCGAGTTTTTTTAATATGATTATTAGTTTTATTTATGTCTGCTTAGGATATCATGGAGATGTGAAGCGTAAGTACAATTGTAAGAAGTTGAGGTACATTTAACGATAATGCTTAACAGGTATGGATGTCTCACATACTGTACTGCTGATTTGAGTGACATGGTGATTAAAATGCCATTAGGTCCTCTCATCTGGGTTGGGTGTCAGAAGTTTTATGGGCGACACAGATGTTCTGATTTTGTTACGATAAGGGACAGTTGTTAGTTGTCTCTTTCGTAGCCAATGGTACTTGTTTTTTAGCAGACGGGGTTGGCGCCAAGTATTCATCTTACAGTTGGTGTAGGGCTGTCAGAGGAAAGTGTGCATCTCGTTTTTGTACCGTGTGAACAGCTGATGTTATGACATATTGGTGGAAAATCAAATCACCATCTGACTTAAGTTGGCCACATCCCTTCTTCTTTCTGAGTTTCCCAACTTCCTCCCACCACACAGCTCTGAGGCACATAGTCGAACCTCAATAATGCTGACAACCTTAGACATTTTAAATGCCAAACATCAAGCTTAAGGAACACCACGCTACCATATGCCGTCGACCTCTTAAACGCACATTACACAATTAAGCGTCACATTTTGATAATTACTAATCAGATCCTCTGTGTCATTAAATAAACACACGACTACTTTCCCATAACATTTATATTATATAACCATTACTCTCAAATACAACCGACTATAAACATACATACCATCCACAATAAAGCAATAAATATTTCATGGAGGTATGAGGTCCCCGAACTCTAGTTTAATCTCTAACTGAGTCACATCTATGTCAACCTCTGTTAATAAGCAGCACATCATCTTCACTGGGAGGCCTGTGCACCAGGTCTCTGTCACCAGTCTGGGGGTGAAGGTTCTCGTAAAACCACTCTCGACGGGCGGTGAAATCCTGAGGAACATGGAACATAGAAAGTTGTTGGCACCTATATTGTACAAAGTCATGTAGGGGTGGGTATCAGTACAGAAAATTCATGTCCAGGTCTGGTTCAGGTCCAGAGGATCAGGTCAGGTCCAGGTCCGGACCTGAACCACCTGATTCAGTAATGTGAGAGCATGCGGCTGGACAATACTCAAAACAATGGTAAATTTTGCTACAAAAAGTATGTTTTGTGGAGTATTTGACTCCCACTGGCATTCTTAGATTCTGCAAGACTAGCTGCCTCTGTACGGTTGACTGGAAGACTTTGTAGAGATTACTATAAACTCTACCTGCTTCGCGCTTGTTATTTTCGTTGACCAGCAAGGCCCAAAACGCATGAATTTCTGATCATATAATCCGGTTATTTTCTAATAGGTCCAACATCTGCTCCACCAATTTATTTTTGGTCCGTTCTTTCCGGACCAGTACAATAAGAAAAAATGGTTTTGTACCAGTAAAATGTACCTGTACCCACCCTCACACTCAGGGTTGACAATCACGGCAAAGCCTATGATATATAGCACCCCTGACAACTCAGCCACAGTATTCGGTTATTAGGGGTGCCTTGCTTATGAATATTAATGAGCTTGCCCTTATATGGGCAGTCAGCCGTTGGGGATCGGGCGTCGGCATGGTGAGCACACAAAGCCATGGTAATACGTAACATGATTGGCTGATAGCTTCCCAGCGGCCTTTGCGAGACAGCTTGCGACAACAACAAGCCCAAGAAAGGCATATTGTCTGATTGGTCGACAGCTTGTAGGGCCCCATAAGGTAATGCCGTTGGGGACCGGGCGTTAGGAGGATGACCTGTACCTAGCCCTACAGTCATGTCATGTGTCAATATCTTCTGATTGGTCAGTGACGGTTAAATCCACTACTTGAAATCCTGCATCTCCTCTTCTTGGTCAATGTACTGTAACGGATTCAGATGCAACTTGAGACAGTATTATTGTCTCAAGTTGACACGATTTTTAGATCTGGCTACTATTTGTGCATAGTATGATATTATGTACCCCTAAACCCTACTCAAGACTGGCTTCCCTGGCTGGAATTCCAGCGCCTTACTATAGGTTTTTGTCTGGTGGCTGGAGTTCCAGTGGCTTCCATTTGACTTCTACTCTGGCTGGAAATCCAGAGCAAGATCATTCATTGGCTGGAATTCCAGTGGTCCAGAACAAGACTGCCACCCTGGCTGGAAATCCAGCGGCACTGTTCAACACTGCCACCCTGGCTGGAAATCCAGCGGCACTGTTCAACACTGCCACCCTGGCTGGAAATCCAGCGGCACTGTTCAACACTGCCTCCCTGGTTGGAAATCCAGCGGCCCTGTTCAACACTGCCACCCTGGCTGGAAATCCAGCGGCTCTGTTCAACACTGCCTCCCTGGCTGGAAATCCAGCTGCCCTGTTCAACACTGCCTCCCTGGCTGGAAATCCAGCTGCCCTGTTCAACACTGCCACCCTGGCTGGATTTCCAGCGGCACTGTTCATCAACACTGCCTCCCTCGCTGGAAATCCAGCGGCACTGTTCGACACTACTTCATTGGCTGGATTTCCAGTGGCACTGTTCAACTCTGCCTCCCTGGCTGGAAATCCAGCAGCCCTGTTCAACACTGCCTCCCTGGCTGGATTTCCAGCGGCCCTGTTCAACACTGCCTCCCTGGCTGGAATTCCATCAGCCCTGTTCAACACTGCTTCCTTTCAAAACAGGTATGCTCCTTACCTAATGCTTTATTCGGTACCTTATATACATTGTATATACACAATGACACACTTCTATTATAGTCAGGAGTAATTATACATGTATCTGCAGGGACCTTTTACAATTACTGCCATCACTAAGTGTTGATACAGACAAAATAACTCCGTGTTTGATTGTCTCTAACCTTGAACTTTGTTGTACTCACCTGTGCCTTAATGATGTGCATAAACCTGGACATGAGCTCAGGGCATTCCAGTAGGAAGTGGAAATGGTCAAAGATGATCTTGGGATTTCTGAAAGAGATCGACATATAAAGCACTGGGAGTTAATAGTAGTCTACATTGTATAATAGGCGATTGGGGCAAAAATTGCAGATTATGGTAAAAGCAATGTCTTTGGGGTAATTAGCATACAGCAATAGAAACAACTCTAGGCCCGGGGCAAATCCTGCTTTTACATGGCAACTGTTGCAAGGTCATCTTTTCTGCAATGATACAAAGTATTTGAGAGCCAACATTGTATTTTTCCTTGAAGACACCTTAATTCATATTCCAAATATTAAGTCCATAATCAGGATTAATCATAAAAAGTTTAATGCTTTTGCCACATTTTGAGCAGTAGTCACGGTATATTTTTGCATCAGGTGCCTTGGCTATAGTACAGCCATAATGAGGACTTTAAACTTATTTCATTGGACAGTTCAATTTATGACTGGGGATATATGTACATCATTTTGTGCAAAGACAGCATAACATACATATAGTTTACATCTAGAATATGGGCTTCCTCTCCCAACCAACCGCAGTACAATCATCTCTTTTCAAAATGACGTGGAAGGCACTTTTAGCTTTGAGGACTTTGACTTCCACTTTATTTGTGCATGTAACCAGGTTCAGTGTACACTCAGGTCGAAGCTAGATTTGCTTTTCAGGCAGTCCTGGACTTACATTAAAAAACAAAACAAAAAAAAACTTTCCTCTGAGTCAGTACTACTGGAGTCAAATAGGGTGAGTACTAATGTTCCAATGCCTTCTAGTATCTTGCTATTTTGTGCCACTGCTGGCTGGGTTACACAACTGACCCAGTATAATGTTTAAGTATGTACTTCTTTGCTCTACCCTGAGGTTTCACCTACCTTGTCACCAGGAACTTCAGCACAGCATCATGCCTGACCACAAACTCAATGAACCGGGGAGACGTCATGCTGAAAACAAGCAAGATGTGAAGATCATAATACATCTGACCAATAATATGATGAAATGATTTTGAAAATAACGGCGAAATGGATGGGCCAGTGGACTCAAGATCCCTGGTCACTGGTTTGACTCCTGGCTATAGACATTGTGTTTTGGGGAAAGGCACTTAACACAGCTTTTCTCACTGATATCCGAGTGTAAAAAATATTTTTAATGGTATTTGACTTGATGGTTGTGGAGGTACATGTACATGCAAATCAAAGGAAAACGATGGTCTACGCCCTCCAATACTGTGCCCTAGACACAGTAGATAATAACCGAATGACCCTTTTAAGACACAATAACTAAGGAGGATATTGACCTCTGACAACCACCGTTGATGTTATTTGGTTTCACCTTTGACCACTGATTTTGTTTATGAATCACCTTGGTTTTCTTGTATATACTCAGTATGTCGTCCACTGGTTGTCTTTACCCTTACTGAATGTAACACGTTTTGATTTGTTTTTGTTTTACATTGTATGGAGGGCCTTGTTGAAAATCAACTCTCAGAAGTTGAAGGGGCTAGTGTTTTGAAATTTAAAATAATATAAAAAAAATATAGAAAATCATAAGGAGAGGGACCACAGCCTACCCCTGAGGTGTGTGGCATGAGCAGCAGTTGTAGAAGGCCTGTATAACAGCACAGACCCTGTCTGCACATGCTGCCACCACGTCCTGGGCGCTGTGGGACCGAGACATCGACCCGGGCGGGCTGGTGCCTCGGCTGCTCGAACTGCTGTAAGTCCTCGACCGCGACCTTCGGTGACCTCTCACGGCTGTGGAGTGGTGAACTTGACCGTCGTGTGCGCTAGTGTTAAAAATGACGCCACCTTGTTGCGCCAAATCAGACTGCTGGGGATCAGTTCCAGCCATTCTCACATGATGGTCAGAGCCTGCTGTATCAACTGCCGGTTTACTAAAATGAAGGAATGAAGACCTTTATTGTACAATTTTGCCCAACCGAGCTAAGTACAGGTCACAACAAGTCAAGATATATACAATATAAAAGTATCACAAATCTAGTGTAACTCAAAAGTTCGACTTCTTCTCGCTTCTAAGATGGTAATGGTGGAAATGTAGGACTGTATGGGTTTAGCTATTGTCGGTTTGTCAAAACGCATGAGGAATATAAACTTGTCTGTGCTACTCATGAGTCAAAAATGAGCGAATCTACTTTCTATATACTAAATAGAGTCTTTCTATCATTGACATACATATTGCAATCAACAGTGAAGTGCACTTCATCTTCTACCATGTTTGAGGTACAAAATTGGCAGACTCTTTGTTCTAGAGGAGTGCGGTTGTGCCTTCCTGATTCAATTCGCAGTCCTAGGCAACTGATTCTTAGTTTAGCAATGGCCGTTCTGTGCCGAATGTTTGTAATTTTCAAATACTGCTCTTCATTATATGTGGATTTACTGTTCAGTTGATGTCTCCGACTTGGAGTCCTGTAGAGGTGCTGTAGCCCCGGCTTCATCTTCCTCTTCTACGATGTGATCCTTCAGCTCTCCTGACCCCCCCCAAGGTCAGACTCTGGAGAGACGAGCTCAAGGTCATCTCTCCTGGAAGGTCGTCCTAGCAAACAGGAACACAGAGTCATACATTATGGATATTCAGGACCTCTGTCCAGGAGGTCATTCCATTACTAGTACTTGAATGTACAAAGTCATGTGCCAAATCTGGCTGGATACTCTACTATCAACAAGCTGTAAAAGTGCAAAGCAGCTAACAGTTTTTCCCACCAACTACTACTAAATAGTTATGCTAACTTTCTCCATGTACACAACTACACAAAGATCAAATTTTTAATGACCACTGTTGCCTTCTTCATCAGTATCAATCCTGAAAAAGATGACTGTCACAGTGGTCGTTGAAATTTTTGATCTGTGTGTACTTTTGTGTTGGAAGATAGTTTAGCATTGTACTATCATCATGATTACTTAGTAACCGAACACAGATAAGCTTCCATTATTGACATGACTTTGGATTACATATATTAGTTATTTCAAACAATATTCTTCTTCCGGGCTTGGGGAATGTTGTTTGAATATGTTCTTACTAACTAGTGAAGTGCACGATGACATTCATTTTAGACAGTTTATGAGCAATATCCCCCCTATTACAAATTATACAAACATTTCATCCCGCCATTAGTTGATACATTATTATGATTTATGACGTTTCTAACTGACCTCGTGTAGAGATAGTCTGTCAGCGATGAGTGCTGTAGCTATCTCATCCGTGTCCTGCAGGCTGTCCTCCTCACCTGCACCCTTACTCCCCATGCAGGGGGCCGCCTTGGCCCTGTTCAGCTCCGAACCAATCAGGAGCAACCATTCCTCCAGGGACTTCCACAGCAGTTCTAGTGGCTGGGTTGGAAGGACAGGTACTCAACAATGTTCTATACTTAGTCTACAAAATAATGGTTAATCAAATATAACTAGCAACATAATATTTTTGAATATGGTCAGGTACACTGTGTAGCACCCGCTTTTCGGCATATCTTATATTAACCTATGTCTATATAACCTTCATACTAAAAGTATGTTTTTAACCATACACTGTTAATCGCTGCAAACTGAGTATCAAACATATGCAGAAAATTACACAAAAATATCAGCAAGCGGATACTTGTGCTGTAGAATGCAATAATTTTCCAAAGTCGAACAAAAAGAAGACAAATGAAAAAAAGAACTTTATACTTGTTTCATATTGCCATACTCTGCCACTGACAACTTGGATTTTATGACAAAGGCAACTTTTTTGCCAAATGTTTTTTGCTTTACATGCTCGTATCAGTTTTGGAGTTTTCAATTGAATCAGTGAGAGTAGCTCAGAATTACATTATTTGTCATAAGGCTACAACCGTATGATTAGTGATAACAGACTAATTACAATTACGTACCATGAATCAATTTATGCAATTTATCAGCAACCTTTAAAAGAATAACCGTTACGGTTACCACTTTTTGACCACTTTTTTTGTACAAACTAAGTAAGTATTAAAACGGTTACCACTTACCACAAAAAAGGACCAAAAAGTGGTAACCGTTGTTATTCCTTTTAAAGGGATGTCCTATGAATTGCATTGATTTTTATTATTAAGAAATGTCAGCTTTATCTTACCCGAAAGACTGTTGCCATGGGAACAGTGTTCCTGGATGCTGTGTAGCTGTCTTTCATGCTGTGCTCACAGGGCGCCAGTCGGTACAGGCGACACAGCATCTTCACACAGCGCAGAAAACTCACCACTTGGTCCTCATAGTTACTGGATACACTGTGAGGAAGGCAGGGAAATAAAGGACTTGACTTGAAGTAGTCTTTGTATTTCCATTCAATTAAAGAACTTGCTCAATGATAATGTTAACTTCAAATAAACTACACATGTATGCACCCAGATTTTGGCCAAAAATTGCAGCGCCTTTAGAGTTTTAAAAAATTGTAGTACTTAATTCGAGAAAATAAGGTCTCTATTATGAAGATGCCCCTACTGTACCAGGTATATATTTGATAGCAATAAGTTCCACACTATGATATTTGAAGGAAAAATTTAACTGTACCTGTACCTATACCAGTCCTGTACTCATATATGACTGTATAGAGTGATCAGCTGATAGTCCCCATAATGGGGGTATAGCCCCAATGGTGATGTACACTTGTCTACACTGTATGACTCTACTACTACGATATAGCTGTGTGTGTGCTAAAACAAGTCACATATTAGTTAGTAGTAGAGTCATACGGTGTGTTACATCACCGTTGCTTTTTATACCCCCATTACTGGTATCAGGGGATGAAAGCTATATCACTATATGGAGGATTGTAATAAGTGCATGCCAATGACTGCAGGTGATAACAGGTGGCTGCACCTGACAGCAGGTGGCTGCAGGTAACTGCACCTGACAGCAGGTGGCTGCAGGTAGCTGCACCTGACAGCAGGTGGCTGCAGGTGACAGCAGGTGGCTGCACCTGACAGCAGGTGAGTAGCTGACCTGAGTAGTCTGTGCCCTGCAGCTGAAGCCAGCTCTGCCACACTGACCAGGATCATGTGATGTTGGGAGACTGAGCTCTGGCAGATGAAGGCCAGCACTTTGAACAGCTGCGGATGCAGGAAAACAAGAAGACATTAGAATGTACTCATATCATCTAGAGTCCCTTAAATGCATTTCTTGAATAATTACTTACATGCCTATTTTCATGGTACAGTTAACGAGTAATGCCACTGTAATGTTTTCATGTAAACGTGGCGTCACGTCATGTAAAGGTAGAATGTTTGGCTCAAAGCCCTGTGTTCATGTTCCCTGGTATGATCTTATGTTGTGCCTTGAAACCCTAACACACATTAAATGACTTTCCTCACTTCCCTTTTCTGTAGACATTTATTTGCAGGACGTCGACTCTGTGACCTTTGACTTTTGGATATAGACATATCAGTTGACATTTATGTCAAGAGTGTTGATAAAAAAAAATTGCTCAATAGATTTTGTCAGGGACTTCCCTGTGTTAAGACATTTAATGGATGCCCCTTGCTTGAGGAAAGCCACACCTCAAGCACGTCAAAGAACCCACAAACATGTCATTCTCAGGGTAATGTACTAGTAAACCAGTCTATGCACCTTTTTCGATCAGTATGATAGTATGAAGCAGTTTACAGACAAAAACTTACTGCTGAAGTCTAAACACAAAGAGATCAAGTTTACATGACAATAATGTATACGTCTAGGTTATTTAAAGCACAATGTACACATACCATGGCTTCCTTGATGTTAGTGTTGAGTGTCATCTGCATGAGTGGTTCAAACAGCCTCGGGATGTGCTGCAGTAACACTTCACATGTTTCACTGTAACCACCCTGCAGGAGATCAACAACAACACATGTCAACTAAACACAAACAATGATCAGATACGAAGGCCGATATTGTCACTAACATGCACCTTTGACTGGTTGCTGACGTGAAGTTTTTATTCAGGTTATGTGACATACAGTCATGTACACTCAGTCTGTAGGCTTCTGGTCAAATAAACTTTTAAGGACCAGAACACTGCTTCACTGCTTGTTGGTAAGTGCTTAACCTTGTGACTTGATCGATTTAGTGCACGATTGTGAACACTGTCATGGACAAACTTTCACGCAAACTTAACGTGTAATACCTTGCAATTAAAAAATGATGGCTATGTATACTAGACTAGACTAAGTATGATGTTAACACAGTCACCTATGAGTAGGCTTTAATCTACATGTATACTAAAGATAGTATTGAATCGGAAACAAAATGCTTTCATTTTCATTTCAAAATATCATTCAGATCTGGCTGTGATTGATATTTTTATGACTGTTACTTCAAAATAATGTCAACTGAACCTGAACAGCCAGTTCTAGTGGTGCACAACCGTTGCTGTCCCCCAGGTACTTGGCTCCCCTGGACAGCAGGATCTGTGCTGTGTCCCTCTGGCCATGGCTGGAATCACACAGACAACAAAATTATTAGTCTAAACTTTAACTATTAGTAGAGTCGATTCCAAGTCACCGCGAGGGTTGCCATTGTCATCATTTACAAATGTTTTCAATTGTTTTCAATTATATGTCTAGGAGATTTTATACTTTAGAAATATTTTGAATGCTATTTAAACTTTCTTAATATTTTCCTTAGTGTGTAAAACCTTTGAAATATTTACAATGTGGAACAGAATACTTCTAAAGGTTTGTAAATAATGGTAACAGCATTTTGCCATTATTTACCATTTTCTACCATTTTTTGTAATATTGGGTCAGTGGGCTAGGAAGATTTTAAGCAATTCACACATCCTTGCAAAGTATGGTTGGGTGTCATGTCAATGGCCTACCACAAAGGACCCACCAGTACCCATCAGTGAAATCTAAAAATATACCAGGCAGACAAAAGGGGCTAACTTTTATGGGGCAATAAATTAATTCTACCATTTGGCAAAGTTTACCATTTTTTGTAAATATTTCTAAAAGTGAAAGAATCCTGCAGATGTTTGAAAATTATTGTAAATAAAGAGATTTTTGTGTGGTCTCTTTCAAAATGTTTCCAAAGTATTCAAAGGAATTCAAATAGATTCAAAATTCCATATCGATTTTTTTTGGAAAAATTATAACTGTTGGGGGCTTACATATTCTTTTATTCAAAATAATTCAAACTTATTACAATTATTGTCTAAAAACCCTCGTGGTATCTCGGAATGGACTAACCAACACGGCAAATAATTGGGACATACCCAAATTTTGGACAGACTCAATCAGTCTTGTCAACAACAAAAAAATAGACCCGTTTACTTAGCAGATATTTCTGGGATGTGAAATTGAAGTCACATGACTGCAGCTATGGTTCATAAATTGCAATGGTGCAAGATAACCTGTGTCGTCCCCCGTCTCTGTTCAAGGTTAGACGGTGAGCTCGAAAAATTGAGTAAGTCCCATTTTAGTTGAAGTGTTGGTTAAATAAACTAAAGGTAGGTCTTCTTTTATCATGCCATTTACTAAGTGAACAATCATTTACATGTACATTTAACTAAACCCTCATGGCCTCAATGAAAAGTGGCCTGTACTGGGCCGATAAAGGCTCAAACACAGAATATACATGTACTTCAATCCATACTAATACTACAATTATAAGTGTACTGAACAAGTTATCTTTTAAATCAGAGTGACCAGTACTCAGACCATACTCGGCAATTCTGCAAAATTAGAGCACTTCGTATACCTGCATGCAAATGACAGGGGTGTTGCTCCTGTCACATTGGGTCTGTTGATGTCTGCACCGTTGTCCAACAGGCACAGGACTGTCTGTAAGGATGGGACAGTTAGGCTCCATTTACACTCAGTAAAATCTATTATGTGTATCAATAAGCATGTTCACATTCTGGGAATGCAGCGACAGGAGTCAAGCCACAGGTGAATGCCCCTGACTTGTGAACAGCACTTGTCTTTTGAAAATAATTTCATCAGGTTGGCAAAATATAGGGTATAGGAGAATTCCTTTTACACAACCAGTAGGTACTTACTTAACTAGCCTGCCTGCATTTTGATGCCTTCAGACACCTTCGTCAGAGCTTCTGTACTAGTCTCGACCATTGTCTTCATTTGTATAACTTTTTTTTTGTATGATTTTATGTTTCAGGGGCCTTCACCTCTGACATATTACCCATAATTCCCGTATTGCTGCACTTGTTCTCAGAACAGTTAACATGCTTATTTTCACATCAGTTTGAATACCTGTCAATTTGGTTGCATCTACACTTGCCTTGAAAGCCGCATACTTGATGCATTCGACACACTCAATTTGTCAATTCGGCTCTTAATGTGAAAGCTGGCACTTCATTGTATAAATTGGTGACATGGTCAGAGTCATCACAAAATCACAATAAACCAGGCAAGGAGAGCTGTCAAAATTGCAGTTGTGCAGACAAGAGAATTAGAAAACAAAAAGTAGTTAGTCACTTACTGACTTGTGTCCATTTTGGCACGCCACGTGTAGTGCTGTCTGTCCCTGTGCATCCTTAATATAAAAAGCACATTGTTAAATGTCTGTAGTTTTACCATCAAATTATATCATTTGTATTAATATTCAATTTACAGACCAGTATTGCAACCGGTGCAATGGCCGAGTGGTTAAAGTGTTCGCCTTGCATATGGTAGGTCGTGAGTTCGATCCCGGCCGAGTCATACCAAAGACTTTAAAAATGGTACATGCTGCTTTCTCTGCTTAGCACTCATCACTAATGAGGAAGAGTATGGAAGTTAAACACACATCACTACCAGCGGACCAGCCCCCCGCTGTAGTGACTTGCACAAATGTGTGGCCCACGGGCTTCGAAATGGAGATGGGCGCCACCCTACGCATCTTAGATTTATGGGCAAACTTTAGTATTGCTGAGTACCTCACCTCTACATCAACATTCTGTTTCCTGTCTCCCCCTTCCACGTCCCCATTCTCTCTCACATGCTGCAGTAGATCATGCAGCAGCTCAGTTCGACCGTTCACAGCCAGCCAGTGGATCTACAACACAGGGAGAAACTTTCACGCTGAAGACAAGATTTTTATTTTATTTTATTAGTCACATTTCTTTAAAGAGGATGAAACGGAAAGCAGACCCTGCTTATCGTGGTCTTCTCCTCTTGTACATAAACAAAATAAGGACACACATACATGGCTACAAAACGCTAAATATCAAAGTCATGAGATAATGATAACGGCATGAAATAAAACAACAAGAAATCAAATAACAAAGTGACGTGTAGCTGGTATACAAACTTAGAAGTAATCAAATAAGGTTATAAGTCAACTGAAACAACCTGTCTATTGAACACAAGACATAACTACATGAAAATAAACAAAGAATCAAATAACAGAGTGACAAGATTTCAAAATTTATACAATCATAGCCTGGCTACCATCTGGGTAGTTGGCTCCTATGTTCGCTTCCGCTTTGTAACCCATCTGGAGACCTGTATATTCCAACCTTTTGGTGGTTATGTCAGTCAATGAGCGGATTAAGCTAAGGGATGGGTTCTAGAGCGCTAGTTTGATGACAACAGCCCTCCCGCAAACAGATGGAGGGGGCGTTTCCGGTGTTGGAACGCTTTGAACGAACTCTAGAACCCATTCCTCAATTCGCTCATGTGTGGGACCAATCAGCGCCCCCATCCAAAATTTGGACCATTCCAGACGTTAGGATGGGTAAGGATCCCAGATGGAACTGCAGAGAAGCGACTGTATATAGTGTATAATGAATGTCAGAGCGAGAAGCAACTTAATATAATGTAGTGTACAATAAATGCCAAAGCGAACTACTTTCTTCATGGTAGCCAGGCTAATACAACCATGGATTAATCTTTTAAAATCACACTGAGCCATTCGGTTACTCAAACTGTATTGGTTATGGAGTAAGGTAGAAGGGAGAGGGTTAACTGACACACTTAGTCTAGTTGGATTGGGAATAGTTATTGACAGGATGATTCTGTCAACAGTAGAAAAAAAATCACTGTTGACAGGATGATCCACTCAGCAGTAGAAACATTTGTACTGTTGATGGTTGATAGGATCATTATATATTAAGGCCACACCAATTTAATTTGTTGGTTCTCAGATTTCCCGACCCATTATTTTCCGATTTGCAAAAAAAAGAAATTTAGTCCCAAGAAAAATAATATAGGTTTTGCTATTGCAGACCTTTAAAAAAAAAACATTCCAGGGGCACATATTGCTGATAAACCAACTAGAGCACTTATTTACAGCCACATAAGCAGAACAGTGGTATAAAATCAAAGGAAGAGATTCATTGGATAAATCATGCCATAAAAAACTGAATATTTGACTACTTTACCTTGTTTTTTGTGTTAAATAAGTTCACCACAGACTTTTTGCAAATTTTTTTTTTTTTTTTCGACCAACCGCCCCAATATTTTTCTGAAAAAATCCGAGAACCAAGAAATTAAATTGGTGTGGCCTAACAGTGAATTTATTTTTCTGTCAAAAGTGCAAGAATGTCTATTACTGAGGATAGAATTTTAGTAATCATTATGACATTATGGTACTTTTAAACCTCATCACTAATTAGAATGACAGAATGGCAAAATACTAAATTCAACCAAGACTTACTGTAGTTAGGCCTTCATTGTTGCGTATGTTCACATCTGCATTGTATTCTAGGAGCTTGGCAAGACATTTCTTCTGACTGAAAAATAGAGTGTAGGGATAAGATGAGCTGATTTCACACTAAATTCCACTGTTAATAGGTTGATAAATTCACAGAAGTACCATATGATCTTCAGTAGTGAAGATCCTGCACAGTACAAATACATGGCTGTTGAGGATAATTATTGATAAAGGTGCATGTTTTATGTAAGACACTCACCTGGCAGCCAGGTGCACAGATGTACAGTTTGACATGTCTTTCACAGGTGCATGTTTTATGTAAAGACACTCAGCTGGAAGCCAGGTGCACAGCTGTACAGTCTGACAAGATGTCTAACACAGGTGCATGTAAGACATTAGACACCCATTCCTGGCAGCCAGGTGCATAGCTGTACATCTTGACATGTCAGAAACAGCTGCATGTTTCATGTGAAGACACTCACCCATTCCTGGCAGCCAGGTGCAGAGCTGTACAGCCTGACATGTCAGAAACAGCTGCATGTGTTATGTAGAGACTAGTACCCATTTCTGGCAGCCAGGTGCACAGCTGTACAGCCTGACATGTCAGAAACAGCTGTATGTTTCATGTGAAGACACTCACCCATTCCTGGCAGCCAGGTGCAGAGCTGTACAGCCTGACATGTCAGAAACAGCTGCATGTGTTATGTAGAGACTAGTACCCATTTCTGGCAGCCAGGTGCACAGCTGTACAGCCTGACATGTCAGAAACAGCTGCATGTTTCATGAGAAGAAACTCACCCATTCCTGGCAGCCAGGTGCAGTGCTGTACAGCCTGACATGTCCTGGTAGTTGACATCAGCACCCTTCTTCAGTAGCAGTACCATGCATTCAAATGACCCGCAGCTGTAAGGGGAAGAACACAGAAAGCAGGGTTAGGTTCAACCTTGAGAGGAGGTGTCAGCAAATGCAGAGCTTGTCATGATGACACCCATATGTTCATGTAGCCAGGTGCATCATCAGAGCTTTGTCTATAATATGGTTACTTACAGGGGTGCTGCAACCTCATGCCCTAATAGTGCACCCAATTAACATAGAGAGGGAGGCAGATCCTCTGACAAGCATGGAATTGGAATTCTGATTGACCAGGATGCTACTAGGTCACATGTGGTCACAATCTTCAATTGTGACCTGTCTGACGGTAATTTTGCCCCTCTGACAGAGAGCCTTAGAATGCCCGATTGTAAATTATAAAAGTCTCTACCACCAATGAAGGGGGAACCCCCCTTCAACACCATACCCCTGCTTGGTCACTCTACTCCATTACAATGCTTCCTACTGCCAGTTTTTCCTAGAAAAAAACCCTGATCTTCAAAACTAATTACAGCTGATGCCCACCCCAAAATCTAACATGAGAAAAGCCTCAACAATGAAGCAGGGGAGGATGCTTACCTACAGTAAGATGAAGCCAGATTCACACACCACAAAAAAGGGAAAGCGATATCAATCAAGTTCAGCTCAGTAAAGAGCTGTCATTCTTCCACTGGTCATGACAGGGAATACATTAGCTATGTAGTACAGTAGTTTGAAGAGTATAGTACCAGGCAAATTCCCCTTATTAGGCTAAGCTCTTTTCAACAAGCAGAATAAACAGCAGATCATCCATTCTAACTACGACCCTTTCCAGTAAGTATGCATGTCAGGTGAACAACACAGTCGGAATCAAATTCAAAATTGCAGCTTCTAGTTGCAGAGGCAGGGCCGCTATACAATACCTACACAGAATTACAGTTACTACAGTATGTACATGATTGTATGACACACAGGAAATACAGTAGAAGCCGCTTTATTGCACAGCCTATTTGCTATCGTATTTTGTGCAATTATCCGGATGGTGCAATAATGCGAAGTTATCCAGCTGGACCACACTGGTTTGGGATTTTGGAATTCCGTGAAGTTAACAGAAGTGTGCGTTAATCCATTGTGCAGTTAACTGGCAACTGTACAGATAGAATATGACATACTTGGCAGCAATGTGGAGCAGGTTCCTCTGGGCCCGCCCAAAGGCATAGTTCACATCGAAACTGGAATTACTGATGAGCTCTGCAACAGATCTGTGTCAAATGGCAAAAATACAGCTCAAAAGTTGCAACGGTATACACATGCAGTTATGCATGAGACCTTGATAAAATATATCTAATTCGTTCATTCATTCATTCATTTGTACACCATGCAGTTACGCATGAGACCTTAATAAAATATGATTCATTCATTCATTCACTCATTCATTCAAATCATATAGTAAATTAATATGTCATACCTTTCTGCATGTCTCTTGAAGTTAAGATTCAAGATTTTCACTGACTGGTTACAGCCCTATGTTCTGACACCCTTATGTCCCAACGCCCCGTAACCCTAGCTCTATTATTATTACCCTAACCCTAGTCTGTGTAACACAAACTCCGCTGTCCAGGGGTGTAACTGGCCCCTCCCCGCATTCTAAGGGGCCGGCGGATGTTGGGCGGGCTGCTATAAGCGAGATTTAATCAGGCTACACAGCTCCAGAAGTGCCCGAAGTCTGCGAAGCGAGTAGAGGTATGGGATATAAGTATAACTGTCCCTGTACTGACCACCCTTAAGCGATGTGCTTCACCTGTGTTGGTTTGCGATGATCATCGGCATGAGAAGATATGCCGCCGTCTCGGGGTCGGCGGGCAGCTCCACCGCACGCGCGCTGCGTAAGGACCGTGTCAGCCGGTGGAGTCTCTCCATCGCACTCTCCATACTCTTCATCGAAACCTGGGCTATTCACTCTTCCTGCATGTCCAAACAAAGAAAACATCATATGGTCGGGCTAAACACCACAAACAACCAAAAACGACCCTAATAAGCAGTATATATGAGGCAACAACGTTATGTGACGCACTGGAGACAATACATCTATGAATTTACGTACACTGTATTCACCAATTATTTTGAGTTAGTCCGCTGGTTTTAAAATTGAGGCAATTCTTGGCCCCCTTGTTGGATCGCCCGTGCATGGGGAAGTTCCCGATACCTTTCTTGGCTCCAAATACGGCAGAGAGATAAAACTATGGAAGCTGTTGGTTCATAGATTATAGCATACTGCAATTCTATCAATGTCAACTTATAAAATTTGTATACTAAGTGTTTTTCAGCCTCAAATGCAAGAAAGCAAGATCCAACATGGTGGCCAAGAATTGCTTTAATCTTGAAACCGGACTAACTCAAAATAACTGGTGCATGAATACGTAGGACTTGCTGTGTTTTTTTAAAATTCATAAATGTATATTAAACAATGTCTCCGGAGTGTACACAAGGTCGTTGTCCCATATACACTGCATATTAGAGTCGTTTGTGGTCGTTTGTGGTGTTTAGGCAGACCCGGTGTCATATATATTTACGGCCATGTGGCGTGATGTATACACCAGATCTCTCGATCTCAAAAGTTAGGCAATGCGTAGTCTGGTCAGCATTATGAATATTCCACAGAATAAATCATACTATTATATAATCATTGCCAATATTTATAACCTCAGAGATTCTTGATGTAGCTGGCTAGGGTGAGCTTTCATGATAATCATGATGATCATCAAGAAAGTATGACTAAATAATAAGTTATTAGTCATCTTTTTTAGTCATCCTAACTCACCATATACTGTTTTATTCTATCCCATGACACTGCGACCAGAATTGCCGTATCGGAAGGCAGATAATTTAACATGAAACACTGGGAACCAGACAGCCAGATTTCGATATTTGAGAGAGGAAAACGTAACCTGATTTCCCCCCAAATCGATATTAGGGCGCTGGAATCATTTCCAAGCTTTTAAAATAAGGAAAAATCTGCATATTCCGCATTGTCCATCATTGCCTCTGGTTAACGTAATAGATAATATTTATGTATTTATTTTAGTATTTTTGCAATACTTCAACGCCAGATCAAGGAAGGAGGTTAAAAAAAACCCTCCCTGGTCAGACAAACCGCTATATAAAAGGACTCACCTGCTCAGGCCAGGCTCAGCGTCATGGAGCATTCATGATCCTCATGCAGTGAGTGAAAGCTGTCAGGTCACGAACTTTGACCTGCAGTTCATGAAAATATCTGCACTTTTAGACAGAACAGCTAGGAGTCGCTATTGACATGCGAACAGGTAACAAAATCTCATTGTAAGGTGGTAGCCTAAGGCCGATCTGAAGTAAGACATTGTAACGGCTGCTTGGCTGCCTTCTTGTTTTTTTTGTCTTTTTAATATCTCATTACGATTTATTTCTGCAATATTAAACACTATTAAATGGCGCGTGGATGCAATGATACTCAGTAAAGGTGTGTACATCTTCCTGTGTGAAAATCAACTCGCACCGGGCGGTTCGAACCGGTCCGAGGGCAGTCCACCTCGTCCGCCTACGTGAAAGGCGTCCGCCCCGCGAGGCTGCCCGTCCGCGCGCCGGGCGGTGAACCGTCATTAAGTGGTTCAGCACGTTCGGCAGTTCAGGACCGCCGGACGCTTCGGGCGCCGTAAAACACTTAGAAAAAAATTGCCGCTGCGTGGCCAAATTTTGTCTAAGTCCCTAAATTGTCGGAAGCCGTGCGACAGCGCCCCCTTCCGTACACTAAACGCAGCGACCAGAAGAGCGCTAAAGTCCGCAAGTGAGACTATTAGACATTGTTAGAGGCATACATTACGTCCAGTATTACGGGGCAACAGCCAGAGCGGGCGAACACTAATAGTAATAACGTTGTACTATCGCCTGAACAATACTATGAAAATAAAAAAGAGATATTTTTCTACCCTCAAATCTACAACTTTTCTTCTATATTAATATTTTGGCCGCGACTAATGAATGGGTGACGTATTTTCTTGTACATATTCGTTCATTAATATAGTCACCACGCACGGCTATCTGAAGTAAAGAGAGTAGCAAAACCAACTGATGGGTCTTCTAGTAAAGTTTACATACACTTATAAAATGCTGTTCATTTTCCAATTTCCAGCTTACAGTGTAGAGTTACCCTTTGAAAAATCTGCTCCGCTACTCAGCGCGGTTTTTTTTCTGCCTGTGCAGCGTTGCTCGGACAATCCCAGTTCCAGGCCGCATCAGCTGAAATGAATAGCGGGTTGATTGACATCCCGCCTGTGCGGCGCACGTGAGCCTTGGCGCCTTGGTGGTCTTCCCAACCACACATTGGCTGTTGCCATGGTGCAATGCTGGCGGCAGCCGTCTGATGTGTACAGTGTGGGACAATCTATTTACTGGCTAGCCAATCGCTACAATTTGTACGAAATGAGCCGGAGACGTCGATTTTTACTGCAAATAATGAGCCACATGATTGGTTGTAAGAAACTGCAACTGAAATCCTATGCCCCACTATCAAGTTTCTTGGAAATTCATCTGAGTATGGCGAGCCAAAACACGTTGTTCAACCACGTTCTTGAGCCCCCTGGTCGTCAATAAAACATACGCAGAAATGTGACAAACGGAGAAATTTTACGATAAATTCAAGTGATTCAGACAATGCCAAAATTGTCGCAGTTACCAAGGAGGTTAAAAATCAATACATCGCGTGACTTTTTGTGACATAATTCAAGTTGTGGGCCCTGTCCGAGTTTTTTGGACGGGAAAATACGTCTGGGAGAACTGCGACAAATGCCTGTTTATGGTCCCACCCGGGGCGGTCTAAAGAAGTCGGCTTGCTCTGACTTGCAGGAAAATATCGCAGTTTGGATTGTCCATCACCTCCATGTGGCGTTGAGTGCGCGGATCACACCTACATGTTTACCCTCTCGACGCACCAGTCTTTCTATCGTATCTCTTACACTATCCAATGCCGTGCATGCAGCATATAAAATCTTTATTGACACGACAAAAGTAAAGCGACTTTCGTAAGGTCTATAACTAAACAGACATATGAATATCTTTAGGTATGAATAAGTCATTGTTACGAAATCTGTTCTCATGAAGAATGAACATGTTTTTTTAGTCCTGTTTGTCTCTTTTTTCTCTAGCGATAAATGAGAAAAAAGTCTTAAACACGTAACAGCAGATACGAATAGTCACGCAGTGGCATGGTGAATTACAATTCAGCACTCCGTATTTCGTTTCTAAAACACACGAACGCTGTATTCTCCGCTCTGCTGCCGTGTTTGATTTGCTAACTACATTGCCCACGCCTATAGAATCGTTGTCTTCCAAGCGCAGTGTATCAAAGTACTATAAGAAGAATAAACGACAATACTATTGTAGTTCACCCTGGCACAAGTCTAAGATCACCGGTGCACCACACACCTCGGGATTGATCATGCTCGCACGGCGTTAAAACGGGCGGAGAAAAGTTACAGATATCTAGACCACCATTGCTCTCTGTAGAACTAATCTTTCTACCCTATGATTAAATAATTGTCTCTGGCGCTTTACAAATAGGACGACATTGAGTAGCGCTACGTTTCCACTGACTGTCATGGTACCAAGCGGCGATTCTGTCCAAATGTGCATTGATACGGGAGATGATGTTGAAAACGTATTTAACATCTTTAATGCCTTTCATGACGTCCGGCATTACCTAGTCTTGTGGACAATACCTAACATGATTTGTGAAGTGCAATATTTGAAATGTTTCTCACTTTCAAAAATTTCCACCAAAATTTGGAGTCGAAGCGCAGGCTGTGGCCGGAAAGGAACTTTTTTTGCGAGCAGTACCAGTTGGACCACCTGTTGGACGACCTGACTACCGGTAACTTTGCAGCGAGACTTCAATCGACTCTCTGAAAACGTGTTGAGTTTGACCAGTAATATTCCCCTTGAAATTATATGAAGAAAGTCAGACTAAAACAAGTACAGTGCTGTGTCACGCTGGAGTACGGTACCCAAAACAGTGCACGGGTAACGGTTAGCCGAACATCTAACGCCTCCATTTTACATAAATAATAAATGCTAAGATACCGCACTCTTAATCTTATATTGTTGTTAGAAGGGTTCACTACTTTATCATTTTGACCTGTACTTAGCTTGAAGAGCACAAACGTACAGTAAAGGTCGAAAATATGTTAGTCGAAGCGACGACTGGATCAAGAAAGATCAAGAAATGCATGGCTGCATCCAGCACGTCTATAATACAGAAGGAGAGACTATGCACTACCCGTGCGTCGCAAACTGATATACTGGGTTAGGGATGGTGACGCACAATCTGGGGGTCGATGGCATGTTCCTGGGACGCTTCATCCTTCGTAATATGATAGGGCAGGGAAAGGTCCTGGATCGGGCCAGGGACAGGCGGATCTCAGGACACGCCACAGTGCCTCCCGAACCGTTCTGAACGTTCGGACCGGCTATCAGGATTATTGTCAGCAGGGTGTCAAGTTTGAAAGATACTCCTGTCTGCCCCTGGGGATAACATGTGATTAAATAACTGCATTGCGCGTGCGTCGCGGTCATTTCAAATTGAAAATTCACCAGTAAACAGTTTCCTGATGTCCTGTGGTATTTTTCCGCTTTTTAGTCTTATACTAAGGCTAAATGTACATACTATTATGGATAAGTTGGAAGAGGTGTCGCGTGAGGGGTTTGTACGTTGTCGTTTCGGGTCAGGATGCATCAAAATGCCATGGAGAGATGGAAAAGGACTAGCAACACAAACAATTTGTGTGGAATTTACTTCTGGTGCCGTTCCAACCGACCTGCCGAAGATTCCGTGGAATACAAACAGACTGGAATACAAACATCCCTTCTTGTTCAAGACTGAACTGGTAAGAAATTGTTTTACATCGTTTAGCAGTGTTACCCAGTGTGTTGGATGTGAAAGAATCAATAGCACAGTCTCCTGGCTAACCTTAGAATCCATGTATTTTTACCGCACTTACTGGGACTCCTGGAGGGCTGTATTATGCACATGTTTTAGCGCCCATTTTCGTGAAAACACAGTGGTACGACGTAATTTTCACTTTTTGCATCAAGGAGGAAGTCATGTTACCACGCACCGTTGCATATTATATCAATAACGATGTAATTATGATCGTCTTACAATTTCCGTATACACCACTGATCGGAGGTAATTTTTAATTATTATTATATTAATCCATGACGAAGGTAACGAAGTTGTTTCCTCAATGTCCCGGGTTTGATAAAACCTCCCTAGTTGGGTCAACGTTCTTGGTCGGACATGTCGGAGCCAGGCGGATCTCTGGACACGCCACAGTAAATCCCAAACCGTCTGAACCGTTCGGGCGGGCTGTCGTGATTATTGTCAGCAGGGAGTCAAGCTTTAGAAACTCGCCTATCTGTCCCTGGGGATAAAACCTGTGAAATTCCAACGAAGTTGTTTTCTTATCTGTGCTTCAGTGGCGTATCTTCATGTACCATCGATGTTGTGTAACAATTAGACTAAATGCACAGACAGAACTAAATTGTGGACTAAGCGTAGTTTAACTAGGTCAGGTGTCCATGTCCATGCTTCGTATAGAGTAGAGAGAGAGAGAGTAAAGTACAACTACAACTGAAAAATATTAATATCAACGTTCCATAGAATTTTTTCTACTCACCATGGCATGACTTCCTCCTTCCTCCCAAGGACGTTGTATCCATGTCCTCACGAGCGGAATTTCCCCGACAACAATCCCCGTTTATATAGTTCCTCCTTACCAACTTTTCAAAAAACGTTTATTCACTTGTGCCGTAAGTCAAGATTTCGCCTGCTATTTACACAGTCTACCTTTGACGAGCGCTAGCATGAAAATCTATCAAAGTTTACGATGTGAAAGTTGAAACGTCTACGTAGGTTAACAATAATCCTCTAGGGCGATGTCTTTCGATCTCTATTCATTCAATCAACATTGTATAATAACACTCGTGGTACTTCTGAAGCCTTATGAATATCGTTGATTTTACAAAGGTTAATGAAATCACATGCACAATAACTATACACTAGAGACAAGCAGATTTTACATCCTATTTGCTTTGCTGAATAATCTAGTAGATTCTAGACTTCTAGTACGGCCTAAGCTCAAAGGTGCGGCCGGACGTTGGTGATTTTGCCACCCCTCCAGAAATTGGAGACCCCTTGTAGTGTGACATGTTGATTCCCGCCCTACGAATCGGTCTTACATATGGTAGGCGGCTGTCCCCGGAGACCAGTTCTGCTGGGATTAGGAAGGAAAGCTTTACGGAAACAGCGGCCAATCTTGTCAAAAGTCGCTTGTGCGCAAAAGTAAATTTACTGACGAAAGATTCCGATAATAATTGTACAGACGCTTTATAATACGGACAGCATGACACCCAGCGGAGATGGTTGCTAATTATGCTTTTGTCGGTCGCTACGCAATGATGGACAGCGGCACGCCTCCGTACTAAAGTTGCGCGCGGTGTGGGTGTGGCCTAGCCACTGGCTCGTAAATTGATATCTGGATCGTATATATTTTCCCGTCTTTGCTCGTGAAGAAAAAGTGAAGAAAAAGGCAAGAAACACAAAGGAAACGAGTGTAATGACGACATCATTCTTAGTGGTATTCCTTTCAATGGATGTGCAAACTGTGCCAAAAATTTAATAACACGTGGAAAGTAAAATAAACAACAAACAACGAGTTCAAAGACTACGTGTGCACGTGTCGGGCGGCTTTCTCAAAGGACCGGGAGGCTTCAATTGGGAGAGTTCAATTCACGTATGGGGGCCAGCACCTTTATCGAAACTAGTCTTATTTTAGACAAATAGATTCAGCTTTTGTGGCGCTAGATTTACAGATGTGCATTACCATTCAATACTTAGATACCACTTTGTTTCACCAATTAGATACGATGAACTTCAACACACACCAACAAAATGTTCGGCTTCTTCATAGGATCGCCTTCTTGTTTACGTTAAATGAAATGGGGTCAATGAACCCTCGCCGCCGCTGGGTGCATAACGTGCCTAGCAACGGTTGGTATGAATATATTAGGACATTCAATGGTGTTTACAAATGAATCTTCTCGATTATAAACTTGACTGTATATCATATATTTGATAGTGTATCCACCACATGTTTGGTAACCACACTTCAGTCGGACTGAAGACATCAGAAACCCAACTAACGTTTAGGAGCAACATGGTTTGTGCGGGCGATCAAATGCTTCCTGGGACTCCGCACGCACCAACGTCAATGTGAGTTACATTGGTTGTCTTGCGGCTGGTGCCATTCTGTAACTTCAAGCCCTCCGTCATAATGATACTGTGTATTATGTCTATAGGAGCGCTGGCGGCAGAGGGATGAATTGCATTTCAAATTCTTTCTATTTTGTAACGGCAGTCCGGCGGTTCAGACCGTCCGTACTATTTGGGCAGCAATTTCCACCTCACAACAGCTCGATTTTACGCATTTCACAGATGTTTGGGAGGTACAGTTTCCATGTAAATTGGTGGTTCGCGGTAGTCCGCAGACGTCCGAACCGGCGCCCCGCGGTGCTCTGCACGCCCCCAGACGGTTCGAATCGCTTTGTTGCTATGGGAACCGCCAGTTCGGCCGTCCGGCCCGGGCGGAGCCGTACCAGTTCGAAACGTTCGAACGGCCCGTTCCAGGCCGCCGCCCGAAAGCGTTCGAACCATGCCGTCCGGGACCAGTCCCGGACGTAGTCCGGACTAGTCCAAGCGGCCAATCTGGACCCTTTTTGGCAGTCCGAGCCGTTCTGCGAACGGTCGAGCGTCCGTCCGGTCCGACCAACCCGTCCGACCCCAGGACTATTGCATGGTTCGAACTGACCGTTCATGCCCGTTCGGACTAGTCCCGGACGGGCAAATTTTCACACAGGTTAGTTCTCGAATCAGAGGCTACTCTCAGTCCTAGTCTGAATCGGTGGCTGAATATTGGCTGCCAACTTCCGGTTAAGGAAGTTTACACGATTCAAGTTTCTCGCACGACTGAGTCTCAACTTACTCTCAACCTCCTAACTAACTTCCGACACTCTTACGACATTATTTCATGGGAATTAGCAAGACTTGATCTCTTAGACACTTTTGTCTGTGTGTGGATGGAGTCATGCTGAAGTTGTGGACCGTCCTGTGCGTTGTGGTGTTTTTCCCGGCGGCCGTGAACTTGGCCGGGTTTGTTGGTGCGAGGCAGATCGACACCACCCACTATCACGGTTATGTGGAGATGTCAGCACTCCTGCAGGACTATGCTAACAGGTAACACTGGAACATATGTTGTCATAATATTGTAATATATACTGGATTGGGGAGGGGGGTGTTTCCGACTATTAAAGGGTGCTGAATTTTTATTATCATTACCCTCTTTAAGGGAGGTCACGTCTTGGAGTATTGTAGTTAGTTATGCCCGTACGTTGGTTGCTATAACTCGCGAGGCCTTTGCAGCTGAGTTTGCTGCATTTGTATGTTGTTACTCTGTGACCGGTGGGTAACCGCAGTCGATAGAGAATTGTTGTTGGTGTATGGGTTTAATTAGCGTCAAAAAGCTATGCGAATTGGCTGATCAGCCTTTTTCTAGTGCTTAGTTTTGCTGCTGGTTTGTAATCGGCCGACGCGGGTTCGATCACGGGTGTCGGCATGTTTGTTTCTTTCAGTTCCTACTCGCCCGCTAATTTCTACATCATGTGGAAAAGGCAATGTGGTTTCAGCGTTAAGTTATCTGTTTTTTTTTTTTCAAGCAGGTAGGGTGGATTATATATTGGTGTTGTCGAATGTCTTGTCAGCTGTTACGGTAGATGAATCCCTAACAGATGTTCAACTCTGGCTTGCTTTTTAGGGCATTGTATTGGCCAGCACTAGTTTCATGATAAACAATAAAACATACTAACTTTGTTGTCAGCTATTCACAGCTGTCACTGTTGCGACTGTTTGGGGTAACTTGGTACAATGGTGTGCGTCCCAGGTATGCATTGTGAAGCCGTGTGGTTGTTTCCATTAGGTGTCGGTCTTTTGAGACTATGATTTTGCTGTTGAGGCCTACAGGATTGTGTTTTACATTTGGCAGTCAGCTTTCAAGTACTAAGTTTTTGGTTTAAGTTCATGTGATGCATTCTGTATATGATATAAACACAATGTTATACTCCACAAAAAACATCACAACCGACATGAACCATAATTTTGTCCAAAAAATATGTTACCTACGGTCACTCGTTTACCATTTTGTCTACTAGTAATAGCAGTATGCACACAATGATACATTTTTCCACCTTCAGTTTTTAATGCAATGTAATAATACATAGCAATTGAAACAAGGGGGTTAGCAGGCTAAAGCAGAACTTTAATTCTACGGTGACTCAAAAAGACCTCACCTGTAGTGTACTATAAATATATTAAATGTTATAATGCAAAGCACCTTATAGATGAAGATAACATAAATGACCACAGTGAAACTGTAGAGTGAAAACCATTAACATTAAATAGCCAACACAAATGTTTCAACATGTCATTTTATACATGATTTATGTTATAATAGGTCACCGAGATGTCCTTTTGAACATACTTCTTGTTTCTATTCAGTAAATTTGTGATTGTTACATTTATAAAAGTTAGACATCCAGGAAAGCAATGTTTTTAACAAGGAGTTTGTAGTAGAATAACCTCTTGGTTAAAACTCAAATTTAATCTCTACACTATGTACGTTACATTCGGAGATATAATACATACTCCAGCATTATTAGCAATGAGATAATAGTTTTCTTTATTCCACAGATATCCCCACATCACACAGTTGTCCAGCATAGGTCAGAGTGTTGAGGGGCGGGAACTCTGGGTCCTCAGAATCACAGACAACCCTGACCAGACTGAGGCCGGCGAGCCCGCGGTCAAACTCGTGGGGAACATGCACGGGAACGAGGCGATCAGCCGAGAGGTCCTGATCTTCCTAGCCCAGTATCTGTGTGAGAACTATCGTCATGACGACCAGGTGACGCAACTTGTGGATACCACTGACATCTACATCATGCCCAGTATGAATCCCGACGGATTTGAGAACGCGAGAGAGGGGCAATGTGGCGGCACGCTCGGACGGGAAAACGCCAACGGCGTGGACTTGAATCGTGACTTCCCGGATCAGTTCAGCTCGCAGGACTATCAGGACTCGCAGTTCGAACCTGAAACTGTCCACATGATGAAGTGGGTGATGGAGAACAAGTTTGTTCTTTCGGGGAACTTTCATGGCGGTGATTTGGTGGCGAGCTACCCGTTTGACGACTCGGCACGGCACGGGAACGGCATCTACAGCAGGGCACCTGATGATGACGTCTTCAAACACCTGGCGCATGTGTATGCAAATAATCACCTGACCATGCATAATAACAAGGGCTGTGATAGGTGGGAACACTTCAAGGATGGCATCACCAATGGGGCAAAGTGGTACGATGTGCCAGGTGGGTCGGAGGCTTTCTATATCTGTTACCTTTACTTAGAAGGTTATGTTTTTGTCAGTGTTTGTGTCTGTGACTGTGTGTATGTGTGCTGTATGTGCTGTGTGTGTGTGTGTGTGTGTGTGCTCATACGTGTGTGGTGTGTAAGTTTGCTTTGTGTGTGTCTGTCTGTGTCTCTGTGTCTGCTTGTGTGTGTACTGTGTGTATGTATGTATGTGTGTGTCTGTGTGTGTATGCTGTGCGTGTGTGTGTGTGTGTATGTGTGTGTGTATGCAACTTGTATGTGTAACTGTGTGTGCACATGTGTGATTTTTGAGGTGTAGATATCTCTTGAGTCAGAAAGTAAGTCGTGCAGTAGGTTAAGGTGCATTAGCACAATCATGATTAGAGTTTTCTTTCTTCTTTTTTCTGTCCTAGGTGGTATGCAGGATTTTAACTACCTGTACAGCAACTGTTTTGAGATCACCCTGGAGCTGTCCTGTTGTAAGTACCCCACAGCTGACCACCTGTCTGAGGAGTGGGACAACAACAGGCCGGCACTCCTGGCATATCTCACACAGGTACAGTAGACCAGAAGTACAACTCACACGTCTGGTGCTACAGTCTTGTACCTAAAGAAATTTTAGGTACAGGTACACAGGTTTAGGTACTGGTTGAGACCCTTACCTGTACCTACAAATGTACATGTACATGTAAACGAGTTTTATCAATTATCTGTAAGTTATGAAATAATGTAGTCAACTGTCTTTTTTAGTGAGAAATTGTCATCTTTGTATGAGGATTTAGATATTTGAACCTTTAAACAAAGTTTTCTTCTTCAACTGCATGATTATCACAATTGTCATCTTTGATTTGGAATTTACGTATCTTTAGTCTCAAACAGTGGCGCTCTATATATGACTATAGTGATTTGTTTGTTTAGGTACAGGTACAGGTACACAGACAGATGTTTAGGTCCGGACCTGTTTCTAAATAATTTTATAGGTACAGTACAGGGTTAGGTTCACAGCCCTAACAGGCGCAGATAGAATAAAAACAATTACTTGCACCAAAAAGACTGCACAACCAAATACAAAAAGGTAGTTCAAACCATTATTTGCATATGCGGGAACATAGGTATACCAAAAATGCTCCTGCTACCCATACAAGCAATGGTGGCTCTTTCTTGAGCGATCAAATTGATTTGTGTTCCAAACATGTAAAATGGAAATTGATAGTTTTAGTTCACATACAAAAGATACAAAATATTGTTTGCTCCCTGTTGAATTTGTTTGAGCACAGAAATGCTTCATTTTGAGTGAAAATTTGTGCCACTTACAAGCGGACATATTTCTACTGGTCAGGTATCACTATGGATAAAAGCAACAGTGCAAGTCTGGTCTGAAACTATGTGCACTGCTACTACTAGTGTGATGCCGAGAAAAGTTTTTTTTTTTATCAATTTACTTTGTAATCTGCCTTAAATCATGTTAATGCATAAAGATTTTTTATAGGTCTTCTATGATTAGATTTTGCATGAAAATCTTTCAAACTGCAATATCGCGGAATTTTATTGATGTAATTTTGTATGTAACATGAAAAAAAATTCAAGCACTGTTATATGATATAATCCCCTGAAATTAAGTCCTTACATGTTATCCCTTGTCCATGTTACCAGGTACACCAGGGTGTGCAGGGATTTGTGGTCCGGTCCGACAGCGGGCAGGGGATGGAGGACGCCACCATTACCGTGCAGGGGATCGACCACAACGTGACCACAGCCGGGCATGGCGACTTCTGGAGACTGCTGGTTCCTGGAACGTACACCATCACTGCCTCTAAACAGGGGTAGCGTAACTTTTAATTTTTTTCTATTTGCTTTTGGACAGATAAGGACAATGTGGCACTGCATATAAGTATTTAAACTTATATTAACAGTGCCACATACACGGTACATACAGAAGATAAAAATACTTCCCCGACCGAATTCAGGTACCCATGTTTACACCTGGGTGAAGTGAGGAAGGTCGTGTAAAGTGCCTTTCCCAAGGGCACAACGTTGGGGGTACGGCGGGGATCGAACCAGGGCCTATAGATTCCGAGATGAACATGCTACCAGTTACGCCACGCCCCAACGCCACTAAATTTGTTTTTGATGGCTGTGACTCTTCTTAGATAGGGAACCTCCATATACTAATGTCCTATCCAGTGAGGGGCATCCTTATATTAGACAAAGCTAGTTACTCAAATTACACCTGTGTCAATTGAGGAAATCAGTTTGAAGAGCCTTTCCCAAAAAGGGAACAACATTGGGATTCAAAGTCTGAGTATTTGTCTACTTCCAAGTTTTGAATCAACAATGACCAACATGCAATGTTGTTCCTTGACAGGTTCGTGAGTGAAACCTTTACAGACGTAACAGTGGACGCTGACCAAGCTACGGAGCTGAACTTCACCCTACATGCTGTGGGAGGTCAGAAAACCCCACCCCTCAGTACCCCCACCCCACACAGGACACCCCCCACCCTGACCACATTACGCACCATGATTATGTGGAAATGAAAAACTTTCTGACAAAGGTGAGTATATGTCAACAAAAGTTAGACATCCATGTAATAACTAAAGGTTTTCCTGAAAAGTAGTTCAACAAGCAGCTGGATATACTATCATACCTACTAGTAGTTGCCTGAGTAACTGCTGTTTGGCATAACAAGGTGCACATGACTTTATCTTTGGTCTGATAGAGCAGAATTCTGTCCTAGAATCTTGGAGGATTTTGCAAAATTCTGAAGAATTCTGCTGGTCCCCAGAGACATCTGGTTTTGATTTCAACCCACATATTCATTAAAAAAATGCAAATGTATGTCATGTTGGTTTACTTTCAAAGGTTTTATGGACTATGGAGTAAAAAACTCACTTGTCCTATCGGGCAAGTACATAAAAATTTACTGGATCGGACAAATTTGTTTTCACTTCCAGCAATGAAATTCTTTTTTACTAGCTGTACTAGCTTCAGTCTGTATACTAGAGAATGTTAGTTTATGAATTACCACCCAGTTTGTTTGCCACACTGTAGATGTCCAGGACCTACCCAGAGATCACCCACATGTACAGCATTGGTCAGTCTGTGGAGCTGACTCATTCATAAACAATTATACTGGAGACTGTTAGTTTATGAATGAGCCTTTACCATTTCTGTGTGTTATGCCCTGCTGTAGATGTCCAAGACGTACCCAGAGATCACCCACATGTACAGCATTGGTCAGTCTGTGGAGACTTATAAACAACAGTTACTAATATAATATAATATACTGGAGGCTATTAGTTGATGAATGAGTCATAACTGTGCCCCTGTGTGTTTGCCCTGCTTTAGATGTCCAGGACCTACCCAGAGATCACCCACATGGTCAGTCTGTGGAGACTTATTCATAAACAACAGTTACTAATATAATATTTTTATAGGAAGCTATTAGTTGATGAATGAGTCATAACTGTGCCCCTGTGTGTTTGCCACACTGTAGATGTCCAGGACCTACCCAGAGATCACCCACATGTACAGCATTGGTCAGTCTGTGGAGGGGAGGGACCTGCTGGTCATGGAGATATCAGACCAGCCCGGGGTCCATCAACCAGGTCAGCACTAAGGGACCCACTCACACTCACTGTCTATTCTCATCCATTGTACAGCACTAAATCATGGGACTCACTCACACTCACTAGTTAGGGCTCGAAATACCTGCATATGCAGGTTAGTGCAGGTAAACTTGGAGCTGTGCAGGTATTTTTGATGTCTACCTCAGGGCTTTAGCCAGCTCAAATTTTTTTTCCGTCAGGCAATTACAATCGTCGCGAAAACCGCGAAAATTAATTAGAAGGACTGAACTGAGACATTGAAAAATGGGTTTTAATGAGATTATCGTATGCGAAAGGGCACCGACACACATTGTCAACAATCATAACAATAGCAAAACAAACAGTGTGTGGCTTTTACGGCCGTGGACGGCGTCCCCAAGCCGCCTGTAGCTTCCACCAAGGATTTTTATCCGTCAAGGTTGATGGATTGGTTTTAAATTTTTTCCGTCAGACGCAGCAAATTTCCGTCAATTGAAGGAAAAACGGACGCTGGCTAGAGCCCTGGTCTACCTGCACCTAACCTGCACTGGTCCATGTACTGGGTTTTATACATAAATGTCCTATGATGTAGTTGAATGTACATGTATATGGATTTTTATTAGCTGCATTGTCTGTCACCACCTATAAAGTATACAAGAAAAAGATAGCAATGGTTCCTGAACAATTTTAGTATGATCCATCCTTCCTAAATTCAGAGTGGTTTAATAGGTAAAATTTGTCTGGTGCAGGTAATTTTCAATGTTACCTGCACCAGTGCAGGTATGCAGAAAAAAGTATTTCGAGCCCTGATAGTACTGTCTACTGTAGACTGTCATCCATTGTACCTCATCTTGTGAAAGTTGGAAGTGCTTAGTACACATATTTGTAGATCGTGACGTGTAAAGTTCATGTCTTCAAAACTCAACATTTCCTGACTACATTCGAATCAGCTGTAACAGTTTAAGAACATACGGCAACTATAAAATATACACCCCTTTTAATTGATGTTATTGAACTTTTTATAAAATTTGTGTAGCCTATAATACTAGTATTAGTAGTAATAGGATTCGGATTAAAAACACCCTAATCTACTTAATGATATAGTGTAGTATACTCTCTTTATACCCTGGTGCTTGACCGAATGTGATAGATGAGACTAAATGATTATTTAATACTAACAATGTACATGTATATGTATTGTACTAAGTTCTCGTAAATAACTTCAATCATCAGGTTGGCAATTATTTTGTAATAAGGTTCTTTAGGCACAACCAGGGAGTACTTACTTCCAACGTTTCGATGTCAGACACCATCATCAGGGTTAGAATGGCTGGTTCTGCCTCTTGCTGCTACTTATAGCCGATGTAGGCGGCGCTGCAGCAGCAAGAATGCCGTCCCAAACGTGGCTCAGTTTGTATCCCCCCTCATATCATTAGGTATAAGTAGCAGTGAG
Organism: Branchiostoma floridae x Branchiostoma belcheri; assembly: GCA_019207045.1. Classification (NCBI taxonomy): domain Eukaryota; kingdom Metazoa; phylum Chordata; class Leptocardii; order Amphioxiformes; family Branchiostomatidae; genus Branchiostoma; species Branchiostoma floridae x Branchiostoma belcheri. The sequence goes on from CM033036.1 coordinate 20,699,822, forward strand.
AAGCAGAACCAGCAACTTTAACCCTGATGATGGTGTCTGACAGACACCAAAATGTTGGAAGTACATTTGGTTATGCCTAAAGAACCTATTAGTAGCAATATATTGTACTAAGTGTGAAACTTTTTATTTGTTGACTCCAGGTGAACCAGAGTTTAAGTACATCGGGAACATGCATGGTAACGAGGTTGTTGGTCGTGAGGTGCTGTTGCAGCTGATAGAGCTGCTGTGTGAGAACTATGGGAAGGACGATGACCTGACACGACTGGTGAACACCACCCGGATCCACATCCTGCCATCCATGAACCCTGATGGGTATGAGGTGGCTCAGGAAGGTAAGACAATTGAAGCTGGAGATAGAATTAGACACTCAGGAGGAAGATGAAGTTCCATGTGACCTACCCAAACTTGCATACGTGTGAATTCCTTTGTCAAATTTCTGAAATTTCATATTTGTTCTTTGGTGCATACATTTGTAAGGAGGGATTAATGATTGCATTTTGAAACCACAATTTCCAAAAAAATATTGGAAACGTTGCAGTCTTTTTTTCTTTTTGATGATGATGACTGACACTATCAATGTTAACAGAAGGAGCCATTCCCCCTAACTTACAGTCTATACTTGCAGTGTATGTTTGTCTGAGATATGTTTCACTCCTTTTGATTGGCCAATGCCTGCATTTCCCTCTGGTTTTGATTTGCCGATGCAAATTCTGACTAATCAGAAGGAGCAATACACAACGGGCTGGCCGGAATCTGATGCGTAACGGCATCATAACCAACATGGAATCGGGCCTTCTGATTGGTCTGCAGCACCTGTTTTTATTTTAAAAACCATTTGTAGCATCATTATACTGTTTTTCCACACAATGCAATCCACCATTTATACGAGATAGCTTTATTGCACAACAATTGTACGGGGTACAAAGTATGGCATCTACATATCTAACTAATACAGAAGTTGTAGTATGGGATGGGTACTATGACAGCAGCCCAGAGCAAAAAATTGGATGGTACTTATATGAAAATGTTGAGAAAGGTGTATAATGTTTCATGGAGAGACTGTTTAACCAACAAGCAACTATACGGCCCACTCCCAGCCATTTCATCTGTGGTGAGGCAGCGCCGGCTCGCCCTGGCAGGGCACGTGGTTCGTGGGAACGAGCCTGCAGGGAGACTAATGGACTGGCTGCCAGAAGGAAGGCGCAGAGTTGGCCGACCATACATTACCTTAAAGACAATGATAGAAAGAGACATTGGACTGTCAGGGTCAAGTTTAGTGTCTGCCATGAAGGACAGATCATACTGGAAAACTTGTGCTTTGGACTGTGCCTCACCGGTGTAAAGCCGGATGAATTATGTATGTATGTATGTAGTATGGGATAAGTTTCTTACAGTCGTTGGTGGCTTTTACAATCATTGGAGGAGTTTCTAATGTCTAAACTTTCTTTGATATATTTTTCTATATCTGTCATGCAGGGATTGTCACATGTCATGATGTATTTGAATTTTTACTTGGTTCAGCCTAAGGCCAAGATTCTTATAATGGTTATTTATAATTTTATGATCAAGATAGCAATTGTTTGTTTGTTTGTCCAGGGGATGTTCGGGGTATCACTGGACGAACCAACGCCCATGGAGTTGACCTTAACCGCAACTTCCCCGACCAGTACTTTGGTGAGGAGGAACTTGAACCTGAGACGATGGCCGTTATGGAGTGGGCAAAACGAGTCCCCTTTGTCCTGTCTGGCAGCCTGCATGGAGGCAACCTGGTCGCTGACTATCCGTTTGACGACTCACGGAAGAAGGGCCATGCTGTGTACAGTAAATCTCCTGATGATGCAGTCTTCCAACAGCTGGCTAGAACGTACTCCCTTGTATGTATAACGGATGCTTTTGTTACCATTCACTGTTCTATCCAGCTTGAATTTGCCATGGATTTTGATTGGAAATCTTGTGAAGGTTTGATGATGCTTTGGGGGGGGGGGGCACAGGGGGGCGGCGGTTGGTTCCAGGGCAGCAAAATTCCGTCAAAAGACGGAAGGACAAATGCTGGATACATGTAGAACTCTTTTACTGTATCAATAACCAATGATTGTTAAAGTTCAACTTAATCGTAATCGTCACTGAGAAGGTTATTTTTTCTAGTTCTGCTTTTTGGGTGTTTGTAGCACTAGCTATGGGTAGATTGTCATGAAATGCAGCAAACATATCAGAGTTGAACAAGTTTTTTAAAGATTCAACAGTAAAGGGATGCTTACACTTGTACATAATATTCAAATCTGCACTGTGGCATCGTGTTTCATGAGTAAAAATTTTTAGGGAAGAAGTTGTTTTGTTTTTCTTCTTTAATCCCCTGTTGTGCATCCTAGTTATTGAAAAAAGAAAACTTTGTTGGCTGCATACTTCACCATTAGGCAAAAACGTCAATACAGATCTGATATGGACTCAAATTGTGAAATTATAGCCCTAATAAGATGGTTCAGGAAGAATTGTTGAGTTTGCTCATATGAGAACAGTTGTAAATACAATCTTGCAGGCACACCCCACCATGCACAATGGCCACCCCTGTGATGACATCAAACCAGATGAGTACTTTCAGGACGGAATCACCAATGGGGGAGCCTGGTACAATGTACCTGGTAGGTACTTACATTTTCCTAGCCTGGCTACCATCCAGATAGTAGTTCGCTCCTATGTTCACTTCTGCTACCCGTCTGGATATCTGCACATTTGAAGTATTTGGCGGTAACGCCAGTTATTGAGCAAATCAAGGAATAGGTTCTTAAGCACTTGTTCTATTACAACAGGCCCTCACGCAAGCGGACGGAGGGCTTGTCAGGCATTAGAACTTCAGTCTGTTCGAACGATCACTTGAACTCATTCCATAATTCATAATTTAAATGCGTACTAGTGCCTACGTCCAAAATTTAGACAATTCCAGACGTAAAAGTGGTCAGGGTTCCCAGTTAGAACAGCAGAGAAGCGATATATACAGCATATAATGAATGTCATAGCTAGAAGTGACTCACAGTATAAAGTACATCACATAATGAACGACGGAGTGAACTATTTTTTTATGGTACCCAAGCTAAAACTTTCCAGGATATGTCCATTAAGGTTAATAAGTAGTAGACATCCAGTTAATAAGATAATTTATGCCAAATAGCTGTCACTCACAAGCAACTGGATATAGATTCTAGAAATGGTCAGATATTTCAGATAGTATCCACTGGCCTTTATAATGACACTGGGCAAGATCTGTTGAAGGGCCTTTTTGTACTAAATCCTTAACCATCAAACTGACCTCATATACATATCAATTTTTAATTTTGATTTAAAAACAAGACCCTGTTTAGTTTCACCAACTTAAAAGAAAAGTAGTGGATTACTACCATTGCCGTCTAAAACATTTGACTGTTTCCAAAATCATACCCAGTTGCTTGTCAAAGATTAACTACATACGGTGCACTTTCTCAGATCACGTAGGTTGCCTTACTAGCTCTAGCATTGCCTAATGTGAATGTTCTGCATTATCTGAATGCTCTGCATTATCTTTCTGATAAACTTGGGAATTGTTACTATGTACTTGGACTTTATAGCTGTCCGTAAAAAAACGGTAATAAAAAAAAATGATACCGGACCAGGTATAATATTTGCTGGACTCTTCTCAATAAACCAGGTCCAGAATTATTCTTTGGACTGTTTCTTTAACCAGTATCGGACCGTACAAGTGTCATGCAATGATCTATGCGAACAAACTGAAAATGTTCAGAAAAAGCTTTTTGTTTTGAACTCCAGGTGTAATGCAGGACTGGGACTACGTGAACACCAATGACTTTGAAGTTGCCATTGAACTTGGCTGTGTGAAGTTTCCATACGGCGAGGACCTTCCTGAGTACTGGCAGGCAAATAAGGAGGCTTTGGTGGAATACATCAAACAAGTATGCCTATTATGAATGGGACTGCACATCCTTCCTTTTTTCAATTTTTATTCATTATAATTATATTTGTTTTGCTTTTCTCTAACCATAGGAGGTATCATGAAACATGTTCCTTGTGAAGTTGACATTTCAAGGCAGCCATACACAAACACATACATAGCAAACTTATATAACAGATTAAGATATTGATACAAAAATAAACCATTTTAACATCTATGAAATCAGTAAGTAGCAACAGAGAAAATAGTTTAATCCCCTGTCCATGGTGCTGACTGTGTTTCCCTGTCCCTGGTGCTGACTGTGTTTTCCTGTCCCTGGTGCTGACTGTGTTTCACTGTCCCTGGTACTGAGTATGTTTCCCTGTCCCTGGTGCTGACTGTGTTTCCCTGTCCCTGGTGCTGACTGTTTTTCCCTGTCCCTGGTGCTGATTATGTTTCCTTGTCCCTGGTGCTGACTGTGTTTCCCTGTCCCTGGTGCTGACTGTGTTTCCTTTTCCCTGGTGCTGACTGTGTTCCCCTGTCCCTGGTGCTGACTGTGTTTCCTTGTCCCTGGTGCTGACTCTGTTTTCCCTGCCCCTGATGCTGACTGTGTTTCCCTGTCCCTAGTGCTGACTGTGTTCCCCTGTTCCTGGTGCTGACTGTGTTTCCCTGTCCCTGGTGCTGACCATGTTTTCCCTGCCCCTGGTGCTGACTCTGTTTTCCCTGCCCCTGATGCTGACTGTGTTTCCCTGTCCCTGGTGCTGACTGTGTTTCCCTGTCCCTAGTGCTGACTGTGTTTCCCTGTCCCTGGTGCTGGCCATGTTTCCCTGTCCCTGGTGCTGGCCATGTTTCCCTGTCCCAGGTGCTGACTGTGTTTCCCTGTCCCTGGTGCTGACTGTGTTTCCCTGTCCCTGGTGCTGGCCATGTTTCCCTGTCCCTAGTGCTGACTGTGTTTCCCTGTCCCTGGTGCTGGCCGTGTTTCCCTGTCCCAGGTGCTGACTGTGTTCCCTGTCCCTGGTGCTGACTGTGTTTCACTGTCCCTGGTGCTGGCTGTGTTTCCCTGTCCCAGGTGCTGACTGTGTTTGCCTGTCCCTGGTGCTGACTGTGTTTCCTTGTCCCTGGTGCTGGCTGTGTTTCCCTACCCTGGTGCTGACTGTGTTTCTCTGTCCTTGGTGCTGACTTTGTTTCCCTGTCCCTGGTGCTGACTCTGTTTTCCCTGTCCCTGGTGCTGGCTGTGTTTCCGGGCCCCTGGTGCTGACTGCGTTTCCCTGTCCCTGGTGCTGACTGTGTTTCCCTGTCCCTGGTGCTGACTGTGTTTCCCTGTCCCTGGTGCTGGCTGTGTTTCCCTACCCCTGGTGCTGACTGTATTTCTCTGTCCTTGGTGCTGACTTTGTTTCCCTGTCCCTGGTGCTGACTCTGTTTTCACTGTCCCTGGTGCTGGCTGTGTTTCCGGGCCCCTGGTGCTGACTGTGTTTCCCTGTCCCTGGTGCTGACTTTGTTTCCCTGTCCCTGGTGCTGACTCTGTTTTCCCTATCCCTGGTGCTGGCTGTGTTTCCCTGCCCCTGGTGCTGGCTGTGTTTTCAGGCCCCTGGTGCTGACTGTTTTCCCCTGTCCTTAAAGCTGACTGTTTTTTCCTGTCCCTAGTGCTGACTGTGTTTCCCTGTCACAGAGTAGACCTGTAGCAGGGCAATTGATATTGACACATTCACATGATAATGATTAGTATTGTAATGTAATAAATAATGAAAGGCAGCCTTTTTTTCTTTCTAAAAGAAGTGTTTTTTGTGGTCAGGTTCACAAGGGTGTGAAAGGGTTTGTCGTGACTAATGATGGCAGTGGGATCTCCAATGCCTCCATCACGGTCCATGGAATCAACCACACCGTGACGTCTGCAGCTGGCGGAGATTACTGGAGACTGCTTGTCCCTGGAACGTACCAAGTCACGGCCGCAGCACAGGGGTGAGGAATATTGCTGTATTCTTGTTATCTCCAAACAGATCCTACGGTAGCATAAGATACGGTATCAAAAGCTGCCAGAGGAGTGAAGCTGGCCTAGGAGTGTGTTTCACTACAAGGCAAATGAACACCCTTTGGCTGCATTGTCTCTATGTAAAATGTTTTTGTTCTTAACCAATCTCATCTAAAACTTGCTATAGGTGGTGTAATTTGAGCTGTAAAAGTCTAAGACATTGCTTCCTTTTTTTTATTACAGTAACCGATGATGAGCTTTTGTGGTGAATGTATGAAATTCGTGCCAACATGCAATTTTACAAATGTAACCAGAAAAAAGGACTTCTAAGATAGAACAAGTAGTAACAACTTGGAGTGGGTTTTTTCCTAATAATTGGTTTCTTGGTAAACAGAATAGGTTTAACTGTTTTCTTAAGCCATGCATTACTGTAACACTCTGAAAAAGTATGTCCCCTACATTGTCTCTTTAATACAGATATCAAAGTGTCACTCAAGAACTGACTGTAGGGGATGGTGATGCAACCACAGTGAATTTTACACTTCAGTCCTGGAATGAAGAAAATGACTACGGTCTACCAAACGAACCGAGCTACATCACAAACGAGGATCTTGTCGAAACTGTCAAGCAATATTTAGAAGAACATGAAGGAATCATTAGGATTGAAGAAACGCCAGACAACAATGTCGTTGATGTTGAGATATTTGGAAAACTGGCCAGGAGGAAAAGGGATGATGATGATGTCACCAGGGTTCAGCCACACGTGGCTCTGATTGGTGGACTCAATGGGGATGAACCAATAGGAAGAGAGATCCTCACCAGGCTGATTAGGCATCTTGTAGAAGGTAAGGTTTCAGATAACATGCACCTGTCTTAAAGTGTGTCACCAAAGTCAACATTTCCTTATTACAATCAGAAGAAAACATTATCATTCAAATGAATGAAGAAACATTAAGACATTAATATACACCTTCAAGTTGGTGTTTAATAATTGTAAATTGAGTCTTACAAATCACTCTGACTTCTAGTTTGTAATTCCTGCCTCTAGGTTATCAAGTAACGTGATGGTAACTCTTACCCATGATGTCATAGTAAAGAAGGCAGTCGATTTGGTACCTGGCAAAATTTTTGTAGAAAAGCAAACATCATGAACATTGATATGCAATTGTATGTATGATAATTATGCACTCTTTGCTTCAAAATACAATGTTTTGGGCAAAATGTGGTACCAGGTTCAGAATCAGATGCTGCTGTGTTTTTTTATGACATAATGCCATTGGGTGGAAATAAGGCTTAAAAGAAACAATAAAAGTCATGTATTACCCTGATGACATACAGTCGTTGAAACGTTGGCTCTTAATTTGACTTAAAAAATGTGGTTATGAATTAAAACAACTTCTTTCCAAATCTTGCAAGTGGCAGAAATCCTAGAAATGTCATCAGGACTTCAAACATGAAATTACCAATTCAGAATGTTCATGCCTTGGCTGTTATACACAGGTTATGACAGAGATGACAGGATAAAGAGTTTAGTAGACAACACCCACATCCATGTGCTGGCAGCTGTGGACCTGTCCTCCTTCAGCAAGGCTGTGGAGGGAGACTGTGCAGGGGAACACTACACAGGGACACGGATCGGTGATGCCTTTACACTGGACTCACATGCACAGGTAAGAGGGGAACACTACACAGGGACACGGATCGGAGACTACTTTACACTGGACTCACGTGCACAGGTACATGTACAAACTTTTAAGTCTTCAGCTATTTGATCACATTGACAGAATACAGAAAAACAACAGGGGGGCACTACACAGGAACAAGGATCGGTAACCACTTTACACTGGACTCACATGCACAAGTACATGTACAAAGTCTTCAGCTATTTGATCGCATTGACAGAATACAGAAAGAGGAACACTATATATGCACAAGGACAAGGATCAGTAACCACTTTACACTGCACATGTACATGATTGTACAAAGTCTACGTTGTCATTGACAATACAGAAAAAAAACAAATTGAAGAGTATATTGCTTGCATAAGGCAGCCTCTAGTGTTCAAGACGCAATTGATACAAGGGAAATTTCAGTGCATGCAACAAAGCCGTACAAGGCAGTGTCGTATGCCAGAACTAGTCTCCATTTTGCTTTTTATCCCATCCTTGTTCAATCTATAGCCCTATTAGCAAGCAGCAAGTACCTCAGCCATGTTTATGAAACAAGCTCAGCAGATAAAACAGCAAACAAAAAAAAACAAAAAAGTACAGAGAGCTGGAAGGTATATTTACTGGTAAACAGGTCAGACGGCAGTGTTTAGAGTAAATTTCGAAACACAGAAGAATTTAACTATGACCCTGACCTTTGGCGACAAGCCTTTACACAAAATCCTGAGGATAAACATCACTCTCACTGGTAACTGTTGGTAAACTAAGAATTCCTCCCTTACACATGTATGTGTTGGATAGCTCGCTCAGAGTCAGAGAGATGATTTGAGATTCTTTTTCAAAAAGGAGGAATAATAATTATTTTGTCTTGTCTGCAGCAAGTTTCAGACGGCCATAGACAATCCGCAAATAATTTCATCATGTTGGTAGAATATAGGATATATTTGTACACAACCAGGATGTACATACTTTGGCCATATTTGGGATTGTGTTCTGGTTGCAAAAGCGCCATCTAGTCAAAATCTCTGAAGGAAAGTTTTTAATAGGCATGGGAACGTCATCAAAATAAGTACCACATACTGGTTGTGTATAAGAATTCTCCTAGTATATGGGTCATAGACATTCTTTAACAGCACTTTCTTGTCTCTTCTCTGTCCTCTCCCAGTTCCCTCAGATAGCCACAGTAAAACAGTGGTTTGAGAAGCACGAGTTTGACCTGGCTCTAAGTCTGGAGGCAGGTGGGCTGGTGGTGAGGTATCCCCTGGACTATCCCCAGGAAGGTCTGCTCATAGCTGATGGGGCCACCACACAGGATGATCTACTCTTCAAGGAGATAGCAGCAGAGTATGCAGACAGCAACCCAACATTGCGTGCAGGTAGGTTTGAAAAGTGTAATATCACTCCAACCACTCATTTGGAAGTGCAGTGTAGATGCATATTATACAAGGTGGTGTATTCTGTATCGCCCAAGGTACATATAGAATACAACACGGTGTATTCCGTATCACCCGAGGTACCAGCCTGACCGTGGGTTGGATGGCCCGACGGCCCATGTTTTGATGCGAAATGCACCAGAACAAATTTGGTGCCCTCGAACAAAAAGTGTTGCAACAGCAATGTTCCAACGTCCGAATCAGGTATCTGTGCCACACTCGGCCCGCTCGAAATGGTTCTATTTACCTGTGTGATACGCCTTTCGAACCTGTGCGATACGGAAGTTATGGCCCGGGCCGGAACACCAGTATCGAACATTTTCGCGTATGGTAAGGCATAGGTATGAAATAACATCCGATATCACCCGATGTACCAGCCCGATTGCTGGTAGGAACGCCCAAACGGACCTGCGAGAGGGCTGGGACTGAGGGGTTGGGGAATACTCAAGTCATATTCTTTTCATGTCAGATATTACCAACTCGGAAAAACACAATTTTGATAATATGCAAATGTGCCAGAAGTTAAGAAAATTGGAACAACTGTACAGTAATTGCAACTTCCAAGTCACCATACAATAACTCACATGGTCCAAAACATTTTTTGGGCCCAGGAAATTTGACATAAAATGTAGTTGGTACAGTGAGCTGTCACAACAATGTAAAATTTTGCAAATGAGGTCTAAATTTTGCATAATTATTTGATACATACATGGAACAAAAACACACCTGCTAATCTGAAAAGCTGCAAGTGGTCCCAAGCCTTAATGTACATGTAAGTCATGTACCACTTTTTAATATAAAAGCTACATATAGTCATGCAGAGCATCTGAAAGTTTGTATAATATTAAATAACATGATTTACACATTGAGAGCTATGTTCTTTGCAGGTACACCTTGCAACAATGAAACATTCCACCAAGGCGTCAGCATCGGAGCCTCTTTTAAGGAGACAAAAGACACCTTACTGGACTATGCTTACATTGAGGAGCATGTTCCCATGGTAAGCAATTTCACCGTAAATAAGGAACTGTTTGGTAAGATGCTGGGTGCAGCACAAAATGGATATTATTTACTGACTAAACTTGATCTAGCCAACACTCCAAATCACAACTTAAAGTTTGCAATTGTGCAACTTGAATTATAGGGCATTAAATGACAAAAGAGGCATTACATTGCATGAACAGGGCTCGAAATACTGGGTGCATGTGCACCAGGGTGCACCCAAAATTGGAGCTGTGCCCAATTTTTTTTTCAGTGGGTGCACAGGGTGGACCCAAATATTTTCTTAGGTTTATGTACATATGTATCATGTAAAGATATCAAAGTATACTAGACTACTAGTATTAGCTATACATCATATTCTTGACATCTAAATGTTAGAAAGATGATAGAAATGTCTGTCATGGTACTTCTTTAAGAATTTGATAGCTTGTAACTAAGTTTTGTTTTAATTTTGGCTGACATTCTACTTAAATTTAAGTGGTGCACCCAAAAATTTTTTGCTGCACCCAATTTTTTTAAAGAATTTCGAGCCCTGATGATAGTAGGCTTTTTATAGCTCAAAGTCTGAGATTTGGGGTTTAAATCCATTGATATGCCACCAATCTTGTGAAATGATTTTACATGATTATTCTCACTTTGCTCAGATGGAAATGAGCTTCAGTCAGGGCCATCTCTTCGATAGGACATTCAATGGAAGTCTTTGATTAACCTTGAGCATGTTAAATAACATGCCACAATTATGGAAAGTAGGGGCCCCTCCTGGTGTGAGTGGTCCAAAACCTACAGTCCTATGGATGCACTATGGGCAATTACTCACAGTAGTTCATATGGAGGTCATTTGAGTTGAGGCTGAATAGCAACTGTTGTAGGCTATTGTGATTTAGCCCAGCCTAGTCCATACATGTAAGCTCCTTGCGATTCAACTGCTGGCTTGGAAAAGAGATCATGGTAGTCGGCCCACCCAAAAATATTTGATATGTTTTCCTACTTTGTAGCTTGCTGCCCATGTCTCTTGCTGTAAGTATCCAGAGAAGGAAGATGTCCCCAAGATTTGGAGAGAAAACTTAGAACCACTTCTGGGATTCCTGAGCCAAGCCAGACAAGGTACCGGAAAGAGATTTTTGAAGCATTATTTTGTCATTTTTTCATGTACTTAAATGCAGAAATATTCCTCGTGGTTTTATGTCACAGTGGTTTTTGCAGTGGTTGCTTTATCGTAAACTCAAAACTTTTGCAAAAATTTTTGTTCTGTTTGCACCTACACTGTATTCCCTTGTCTAAAATTCCTCTCTAGTTGGAAAATTCCTCACTCCTGTACCCTTCGAAAGCTCAGTTCAATAGTAGAAACTCTGGGAAAGAAGAGGACATACTCCCTGTGTGTATATATGTTATCCATTAGGTTTCACATGTGTGTCCTTCAGTCACACATTAAAAATCAGAATAGAAAAGTGTCCCAGTGTGTGTACTGTATGACTGAGCTCTGCGAGGGCACTTAACAAATGTGCCTGTGTTCCAGGTGTCCATGCTGTGGTGAGAGACCACGAAGGGAACCCTGTATCAGGCGCCTGGATGTTTACAGAGGGCGACCCACGGAATGTGTCTGTGGACCCGGAGAAGGGCACCTTCAAGATGCTGCCCTCAGGACAACATAGGCTACGGGTCGAGGCACTGGTAAGAAGTTAAATGCATCATTTTATATCTTTGTCATTAAATCATATGTCATGATTTATTTCTGCCAGTTCCAAGTATTGTATCATTGTCAATAAATGATGAAAGAAAGAAAGTCACTGCAGCATAAGCTAGGCAAAGTCAGGGTTTGAACTTTTTTTTTTAGGGTTTTCCCAAAATTTGGCTCATACAAGCTAGAAACCCATTGCAATATCAGAACCATTGGAAAGATGCAGCTGCTGTACTCTAGCCTGGGTACCATCCAGGTACATGTTTTTCTGTCCTATGTTCGCTTCCTGGCAGGACAGTTTGCTGACATTGCTGTTTAGCAAGTGCACCTTTGTAACGGGGAATACAGCAAACATTGACCACATGCACCAGTAACCAAGTATAAGGGCCAGTGCACACTCATGTAGTAACCATTTTCCCATAATGCACAGAATACTTATTCAAGCCCTGAGTTGTATACTTTTTTATATTTACCCTGAAGTACACAGAAGGGAAACATTGTTTTGCTTTGTTTCTACTTATTCTTCTGTTCCAAACAAATAAGGTCAATCAGACCTTTCACCAGAGAGCTGTCACCATCAAATTAGCATACACCCAATTTAATTAGCACGTGGCAGGACAGAGCTGTATATTGTTATTGCTCACACATGTTAGTTTTTAGTCTTAAATCAATTTGCACTAAGTATCCGAATGAGAGCTCATCTGTGTTGGTAAATTCCATATTGAAAAAGTTTAAACTTTGTTCCAACACAAAGAAGGGACTCACCATAAATTTTCGGCCGAACACTCCGACCTTCATCAGATGAATGATTCGCTGCACTAATCCGGAAGTCGTCGGATGACGTCAGGTAGCAGCGAATCATAAATGGCGGGAAGGCGAAACCTGCCACCATCACGGTTCAACGAGGGTTGATGTGCCCTAATGTTGATAGCCTCCTTGACACCCCTCACGAACCAATCCAGTGATGTTGGTAGGTTTCGCTTTCCCGCCATTTATGATTCGCTGCTACCTGACGTCATCCAACAACCTCAGGATTAGTGCAGCGAATCATTTCATCTGAAGAAGGTCGGAGTGCTCGACCGAAAATTTATGGTGAGTCCCTTCTTTGTGTTGGAACAAAGTTTAAACTTTTTCAATAATTTGCACTAAGGATGTTTTGGTATTTCTCCATCTTCAGGGTTTCTCCAGTGAGACAAAGCAGGTTGATGTTAAGGATGGACAGACTGAGGAGCTGGACTTTGTCATGGTGAGGGAAGAAACCCTGAGTTACCACGGGTATGAAGACATGCAGCAGATGTTGACTGACCTGGCAAAACAATACCCCAAAATAACAAAGTTGTACAGGTAATGTTTAATGTTACATCTGACAAGTTTGTACTTAAGATAAGGTAGAAGATGATTCAATGCAATTCATCATAGATTGTATAATGTATGAATAATTTCTTTTTTTACATTGAAATTCCCAATGACAAATTTAGTACCTCAAGTAAGAATGGAGGTAGTGTTTTTCCTAAGTTGTCTGATTGTATATATCTAAACTGTGAGCCTCTGGTTTGATTACAATTATGATATTTGGGATGTGAATATGAAGTTTAGGGTCAATTTTGGGCCCTCTGTTTTACCTTGATACTGCATGTCTTTGTAAACTAAATGAGCTATTTTTTTTTAATCAGGCCTTAATTGATCTTAATTAAAAAATTCCAATGTTTTTTCATGGGGAAATTATGGTTTCCTAGTGCGATGACTAATCTAGTCTATTATACCACATGTTTTATGTTCGCAGTTTTTGCAGTGGCCACTTCAACACGACCTAAAAACCGCCACAACATTTTTCCATGATAGTATGAGACTGCAATCTTTGCCACTACCGCAAACTTAAAACCACAGCGAACACTTCATTTTTCCACTACTGCGATAGTAAATCCCCGCAAACTTAAGTGCATTAACTTTTTACAGTACCCAACATATTCAAATACAATTCAATCTCTACAACTGGATAAAAACGGATATTTACTTCCGGACGTTTCGAGTGACATCCATCACTCTTCTTCAGCAAAAGCAGAATGAACTAATCAGAACAATTCAATACCAGTACATCTAACTACAAAAACTGGTTTAACCACTAAATTGTTAGGATCATATGCAAAGGTTACACAAATGTAAATCATGTTAGGTTACACAAATGTAAATCATGTTAGCATAGTTCCTATGGTCAGACAACACCATAGGAAAAAACTATTGTACCCAACATATAAAGTCATAACAGTTAACTATCATATGATATTTGTCCCACTGCAGTATTGGTGAGACAGTGAACTTCCGTCGCCTCTGGGTTCTGGAAATCAGTAAGACCCCAGGCACCCACCGGCCAGGTCAGCCCGAGGTCAAGTTTGTTGGGAATCTCCATGGTAACGAGGTGGTGGGGCGTGAGCTGCTGCTGGCCTTCATCGACCACCTGTGCAGCAGCTATGGCTACGATGATGATGTCACCAAGGTCAGTCAGTCAGCTATGTCAGAGTTGGACAAGTCAGTGTTCTTGCCAGGCCTTTTCAGCAAAGGGGGCCCCTATGCTGTGATTTGGGCCCCTATGCTGATAACTCCAGGACCTGTTATTCATGGAAAGTTCACCATCATGGGACAATAAGTTGCATATCAATTCATAATGTACAGTAATTTGTCTGAAGCTCTTTTATGGTCTCCGTGCATTGGTCAGTCCTGACCATGGTAAAATTGTAGTTCACATTCACCCTTTACATTCTGTGATCTTTTTTTTTTGCTCATTTTCCTAAATAGTCACCTTCACTGCATTCCAAACATCCTCATAGTATAGGGTGCACCAGTGAAAGTTTTAGTCAATAAGTCAATAATAGAATCAGTAATAAATACGACCAGGATCCACATTTAACACACATTGAATGTGCATGTCAAGTGGTAAATGAATTAGATAAGTATACTAACTATTTAAGTAAAAGGCACTTTGTACTTACTTGTAACATATGCTTGTTAGTTAAAGGTGTACAAAGCTGTGCTTAGATTATGCAAATGTCAAACTCATTTGCATAATCAAACCATTCCATGAGAGTTTTAGTCAATAAGGCCACACCAATTTTATTTGTTGTTTCTCGGATTTTCCAGCCTTGAAAAAAAAAAAATATTTTCAAATTGATGGCCTCACCTGGACAATGGAAAAATATGAAGCTGCTTGGCCTAGTAAAGCTACAAATTTTAGGTGAAGAATCCAGAAAAAAAAAAAAAATTTCGGAAAGGATTTCAATTCAAAATTAGAAAATCTGAAAACTCTTACTTCTTAAACCTGTTATAATTATTTCTGCTGTGTAACATGACTTTTTTCAAAAGTTTTTTTTTTTTAATTTTTTTTCCACCAACCAACACAATTTTTTTTTGAAACAATCCGAGAAACAACAAATAAAATTGGTGTGGCCTAAGTGTTTCTCCCCTTACTACAGCTGATAGATATGACCAGGATCCACATCCTCCCCAGTCTGAACCCAGATGGTGCCACCTGCAGTACCGAGGGAACCTGTGAGGGGGACACGTGCAGGGGCAACTCCAACAATGTAGACCTCAACACCAATTTCCCATGTAGGTTCACATTACACATTGTACATAGCACAACCTAGATTTCCCATGTAGGTTCAAATTACACATTGTACATGGCTGCACACTAACTGTACATAGCGCAAATTTCCCATGTAGGTTCAAATTACACATTGTACATGTACACTACAGTACATAGCACAAATTTCACATTGTACATAATGCAATACATGTACTTGTATGTACTACATTTCACTTTACACATTGTACATAACAGAAATTTCCTACAAGTATGTCTAGGTTTACATTACACAATGTTATTACTATCATACAATGTATTGTACATAACACACATTTCTCATGTTGATTCACATTGCACAAATTCACCATGTACAATGTACATGTCATGTGGTAGATTATACTATTTAATTTATACTAAATGTTAGTAAAAGGCACTTCATACCAACTTGCTGAAACTTGATTACACTTATCAGTTCTTAACCTACCAGTTAGATTTGTATAATTTTTTTTTCCAGTACATGATACTGTAAATTTATTCAATTTTGCGGGGATTTAATTTCGGGGTAGCGGGTAAAAGAACTTTTCGCGGTAGATTTAAGATTGCAGTTGTAACACCATCAACTGCAGTCTAATACCATAATAGAAAAATGTTCGCTGTGGTTTTAAGTTCATGGTGAAGTGGTCACCGCAAAATATGAACATTAATCCCCGCAAACAGTAATTGAATATTTCTGTCTTATTATCTGAATTGCACCACTTGTACTGGACAGGTAGCATAACCCTTGAATGTCTATTTCCAGCTGGTGGCAAAAACGTGAGTTCTGCACCCTTGCAGCCGGAGACCCAAGCCATCATGGGCTGGATGGA
This sequence comes from Branchiostoma floridae x Branchiostoma belcheri, assembly GCA_019207045.1. NCBI lineage: Eukaryota > Metazoa > Chordata > Leptocardii > Amphioxiformes > Branchiostomatidae > Branchiostoma > Branchiostoma floridae x Branchiostoma belcheri. The sequence goes on from CM033036.1 coordinate 20,715,936, forward strand.
TGACCACCCGTTTGTCCTGTCTGTGTCCCTGTTCGCTGGACATCTGGTGGCCTCCTATCCTTATGACCGTCCCTCCAAAACAGGTCTGGAAAGTGTTCAGATTTATGGTTTTGCTCCTTCTTTGCTGTTATTGCTGAAACATTTAGTTGTTCTACATTGTATCTGCTGATGTCAGTATATGTAACTCTAGAACAATTGCTCGATAAGATCTGTCACGATTCTTCAGCATCAAGAGAAGGAACTGGAAGAACAAATCAGATACAAAGTACATCTAACGGGTAAAACTGTTGAACATGTCATAGTCAGTAACTTGTAAAGATGTATAAATGTCACATTCTCAATTGAAGAGACATCCAATGGCGTCAGCAAACCGCATCTTGTCAGTTCTCTTCTATGTCAACTGTCACCATCAGTTCCTGACCGCCCTGCTTATAGATATTGTATGAGCTTACCCTTATATATGCGAGATCCCTTTTGAAAAATCGAAGGCCTATTCTCTAATTGGCTGACAGCTGGTTTGTGGCGACGCCCACAGGAACTGATGGTGACGGTTGAGATAGCAGAGTACAGACAAGAGGCAGTTTGATTGGCGCTGTTGGATGTCTCTGCATAGGAGAATGTGTATGCAATGTGACGTATATGTTAGAAACTGTTAGTTGTTCTATGTGCTGATGTCTGTGATTGTTGGTAGGATCTGACCAGCCCAGCCTCACACCAGATGATGATGTCTTCCAAAACCTGGCTGCTGCATATGCAAACAGACATCCCACAATGCATCTGGGGTCCAGTTCACCTTGTCCAGGTAAATATCACATTGATTTAAATATTTGATTATTCAGACAAAGCAACATTCGTAATGGCCTATACAATAAAAAAATTCACAATATTGAGATCATTTGTCTGTAAGAAAGACACTTATTGCTGACTGTGTTTCCCTGTCCCTGGTGCTTACTGTGTTTCCCTGTCCCTGGTGCTGACTGTGTTTCCCTGTCCGTGGTGCTGACCATGTTTCCTTGTCCCTGGTGCTGACTGTGTTTCCCTGTCCCTGGTGCTGACTGTGTTTCCATGTCCCTAGTGCTGACTGTGTTTCCCTGTCCCTGGTGCTGACCATGTTTCCTTGTCCCTGGTGCTGACTGTGTTTCCCTGTCCCTGGTGCTGACTGTGTTTCCCTGTCCCTGGTGCTGACTGTGTTTCCCTGTCCCTGGTGCTGACTGTGTTTCCCTGTCCGTGGTGCTGACTGTGTTTCCCTGTCCGTGGTGCTGACTGTGTTTCCCTGTCCCTGGTGCTGACTGTGTTTCCCTGTCCCTGGTCCTTATTGTGTTTCCCTGTCCCTGGTGCTGACTGTGTTTCCATGTCCCTAGTGCTGACTGTGTTTCCCTGTCCCTGGTGCTGACCATGTTTCCTTGTCCCTGGTGCTGACTGTGTTTCCCTGTCCCTGGTGCTGACTGTGTTTCCCTGTCCCTGGTGCTGACTGTGTTTCCCTGTCCCTGGTGCTGGCTGTGTTTCCCTGTCCCTGGTGCTGAATGTGTTTCCCTGTCCCTGGTGCTGACCATGTTTCCTTGTCCCTGGTGCTGGCCGTGTTTCCCTGTCCCTGGTGCTGACTGTGTTTCCCTGTCCCTGGTGCTGGCTGTGTTCCCCTGTCCCTGGTGCTGACTGTGTTTCCCTGTCCCTGGTGCTGGCCATGTTTCCCTGTCCCTGGTGCTGACTGTGTTTCCCTGTCCCTGGTGCTGACAGTATTTCCCTGTCCCTGGTGCTGACTGTGTTTCCCTGTCCCTGGTGCTGACAGTGTTTCCCTGTCCTTGGTGCTGACTGTGTTTCCCTGTCCCTAGTGCTGACTGTGTTTCCCTGTCCCTGGTGCTGACAGTATTTCCCTGTCCCTGGTGCTGACTGTGTTTCCCTGTCCCTGGTGCTGACTGTGTTTCCCTGTCCCTGGTGCTGACTGTGTTTCCCTGTCCCTGGTGATTACTGTGTTTCCCTGTCCCATGTGGTGACTGTGTTTTCCTGCCCCTCGTCCTGACTGTGTTTCCCTGTCCCTGGTGCTGACTGTGTTTCCCTGTCCCTGGCACTGACTGTGTTTCCCTGTCCCTGGTCCTTATTGTGTTTCCCTGTCCCTGGTGCTGACTGTGTTTCCATGTCCCTAGTGCTGACTGTGTTTCCCTGTCCCTGGTGCTGACCATGTTTCCTTGTCCCTGGTGCTGACTGTGTTTCCCTGTCCCTGGTGCTGACTGTGTTTCCCTGTCCCTGGTGCTGACTGTGTTTCCCTGTCCCTGGTGCTGACTGTATTTCCCTGTCCCTGGTGCTGACTGTGTTTCCTTTTCCCTGGTGCTGACTGTGTTTTCGTGTCCCTGGTGCTGACTGTGTTTCCCTGTCCCTGTTGCTGACTGTGTTTTCCTGTCCCGGGTGCTGACTGTTTCTCTGTCTCTGGTGCTGACTATGTTTCCCTGTGCTTGGTGCTAACTATGTTTTTTTCTGTCCCTGGTGCTGACTGTGTTCCCTGTCATTAATGCTTACTCTGTTTTACTGTCCTTGATAAAAATTGTTATGTCTAGGACTATGTATAACCCTTTGAGTACATGTTTCTACACAGGTGAAGCATTTTCTGATGGCATTACTAATGGGGCAAAGATTGATTCCCATGGAGGCAGTATGCAAGTAAGTAAACATTAACCATTCCAAGCAGTAAGGCAGTCTTTTTCTTACTGTAAACATGTGTACTTTGTGTGCGAGTTTATTTCTATTTGCTGTTTCTGTTGCACACAATAGGGATTGGTTTTCTGTATCAAAGTTTAACTTAAAATTTAAAAAACTGTAAAATTCAGCACAGAGGTGAACTTTAATTCGTAGTACAGTAACAGTAACTGTAAAATACAGCACATGCAGAGATTGGACTTACCTAAATTTTGACTGTCCAACTCCAGTCTTTGTTATGACAAGTAATCATCATTCCATTGCCTCTGTGATACCAATTATGCAGATAGGGCCTGTGACTTTGTGACCAGTAAATTATAAGTTACATCTCTGTGTAGTCGTTTTGCCTCTTATGATCTACTGTTCACCAAGTCACATGTTCTATGCTGAGAACTTTGCCATGATATTTTAGAAATGAAAATTTAGGCAGTAGTGTAAGTCTTGTCTTGTAGATGTCTAAGTAACTCAGTAACAACAGACTCTCATGTAGAAGAAGAATAATAAACACGTGTGAATAGGTCTCTATCTTGGTCATGTGGAATCTACCAATCGTCCAAAGGGGGGTGACAGGCTGTACATTGGAATGTTACAGTAGTTCTGATTTTTGTTTTGTGAATTGTTACACCTCTAGGACTACAACTACAATGCCCACAGCTGTATGGAGATTGCAGTGTGGGTGAGCTGCTGTAAGTACCCCTTCTCTAGTGAGCTGGACCAGCTGTGGAGGGACAACAGGGAGTCACTCATGGACATGCTCAGACAGGTGCACCATTCCTCACTAGAACTTTGTTGCAGGGTTGTAGCCAGCACCCGTGCTTCCGTCCTTTGACGGAATTTTGCAGCTGGGGACGGAATTTTTTTTTGCCCATTCTGTCCTCTGTCAGCAAAATTTAACCCTCAAAATGCAGGAAATAATGTTTTAGAGGGTCTAGATTTCAAACTTTTCCTTTGGACCATGCCCCCGGGAGCCCCTAGGAATGCTGCGGCAAAGCCATTCAAAATTGAGGGGACAGAAAATGATTTGGGGCTGGCTACAACCCTGCTTTGTTGTCTTGTTGATTAAGCATAATCTTTGATACATAAATAGTGTCATCAGTTTAGGAAGTCACTGCACTGAATAACACTGAATTTTCTCGCTTGTCAGTCATTTTAATGTATGTGAAAATATAACAAGTGGGCAAACCATTCTCTCTCTCTCTCTCTCTGGTCATTTTTACAGAAGAGGACAGAGGGGACATCTTTAATATGACAGTATTTACTCCATTTAATTGAGTGTTTGCTCCATTGGATAAACCTCTGGCTTTGAGTCTATTAGTTTTTTTCCAATTTAACAGTTTGTCTTTTTAAGTCAAACTGATATTAGATTGATGTTGTGGTATCATGTAATAGAGAAACAGAGCGACAATTAAAACACAGATGGTTAGATTTTGATGTGTATTGATTATGTGATTATTGGTACAATAACATATACTGTTTATTACCTTACTACAGGTGCACACAGGTGTGAAAGGCTTTGTTCGCACCAAGGATGGGACTGCTGTCCCCGGGGCTTCCATAACTGTGGGTGGGCGGGGCTCAGTGGTTGTCACGGCAACAGATGGAGACTACTGGAGGCTGCTGGCACCAGGAGAGTACGTCATCAGGGCAGACATGGAGGGATATGAGCAGGTAATCTGTCAAGTACCATGCATATCCCTGTGGCACAAGGGGTAATATACAAGTTATTGTACTCACCCAGAAATAAGAAGCACAGCTTAAATTTCAAGGCACAACTTATAGTATAAAGCCTGCTTTCAATATCCTCTAAATTTTAACTTTTCAAGCAAAGTCTCCTTGAAAATCAGTACTTAACAAAGGTAAGTAATTGTGATCAGATGTGTGCCGTTAAGTCTCTAAAGACATTGTCAAAATTTTTGACAAGGATTCTCTTCATACTTCAAGCAGAAAGATGTGGGTGTCTGACTTTCAGCAGCGCAAGTTGACCCGCACACATCAGGCAAAGCAATGGTCACAATGATTTAAAATTGTTTTCTGTTGCTACGTACGAGGGGTGAGCAATAAGTTCTCAGCCTCACCCAGAAATGATGATCAAAATTCAGATTTCAAAGCATAGATGTCAAGCATTAAGTCTTATGAATGTCAGTGTACTAAATTAGTACACTGACATTCATAAGACTTAATGCTTGACATCTATGCTTTGAAATCTGAGTTTTGATCATCATTTCTGGGTGAGGCTGAGGACTTATTGCTCACCCCTCGTACGTAGCAACAGATGTGTCCTACGTAGCAACAGATGTGTCCTACATAGCAGACTTTTATTTCCACACGGGACTCTTTAACCATAGCCAAAGCTTTAGGGCTGATGTAAATCAATGTTTTACCATGCTTTACCAAAGGCCATATACAACCCACCTCACATAAAGGAGTGAAAATACATAATATTAGATATTCATAGGGCTTGCTTAAAGTTGCTGGTGAATTTTAGTGGCTCAAACGACCCTAAATTAATTTTTTTTTTTCTTTGTCTTCTTTAGGGTGAAAGAAAGGTGATAGTTACAGAAGGAGATGCAAAGGAGGTTGATTTTGTCCTCAGTAAGAAGTACCAAATCTTTGGTATGTCTCCTATCATCATCATCATTGCCACAGGTGGGTTTTGTATTATGTACTACAATGTAGGTGGAAACTTTTTATTCTAGGCATAATAATGTTAGTGGTCAGAAAGGTTGGCCAAATGAAAATAAAACACAGAGAGTAGGGTTTACCAAAGAATATATTCTTCTTTTTTATTGAACGGATTCAGATGCAACTTGAGACATTATTATTGTCTCAAGTTGACATGATTTTTAGATCTGGGCACTATTTGTACATAATATGACATTATATGACCCTACTCAAGACTGGCTTTCCTGGCTGGAATTCCAGCGCCTTACCCAAGGCTTTTGTCTGGCTGGATTTCCAGCAGCTTCCATTTGACTTCTACTCTGGCTGGAAATCCAGCGGTCCAGAGCAAGATTGCTTCTTTGGCTGGAATTCCAGCAGTCCAGAACAAGACTGCCAGCCTGGCTGGAAATCCAGCGGCACTGTTTAAGACTGCATCCCTGGCTGGATTTCCAGCGGCCCTGTTCAACACTGCCAGCCTCGCTGGAAATCCAGCGGCACTGTTTAACACTGCCTCCCTGGCTGGATTTCCAGCGGCCCTGTTCAACACTGCCAGCCTCGCTGGAAATCCAGCGGCACTGTTTAACACTGCCTCCCTGGCTGGAAATCCAGCGGCACTGTTTAACACTGCCTCCCTGGCTGGATTTCCAGCGGCCTTGTTCAACACTGCCAGCCTCGCTGGAAATCCAGCGGCACTGTTTAACACTGCCTCCCTGGCTGGAAATCCAGCGGCACTGTTTAACACTGCTTCCCTCGCTGGATTTCCAGCGGCACTGTTTAACACTGCCTCCCTCGCTGTGTTTCCAGCGGCCTGTTCAACACTGCCTCCTTGGCTGGAAATTCAGCGACACTGTTCCACACTGCCTCCCTGGCTGGATTTCCAGTGGCCCTGTTCAACACTGCCAGCCTCGCTGGAAATCCAGCGGCACAGTTCAACACTGGCTCCCTCGCTGGATTCCCAGCGGCACAGTTCAACACTGCCTCCCTCGCTGGATTTCCAGCGGCACTGTTCAACACTACCTCCCTGGCTGGAAATCCAGCAGCCCTGTTCAACACTGCCTCCCTCGCTGGAAATCCAGCGGCACAGTTCAACACTGCCTCCCTCGCTGGATTTCCAGCGGCACTGTTCAACACTGCCTCCCTGGCTGGAAATCCAGCGGCCCTGTTCAACACTGCCTCACTCGCTGGATTTCCAGCGGCACTGTTTAACACTGCCTCCCTTGCTGAATTTCCAGCGGCCCTGTTCAACAATGCCAGCCTCGCTGGAATTCCATCGGCCCTGTTCAACACTGCACTAAAGCACTAGGTATACTTCTTACCTAGTGCTTTATTCGGTACCTTATATATACACGATGGCTGAATTTTGACGATGGCTGAATTTATTCTAATATAGTACTTTTATAATAGAAATATATTTGTATATGTGTCAACAGTAAATGTCAACAGTAAGTACGCAAGACCGTCTTAGACATCCCTCGTCTTGCGGTCACAGAACATCCCGCAATAATCCGCAGAACTTGTAACAAGTTATGCAAGATGCCAAAAGCCTTCCGCAGAGATCCACAAATTCCTACGATTTCTCAATAAACAGCTCACAAAATACAATCTATGATGATACTCATTGGTAGCTGAGTGTACGAGACTATGACTGTTGCATAGTATGAAAAGCTACAAATAAAATAATCCGGCGTTAAAAAACTATGTCAGCATTTTTTCCAAGTCATTCCGGAACACATAATATGGCAAAATGTTCAAGAACGCCAGCGTCTGCAAGTGTTAATGTCAGTGGCTGCATGTGTAAATAAACATCCGGATCCCGTCAGCAGCACAACTTTTCTATAGCATAGGTACAAACTGCAATTTGATTTGAAAAAATTAGAAAGAACAACATTTGCCCTGGAGCAAAGAAAGCATATTTAGATCCATGGCCATTCCCATTCGCAAATGTACTGTTCTATATTAATCTTTGGCATAAATTGTTTATCCAACAACATCATCCCACTCCGATTTTCAAAGTGGATGTTTAAAAGTTGCCCCTCATACAAGAGTGGACTGAATCACTCTTCCAGAACACCCCATCTATGTACTGGTCTATGTGACCCCTTTCCCATATAGTTCAAAGCTATCCTTATACCAAATTCTATATCAGTTGACTATTTCATGACAAAGGAAGCAAAAAAATACATTTTTGAACCAAAATCGCAAAAAAATCTGAAATCTAACTATTTTTGAAGTGATGTAAATGTGATGCAAAAGTGTAAATGGAGTCCTGTGGGCACATACGTTCTGTATGCATCCTCATGCCAAATCTCAGGTCCTTTGGTTTTCATAATCATACAAATGCATAGGAGGCAAACCTGTAATTGTTTTGGCTAAAATGACAAAAAATCCAAAATTTCAACAATTTCATGAAAGGTGTGCCCAAAGTGAAAATGACGTGCTGTGGGCACATGTGCCACACCCCTTCATATCAAATTTCAGGTCGTTTGGCTTTAATACAAGGGCATGGGAGCCAAAAATATACATTTTTGTCACAAAATGGCTTCAAATTCAAACCTAACTCATTTTTGAAGTGATGTATACAAAAAGTGTCGATGGCGTCCATGAGCATATGTCCAATGCAAATTGCAGGTCATTAGGTTGTAATACAAGAGCACAGGGGCACAAAATATACATTTTAGGTGTAAAAATGACCCCCCAAAATAAATAAAGTTTAAGGTCTCTATTAAAAAGTGAAAAAAAAACGCCTGGGGGTATTTACTATCTCTAACTCCACGCCAAATAAATTTCAGTTCATTTGGCCTCAAAAGGAAAAGGATGTGTGGATTCAAATATAATTATAGCGCTGTGGCAAAAAAATAGATAGCAAGAACAGTCTGGGACCGAACTATAGATTATGCGACTTGATACACGCAAACGGCAGCATCGAGGCCACAGTAAACTTTCTCGCGGTGAGTGGTCTTGATTGACAGATCGCGAATTTTTTTAAAGTCTTACAGCTACTTCCGGGCAGTCTGAAGTTTGGAGGGACGTAAATCCAATCATTTCAGCATTTTAGCAAATAGAAGTACTGACAGCAAACAATTTTATATTCGTCGCCAATAAACAAGATTCTTTCATTGGTCTTTGAAGAATACAGAAACATTTATTGCAAAGGCAAATCTGAAATCGGTAAGACGCGTGATTTGTGGAACCGAGGCAAATCTAAGCAGGACTAGCTTATGTACAAAATTATATATGTTTTTGTCCATCAGCCGCCGCGCCCGTGGTCACGACAAGCTAGCGCAAGAGGTACAAAAAAATTGTAGGAAACAAAATTGTTGCCTGACATATTCAACAGGTTTTCTCCGGTGGAACGCAGGAGGCCCTTTACAGGTCAGTCAGAAAACTTTTGTATTTTCAACAACAAAGAACAACTAGTACTTGGATATACTAGTATGTCGGTCTGCCGTTTGATGCAAAATTTCAGAAACGCCGACAAGAGCATAATACGTCTATCGGGTCATTTAACGCCCGGCGTTACAGGTAACGTATTCTAAATGTATTCTAAACAGGGCCGGTACACTCCCTTAGTACATGTGCCTCTCCCGTTATTTTTTATTTCCCGGCATAGTTTCTTTTCCCGTCGTATTCCCGGATAAAAATGGCAAATCGACGCCAATAATAACTTTCGCCAAGGTCCTAGAGATGACGATGATCGGGTGAAGGAGGCTACTTTGAAACCCTGTCTGTCCCAAAACACCGTCAGATACCGACCTAACACGGTGGACCTAAAAATAGATGGAAATTTGACACCCACATGCGCGAAAACGTGGGCATGTTCTGAATTTGCCTAAAGAATTTCAAGAAAAACGTACCGAATGCTGCAACAAAGGTAAAGCTGCATTAAACTGGTATTATCAGTGCCGCGGTTCGCGCCCGAGTTCGGCGCCCGGTGGCTCCCCGCTCCACATGCTGAAAATTCGCTAAGTAATATACCACTGCCGCGCCTTTGACTCTATCTCTGTTTAACACCGCTACAACGTTGTAAAAATATTGATGTTACCGTGTTCATTTACCGTTTTAACGCTTGTATAGAGGTGGGTGGAGAAAATACCAGTCAAATTTGTTTTCTTATTTCCTTTCTTATGTCATGAAGTTGGCGCGGCAAAGGCATGAAGCCGATAAAGTTACCAAAATGTGACATAAAATGTAACGTTACTTCCGGTTTGCAATGCTATCATTCAGTCACGGTGACAAAACTTAGCGTACTTGCATATCTAGTCAACATCTGCGCACCAACACGTGTCGGTATTTTTCCTCAGATTTTATCGAAAAAAAAAACTACGTGAAAATGTTTTCTTTTCTTTCATAATTTGGAACGCTGTGGAAGATGACTTGTGACAAAGTGCCGTCTGTGAAATGGCCGGTGAGACTTGTGAATTCAGCTTTCCTCGTTTAATGTTCGCTTCCTCTACCTGTACAACGTCAGCAAATAGGTGTGTTTGGAGATCAAAATCTTTATCGACAATGTTCAATTTGCTTTTTAATAGAAGCAGAAAAGACGACTGTCACAGGGTCGGCGCATCGTGAGGGCTTGGAATATTTTGCTTGGCGCAACGTGATTTTAAACCCACTGCGCTAGTGAAAGACAGGACACTTCTTTCCCAACTATTATAACCAACATAAAATCGTATACAACGTCCTTGTTTAGTTGTTATAACCTGTACGGCCCTGTACAGCTAGCAGCGAGTGCTCGACTTGGGAACTATCTAATTATCAAACGCACGCAGTACAAGACGTGTGCAAGCCGATTCGCATGTAGGACATGCCGTTGTACGTGTCGTTACCATGGCAACAGCCTTGGCTGCAGTCGTCTTTACATGTACCGATTGGACAGGGCGTGCCACTTTATGGGAAAAATCGAATTAACTTGCGACCAATCACAGCCCGCAGCGGCGCCAAAAAGGCGGTAAACGTAACGTCATTGAAGAAGAAACACCAAACTATGCAAATAATCCGGGAAACTGCAATGTTTGGGACTGGACCACATACACAAGTATCTCGCCAAGGCGTCGACTTGTCAAGAAGTGGACGACGTGGAAACTATTGCTTCTACTACAAGTGTTGAGGGACAAGGAGAATGGGCAGCGGCAGAGTCAAGGCTGGCAAAGATCGCGAGGACTCGACGTCGGAGCCGCGGAGGACGGCTCGAGCCTCTCAAATCGAAGAAAAATAGCGCAAGAGGCGGCAGTGTCTTTGTCACATCGGAGACGAGTGGTGTGTGATGACGTCTGTTTACAGTTTGCACCAGGAGGAAAACATCGATTCCTTAAACGATTCCTTTGTCGACAGTTCAAGTTAAAACTGAAACTCGTAAGCTTGACAGTTCATGAGGCCTGTGATACAGACACAGCTACTGAGAAAAGAATCTGAACTAACGTGTCAAAAAATAAATTCCCGTCAAAATGCCTTTTAAATCGTACAGGATCCGGGTGATTCCAATCGGAGTTTGCAGGCATTGCAAATTAGAATCGTGAGTAAAAGTGAATGTTACCGAATAAATAGTACCATAACTCTTTGTCATGCTTGTTCATGTGCCAGTACACCTAGAACAGCAGTACAAATGGCCTTTTGATTTTGAACTTTTCTTACGCGACTTCATCAATAATAGTAACATAATACAGACAACATGTTGCTGCAACATCGTGCGGGCAAAACTTTTTTTTTCAAATCATCGCGATATTCCTACTATGTGCAGGCCCATTCCGTCATGTTTGACCGACAAAATGGATATACAAAAAGCGTGGCATTTTTAAAAGATCTCCCGAGTAGAAGTCTGCATTCTAACGCCCGCCGGGAGAGGTAAAGACTGAAGGTCGACCCCGGCCCGCCGTGGGAAAATCGTCTTTACACTTCGGCGCCCCCCTCCCCACTACAGTTTTGGTTAGTCGCATCCTTGGTCGCATCGTCCTGACGTTTTTTGTAGGCATTTTCCCCCGAGTCATCGTCAGTTATTGCCACCACAGAACCAAGACGTCCCAAATGTACGTACTGAAAATATAGTCTCCGACAAGCTGCTCAAACCCCACGAGCTTGCAATTGCAATGCGTTTAGTAAAGGGGCGGGGCGCTCGCCGCACCCAGGTACAAAATACTTTTGCGGTGTTGTTTAGATAGAGCGGCATCATTTATGAATATCAAAAGAATAAAGTAGCCTCCATGAAGAATATATTTATGGGCTCCGAGCCATTCAATTTCCCTTTCTTGCTAGGGGTGATAGATCTGCTTCGCGACTAAAAACGGAAAACCGATATCATCAGTATGGCGTGGAGAATATTTCCTAGCCGGAGCGCGGTGATTTATTGGCGTCTTGAATATTTTTTTCAAATTTGATAGGAGGGGGGTGGGGGTGGGGGCTAGGAAGAATATTTTGGCTTGGGTGGATGGCCTAGGAAAAAAATTTTGACCCGACCCTCTGACCCACACACACACACACACCCACCCGCTAAATATAGACCAGTCCCTAAGCGGGTCAACCGGCCACAATCGGCTGTGCATGCCAGGTCTGGACTGAACACGAGATTACAAGATTGATAAGGAAAGGACACCCTGGGAGCTACAGAGCCTGGCGTAGTTGGAGACATAAACCAGAACAGTTACGGGTACTAATTTGTGAATCAAAAGGAGTGATGTACAACATAAATACGTACAGTAAGGTTAATTTTTTTCCCAATGAAGAGAGTAGTTTCAGCCAGCAATTGGTCATCATTCATGCAACCAAGCACAGAGGTCAAATAGAGGTCAAATCTGAATTCTAGTCTCTAACAGAATCCCATCAGCTGAAATTTTAGAGTGACCATAGCAGGGCACTCTTTAAACGACACTTGACTATCTTGGTAAACTGACAACTAAAAGAAAAGTAGACCGAAATCTTAGCGATCTTTAGCCCGGATATACCAGACCCCACCTCAAAGATGTTTTGAGATCGGGCTGGGGTCTGGTATCCAAGTCAGGCTATCGAAACCTCTGCTTGATTTTCCAACCCGACCAACGTCTGCTTTGACCTTGACGACTCACACTAGTCAAGTCAATTCAACTTGAAGGGGCAACCCAGCGATTAAAATAGTGGGTCTTACCAGCTCATGGCAAATGTCGGCCCTATATGTGTAATGAAATGTGGGCTTGATCAAAATAAGTGATTTTCCATGTTGCCAGCTCACCACACATGAACAGATCATAGGAATGAAAGAAATTACTAGTAATTTGCAACCTTCTTCGTGTACGACTAGACTCTACACATGTGCAGTTCTGGTGATATTATTAATACGATGGAATCTAAAGCAAAAGTCTGCAAACCTTGTTGCGTGTATAACAAGGCACTCAAAAAATGGCGCCAAAACTACAGCCCCCCACCCCACCGGTAACTCGATCAACTCATCTCACCTTCGCTGTGCGTAAAGTCCAGTATCAGCCTGGTATCAACAACCATACTCTATTACCATACCATGATACTAGCACTACATACTCGATAATATAATATCAGCATAACACGATTTCCTACCTGCATTTGTTGTCTCTTCATTTCTCATAAACAGACAGCCTGTTTGTCCCCGTACCGTCGGGGTGGTCGATAAATGCTTCCCCATCAAGTCCCACAGATATATGTTTTCCGTTCCTTTCCCCGCTGGCAGGCTCTGCGTGTGGGACATCTGCTGTGACGACTGGACTCCAACAATCCTACTCCCATAGTTTGTATACCAAGCTTAGCCATTGGAGAACGTATTTCGGAAAACACGATACAAGCGATCCAGTCCCTGCGTTTCAACATTTGGAATTTCCGCCAATGAACCCCGCGGTGCTGCCAGCCAGTGAGCGAACTAGCTCCCAGCGGTGCCATAATGTTTTCCAGCTGACCGGGCGTTCGTCTCTGGCTACGATCACTACGATGTAGTGGCCATCTAGTGAATCGTGAATAGAAATAGTAACATATAGCGATGTCTAATCGCCGTAAAAAAATACACTGAGACTGAATCGTATTCTTATATATGCTTCGAGATTTGGCGCATCACGCGATGTTGGAAGCCTTCCTGCCTGAAAGTTTTTTTTTAACAACTTTGTCTGAAAGCAGACGTGTCAGCTGGATGACGAAAGAGAAGAATTTGGCCAAAAAGGGACGAATACGTTGCCATGGGATTTCGGTCAGCTATCCAACAAGCTATCCGTCGGCCGGTCAGTTCACTCCTCCTAGGCCAATTAAAGCAAAGGGTCGGAATTCCATTTATGTTTCTTTGGTGATCTTTGGTGGACACCGCCAAAAATTGACTTCTAAATTATAACCTTGTAATGCTGGGTTTGTATTCCTAACTTGGCCATAGTATTCGGCCAGGTCGCGGGACTTCCCCGGCGAAACCATATGGTGAGCAAACTCCCAGGACAACTGCGAGAGATGTAGGGTTTGTTTTATTTCGAGCGGCCTCTGTGGCATTTTGCGCGTCTTTCTTGAAACTTGTGTGTATCTTTCTGTACTGTCGGCACATCGAAAGACGCAAGGTGTCTAGACCCTGGAACTGACTTTCAGAAAAGAAAAAAAAAGAAAACGGCCGGGTGCCTGTAGGATCTATAGAAATTTAAGGGACGAGATAGAACGATGGCACACAGAAACACGTACAAGCATTTCCAAGGGGTTGAATATATCCTTGTATTCAATATCTTATATAATTTATAAACTGTTGAAAGAATAACATATTGAAAAAAAAATCTGCTGATGATAACCACTTAGAAGATTTATGTAAGCCCACAGTTTAATCCTTGTCATTCATAGAGCGACATATTCTCTTGTGATAATCTGTCAGTCTAAGAAAACGGTAGTGTAAAGTGATCTAAAGTGGGTGTCAGACTCGCTCACACAATTCTCCTCTGGGTCTAATCCCTTCGATAATGACCTCCCTGACGGAGTCCTTGTTTTGATTCCTTATTATTATTAAGGGGTACTGTATCTCACTGACTTGCGGTACTGTCACAGTGGGGTTCAAGCGCCGCCAAACTGGTTGGGGTTGTGAGATCTTGTGAGCTGGCGGCCCGGGTTCGGCGCGGGTTTGAATCCCGCGGGAGCCAGGAGACTACTCGCCTCTCGTATTCACAGAGGGCCCTAGAGATGCCATGAGCATACTCTCCAAGCAGAGGTCGAGTCGCGGAGATATACTAGTAGTCGAAAAAAATACACTGGCGCTCCTCCTTTTCGACTACTAGTATATCTCCGCGACTCGACCTCTGCTTGGAGAGTACCGTGAGCAGGCGTTTCGGTACCGCCAACGAACTAATCTCCAAGCAGATCCTACGGTGCCATATGATAGTACATGTATCAAAGCTGGCCAGGGAGTATAGATTTTCTGTATAGCCGGCAGACGGGGAGTCAAACGGTCGTACACACTCCTAGCCGGCTTCACTCCCCTGCCAGCTACTTTGATACTATCTTATGCTACCGTGGAATCTGCTTGGAGATAACCAACGAACCTCTGTCTGCCAGTTGTAAGCGAATTGCCCCCACACTCCGACGGGCGGCGCATTTGCGTTTCAAGCCCAGATAAGCAGATTATTGGAAATCGCAGCATTGTCAATTAATTGAATATCAATGTTAATTTATTGATTGAAATGTGTCAAAAAATACACTTGCAATTAAAGACTGTACGCTTATGATACAGTGACGTCACAGGTAACATATCATGAAATATACGCAAAACCTTAACAGAAATGACCCAAATGTACCGCACAATCCATATTTCACTCTATTGATATTATATGTTTTGTATGGTCGACGGCGTCCACGGTACGGTGACGGTACGTTGGTGGCGTCAGACGTCAACATACCCCCTTTAGTGTTGTAATACCCCCCTCACAATAGGCGCGATTCGATCAGAAGACTAGTTTACGAACTCTGAATGACATTTTCGTGAGTAAGACGTCCGGTGTTCTCACGATCATCTTGCGATTTTTACGGATCGCCGGCAATTTTCAGGAGTCTTACAACGGTCGCGGTGCAGCGAAACATGTTCTTAACATATGCGACTAGTCGAAGGAAATCTCCAAAATCGCACAGCTCGTTACCGAGTCGCAGATTGTGCGTACAAATCGTGCGTACGTTGCAAGGGTATCGGTCAATAGTCTTGCGTCAATCCAACGATTGAAGACCGATAGGCGAGCAAAGACATAGTTATTAATCATCGAGCGCAAATCGGATGGCGAACGCCCGTCAGTTGGGCAACGTTCGGGCGACGTTCGCCCGACTTCCGTTTGTTTACAAATATTGAATTTCTGGGAATGTGAGGGTAATTCTAACATTGTGGCCGCTGTGGCAGTATGTAGGCTGGCTTTGTGACACACTTTCTTTTCTTGCGTCATTTCTATTATGCCCGCGCATTCCATTCATTGGTTAAAAAGATTACGGCAACAAAATAAGCAACATTTATTGATCTTGCCTTTTTGAGGAACGTTTTGTGTTACCTTGTCCGCGTGCAAGAGGTCATGGGAGGTTTATTATCATAGATTTATTCACCGTCGATCTCACGAGCCTCGCGTATATGTGAGGGGGACAGTTTTGAGGCGAAAAATACGCAAGACCATCTTAAGATCTTAAAATCAGCCGACCTTCCTGCGATCGCGAAGAACGTCCGAAGATCGTATATAATGTGAGGGGGGTATAAGAATCCAAAGGCTCTGGATTCGTATCCCCAGCAGACCCCAATGTTGTGCCATAGGGAACGGCGCTTTACACACATTCCCTCACTCGAACAGGTGAGAATGAGCGACTAGCTTCGGATAGGGACATTATCACATGAAGGTTGTGTTTGAGGAGAGCCACATCTCAGGCGCGACAAACAACCGTCCACACTTTAAAATATTAAAATGACGAGGTTCTTCCCAGTGTGACTGGATAAAACCTTACAGTCCAGTCTTATACAGCTTGTACCTAATGTACAAAACAGAAGTGATTCCTAGATTTACAAACTTTATATACTAGTATATCGACCTCCCTTGTAAACTAGTCAATCATGGCCGAATTGAATCAAACAGTTGCTCTCAACAAAACAAAAGAGTTTTTCACCTGTCTGTACTATCACTATGTTAACAGTACGATAGCCCTGTATCATTCGTAAGAGTCTACAATTTTCGCTACCCGACACAGGTGTTACACTTCCAGCGGACGAATCGTCCTGCTAATACCGTGATCTGATGTCTGATGTTTTCGTCCACATGTACATTTGTATAATGCATATCATGCATCGCTGAAAACTGGGGCTATTGGAACATGATAGCAAACAACGAGGATCGTATGTCCCAAACAGACCTAAACCTACTAGTGGAGCTTAATGTGGAGAGGCTGCAAAAATCGTACGACGACGGGGTCATGTGATAACCTCCAAGCAGATCCTACGGTACGAGGAGTAAAGCGGGCCTAGAAGTATGTTAAGCCGACAAAAAATGCCTATAAACAAGTAAAAAAAAAACAACAATCGTAGCTAGGGCCGTGTACCTAAACAAATTTCAGGTACAGGTACAGGTACAGGTACACGCGTTTAGGTACAGGTCCGGACCTGCACCTGTACCTAAAAAAGTTTAATCAAGTATATGTAAATTAAACATGCCGGTTCTAGTGATAAATTGTCATCTTTGTATTGGGAATTACATATTTGAATCTCAAAATGAGTGTTTAATAGTGAGTTAGTTTGTTTAGGTACAGGTACACAGATGTTTAGGTCCGGACCTGTTCCTAAACAATTTTTTAGGTACGGTACAGGTACGGGTATTAAGGTACACAGCCCTAATCGTAGCCAAGCCTCTGATTGGATAATACATGCGAGCAACTCCTCCTGGCTCGTCTGATCAACAAACGCCAGCCTTCAGGAAACCTGGTGCACATAGCAAGAGACAGAGACCGGAGACTACATGTATAAAATAGACAGAAGGAAAGAAAGAAAACGCGTACTAGTAATTCCCAAATAAAGAACAACCCCTTTCAGACTGTTTTCTTTTGTTATATTTTGTAAAGTAGAGTTGACTCATTACGGAAGGTACGCTTTTGGTAAGTTTTGAGTTTTAAGGTTTTCCTTTGTGATATTTTCCAGGTTTGCCCGCTTTTATCGACTTTTGAAACGTGCATGCTTTGCCCGAAACGTGCGCACTTCGCAGGGTTCAACAGACTAAAACTTTTGTTCCTTTTCACGCTCAGTTGTCGAGTTCTGTTGCCCCCAATTAGTTTTGTTATGTTTTTTGTTTACAGAAATGTTTTTTCATTAAGCAGTATAAGGTGAAAGAAAGAGAGCTTTTGCGAGAAGTGTTGCTTTGCCACATGCCTACGCCTTGGGGAAGACCAAGATAGGAGATCAAATGTACAGAAGGGCCTTGGAAATTCCTGGTAAGAAGGTGGGAAAAGACGGTCCAATGTGCCTCAGCAGAGGAACGGGAGGTACGTAAATACTTTTCATTCAGCAACTTATGCCGAAAAGGTTCTCAGCTCCGCTTTCTTACCGGCAGCCAAGGAGAAATGCTGTAATCATCAAATCTGACATGTTGCAGCGAACATAAACCGTAATAATGACAAATGAAGAACTTTTGAACATCTGTGGAATATGAGTAGGATCATACCTGTTTATTTTCCTAATCGTAACCTACTGTTTGAAACTCTAATGCAATCCTACGTCAGACATGCTGCTGTTGCGTTACTGTTGGGTACTCCACATCCCGATACACCAACAACAGTTGACATAGCAATTGCTATTGTATCACCTAATCGATTTTTGTTGATGTGTTTCGTTTTGTTGAGACACTATCCATGCGTTATTGATCTGTAATACCACATCACGTAAGCACACACGCAAAAAGAACCCAGTAAATTCTATCCACCATGTGCGGCACGAAATACTGGTAACACGACACGTACCAGGTAGTCTGTGCGGTAGGTATTGCTGGAGCAGAAATGTTGAGAATCGTTTTAGGATTAAATTCACATCTTCAAACATTTGTCGACCTCTCAGCGTAACAATAACACTTACCTTTACTAGTGAATTGTGTTTACTTAAACGATTTAACGATTTCTAGGACGCCGTCGGCCTATATGAAACACCACTTAAATCATAACACGGCTCCAATAAGACCTCCTGTCAGATCGGACAACCTCGACTACGGCGCGTTAAAGGCGCTATTACATAAGACCTCAATTAAACTTCAGCAATTTGAAATTTCATCAAATTTAAAATTTGGTTGAATTTTCCCCGTGGGGTTGGATGCCCATATTTGAATTTTCCAAAGAAAAGCTCACCAAACGCAGAGCCTACGGTAAAAGTACTTGAATACATGCGTAGTACTGCCTGGACAATGTCCCCATTTTCCCAAACGACTCAAGTACGCGTGGCCCATTTTACTCCTCTGCCGGCTAAACTCCTTCCCCAGCTTATGTTGCTGTCTTATGCCACGGAGGAATCTGCTTGGAGATTAGTCCTTGCTATATTTCCAGTCAAAACCTGCATGCTCATTTCAAATGCCAATGTGCATTTTATACACTGATCTTATCAAATATGAGTTTTTTCTTTAACTTTTCCTTGTCCGCGGCCGCCACGGCACTTTTTACTATACTGTCAACCATGTACAGAGAACAGAGAAGCAGACAATTATCGTGCATATCGTCTTTCAGGTGTTTTCTTGGATTACCTTTCCATCTTACCCAAGTCACGTAAATTGAGTACTTTGCAATTGTCAGCAAGGTAAAACAATATTTGTTGTATCCCAACAAAACATTATCCTCAGTAATGTTTAAAGGTTTCTTAATCTAGCACACACTAGAAACATGTGTTGCACGATAGTTTTAATTTCACATAATGGACTGTAGACATTTCCAGACACATTCCACTTGCTAAAGCTAGGGGCACAACCCGCCGTACGTACAAATACGTGCTGTCTACGTGCCAAATCGTGGGCAATCTTTTGGTATCCGTAAGTGGTAAGTACCGTCTGCGTACGAACTCGTAGGGAATTCGACGGATTTGGGACCACGCAGACACGCCGTAGAACTTAACGTGCATGCAGAACTTTCTCTGCTATCGAGCTGTGGATTCTCCCCCCGTACGTGCCAGTACGGGCGACACGTCTGCCCTGTACAGCCAATGAGCGTACAGCGCACTGGCTCCGTGAGTGTATGAAAGTTTTCTCACAGTCAATTGCTGTACGGACGGCGCACGTAAAACATGCGTGCTGCGCACGTGGTGATTGCGTGTTCCATGCTTACTTCGCGCTTCACTTGTTCACATGTGAATGCCGAAGCACAACACACCTGCACTGTAACGAGGGAGCAGGTGCTCCGCACGTACAACGCACGTGGCAAGCACATGCTTTCTGCAGTATATAAAGCCGAGTCGACGAAAGACTGCCAACCCGTCTCCAAGATGCGTAAGAAGTCGTCAGTTGCATCTGTAGCAGCTTTGACCAGAGCCGCCCTAAAGAAAGATGAGAGGGAAAATGAGGAAGAGGAGAGGAGCAGGGAAGTAGCGTCAGAAGATGACGCCCCTGAGTCTGAGCACGAGGAGGGTGGTGGGTCAGAGAGGGTGTCCCATGAACGTGCATGCACTTACACCATGCGAGTGAGTAAGGAAACCGTACGTAATCAGCACGTGTAAGTAGGGCCTGCATACGTTTACGTGGTAATCGCACAGAGACCGAAAGTTGTAAGCATGTGCAACTCATCTACCACTTGCACAACTAACGATGAACGCAACCGCTCGACGGCAGGCGTTGCGTGCAGACCACATACTTACACCTTTCGCAACCGTGCAAGTGACGTGCGTTGACGTACTCCCTCCATACTCTTGCCAGTTGTTCCCAACTTTTTCAGAAATGCGCGGCGGACGTGGCCTCCCAAAAAAACGTACGGACAAATTTCAGCTTAAGTAAGTATCTACAGGGTAGTATCTTATGCAACAATATTGAAATTGAATTCACGCAGGTGGTATCTCACTGCACTTGGGTCACGCGTGTTATTTTCGCCAATTTCCCCTTGCATACACAATGACGTGCGGCACTGATGATGATGAAAATGCCCCCAAATGAGATTAATAATGAACGGATTTCTCTTATGATAATTAATTATATGTTACGTGTGTTATAGAAAACATTAAAAGACTTTTGAAGTAAAAGAAGTGACCCAAATGAGCGGACGAGAACCATATAACTTGACTCAATAAATTATGTGTTTTACACCATGTATGTGTAATGATGTATGTTTGTAGGTTTATCCAACAATTTTCAAATGAAAATGTTTGATGTTTCATACGTTTTTTGTGTGACGCGTCGTATTTTCACTATCGGCGGATGGCTTGCCAAACTATCGATGTCTTAGTCTGTCATATTTGTAAAAAGTGAGAAAAGGCTCCTGGGTCCGAATCACTGCAAGTTCTATCGGCGGCAGGCTGTCAGCGATTATTACATTGCTTGTAACGCAAACTCAAAAGCAAACGTTATCATCCAACATAAATGCATGAGTTCTTTTTCGACGTTTTATGATGACCTGTTTCTCCACATCTGTAGGTTTATGAATCGATAAACAGGTTTCTTAGGTGGTGTTATCGAGTATAGAATACTGTCTTCCCATCACAAAAGTTTAAAAAAATATTTTTAAAGCTAAGGGCACAACCCGCCGTACGTGCAACTGCGTGGTGTCGACGTGCAAACAGGTGGGCAATATTTTGGAATCGGTATTAAAGTGGTAAGTACCGCCTCCGTACGGAATCCGACGGATTTGGGTGCACGCAGACGCCACGCCCTGCACCCTGGTAGTTCAAATAGAATGTTTTCCTCTTTATTTTATCCGGTTTGCTGTCGCTTTTTAACACCCGCTCAGGAGTGAGTATTGAAGACATCTTATACACAATATGGGCTATTTCAGGGGCTATTTCTAAGGATTAAACCTAGTTCTAGTTAACCGTGTCGACAGCTTTTTCTGATATAGTCGTCTATATCTTGCAATTGCTTTACATCACAAGCACTGAAAAGCTTCTGCAGTGTATCTAATACCCCTGTCACATTATCCACGATCTTTGGGCGTATCGATGGAAGGTTGGCCATATTTAAGATCGACAGAGGGTTGCGCGTATATTTCACATGAAAACCGTCCCTGTCACGTATAAGCCATACTTTGTACTTGTACAATTGTTGACAATGATAATTGTTGTGCAATTAAGTTATCATTATCAGCGAGGCTCGGGCGATTGCCGCAGAAACGTCGTCCGATCGATTTTCACCAAATGTGACAGGGATATAAATCACCGGTCACAAAGCGCGTACGATTTCTTGCGATAGCATATCGTACAATAAGCGCAGTATATCGCAGCTAAATCGTAAGCGATTTTACGCCATCGCAGAGCATCAGATGATGTTCAAAATTTTCCCAGCGTCGCACGATTTTTCACTCGAGCCTCTTCCTGAATAGTCGCCTGAACGCTTTTGCGCTTCTTGAACCAACCGAATGTGTACCTAGCTGTTGAACACCAGTCTATACTGTCTTTACCTGTCAAAGAGAAGAAAATGAGCATGAGTCATACAAAGGTTCAACCGAAGCAATAATACTGGTATGTTTGTTTTTTCGCCGGCTCTTTGCGTCAGGCTATTCCGGTGTTGGATATGACAACTAGTCGGACAAATTGACAATACGTCTGTCTTGTGAGACGATCAAAACAAAAACTGACTTTTATTCAAAATGGCATTACTGGTCGCGTTTTGACGGTTCTAGAACACCGGAAATCATAATGTACTTTTTAATGACATCAAAGAAAAATGTCATCAGAAAAAAATAATACCATTAGACCACCCCCCCCCCCAATAAAAAAACATAGAGCCTGCCCATCTCTTCAAGTTGTTGCCATGCTCATAATAAGGTTTATTGCAAATTCATGCCCATGGGGCTAATTGCAAGTGAACAAAATTGTAAAGTGACCCGAGAGCGACGTGAGCTGAGATCTGATCTAATTATAAACCCACTTGTATGTAGTCATCAAAGAAATGTATGCATTACCTGCGCGTGATACTGGATCTGCCACGTGGAAAACCTAGCCTAGCAAGCAGGCTCTCTACTAGCGCGCTGTTCTCTGGTTGCTACTGTGCTCTGATGGTTTAATTTTTCATTAAGATCGGTAATATCAGTGAAAACTGAAACCATCACAACATGCTAAAAATTTACTAATCTAGATCTTGAACGTCATCAATAGACAAAAATAGCCGAAGTCTGCCATGGGGGCAATAAAAATCGTACGACGATGGAGAAACTTTGAACACGTTCAAAATCCATTTCAGGAGGCTCCACGATTTACTATGATTTACTTACGATTGACGCAGGTACGCTCTTATGGCCATCGTGTGATGCACTACAAGCTTTGTGACCACGGCTTCATATATTTAAACCATTGCGTCCGATTCTTCCCCGGCTTACGATGTACTGCGCTTATACTGCGCATAAAACCTCCATCGCAAGAAAGCGTACGCGCTTTGTGACCGGGGCTTAAAGGTGGGTTTACACCTGCGTATATTTTCAAGTGCGCGTGATTTCCGCATGAAATTTTGTCAATACGCGGCCGAACGCCCAACATTTGGATTTTTTTGGAATAGATTAAATTGTACGTCGAGCCCATCTGGCGTTTGAATTACGACTTCAGCGTTTTCATTTCGCATGAGATGCGTATGATTGCAACTGAAATGCGCAACAAAATTTTCCGTACTGCGAACAGATTCGTATGGGGTACGTATGTTGGGCGTTTTCCGGACGCACACAACGTCTACCGACCGCATGCCTGACGCACCTGGTGCTAACTGCATTCCAAACGCATTTCAGGTGTGTCAGAAGAACAGTTTCTGTTACATATACTTTTGTTTGCGAGCATTGCCAATAGAGTATTTTTGTTAGAGGAACCCTTTGTACTACGTATGCTTTTGTTTACAGGCAGTGCAAGTAGAACATTGACAAGTAAACAGTGAAGAGGTTTTTTTTATTCATTTGCGAAGCAGTGAAGCAGTGACACTGTGCTTTTACAGTAATGTGGGCCATCATTTACCTTAAGAAGTTATGTGCACTGTTAAGATTGTGTTTGTTTTCACTTTGTCCTTAATGATTTCCCCTATCATCTTAGTATTTCAACTACTATAAAAATTACACCCATACACACCACAAAACGTATTCAAGATCTTTATCAAACACGTAAATTTAACAATTATGAAACCTTACGCCCTCTTTCAAAGTTGTAATATGGCTCTATATTGCACCTTTATATCATGTGGTTCTACACACAAAAAAGTGCCATTATCAGCAAATTAAGTCAAATATCTGTTACACAAAATGGCACGTGTGTCACACAATTGACCCAGTGCTTGAGCAGGTTCCTCTACATCTTCCCGTCCCTGGAGGCTCTGTTGGGACCAGTGTCCTGCATTCATGGTGTCCTGCAAGTTGTGACCATCTCTCCATGCCCCCGGTACAAATTCGTCGGTCCTGGCCTGGATCTGACATCATAAACCGGAAGATTAAAAAAAATCCCTATCGACCAGAGGATTTGTCCATTCTGTCCAGAGCTAATAGAAGACGAATATTACTTTATGGTTGTATGTCCCAAATATTCCGATATACGCAATTCTCTATACAGAAGGCTGGCATTTTGTACACAAGGATTTATCCAAATGGACCTGAAGTGCAAATTCAAATACATAATGGCATGTGACAATCCCTGCATGGCAGATATAGGAAAATATATCAAAGAAGGTTTAGACATTAGAAATTCCCCAAATGATTGTAAAAGCCTCCAATGATTGTAAGAAACTTATCCCATACTACAACTCCTGTATTAGTTAGATAAGCCTTAATTTAAGTTATAGCACTGTAGTTATGTAGATGCCATACTTTGTACCTCGTACAATTGTTGTGCAATAAAGTTATATACATCTTGAGATGATTTTTTTTTGTCTGGAGTCAGATGCACCTTCGTATTTATTCCAA
This sequence comes from Branchiostoma floridae x Branchiostoma belcheri, assembly GCA_019207045.1. Taxonomy (NCBI): domain Eukaryota; kingdom Metazoa; phylum Chordata; class Leptocardii; order Amphioxiformes; family Branchiostomatidae; genus Branchiostoma; species Branchiostoma floridae x Branchiostoma belcheri. The sequence continues at coordinate 20,740,287 of CM033036.1, forward strand.
ATCTGGAGTGTGCGTCGATCACGCTATCAGTACGCGTAGTATGCGCAAAGGGATCGCAGAACGCACGGTACTAAATCGTGATCTATGTGTGCATTCGTTATACGGTCGCTCATGGTGCGTTGTGCCTGCGCTGTAAGAACGCTATGTACTCGCAATACCGCGATTTCCGCGTATTACTGCGTATAAAGCGCAAACATGTAGCGTCTTCATAGCGCAATCGACCGACGTGGGACCACTGTATTGCGCATCCATAACGTTTTGGGCACCAAACTGCGTACGAATGATAGTTTTGTGCATGTCCAAAACCATCAGGCGAACTGGGCGTATATTTTCGTTTGCCTGCGTACGTGAAACTTTCTAAAGACGATTCAGATGCGATAGAGGTGCGACTTGTGCGTGCGGCCGCGTATTGAAGAAATCAGTCAAAATGTCGAAAAATATCAAAACGGAACTCATGCGGCATGAAAATATACGCAGGTGTAAACCCACCTTAAGGTACGACGCACGGAACCTCCGTTATTCTCACTGGCAGGGCGCACACGTCTGTTACAGTGAGGAGAGAAAGATTCCTACTGGAGCGAACTGAGCGTTCTTACGAAAATTGCATCCGTTGTGTGAAAATCCAAACCTGAAATTTTATCTTAGTCTTGTCATCGCATTTTACAATTATTTAAATGCTATGACCATCAGCATGTTGTCGTCACATTGAAGAGTCAAAGCTTCTGTAAGTACAATTAACTGAAGTTAGACAAACGAAACCCTACTCCAGACAAAACGTGTGTGATGATTTCAAATGATAGAGGGAGTTCAACACAAAGCAAATATATTCACACATTAACACAATTCACACATGGTGTTAGGTATGCTCGTTCGTCTACAAGGGCGATTGTCCTCGATGCTTTTTGCGAACACTTTGGGAACGATTATCAACATCTCCTTTATTTCATGATGTAAAGGGTAAGGGGTACGATATACTATAACAGCATAACATTTGTTCTTTAGAAAAAAACTTCCAGTAGTATTACTGTTCTGACAATTGTTTTAGATAGTTGTCCACTTGCATGAGAGAGTTCTTGGATGTACACGTGACGTCAGCGACGCGAGATCGCAGTCCCAAAGTTGGGGCACAGGTGCGTCCGCAACTGCGCAAATAATACGTGCTGGGGGCTGGTCTCCTTTCCTCCTTCGCTTGTCGTTTGCCTCAAAGGATGATGCGTTACGAGTGTTCAAATTGTCATAATGCTCTTTTACTGTTAAAGCATGCATGGGGAAGTCAGGGTTATTAGACTTGGGGCAACATTGCCAGGTGCTTAGTAGCCTAACATTGATAGCATTAGGAAGAGTTCTCAGTCAGAAAGTTACGAGTGTTCAAAATTTTAAGTTTTCCTTTTGCTTTAGCATGGACAGGTTTGGGTACGGTTAGGGCAATGCCTAATACAAGTAGCCTTATATTGGTGTCATCAAACAGAACTCTCAGTTCGTGTTTCTGAGCTTAGAACCGTTTTCCAACAATTTCAGGGTTAAGGTTAGGGTAATAATGCGTTTGTCATTTACTCCGACACGTTGGTGGAAAATGACATTTATTGTCCAACGGCTCATGCCCCTGCCCCCATGACGGTGGAGTGACGCCCGCCGAGCCTCACGGCTAGTCTGTCTTTAATGTACGTAATGAACGTTAAGGGGAGTATTTTCTTTTCCCCATCCGATGTCCTTGTGACTAATCAATAAGAATCATTACGTCCTATTTTACTGTATTATCAGTCCATCAGTTAGCGGACGGACAAGATAGAGGATTTTGTTACACTTTCAAATGTCGATCTAAAAAAACGATCGACTCACAATGTGGTATTATAAAACTACACAAATACCGATGAAGTTGCCTTGGACTTAAGTGCAATCTAAGTATTCTGCGACACCTATAATGTTTCATACGCAACATTTTTTGTTTCATTTCAATATAAAGAGCTAGCCAAAAACAGCATTACCGGCAGCTGAAATACTCCGGTATGTCTCGATACGCACGTCAATATCGTTTCATATCAAACTTTGGCCTAATCTCATGGAAAATGTACAACGGAATCACAAGTTCTTGATTTCATTTGTCTAAAGGTTATTGAAGCCACAATGCCACACTGGAATTAAGGAACGTGATACGCCGTGTCCGAGTGTGTCGGTTTTACAGTGGCGTGCTTTTATATGTCCAGCTGAAATTTGCGAGGTGTTTTCATGGGCTCGAATGCATCTAAGATACATGGAATCGTTTAAGACAATGCAATCCGCAAGTGTGATTAAATATTGTTGTTCAGTTAAGAGGACAACAAACGGTTGGGAATGAAAAAAGAATCATACAACAATTCTCAACATTTTTGTCTTCAATAGTCTGTGAAACACAAACTCTGCTGTCCGGGCTGTACCTAGTCCCTCCCCACTAGAGGCCAGCAATGTTGGGTTGGCTGTATAGAAGCGAGATTAAATCAGGCTAGAGTTTCAATGGTTGGTAAAGGCAAATTAAGGTTAACAATGTTTATTTCATACCACCACACAGATGGTTATGGTTGTTTTATTTTATGTGATCAATATATAAGCACGCTGCAAAGTTTATCAGATTTAATATCAATTCGCAACATTTCTAAGACGTACGATGTTCGCCTAAGCGTTACCCGTGGGTACCGTACACAGCGCTGTAGTTTTATTCTGAAGTCCCACTTTGTAAAGGGCGATATACAACTAACCAAACCCTACAAATATTTAGCTAATTTCAGACGATCTAAACTGTATTGAAGTCTCACTGCAGTCTCACTGTTGAAGTTGCCTGTAGTCAGGTCGCCCATGCAACAGGTGGTCCAACTGGTATTGCTCACACGGACAGTTCCTTTACGGCCAAAGCATGGGCTTTGACTCCAAAAGTCGGTCTTTTTGAAAAGTGAGAAACATTCAAAATACCGCACTTCGCAAATCATTTTAGGTATTGCCCACAAGGCGAGGCGATGACAAACGTCACGAAAGGCGATAAAGATCCTAAATACATTTTCAACATTATCTCCCGTATCATTGCACATCACGACAGTCATTGGAACGTAGCGCTACCCAATGTCGTCCTATTTGTAAAACGCCATTTTCCTTAAAAAAAAGCACAGAGACATTTAACCCAAAGGTAGAGAGACCAGTTCTACAAAGAATAATGGTGGTCTGTAACTTTCCTCCGCCCGTTTTAACGTCGTATGAGCGTGATCTACCGGAATCCTGAGGTGTGCCGTGACTTATGCCGGGTGACCTACATGCTTTGTCTGAAACACTCTATTTTGTCGCAGAATTTGTAGTGAATTTTGTTTCTATTCAGCCGACATACTGACGCGTGCGCGCGCACATACTAAAGCACGTATACACACACACACACACACACACATACACAAACAAACAAACACACACACACACACAAACACACAAACGTAGACAGTCACACGCGCGCGCGCAAATAAATAAACGCGTGGACATTCACAGACCACTATAAGGTGGGGTCACACCTGCGTATATATTTAAGTCCGTGTGAGGCGCGCATGGGAGTATTTACCTCCACCAGGCTCCACAGGTCGTTGGAAAAAAAATAGATATTGGACAAACATAAATAGGTTACAAGTCAGACGATTTAGCTGGGTCGCTAACCATACTTTTCGGTCAGCTAACCATCTGGCATGTTATGTATCTATATTTGTCCAATTTCTACTATTTTCACCACGACCTGTGGAGCCTGGTAGAGACTAAGAGCTTCATACGCACCTAAAACGGACTTGAATATATACGCATGTGTGACCCCACCTATAAAAGATACATAACATGCCAGATGAGTTAGCTGATCGAGAAGTATGGTTAGCGACCAAGCCAACTTGACTCTGACTTGTTACCTGTTTACGTTTCTCCAATTTCTATTTTTTTCCAACGACCTGTGGGGCCTGGTGGAGGTAAATAATCCCATACGCGCCTCACACGGACTTAAATATATACGCAGGTGTGACCCCACCTATAGGGTTTACACCTGCGTATATTTCCAAGTGCGAATGAGGTCCGTGTGAGCTTCTGTCAATACGCAGCCGTACGCCCAACGTGAAATTTTGTGGAATGAATCAAATTATACGTCACGCCCATCTGGTGTATGAATTACGACTTTAGCGTCTTCATTTCGCCATGATGAGGTGCGTATGATTTGCATATGAAGTGCGCAACACAATTTTCCTTGCCGTGAATAGCTGTGTGTGAGTTACGTATGCTGAGCGTAATCCGGACGCACACAACGTCTGCCGACCGCATGTCTGACGCACCTGGCGTTAATTGCTTTCCGAGCGTATTTCAGGTGAGTATAACCGCAACTGCAGCCCGCTTTGTTTTCATTACCAGTGCAGATTTCACAGAATTGACATCATGCCCCACACGAAACGTGTATCTGCTACCGGCACTGGCCGTGGCCGTAGCTCCTTAATTATAGACCGTCTTTTGATGCTGTACATGTAGTTGGCTGTGATGGCCGTGGTGACCACGGAGACCCTGCCACCGCCCCAGAAGAAGCGCCAGTCGCGTTAGACTTCGCCGCCCCTAGTCTGTGTAACCCAAACTCCGCTGTCCAGGGCTGTAACTGGGGGCCGGCGGATGTTTGGCGGGCTGCTATAAGCGAGATTTAATCAGGCTACGGCGCCCCGTATACTCATACTTTTGTTCACGAGCATTGACAATTGAGCATTTTGTGTCAGAGGAACACTTTGTACTACGTATACTTTTGTTTGGGACCAGTGCAAGCAGAACATTGAAAGTCAAAATCAAAGAGCTAACAGTGAAGAGTTTTTTTTCTTATTTATTTGTGACCCTCGCTTTTACAGTTATGTGGGCCATCATTTACATTAAAAGTTATATCACACTGTTAAGATTTCGCTGACAGACAAAGCTAAGTTTAATAACATATTTATTAAGATATCCAGGGTTTCGGTCTTCCTTTTGTGAGGATGCCGGACGCCACCCAACATATTTTACCATGTCAAGCGCAGGGCACAGGGCGTCGCAAGTGAGGTCCGGGGAATTTTAAAATCTTGACCTTCTGAAACACCATTTTCTGAATTTTGCTGGCTATCATATAAAGCTAAATATACGACAAAAAAAGTGTTTGAGGGCACACCGCCCCATCCGCCCCATCCTACCCCCACCGTATTCAGCATCTGGAGCGCCGGAGGGACGAGATGTCGCAAGGAGGCCTAGAAAAAATTTGAAATCTTTCCCTTCTAAAACGCTATTTCCTGTATTATCATGGGGTAATTTTGCTGGCAGAGTAGGTTCAATGACATTTCTATTAGTAAAAAAGACTTTTGAGGGCGACGCCCCCTACATTTTGTTTTCAACATGTCGATGGCCAAAGGTGGCGTTGCAAGCAAGATATGGCGAAATTTGGAAATATTGTCCATCTAAAATGCCATTCCTGTATATTCATCGGGAAAATTAACCCTATGTTCCGAAATCTCTATGTTCCGAAATCCCTATGTTCCGAAATCTCTATGTTCCGAAATCTCTATGTTCCAAAATCTCTATGTTCCAAAGTCTCTATGTTCCGAAATCTCTTTGTTCCGAAATCTCTATATAAATGGTTCCTGCAGCCTGCAATATATTCCGACATACATGCATGTAGGCGGCGGTCAAAGTACGCGATCGTTGAGGGAGCTCAGGAAAGGCTAGCTCCTTGCTCACTGCGATTTACTCGCCGGGAGAAACATCCTACAAGATCCTACAAGTATCTAACACGGACCATGGCGGCGTTTCATATAGATCGTTTTCACAATGACGTCACAGTCGCGTTCGAACGTTCGAACGGCCATGTTGGATGATAAGCGGCTCGATCTCCACACGGCTGTGTGTGCACGTGGTGGACTCGTACGTGGAAAGAAGCCTTTTTTTTAATTCAGAAACAGACTGGATGTTTGCCGTGCGTGCTAACTGCGAGTTCCATAAACACAGGACACGGCCTACTCGCCGTTTCTATTCAACAATATTACCTACAGTCCGTCGGCTTTTCAATAACTTGATTAAACCACTCTCCTACCAGCCCACCAACAGTAGCCCTGCCGCGAAGTTTGTGCATGCTTTCTTTTATTTTTTGGGAGAAAGTTGGTTTCTGGTACAGGGTATGTCATGGACGTATACCATGTTACACGAAAATGTCAGCAAGCTTGTTCTATTTCTTCTTCATAAAAAACGGCAGATCGCGTCCTGAGCTGTGAATGATATTTTCACCATTACTGCCCCCGATGTTCTGTCGATAATCAAGCGAGGATTAAAAATTGTTTGGCTTGTTCACGAGGAACGAAATTCGAACTTTTTTACCCACGATTGTGTAGCTGGTAGAACAAAACAAAAATTTCTTCAGTCGCAAACTTTACCTAAGGCAAGACAAAACATGTCAATACACCCCTCACGCGCATCTCAGTGAGTTTTACGCTCAGCACGGCCCAGTACGCTTACCTAAAAGTATGAGGTGAGGTGTGTATTGTGCATACGACTGGTACATGATCATATGAAGAAAAATGTCAATACGGACCTCATATGGACTTGATATATACGCTCGTGTGACTGCACCTGAAGGATGCGGTCACACATGCGTATACATTCATGTCCGTATGAGGTTCGTATGAAATTCTCAGCCCCCACCGTGCTCCACAGGTCGCTGGGAAAATAAAATTGGACAAATATATACAGATAACATGCCAGAGGAGTTAGCTAGGTCGCAAACATACTCCCTCGGCCAACTAACTTCTCTAGCATGTTATCTGAGTGTCTATATTTGTTTAATTCCTGCTTTTTCCCAGTGAGATATGTGAAGCCTGATAGAGACAAATAGTCCATAGGGACCTCATATGAACTTTGATAAAGATTCTTTATTGAGACACGACAAAGGTACAGTGACTTTCGTAAGGTCTACATGTACAACAGATATACGCACGTGTGACGGCACCCCTACACAAAACTTTGACCGAATCTCGCACGATTTTAGTATTGAATCGACAAAGTGTGGTGTGTCTTCCAGCGAGCTTTGCACTTGTGGCGAGGGAAGTTTCTACAAGTCTGGTCGAGTTCTGTCACCTCCATGCCGCGACGGGCACTAAACGCAATTTGGCATCTGACTAAACGTGCTAAGCATTCTCAGAGTTTGAATTTTCAGTATTAAGTGCAGTTACAGTTTAATGTTATTTGATCAACTGAATTGTAATTTTGTAAACAGACCTTTCTAATACACATGTTGACAAAGCCAAAATACGGAAAAAAGACGCGCGCACGAACTTATTTAATACCATTATCCCGCTGGTCCCCACTATCCGCTTGCCTCACGGAGTTAGGGTCGGGGAAGCGCTAAATCTTGCCCCTTGTTAGGCAAGTGGACAGTGAGGGCCAGCCCGTGCGCGCATGCGGTGGGGATTGGTAGCTAGTCCTCTGCACGCCGCCTGTCAGTAAAAAAATATCACCCAGGGTAGCGGGCCAGGTACAGTGAATGATCGCGGTTTTTGCGAGGCCGCGTCACCGCGAACTCTAAACCACCGCGAACACTCCATTTCCCGCTACCACAAAAGTAAATCCTCGCGATCGGCACCAGCATTAGATCGTTGAAAAAATTGCCATTTTTAAAAGTATATAGATCAAGACGTATTATTACAACTTTGTCCTGATTATTGCAACCTTGGCTACATCACTTAATGATTCACTCGAGACAAAACAGCACACTTGAACCCGCAAGTAACTTTGACAGCGCCGTTCTGTGTTCTAGTCATCCAGGTTATCATCCAACATGGCGCCCACGCGTGATCGAATGGTTTTCGAACGTTCTGTGAAAACGATCTATTCTCAGATCAAATATCTTTGCATTTTATTCTCATTTTCTACCATTTGGGTGAACGAACTCCAACTCCATCGTGGTTTCAGACGAATTTTCGTCAAACTTGGGAAGCGCTATTTAATGACCTGTAATGACCTCGCACCAACTTGATAGCATCGTAATGAAATTTTTGGACGAAGAATGAAAAATATACTCTCATTCATCAAAAATACATATCGATAACAAGTTACATAAACCAGTAAATAGATCTAATGATGTATGCATACAAAGTAAACATTCTTTTGAAATATACATGCGATTATACACGAGACCAGATAAATGGTTTAAATGCGGTTAGAAAATCGTGTGTTTTTAGAAATGAAGAAAATTTTCCGCTGATATTTGCGATCGAGTTCAGACTCTGTTTCAGATAAACAGTCCAAAACTTCTCCATTTGCAAAAGACTGGACTATTAGAAGAAGGTACATGATCTAAAACAAGAATTTGAATGTTTTCAACTCAGGGGGGCACGCACGTGCACGCTACGTCGGAATCGGGTCGGCGTTCAGGAAGGGTATCGGAAGCTTAGTTTGTGGGTATGAGTTTAGTACGAGTACTATAGACTTGAATACCATTCCTCGTTGTATGTACATGATTATACATTTCGGAATATAGAGATTTCGGAACATAGAGGAATAGAGATTTCGGAACATAGACATGTAACCCCTCTGAGATCCTGTGATAATACGCACATGCAGGGAAACATGAAAACGATAGAAAAAAAGCGGAAAACAAGCCCCACTTCTTGCACTTGTGCATATTTTTATATGCCTTGTGAATATCACCAAGGGGGTTTCTAAACTCCCATTGTGGGTGCGCATTCTACGTCTTACACAACATCTGCTTGGAGATTAGGCCAAAATAATGCCCAGCTCGGCTCTTGGAGTCGGACCTCGTAGCCTCTACCAGGCTCCGTGGTTTGGTGGTCTAATTGTCGAAATTGGACAAATAGAGTCAATAGTACGCTAGGGGAGTCAGCCGGCCGAGTAGGACCATTTTCGTGGTTTGCAAAATGGTCCTACTAGGCCGGCTGACTCCCCTAGCGTACTATTGACTCTATTTGTCCAATTTCGACAATTAGACCACCAAACCACGGAGCCTGGTAGAGGCTAGGACCTCGAACTGTAGGGTGGAGAGTGATCGTTGTTCAAGGATTCAAGTGGGCGTGGCGTTATGCATGAAAGAAAGGCTGGAAATCGTTGGTCCACACTCTCACGATGGTTCTTATGACGACAGCTGTTCATGTTTTTGCAAGGCCTTTGGTTTTTTTAAAATATACTCTTTGATTTATCACCAGTATGATCACTTGACTAGAAATTCAGTACAATGAATGATGAAATGTAAAGTAGCATTTAAATGATTCAGTTGGTTTTAATATGGCCATGGATATAACGATAGCCGAAGTCACGACTTGTTTATTCTTCAAATCGAAGGCTTAATTCTGGACAAAAGTGATATCAGGTATAATATATCATCGTACGGAATATTTCGAGAAACAGACCCAGTCACTCCATTCGCGATTTTTCACCGGGAATACGCGCGCCGGGAGGGGAAAATATGTAGATCTTCTTCTGTTTTTCCTTGGTTTGTTGGTGTATGACAAGACAAGACAAGTATGAGTAGGACTCTGTAGAACAAAGGAAGGAGGCTGAAAAAGGAACAGGCCTGGTTGTGTCCCAGGCAGTGCTGGGCGAGGGGACACCGGTGTGTCCATATCAAGTCTGATACCAATTAAGCCCACCCGAACATTGCTGATAAGACGGTATCTCTTGGGGTGCGTTGCCAGGGAAACCGAAGTCTCCTATGGCTTTCAGGAATGCGGGCATGCGCTTTGCCAACATCGTCTAGAAGCGCCAAACTTGAGAACAGCTTCGGGGTCGTGTTTTGTATCACATATGTTTTCTCCTGTACTTTGGTGTTGTTGTGTTCTCGACACGCACCCGGGACTGGGACAAATAGGACTGCTGGGTGACCTTGTATACATCGGCGGGGGGAGGCAAACTTACACGGAAATATTTCTACGACCCGATGTCGCGAATTTTCGTGAGGCTGAACTTGTGAAGATGTTTCATTTAGCCAACGGGATCTCGGGGTGGCGATCACTATTGAACATGGAGTATGGTGGTTTGGATGGACTTTTGAACAACAGAGACGTTCACGAAAAATCGTTCACGAAACCTCCTTAGATAATTTACCCACGAACAGAAAATACCGTTTCTAAACTATCATGATGTATCATATGGGTGGTGGAGACTTCTAGCTATTAGACTGGAGAACGCAAGGTACGTAATCATCCTATTTTTGTTTAGATATTTTGGTTGAAATCTCTGAAATAGCACAGTTCCTTGCGTATAGACGTTCTTATTTTGGCGCGCATGACAGGGGTGGTGGGAGGGGGGCAACTCTTCAATGTTTTGGCCTTTCCTGTACTGCCAGCATATACGTACACAAGCACTGATTTCCACTAGAATTCTATATTCCATAATTTTAGCTTCCCATGACTTTTGTATTTTATTTGATCTGTGTGTTGGGTTTGAAAAAAAGGGCACCCGCGCCAAAAACATTACGATTTTCCCTCCATAAACCATGCGTGCCACATGTGTTTTTGATCATGAGTGCCACTCGCTTTCAACACGTCAAGCAGAAGTGCGGTTCCGGCTGTTTTTTTCAACGTGCTTTAGTCGTTTTTATCGGGCTTCCTTTTTGAAAACGGTACAAATTAAAATTTGACAAACGCCTAAAAACTGTTAACACGTCCAAAGTCCGGAGCCGCCGTCTGCTTGGAAAGTATCTAACGTTATACGATATCGATGTTGCGCAACGCGGCCAAACCAAAATAGAGGGAGGCCTCATGGACACATGATCTACATGCAATTACATCTTTATAACAGATTTTTCCGTGGAATTATCAGCATAGCTGGTGACAACTTCTGCAATCTATAATTTCCCGGTCCCGCTGGCAAAGTTAGATCTGGGCCACTGACGCGTGCACGTGTCGCAAGTCACTAGTTTGCTCCGCCCCTCCCCCATTTTTCACCTCCATCGGTCGTGAAGCATGCAACATCAGGATGTCCTTCTTCCTTTCTTCTACCATTGATGGCAGGGGTTAAAAAGACAACGTGCTAGATTCAAAATGGAATTTATTTTACAACCTGAGTATGTTTTATGCAAGAAGTTCCACATTCAAAGTTACTCATTCGTTTAGAGAACTGTTGTTCTTGTTTGTTATTGTAGTCATGGTTCGTGAGTACTAATGAACCAATTACAGCTGAATTGGCGCCTTTTTGTGACCAAGGAGCTTTTTTTTATAAAAGCTCCTTGTTGTGACCTCTACCAGGCTTCCCAGGTCGCTGGAAAAAGGTAGTCTCCAAGCAGACCCTACGGTGCCTTAGAAATAGTATCAAAGCTGTCAAAGGAGTATAGCCGGCCAAAGGGAGATAGCCGGCTAAGGGGGTCAAACGGGCACCGGAGTGCCGGTATACCAAGTCCCTGGCCAGCTTTGATACTATTTCTAAGGCACCGTAGGGTCTGCTTGGAGACTAGGAAAAAGGCGAAAAATCAGTGAGGCTAGCCATTTTATACGAAAAGTACAATATGGCTGTTGCTCTGTAGATCTCTGAACCCATGGTCGGCATTTCTCATGGGAGCGTGGACACCTTTGACAGCTTGTCCCTCCCCCTCGGGTTAATGATGTAACTTACACCAAGAACCTCTGTCTGATCAGATGTGTGTGGCGCTGGCTTGTATGTCTTGTGCTTTGAGTTTTCGTCTCTCTTTGAAGGTATCACCAACGCGCGTAACGAGGAAGACAACAAAACAAATGACAAAATAATGTGCAAAGCAAGCCAAAACCTTGGACAAAACCATAACGTTACATCTAAAACCGTACAATAAAATACTCTGCTAAATAGAGGCAATTAGCGAGGTGTCAATCAACTAAATCATTGAAGTCTGAAGTCTGGACCCTGCTGTTATCTGCTCTGTGCTCAGGAAATCTGGGGAAACCTGAGTCTCCTTCATGGCAGAGATAAATTCATTTGGAATGGATTATTATTGTTAAGATTATTATCAAAATGTTTCAGACTGTCTGGGAACGTAAGGAAAATGTGCATCTGTAGAACATGTATGGTGCATGAATGCTGTTCCATCATAAATTACGGCGGTCATCAGAATCCCAAGGTTGAATTTTCTAGCGTTTTCGCGTTGCAGCGTATCTTTTTTGTACTAGGCTAGCAAAGTCTTCACAGTGAAACGGCATATGATGAATGGGTATAAAAAGTATCTTCTCTTGTCAATTAATCAGTACTGAGCATCACTCCGGCCAAGGAATTGTAAAACAACATGTCTCCGTTTGATGACTTTGTGACAAAGGTCCTTATTTCTACCCCCGAGTTGATAGCAGAAGGTGATCATGATATTTCTTGTAAAGCCACTTGTTCAGATAGTCTTCTTGACCAAGCAGGTCATTCTTGAATCCTTTGTTTTCTAATTTCATTTAATGCAAAACAAATGTATCTGCTCCTGTCAAAATTCATAAAAAAGAAAGAAAACATGTTGAGATTTCAAAATAATTGCAGATAAAATCCCACCCAATATTGTTGAACTTGAATTGCCACAAATCTTTGACCTATTCTACTTGTACATTATGGCCAGACATCAAAATTAGAATTCTCTGAAATTACATTTAACCATAATACTGTAAATGCAGAAATGTTCGCGGTGGATTAATGTTTGCGGTTTTCGCGGCAACCACTTCACCGCAAACTTAAAACCACCGCGAACATTTTTCTATTATGGTATTAGACTGCAGTCTGTGTAGTTACCACGAAATTAAATCCCCGCGAACTTAAATGCATTTACAGTAATATTGCTGAATATCATAGAAATTTGTACAAAATGAACACCCTTCTGATATAATTGAACTGCAAAAAAATGTACCTCGTGCCCTTGAGTCTTCCGAAGTTTTTTTTTTTTTTTTTCCACCAGGTAATTAATCCAAACTGAGACTTTGGTGATCTATACACCGGGTATGACGTTATAAGGCTCATTACAGCTGGTTTGGAACTTCGCACTGTTTTTTATTTATCAATCTTGTAGGGTTGTCCCTTCAATTGTTAACGATTTCCAAGGGAGCTCTGCAGAAAATCAACATGAACTTAACAATAATCATATACTAGTAACATAAAACGTAAGTAATCGAACATTGGGGTAGTAACTTACCTGATCAACTCAAAACAAGTTAAACAATACCAACTCATAATCATTAATTGCAGAACTCAGCACAGCAACATCCTCCTAACGCCCGGTCCCCAACGGCACTACCTTATGGGGCCCTGCTGTCCCAGGGCCTACCTACGGGTATTATGATTGTCGCCACAAACAAGCTGTCAACCAATCAGAGAACAGGCCTTCCTTGGGCTTCATTTTGTCGGAAGCTGTCTCGCAAAGGCCGCTGGGAAGCTATCAGCCAATCATGTTACGTATTACCATGACTTTGTTTGCTCACCATGCCAACGCCCGATCCCCAACGGCTGACTGCCCATATAAGGGCAAGCTCATTAATATGTAATAAGTAGGGCGGGTAATACCGCCGGCAAAAGGGAAGGAAAGCAGAGTACAGTCAGGAATAAATGACTGACGGTACTCTGCTGTAGGAGAATGCACAGCAATAGAACAAAACAAAACCATAACTTAACTTCGGCTCTTAGGACACACCAATTTAATTCGTTGGTTCACGGATTCGCTCGCTCCTATTTTTTGGAAAAAGAAATAAAAATAAAAATTACCACTCAGCAAATTTTCACCATTAATGAAACCATTCACCAACTTTCTGGTGTAGCAAATTGGCCTTTATATTATAAGCTCCTTAAAGTGTGGGTACAGGTGCTGTTACTGTACAATAATAGTGTTTTTGTACTTTTTTTCAAGCTGAAAACTTTTTCTTTATGTTTTGGATTAGCCGTTACCTTTACCCAAACCATTTTACTATTTTTATTTTTATTTCGCCCTCTCGCTCCATATTTTTTATGAAAAAATCTGTGAACCAAGAAATTAAATTGGTGTGGCCTTAAGAGATGCAAACAAAGCAAATATTACGTTTTTTCAATTATATAATTACGATAATTAAGCTCTAGTTATCAAACAATTTTTTTGAAAGCTGTGATGCCAGGTTCCAAAGCAGCTACCATGTTGATTGTGATGTCATACCTGATAAAGAGCTGGATGTATAGTGCTCAATAAGGCGGAAGGGTGTGTATTTGGTGTAAATGTTATGTTCATTGAATGAAATATTCTTGTTACAAATAACAAGGAAATGTTGTATTTTTGTGTCTTCCCTTTAGTTTCAAGTATGAGGGCACTGCTTGTAACCTTCAGCCTCAAAACATGAAAGAGTTTAAACAACAAAATCTTCATAATGTTGGTTGACAGAATCAGTTTTGTAATTTTTTTTGGTAACTCTTATGAAAGCAATGTGTTTAGAAAGAAAGGAACACGTGTATCCTAGTTGCTTGGGCACCAGTTTTGTACACAACTACTTATACCAGATAAACCTCATTCCTGCACAAACCCAATTACAATGATAAGGATCAGGCCAAAGCACTTTTGCATTCAGAGGCTGAAATTGCTACAACTTGTACAACACACTTCCAGCTGCTATGAGGCATTTGTAAACTTAACAATGGCTGCAATGCCCATGTAATATCTTGACCCCTGACCTCCACTTCAACTGTTGAATTTACTGTCATGACTTGACTATGAGTACTGGAGGATGACTTTGTTTTGATTGCATAGGATTTTGTTTGCTGTATTGTATGTTGTCTGCTTATTTGTGGCTACTTTACACAGTGTAACATGTCTTGTCCTGTTTAGGTGTATGCTGGGCCCCCTTCTAAATCAGCTATTGAACATTGATGGGCTTACCCAGCTGTCTAAATGTGAAATAGATAAACGAAGAAACATTTGAAGGATATATATACGTATGGGCAAGATAACAAGCTTAGCAGGAAATAGATATGTCTTATGACATGACAGTGTCATTCCACGCTTAGGTTGAAGACATTCCTTTATGATTATCCCACAAGGGTAAGGTACAGTACATGCAAAATGGTTGAAAGACACAATGTGATGAGGCAGGGAGGGGTAGAGCCTCATACATCATATATGTTGTACTTTGACAGTGGCAGCATGTATCAAAACAAAACAGCCTGAAATGTATAGATTGTTGGAGTACTGCATACAGGTTGAACCTGATACTCACGATATTCATGGTTTCAGATTTACCAATTGATTGTAAAGGCAAACACAGAAGGGAATGTACAGTGATTTAGTACTGGTCAAGTTATGGAGTACATTTTTTGATTTATGTAATAACCTCTATGAGCAACCAAAACTTTCGAATAACACAGTCGATAAAGTACTAGCGCTCGTTTACATGTACTGGATCAGCCATCATGTATATATCTGGAAAATAAGGTACCGAATAAAGCATTTGGCAAGGAGTATACCTGTGTTGCAAAGAGGGAGTGTTGAACAGGTCCGCTGGAATTCCAGCGAGGGAGACAGTATTGAACAGTGCCGCTGGAAATCCAGCGAGTGAGGCAGTGTTGAACAGGGCCGCTGGATTTCCAGCCAGGCTGGCAGTGTTGAACAGGGCTGCTGGATTTCCAGCGAGGCTGGCAGTGTATAACAGGGCCGCTGGATTTCCAGCGATGGAGGCAGTGTTAAACAGTTTCGCTGGAAATCCAGCCAGGTTGGTAGTGTTGAACAGTGCCGCTGGATTTCCAGCCAGGGAGGCAGTGTTAAACAGTGCCGCTGGAAATCCAGCCAGGTTGGTAGTGTTGAACAGTGCCGCTGGATTTCCAGCCAGGGAGGCAGTGTTGAACAGGGCCGCTGGAAATCCAGCGAGGGAGGCAGTGTTGAACAGGGCCGCTGGATTTCCAGCCAGGCTGGCAGTGTTGAACAGGGCTGCTGGATTTCCAGCGAGGCTGGCAGTGTATAACAGGGCCGCTGGATTTCCAGCGATGGAGGCAGTGTTAAACAGTTTCGCTGGAAATCCAGCCAGGTTGGTAGTGTTGAACAGTGCCGCTGGATTTCCAGCCAGGGAGGCAGTGTTAAACAGTGCCGCTGGAAATCCAGCCAGGTTGGTAGTGTTGAACAGTGCCGCTGGATTTCCAGCCAGGGAGGCAGTGTTGAACAGGGCCGCTGGAAATCCAGCGAGGGAGGCAGTGTTGAACAGTGCCGCTGGAAATCCAGTGAGGGAGGCAGTCTTGAACAGGGCCGCTGGATTTCCAGCGAGGGAGGCAGTCTTAAACAGGGCCGCTGGAAATCCAGCCAAGGAGGCAGTATTGAACAGTGCCGCTGGATTTCCAGCCAGGTTGGTAGTGTTGAGCAGTGCCGCTGGATTTCCAGCCAGGGAGGCAGTGTTGAACAGTGCCGCTGGATTTCCAGCGAGGGAGGCAGTGTTGAACAGTGCCGCTGGAAATCCAGCGAGGGAGGCAGTATTGAACAGGGCCGCTGGAAATCCAGCCAGGCTGGTAGTGTTGAACAGTGCCGCTGGATTTCCAGCGAGGGAGCCAGTGTTGAACAGTGCCGCTGGATTTCCAGCGAGGGAGCCAGTGTTGAACAGTGCCGCTGGATTTCCAGCCAGGGAGGCAGTGTTGAACAGTGCCGCTGGATTTCCAGCGAGGGAAGCATTGTTGAACAGGGCCGCTAGATATCCAGCGAGGGAGCCAGTGTTGAACGGTGCCGCTGGATTTCCAGCGAGGCTGACAGTGTTGAACAGGGTCACTGGATTTCCAGCCAGGGTGGCAATCTTGCTCTGGCCACTGGATTTCCAGCCAAAGTATCTCAAATGGAAGCCGCTGGAAATCCAGCCAGACAAAAGCCTACGGTAAGGCGCTGGAATTCCAGCCAGGGAAGCCAGTCTTGAGTAGGGTTTAGGAGTACATAACATCATATTATGTACAAAAAGTGCCCAGATCTAAAAATCATGTCAACTTGAGACAATAATAATGTCTCAAGTTGCATCTGAATCCGTTATTGGTTTATTTCAGATCTGACTTTGTCTTTCCTTGAAATTAGTATCTGTTTTCCGTGAGTGAATATCTCTTCACAACTTACAGCATAGTTTACATATATCCATTTTGCAATAGTTATTTTTTGGGAGATAACACACAAAACTCGATATGCACCCAGGTATCATCAATGCCCAACCAACATTGCCTACTATATACATCATCATTATTGTTTCTAAGCTAATGCTAGTGATTTTATATGTAACATGTATTCTTCTTTCCCAGGCCTTGGCAATAGCCTATGGCTAGTCGGTCAGCCCTGGCTGTACAAATGAACAGCTGAACAAATAGATAAAATAGAAATAATGTATGCATGTTACCAACACTGCAAGTGTTGATTCTTAAGTTTATTTTATTTAAAGTTGACCCATTTCTGCATGCATGCAAGGAATTTCAAAGTTCTACATGTAACAACTGTTATTGACTAATGTCTTGTTTCTTTCCAGCTGTAAGTATGGCTGCCATCGTATGTACAGCTGTTGTCATCTGCAGAATGTGTCGGACACCTGCTTACAGCTACAGCAAGCTGGGTACATCGGAGTATGGAGACTCCATTCTCATGAACAGACTCAAGAAAGACGCCTCCCAAAAATCCCTGCTGAAAGACCATGAATACCACGACGATTTAAGTGGTAGTGAAGACGATACAATTTATTGGAAAAGGTAATGTTAGGTTTGAATTGTGCAATGTTGCACAAATGTCTTAGTTCTTAAAAGAGCTAAACTTGAACTTGAAAAGCCTTAAAACATGCTTAACATACCCAAAAGTCAAGTTCTTACTTGTTTTATATAAGTCCGCCATAATTCAGGGTTTTCCCACCATTTGAAATTCACACTGTGCTAATGCTACTCAACTGACTGATTGAATCATTGGTGGGAATATTGTCTCAGTCAATTTATTATTATGTAACTTGTATGAATAGGGTTTTTTGAGCTGGCTTGCCCCAGGATGGATTTCCAGGAATTTTCTGACAAATGAGAAGGAATATACAAGTTAGCAGGCATTTCAAGGTTGTGATCAATTTAGGACACTCTGCAACTAAGGAAAACCAGGATAGACCAACCATTCAAAAATATCATAAGTGATTGGGACACGGTGCCTCCTGACACCAACAATTCAATCAGTTAGCCTATAGTTAGCTGTCAGAATAGCTACATAAGTTTTAGACAGTGGGACTCTGAGCATTGAATGATGGCTATATCGTGGGGTTTTCAAATTTAAGTTTAGTTTTCCATTAAAGCTACATGCAATTCACAGTGAAATGTATATCATGATCAGAACTGCAATGATGATTGAGCTGTATTGTTTTGACAAATATAAGATGGTAACAAAATGGATCTTGATATGGTCCAAAGTCATTTGAATGTATATTATTTGAATCCATATAATGAGTAAATATGTGAAATGCAATTTTATTCATCCAAGTTTTTAATTGATAGAGTAAGGCTCTTTCCGACACAAGAATGTGATATAAATATTAAGTTCATAACTATATCAATGGCTTGTGAGTTGTGTTGCTTATCAAGCCTAGCAAGGAGTGTTCTGGCAGTGCCAGCCTGGTCATAGCCATAGGCTATACCAGTTACCAATAAGGGTGTGCATGTCTGTGTTTCTGGACATTTGTGATAAGCTAAGGACCTTTGGATCATACATAACAAATGCAATCAAAAATGGGGCTAAATATGGATCTATGAGGTCAACGAACTCTTATCTTAAAGTTTATTGCTGCATTTTGTTGTGTTTTTGTTCTTTGAATATTTTAAGCAGGTGGACACTATATTATGTTTTGCCATACTCATTTTTGGCACATGTATGTATACAACAAAAGGCAGCATGCACATTTAACAAAAGATAATTCCTTAAAGATTGGCCAATGTGCCTTAGTTTATATAGTCAGAACATTGTTGCATAAGGGCTCATTTTGTGTAAATGGTTGCCATGGTAACATATGACTTGTTAGAATATGCAAAATGCTAATCACAAGCCTTTACGACTTGATATGGTGCAAATTACAGGTGACAAGACTGCTTCTTTTAGTTTCCCAAACTTATAAAGTCATTTTACAAAAGTGACAAGAATAGCCCAGAGATGTACACTTGTATCCTATGTGCATAACGCTAGTTCACCTTTATCTGCAGGGTAACCTATATCCGTTGCTTTTGCAAAACGAGTTGTTAGGGGTATCAGGTCGACGGACGATAGTCTCAAACTACAAAAGTTTGAACATTTTACAACTTGAAACTACCGTCTGTCGACTTGATATCTCTTATTACCGTACCCTGCGGAAAAAGGTGAACTAGCATTAGAGGAAAAGAGACCAATCAGTGACATTCCTTGACAATTATACAGTGTATTCTCATTGAAATCTTTAATCAAGAAATATTGATAAACAGATTATTATATAATTGTAAGAAATAGACATGCTATATCCGTACACAAATTTAAGTGCTTACAAACAAGCTGTTAACCAGTCCTCTGGTTCTTCCTGACTGGAAGTGCGACATCAGCAATGGGTCAAAGTGACCAGTAGGCCGTATCAGCCCCCGTCTCGATTGGTTGGTAGTCCCTAATGTAAATGGCTTTTTTCACTCGTCGTAGGAAATAATATTGTCCAGTGTCGATGTGGTAAGAGCTTGTGTGCAGATATGGCATGCAAATTTCGTAGTGTTGATTACGATCACAGATGAACGTTCATATAAGATAGATACTATTAGATGGATACTAGACATATCCTTGAGGTACACAATGTTGTACGCCTGCATTGTAGCTGCAAGATACAGAGTAGATATTATTTCATACAGTTGGAGAACCCTTTAGAAAGTGTTGCTTTAGAATGATGTATTATGTATATTTTGGTAGAAAGTATAACTTTCAAAATATAAAACTCAGAAATGAAGTGTGTCATGTGTCTTTAATCTGGTCTTTTGATAGACCAAAGCTCCAAAGATCAAATACACTTTATATACTATACTATCTGACAACTTCTTCAGACAACCATTGGGACATTGCAATTGCCTAATACAATGTAGAAAGTCGAAAATAAATAAATACGTTGACCGGACATAATAATTTAGTCTGTAATATGAATTTCAATACTAAAGTGTGTTGTGGTATAATGATTGTAAGAACAAAATAACAAAATATTTTACCTATAATACAAATAGAATAAAACAGAGTGTTTTTTGTACCACCTGAGGTACCAGGATTTGGTTAGGACTTGAGTGGTTCTGCCAGTTCAGTAAAGCTTGTCACAAACCACTTGGCCTTCTCCTGAACACTCGGACGTTGAACATTTCCACCAAAGCCAATGAAAGCTTCCTGAACAGAGAGAAAGAGCAATCAGAACAGACATTTAAATAAAGTACAGTTCTACATGTACCAGTGGCTTAACCACCTTATCAGGACTACATACAGCTGTGCTGGAATGGGATATCACTATGAAGGATATCAAATCTGACGTTCAAAGAGTCTGGATTTTTGGATCAAAGGATTATATATTTAAAATTTGGTATAGATAAATAGGTCCTAATCTGTGTTTACACAATCTCTCGCTGGCTGGGGTTGATGACCCCCTCCCCGAGATGCCTGAGAAATGCAGTATCGTTTTGCAAGTGCTGGGAAGAACATGGTTGTCTAAGACCCAATTTCTACAAGGAAAATTGCTCGTACACTGCCTCTTGGTAGAATACATCACGCCACTGTGGGCCTACATGTATATCAAAGTTACCTACAGGTCAAATATCATTAAATTTCATTCATCAGATACAGATTCTTGACTTATTGTTTTAAAGCCTGCAACTGAAACCACCCCCTGCAGTTCCAAAGAAAGCAGCTAGAGGGCCGAAAATCGTCTCTTCTTCTGACCATAACAGCTATCTATTAACCAATAATCATGACCGCAGCTTGTCCAGAACACAAGATAACAAAACTTGAGGTTCTGCTGTAGTACCTTAAAAAGTTCAAGGTGGCCCATAATACAAATGAAAGAATCAACATCTCATCAAGACTATAAAGTATCGAGATAATCCACACAAGCATTATTGACTTAGTATCAATACTGACACACACGGACACACACACACTGACGTATATGTAACCCTTTTGGCAAAGGTAAGAAATTATTATCAATGTACAGTGATGACCTACCGCAGGAGGACAGGCTTCAGCATCTGTCAGGCCATCCCCAACAACAACAACCCTGCAGACAGAAAGAATGACAGGTTCAAGTACTAGTGCATGTATTGAACTATAGTCATGTATTGTTAAGAACATGTCATGTACGTCTTGCATTACACTCCATGTAGACAAATAAGCAAAAAATAAAGGAGTTCATGATTCTTAGTGTGCTCACTATGGAAATTAGTCCAATATAAGGCTTCTCATGATCAATGTCACTACTAGTATGGAAACCATCAGTAAGTTCTCAGTCTGACAGTTATGGTCGCCATTACTTTAGTGCACATGCATGTTCCCAATTCTGTTGACTTATGCTACAGTCGTAATTTTGCATCAGTGACTGTATATATAAAGGGGGTTTAGCCCCGCCAGGTTCTAAAGTCCCAAAACTGTAAATTCATGGTTAACGTTAGGTCATGGCATCTATTTGTTGCCAGATCACAGGTGGATAGTAACTCAGGGTTTAAAACATCCAGGGGCCTGGCAGGGACACATAAGGGTCACACCTGAAAGTGCAGAAAAGCACTGCCCATAAACTACCCGGAGAGACTCCTTTTTCAACAAGGAACCACAACTTTAGACTGAGGTGTTGGTTATCAAGCTTTTATATATGGGCCTGACCAGTGCCTGATTCAGTCAGGCCAGACCACATCTCATTGACCAACTGACCTCTGGTATCCATGAGTGTCTTTAAGAAGCTGCACCACCCGTGCCTTCCCACCTGAAGCTGAGGTGGGCTGCTCCTTATCAAACATCTCGTACTCACCTGGGAACAACACACAAGTACATTTTTACAAATGAATATACTTAACAACTACTATGTACATGTATATCATCTCACATATCATATCATATATCATATCACATCATCGGATAGGAGGCAGTTTGCCTGTGAAATCCGCTTCTAACAATTGCAATTAAAAACTAGTTTCCATTTTATTTAACAATTAACAATTAAAAACTAGTGTCCATTTTATTCAACAATTAACGATTAAAAGCTAGAATCTAGAGTTTGTGAAAAGAGACTGTCTTGTCAAGTCTATCTTGTTCTTGGCTAAGGTAAGGCCACACAGGGCTGGACAAGTCCACTAGCCCTATTGCCAAGGGCAAGTGAAAATGCTGATCGGGCAAGTGCATGACCTACCCCACTTGCCTGATCAGGCAAGTGATATTTTGATATACATGTACTTGTAACAGTTACTTTTTACAGTCATCACATTAAGCAATGGTCAACATGGAAAAATAAAGGCAATGGTAAGTAATCCATTGCTGGAAGTGAAAACGCGGCGGAATTTTGGGCATTCAAGCCAAGTGAAAAATTGGTTTTGGCAAGTTATGTGCTTGCCCAATAGGACAAGTGAATTTTAGAAAACTTGCCACACTATCTTAATTATTTGGTTCTCGGAATTGCTCAATCCTATATTTCCCCCAATAAAACAAATATTCACCACTGACACCTTTTATTCACAGAAAAATATCAAATATGAAGCTGTTAAACAACTTTCCAGTATAGTAAGTTGCCCTAAAGTTGAAAGGTCTTTAGAATCTGGGCATATCCATCATTGCAGTAATATTTTTTTTTTTTTTTATTATTCAGCCAGACATTATGTTGTAAGTACATACTATTAGACATTAAAAAATGTGCTGACAACAAACAGAACCTGGTGCAGCTTCTGTACAGTAACTGTGGTAGGGTGTGTTTTTTTCTTTCTTTTTGTTCAAACTGAACACTTGAAAAGTTGAATGACTGTAAGAAATAATTAACTATTAAAATTACTCACCCTGTTCATTGAATAACAATTTGTTGGCAAAAATGTTTTCCACGGGAACCCCCACCAGCTTGGCTATCGGCTCTATGATTCTGAAGAAGCCCCCTGACACCAGGTACACAGCAGTGCCTCTCTTCTGGAGCAGTGAGATCACCTCCCTGAAACAACAGAAGGCAATTATAGTAATTAGGGCTGAGTACTTTCTATATGGCCTCCTTCGGTCAAATGACCACCATCAGGGCTTGAAATACTACCTGCATATGCAGGTTACTGCAGGTAAAATTGGAGCTGTGCAGGTATTTGTGGTGTCTTCCTGCACCTAACCTGCACTGGTCCATGGGTTTTATACATAAATGTCCTAAAATACTAGGTGTATATGGATTGATATTAACTACATTGAAAGTTACCACCTATAGAGTATAAAAGGAAATGCTTCCTGAAGAATTTTATAGGGCTGAACGGCACTGAACTTTAATCCAACACATTCCAGCAAATTCCAAACTGAACCATGAATAAACAAGCGGGCTTTAGCGCATTCTGGAAACTGTTTAGTGCATTGTTTACTATGTTTCCCCGGCCATTGCTACACATGCATTGGTCTGCCACTTTCTGTTGTGTCGCGAGAAAATAACATTTCAAAGACAGTGTAACTGATAGCAAGTCCTTTGGGATTCTATTCCCAGTGGAACTTTAATCCAACACAATAATATAACAAGGCTGTTTATCTATGGATTTCATATTTACAATGACAAATTTGTATCAATCGGCAGGCACTTACTCAAGGTTAAATTGGCAAATCGGCATGTCGGGAAACTGCTGATAGCAGCGATCAAAACACGGCCCGAAAATACATCAACCAGCGCAAATCCATTCTGCTATTCTACTACACAGATATGACGTTCTATGAAACTTTCCATCCGTTGTTTGGTTAGCAAATGGTGGCAAAATACGTTGTTTGTGAATGGTTCCCAAAACATATACTCGCAAAACACAGTACAAACTCCCTACAATACGTCCCCCATGTGGGGCTGTTGGTATCGCCAGTGAGATCCGTCCTACTGGCCTTTGGATGTGATCATTTTCAAAAATAGGGGTGAAGGGGCGTGCTGAAATATGATTCAAAATGGCGCGTGTTCAGATTTCCACTGAATTTGTGTAACAAAGCCTGGCTCTGTACTTTAAAGAGGGACTCTTCAAGGCATGTTGGTTGTGTTGGATGGACAGTTTATTAATATTTCGCTATATTTACTGTGATGATTAATGTGTAATGTGAGGACGAAGAGTGGGGTTGCTTGAAATTACAGTCCCACGGCTTGATTAACAGCATGAAAACATACCAGAAGATTGATTAACTTGTCGCTGCAACATGCGATCTTTGTGACCTCAAACTTACAAGGTTTTAAGTCGTATACCTTACTGGTTTTGTAAAGCACTCAAAAGAATTCGCATACCGGAGCTAGTTTTTGACTGACAGATGGGTTCTGAAAAGTGTTGGATTAAAGTTGCGTTGGATTAAAGTTCAGTGCCGTTGATATCAATTAGGATTTTACCATGGTCAGGGCTTGAAAAACTTTTTTCTGCATACCTGCACTGGTGCAGGTAATTTTCAATGCTACCTCACCAGGCAGTCATAGTGTTATGTAAGCAGTGAGTGATGATCTTACTTTACACCAGGTGTGTCAAACCTAAGTATGTGCACCATACTAAAGTATATACGGTGATATATAAGTAGTGAGTGATGATCTTACTTTACACCAGGTGTATCAAACCTACTAGTATGTGCACCATGATAAAGTATACATGGTGTTATGTAAGCAGTGAGTGCTGATCTTACTTTACACCAGGTGTGAGCTGTGGAGGGTGTTCCTGGACAAACTTTTCCACAACCTGCAGACTGGGTTTGAAGAGGTCTAATCGAAGTGTCAGGGCCTCCCGAAAGGACATGCCATTCCCCATGGCTTCTTTGGTCCTGTGCAACAAGAAAAAGAAAGAAACAAGGTCACATATCAGGGGGCAAAAAAACTTTATCTTCCCAACCTCTATCCACTTACCATATATCATAATGATATCACAATCCATCCAAGGTTATAATTTTGTTATGATGACCACAAATATCAGGAAACACAACACATAGACAAACACACACACAAACAGACAAACCAAAACAATATCTTCATTCCATGGAGATGAAAATTCTCATTTTAATACTACTATCTTGGTTCAATTGTCTGTTGGTCATTTCCATAATCATTGGGAAAAAAATATCAGATACCCTTAGCAGGGTTCAAAATACACTTTTGGGTCAACTTGTATTGGTGCAAGTGGAGCCAAAAGTTACTTGCAAGTACATTACAAAATTACTTGCCCGAAGTAACATTTCGCTTGCCCAGCATTAAAAAGAAACCTTTTTGTTTGTAAATCACTCCCAGTAACGAAATTCTTTTACTATTGACACTTTTCTTCGGTGTTGAACAATGCTTGATGCCATGACTTTAAAAGGTAACTAACTGTTATATCAAAATCTCGCTCATGGAAAAATTTACTTGCCCAATCAGACAAGTGGGGTAGGACAATCATGCACTTGCCCGATCAACACTTTCACTTGCCCGTGACAATCAGATTCAGAATATTACTACAGTAGAAGCCGCACGGCCTATTTGCCAGTGAAAGTCGTGCAATTATCCGGATCGTGCAATGATGCGAAGCTATCTAGCTGGACCGCACTGGTTTAGGATTTGGGGATTCCGTGCAATTAACAGAAGCGTGCGTTAGCCTGTTGTGCAATTAACTGGCTTCTACTGTACATGTATTATTGGACTTGTCCACCCTGGTCTGTGTTGTCCAGTACTCACAGTTGTGCCACCTTGTCGCCCACCCCACAGTAGTTAGCCAGTTCATCCAGGCCCTCCTCTGTGATGACTGTGCTGTCCACATCAAAACATACGGCATCTGCTGTCTGCCAGATCTGCCGCACATCTGCTTGGTCCGACATTGTGGTGCAGAGGTGTGGAGGTAAAACTGCAAACAAAAAATATCAGAAACAGACAAAAAATTATGATGATCCATCAACCCCTTCTTGAGTTATTCTCCTTGTCTGCAACACAATACACAATCAGCTCCTGCAGTTCTGGAGAAGCCACTAGGGGGCTCAAACATACTGTAACTGGAAGAAAGTGGTAGAAACAGAAAGAAACAATATTCTCACTCCTTGTATTCGAACCTTCGCCGAACCCGGGCCACAGTCTTCATGAAGGTAACTAACAGTTGGCCAATTATACATTAACAATGTTTTTAACATGTACTATGATGTAGTAATAATATGTAAGTTGATAATAAGTTTCATGCGTCTCTAATGGTACAGTGGAAGCCGTTCAATATTTAAATAGGGTGTTCAATTAAATTAATTGCACACCCAATTTGCCAGCATATTTCGTGCAATTATATGTCGTGTGCAATTGATCGACGTGTGCATTTATCCAAGTTGAACGTGCAATTGACTGGCTTCTGCTGTACCCCAAAAAAGATATACATCACTTTCTGAAGGGTAACTCAGGGTCATGTTGTTGTAGAAATAGAATTTCCTTGGGGCCAGTCACACAAGAGGTTTACAGTCATACAAATTATTTATTTTTACTTTACAATAGCTTTAACGTTAAGGTCTATGTGAAAAAAGCCTTTCAACAACAATTCCTCAACCATCATCGTGATTACTAAGACAATTCAACACTGCAAAGACTCCCATGGCACAAACCAACTGCATGGAATAAGCCTGGATTCCCAGGCTAGGTCCGTTTCAGTCTGTATTTTTCCATTCAAGCAGCCTAGCAGCTAACGTTACCATAACAGCCGCAGTGACCTAGATAAGTTTTACTAGGGCAGCTATCTAGTGAAATAAAAATACTTTTGCTCGATTAATCCACAAATAACATAATAGCCTTACCGTGCAGAAGAAGTTGATTCCAAACTGTATTAAATCGTCGTACAGCTTGTGCTGTTCTGCTTGCAATTGTGTACAGCGTGCCAAGCCTGGTCCGCGTGGCTCGTGACCTGTGACATATGACCTATGACCTTCAAGCAGATGCTAGAAGACAGTCGAATTTCTACCAGACGTCAGATCTCTTGATCTCTCTTCGAAATCTTCTTTGTTAGATTTGGGTAGATCGTTTCCTTGGGTAAATTTGGGAACATCTTTAGCTTTTCATTGACTAAAGGAGAAGCGTGCTTGGAATAGAAAGAAATCTATTCATTGAACGTACGGCCATAACAAAGGGCGAAAAAAGGGCGCTTTTTTATCAAACTGAATGCCAACTTTTGCAATCACCGCGCAATAAACTTTCTTGTTGAACATTTTCTATTTCATTGAAACATGTAAGACGTCAGAACCCGATTTAGATATTTATGTTGTATATGTAAATTTGTATAAAAGGAGTGCAAGTCAATTGTTTATTCTTTAAAGTACACGTCTATCAGTAATTGGTTAATTATTAAAGAATGTATGGTTGATAGGGGTAACCGTTGGTATTTTAATGCTCCCGTGTAGCCTATGTGACAGGAACAGCTGTTGTGCTCTAGCCTTTAGCCTCTTTTGCAGGCTTTTGAAGTGGGGGTGTAAAATTTGGGGGGCTGATTCGCGATTTTGAACAAAGGCTAAAGTTCTCTATGCCGGAAAGGGTAGTTTTGGAGCATATTTCTCGGCATACGGAAACTTAGTCGTTGATAAAAAAAATCGCGAATCAGCGCTCCCCCCAAAAAGATGAATTCGATCTTTCCAGAAGTCTGCGAAAGAGGCTATCCAACCATCATGTTTGTTCAGGGCACGGCCTCCTGCCTGGCGTCAACGGACGCACCCCATTGGCTAACCGCAAATTCAAGTCAGCCAATGGAAGAGGACCACACTACACCTGCTACCGTCTTGCTGATTTCAGTACTCTCACTAAGGCAGTCCCTGGCGGCAAAACAATTTTTCTCTCAGCATATTTTCTATTATTTAACAGCGTTTCTACACGATCTTTTATACATTTGAGCAAATTATGTCTGAGAGAGTTGAATGGCTGATTTTGATGCTGATGTTTACTTGTTGTTTGGCGAAATTAGATGAAAACTTGCACTTTATAACAAAGGCTCCACAGGAGGGGTACACGTGGAGACTGGTCACAGATGGACAGGGAGTCACGCAGGTGAGTACTCTTTTTCAGCGGCGCAGTGCCTGTCTCGTAACGGACGTCGCCTTTCTAAAACGGTTGTCACCATGTCGCGGAATGGGCAATACTAGGGGTGGGTACCAGCTAGTACAGAAAATTCAGGTACAGGTACGGTCCGACCTGGAGATTATGTAAAAACGTATGAACGGTCGACACTCAAAACAATGGTCAATTTCGCCTCAAAGAAATGGATTCTGTTTGGAGGAGAATACGACCTCCATTGGCGTTTTAAAATACTGTCTTCGTGTAAACAATACAAGAGGCCTCTGTTTTATAGTCTCCAAGCAGACCCTACGGTGAATGGGAAACAATATCAAAGCTGGCAAAGGAGTATAGCCGGCCAAAGGGAGATAGCCGGCTAAGGGAGTCAAACGGGCACCTGGTGCCTTGCCAGCTTTGATACTATTTCTAAGGCACCGTAGGGTCTGCTTGGAGACTACTGTTTTAGACCAAGTTTGATCACAGAAGCTTGGGGGAAAGACTATAAACTCTTCTATTCTTCACTATTGTTCTTTTCTTGGTCCTGTAAGCCCAAAAACACGTTTACAAACGTTAGCCGATATTATCTGTTTATTTCTGAATCAGTCTAACATCCGGCCTACTGATTTTTTTAGGTCATGTTTATCTGGACTGACCATACAAGAAAAAAACCTAGTCAATACCATACACGAACGTTTCTTAACTTAATGTGAGCTACCGAGAGGCAAAGACGTATTTAAAAAAACAACAGTTCAATTAAAAATGTACGACTGTGTCTTGATAAATAATGAAATAAAATGTCGGACAAAAGTGACCACAACGTTTACGAACCAGTGTCAAAATCACAATTCCTAATCGCTAATTAATCGTCCAGAAACATTACACAGGTGTAGACAGAGAATACACTGAAAGTGTTGGAGCGTGCTTTATATGCTAATAAACGTAAAAAGTCGACAGCCGTTAACGTGATGGGACATTGTTATAACCTCCATGAAAAAAGAGGGACGTGTATGGTTTTAACTCGATCTTGCGTGTTTACACGTGTGCGTGTCCATCTTTAGAACCTTTTGGATGCATTGTGATGATATTTGGTACGGAAGTAAGTGTTGTTGACCTGACGGTCCCATATACGACATGGGGCCACCTGGTTGACGACCATGGTACTGCAGCAGACTTTGTACCGGACATGCTGTGAGGTTAACTTTTGGTGACGCATAATCTCCAAGCAGATCCTACGGTAGCCTAAGATAGTAACAAAAGCTGCCAGAAGAGTGAAGCCAGCCTAGGAGCGTGTTTGGCTACCGGAATACTAGTAGTCAAACTCACTGTTTATGTATAACACTATTAGCAAACAAACACAATATTATGATGACGATCATTTTTAACAGAGAAATGTTCATAACCTCAAGTTTCTTTCTCTATTTTTGTCAGTTGTTATTAGACAAGAACTACGACATCGTGGACTGTAATGTTACCCTAGGTGCTCCGGCTAAAACAGCTGTACGGGATTTGTTCCGGGAGGTAAGAAACATTTATTTTTCCTGCATGTGTCAAAAAACAACATTCACCCCTTAAAGAAAAAAGAAAAAAAAAGAACCGACCATAATAAGTTTCCCATAATTGCATTGCATAGTACATTTGCCCCCCCCCCCAACACGATTTTTTAGCTTTAAACACTTGCAGACGAGCGTGTAAATAAGATTCAAACTCTATCCGAACTCCCGTGTCTGAAGGCATAGTACTGTAGTTTTTAAAAAAAACTCATGTTAAGCGACTCCAGTGCCAGACATGTATACGTCCGTCTACGATTCTCCTACGAAGACTCGTCGTCCGAATGATTTTCGCCTAATGTGAGGGGGGTATAAGGACTGATCTAGGTTCTTGTCGAAATGAGGTAGCAGAAGAACTTCCCCATACAATGAACCTGTAAAGACTGAACATGTTTCATAGAGTCACATTTCCGAAATCTAGGCCCCGGCTGGGCAGTTTAAAGGAACGAAAAGTATGGTATAAAAGACAACAAAAAATGTACCAAAAGTATCTAATAGTATAATCTTTGCAAATATATTGATATACACATATTTCGTTTCCGTAAACAGCCCGCCCGGAAACCTGTAGGGAAATGTAGCCCTAGTAATACTATGTATACATGTCTTCTCTG
Organism: Branchiostoma floridae x Branchiostoma belcheri; assembly: GCA_019207045.1. Classification (NCBI taxonomy): domain Eukaryota; kingdom Metazoa; phylum Chordata; class Leptocardii; order Amphioxiformes; family Branchiostomatidae; genus Branchiostoma; species Branchiostoma floridae x Branchiostoma belcheri. Next base: position 20,770,548 of record CM033036.1, read on the forward strand.
TCAACTGGAACTAGGCTAAACTGGTCGAGATCACTTTCTTCTCCTTTCACTCTCCCCACAGGCCGTGCAGTCCTACTCCGGCGCTATCATGGACCAGCACATGGACGACACCGACCACGACCGCTACAAACGCAGATGCGCAAAGTTCTTAAGAGACTCTGTAAGTTAAGTCATGATTACTCCTACTTCAAAACCTGCTTTTTATTTGTTTAATCTTCAAGACAAATACTGTGACACTGCACTCATGATGATAACTGATCTTAGCAGAAGGTAAGGGCAGTCTCAGACTTTTGGGGCGGTTGCTATCAGCAGTGTCCAGGCTAGGGCACAGTTTGGGAAGACAAAGTCCAACCCTAAACTTTTACCGCCTTTTACCTCCCCTACCGAAGTCACGTTCGCATTTATTACACCAGGGTCAGAGGAGGGATAAGGTTTATCCCACAATGCAAAGCAATTATCCCCCCTCTGCACCAGGGTGGAGTGACGAAAGTCAGGGCACAATATCGGTAGTATGACAAGATTCAAACCAAGGACCTGTATGTTCTGGCTAAAACCATTCGAACAGAAATTACACCACGCGACCCGTACCTCTCATCAGCTTGTTTTATGATGTACGTGTTCCTTTTCAACTATGCCGTCGTTGAGACAATGTCCTGAATTGCACGAGTTTTTGAGTCGACTTGGTGTACACTCTGTCTGACTCGGTGGAGTCTGTGAAAATAGAAATTAAAGGTAATCAAGTTAATCAAGTACTCAAGTCGCTTTGCGAAGAGCAAACTTAAGTCGCGTTTTCTTGTGTGTAAATCCACAGATTCAACTCCTATATCTAGTCGAATCCCGGTGAGATATGCAATGCTGAGGTCAGGGTGTCCATATAGAAACTAGTGAAGGCACTAGGCGCGAACTTTTGTCTTTAAATGTCATAAGGTTTCATTATATACCCGAAGTTTTCATTATCTATTGAAACTATTAAACTAATTTAATTTCATTACCAATTCAACCACAAACATCCTTCCTGTGGATGGCCAAGTCCAGGCTACACGGATTATTCGTTGACTGAGCTGGTCTGTAAGTTGACTGTCCGCCTTATATGGTGGTTATTTAATCTCATTATGAATGAGCCAATCAGTGCGCAGGAAAGCAAATGGCGATTTTGTCGTTCATCACAGAAAAGGATCAAGTACGAAACGACAGCCCCGCTGTACCATGAGAGGATGAGACGGGAAAGGTTCCGTTCCACGTGGCCTGGTAGGACTACTGTTCATCTAACCTAACAAGTCACACGACCGTATATATATTGTAAATCCGTATGGGGTCCGTATTGACATTTTTCATACGCAAATCATACGCAACTCAATTTTTTGTGTCAGTTTTAGGTACAAAGGTACGCAAAGTGTGGTCCAGTAGGCGCACCTAAAGGTGGGTTCACACGTGTGTCCGTTTCAAGTTCTTTTGAGGTCCGCATGGATCCGAAGTCTTAGCCTCTACCAGGCTCCACAGGTCGCTAGAAAAATAATACACATTGGACAAATACAGCCAAGTAACATGTCAGCTTGTCGTAAGTTATACTCGTCGGACAGCTAAATCCTCTCGCATATTATTTGTCTATATTCCCCCAAATTCTACTATTTTTCAACGACCTGTGGGGGCTAAAAATGCCATACGGACCCTATACGGACTTGAATGTATACGCACGTGTGAACCCGACTTAAAACACAACGCTATATTGAGATGCATATGAGGTGTAGGATACAGGATGCATCTTGAGCTTGTTTTCAGGCACGAACTGGTGCGGAACAGGCCCGACACCACCAAACTCTACATTGGGGAAGAACAACGGGACGGACAGTTGTTGTCAACAGCACAAGCAGTGCGACGATGTTGTGGAAGGTAACGTCTTTTCTTTATTAGCAAGGAGGCAGCGGACTTAAGTACTCTACATTTATATTCTCGCCTCCACTTGTGCAGAAATGAAATCAAGATACTTATAATTACAAGGCAATGAAAACATGCTGGGATAGATATAGAATACAGCACGGGGCATTCCGTATCGCCCTATTGCTCGTCCACGGATAGGATCGCCCGACGGCCAGAGGGTAACCCGGCCTGCGGGAGGCCGAGGGCCGGGACCGAGCGCGATACGGAATACACCGTGTTAGTCATAGCATGTCAACCCGAGGAAACCCAAGTTTATCGCAAAAAAAATTACTTGTACATTAATGCACATTGTGTCATCACTTTTATTCGTCAATTCGAACAAAGTAACCCGGCAAAGTTCGAATCGTTCGAAACGAACTATGGACACCAATATTAATATTGAACATATAGAATACAGCACGGTGTACTCCGTACCACCCGAGGTACCAGCCCGACCGCGGGTCGGATCGCACGAAGGCCGGAGGGCGATCCGACCCGGGGGAGGGCTGGGACCGATGGTGATGCGGAATACACCGTGTTGTATTTTATTTATGTCATACCCACCTGAGAAAACCACTGTTTTGATGCGAAATGCGCCAGAAGTTGAACAAATTTGTTGCCCTCGAAAAAAAAAAAAAAAAAGCCTTGCAACAGTAATGTTCCAACGTCTGAATCAGGTATTCGAACTTTCGATGGCGCCGTACTCGGCCCACTCGAAACAGTTCGAATTCGATTTATTCGAATGGAGCCCGTGTGATAAGCCCGGGCCGTACCGAAAGTTATCAGCCGGTCCGGAACACCCGTATCGAACATTTTCGCGTCACAGGTATGACATAAATATAAATACGGCCCGGCTATAGCTACGATATAATAAAAAAAAAAATACTAAACACACTCTCGCCAGTGGGATCGCCTGCGTGCTGGTACGGAAGGTGCTATGGAATACACCGACTTGTAATCTATATGTATCAACATATTTTCCACATACCGATGTATCTGTAATTTTTTTGCCGGGGCGCCGCAGGCGCCCGGCTTTGTCCCCGGTTTAATGGTTCGTCCTTGGATGGGTCTGCTATGGTCGCAAAATGTACCGTGCGTTTTTACGACAATTCTCAGCCCTTCTCAGCCCTTCAAATAAACGCAATGTACCGTGCGTTTTTACGACAATTCTCAGCCCTTCTTAGCCCTTCAAATAAACGTTGTAAGAATACTGTTTATCCATGACCTCTACTCGTACAGAAAACATTGCAGCGCTCATTAGCAAAGTCTAGGAAAGGAAAATGTTTCTTGATTTGCAGTAAAACACTGGTCATGTAACATTTGAGGAGTTGTCGTTAAATCGCACGGTTCATTTTGCGATAGCGTTGACGGGTCCGGGTATTTAGCGGAATAACCCGGAATAACCCGGAATAACCCGGAATAACCTTAATAAAGGATGAAAGCTACCGAAATACAGTGTGCTTTGATAAGTTAAGATCGCAGAATGCAATATTTTGGCATAAAATAATGTATATATGGCCATGGGAACAAGAAATATTACGGTTATTCCGGGTTATTCCGGGTCATTTCGGGTTATTCCGGTAAATACCCTCACGGGCGTTGACGGTGCGGAGGAGGTGAGATTTTTATCGTACAGAAATTGGTACAGTTTGTAAAGTTATCTTTCTGGAATTCGGATGTATTAAAATATAACATTACATTCTAAGGCGTAGTGTCATGTGAGTAAAATGAGCACGACATTTGACGAAAGATTTTGTGGAGGGTATACAGTCAAGTTTATTGTGCAACGATTGGAACAGTTTACGTGCGGGTGGGAGGGGGGCGTGCGTCTATATATGCAGCTGCAGGAGGTCCTGCAGGACATTTTCGATCGTAAGAGTAACGTACAATTTGAAAAGATAGTGATCATGAATTCGGACACATTGAAACATATTTCCAAGGAACGGTATATAGTTTTTTTAGTAAAACCAGTGTGTGGGGATTGACGAGAATTTAGATAGTTTAATGGTGCACTGTGCTTGAGCCGATGCGAGGCATTATGCAGGGCATTTTGATTGTAAAAATATCGTACAAGTTGAAAAGATGGATCGGATTCTAATACATTAAAACATACATTTCCAAAGAATAGTAGAAAACAACGGATTGTAGCTAACTGTTAAACAATCAGCAAAGCAGTTGGCAAGATGTCACACCTGAACTTTTGTAGATTTTTGCTTTTTGTTGGTACTAGTAAGATGTTATGTGATCAAGACAATATTTTCTTTCTGTTTCAGTGACGCCTTAGACTGTTCTCTGCTATATATACAAGTGACACAGTAATATACAGAAACTTACAGCTAGCAAAAGTCTGTACTCAATAAGATTTTACACAGTACACATTTATACTTCTTCTGCTGAAATCTACGCATTACATTTTGCATCCAACCAAAGAGGTTTGAAAGAGAGTCCTTGATCCAACCAAATTAGACCTTGAGACCTATTAACAGATCATTGATCACTGTGCATTTTGCACATACCAGACTCAATCGTGCCACTGAGCACTGCATTTTGCACACACCAGACCAATTGTGCCACTGAGCACTGTGCATTTTGCACACACCAGACCTATCGTGCCATTGAGCACTGTGCATTTTGCACACACCAGACCTATCGTGCCATTGAGCACTGTGCATTTTGCACACACCAGACCAATCGTGCCATTGAGCACTGTGCATTTTGCACACACCAGACCAATCGTGCCATTGAGCACTGTGCATTTTGCACACACCAGACTCAATCGTGCCACTGAGCACTGTGCATTGTGCAAATAAAGTCAAGCAAAGAACACATATATTGTGAACAATGTGTGAATCTATTTTATCGGGAAAATACCACCAAGGTGACATCATTTTCAGTGGAGATAATAGAGGCAAACAATGCACTGCAAATGCTTTAATGGCAGTTGTTAACCACAGTACTTGCAGACAAGCAATTACCTGGACAAGTACAGACCTTGATGGTGTACTTTTTCAAGGAGATGCACTATACACCTACATAAAACCATCACTAAGATCTGGTGTGGAGTTCCTCTCCGTTGATGATATTCCAGACTATTTGCAACTTTACAACAATACTGTACGTGTATCAATAAAAGAGTCTTACACTGGAGACATATTTGCCACAGAAGCAGTCTATCCTTATTACACCTTAAAGAAAGCCCTAGAAGCAGCATTTGCTGAATCCAACACTTGTCTTTTCATAACAGCACATGGAATAACTGGTTCAACAGTAGCATTGTTGCACGCTGATAACAAGTATTTTGTTTATGACTCACATGCCAGAAGTCCCATAACAGCATTGCCAGATAGCCATGGCACTTCTACTTTAAGCATGCACAGTTCAAACAGCAATCTAGTTTCATTCTTGCAACAACTTAACTGGAACACAACATGCAATTTTGAGGTTGTCCCAGTACAAGCAGAAAATGTTTTCTTATCAGTTGAACCTACTGGTATACACATTATCAATCTGACTAGCAATGTTTCTTCTATGATTGAGTCAGAAAACTGCTTTCAAGTTCAACAACAACACACATACACCTTGGTTAAACCAGAGTTTGTATCTACGAAAGAGAACCTACAACAACCAAACACAGCATTTCCATTTGCACCACATTGTAACCAAAGTACTGGGAAAAACATTGTGCCATGCACCACAAGCAAACATCCAAGTGCTATGCCAGAGAACAGGAATGAAGGCCTCTTGAATCAATTAGTAATGTCACCAAATGCAGCATCAAATTTAAATGATAAAAAAGTGCAAGGTCTTGCAATCCAAAGCGCAATATGCAAGGACAAACAAGAAAAACAAACCTATCAACAGAAGACAGAGAGTCTTGCAGAACAAAGAACATCATACAAAGCAAAGAAAGCAAATGAGACCTGTGAGCAAAAAGCAGCACAGCAAAGAGCATCATATAAAGCAAAACGAGCAAATGAGACCCCTGAGGAAAAAGATGAAAGACTTGCAAAACGAAGAACATCATACAAAGCAAAACAAGCAAATGAGACCCGTGAGCAAAAAGATGAAAGACTTGCAAAACGAAGAGCTTCATACAAAGCAAAACAGGCAGATGAGACAACTGAGCAAAAAGCAGATAGACTTGCACAGGAAAGAGCAAAACGAGCAAATGAGACCCCTGAGCAAAAAGACGATAGACTTGCAAAACGAAGAGCATCATACAAAGCAAAACAAGCAAATGAGACCCCTGAGCAAAAAGCCGAAAGACTTGCAAAACAAAGGACATCACGCAAAGCTAGCAAAGCAAAAAGAGCTGAACAAGAATCTTCACAAGAAAAAACGCAACGACAGAGGAAAAACTGTGATAGAGTGAGAAAAACATTGGCTACAAAATATGTTAGAGAACATAGCATAGACTATACCAGTGAACAATACAAATCAGACTTTCCTGCATTTCATTGCTATATAAAACAGCAGCCAAAGTACTACTGTAGCATATGTAGACAATTGTTATTTCATGACCAAGTGCGAAACTGCAACAATGCTGTCATAGACAAAATAGTCAATGATATTTCTGGTCAACATCATCTCTGTTCAAAGTGTTTGATTTGTCTTGAAAAAGACAAACCCATACCCAATGCTTGGACTAACAATATGGATCCAGGTGACATTCCATCATGCCTGAAACAACTCAGTAGAATGGAAACAAGACTTGTCAGTTTGAAATACACCTTCATCAAGTTAATTGTATTACCAGGTGGACAATTTGGTGAACAAGGTCAAGCCATAAGTTTCCCTACCAACATTGAAACTACTTGCCAACTGTTACCACATAGCCAAGATACAGCTGGGCTAGTAATAGTACACCCTTGTCAGACAAATGAAAGTAAAACACAAAGAACAGACCCACAACACATTGTACGATTTTCCAAAATGCATGAAGCTCTTACATGGCTGGTAACGCATAATCATCTATATTCACATGTGAACATAGCTACCTTTGAAAACTGGGTAAAAAAGTCAAGTGAATTCAATCCAATGATCACAGACGCCAATGAACCAGACTTCTCAAGTGCACCTTCTACTGTCCAAGAACTCTCAGCTTTTCCCTGTAACTACATTAATCCAAATGTCCAGTTACAATCTCTGTTGCAGAATGTAACAGACAATGTCCCAGTGATATCACTACCACGTGAAACATCACCACCACAAAGCATATTTAAAGAGACTGATCTTGAGGAACACTGTTTTCCACAGTTATACCCATATGGTAAAAATGGCTTCAAACAGACGCGTGATGTACAACTAACAGACTTACAGTACTTCCAATCACGTTTGCTCAATATCAATGATTGCTGGAGAAAAAACATCCCATGGCTCTTCTTTGCCTTGAACTCGTATGAAATCAAGAAATTGTACAGTCAGATATCCATTGTATGTAGAATGCAAAAGCAGAGTAATGTTAGATCACAATCCATAGCACAGCCACTAACAGCAGGCGATCTGCATCATGAAATTGATCAACATGTTGAAAGCACATCATACACATTTATGAAGAATATACGTGGAACAGCAGCTTACTTCAAGGACCAACTGCTAAACTTGCTAGCAAAAATAAACACTATTGGACCACCAACATGGTTTGTCACTGTGTCTGCTAATGATTTAAACTGGCCAGAATTGTTCATGACCCTGAATCCTGACCTGACCTATGAAGAAGCTAAAGCATTACCACAACAAGACAAATGGAACCTAATGAGATCAGACCCTGTCATGTGTGCGATACACTTTAATAGACGCACTGATGCACTTCTACGCTTCATACTGAAGAGTCCACAACATCCCATTGGTAGAATCAAAGATCACTGGATTCGTGTGGAATTCCAATTAAGAGGTTCTCCACAGTGAAATTTCTGTCACGAAGAAAGAACGACAATGCACATCCGGGACCTCTTCCCGCCTTTGGCTGTGGTCTCGCACCGGAGTTTCTTTTACGATTTTTATATCCGGCACACAGCGCACACAAGGGATACAATTCCGCCCACAAAAGTACGCCGGAAAATCCAATTATACCAGTGAACAAAGGTTTCCAGCCAACTTCCCATAGATTTTAGATATAAACTTCTAGTTTAATAATGATGCACATTTTACTGGAACACAACATGAAATTTTGAGGTAGTCCTTCCAAATGCGCCCCGGCCAGCTTTTTTTAAAAGCTTTCTTGTTCCCTTATTTGTCAGGATACCAGAGGACAGACTACTACCAGAACATGCGACCTTGGCGCATCTCTCACTGCGACTGTGACCGGCAGTTGTACGACTGTCTTGCCGCCGTCAACACGTCCGTGTCGTATGCAGTCGCCTTCACGTACTTCCACGACTTCAACCCGACCTGCTTCGAACGGCGTCGGAAAGAGATCTGCACGGAGCACGACGATTGGTTTAGCTGTAAGAAACAGGAAAAGGTTAAAGTACCGACAGAGAAGGACAATCCGACATGGCCTGCGTTTTATCCGCCACATTTTACTCGCCCTCAACAGAAAACACAGGAGATAGTTCGGCCTACTCAACGAGCGAGAGGGTTTTAGTTTTGTCTTGCCATGCTGAAATTTTCCGTCTCGCTTGAGGTGGTATCTCACTGCACTTGGGGCACCGGTGCCGCACTGCGGGGTTCGAAGATTACTCAACGAGTTTCAGAGATAAAGAACGAATTTCCTTACATTTTGTGTATTTTGTTGCCTTCTAGGTCATTATTATTATTATACTTCTCCTGTCGATTCGACAGATGAGCAGGCAGATACGCGTTTTTACCTGTTTTGCCTGACCTGCACATGACTTTTTATGGTGAAGGAGGGGTGTGCAATTTCTTCTCCACCCTCTCGTCTACTGGAGCACTAAGTCTCACAGCGACAGAACTGTATGACACGTGTGAGGCGGCTCCAGCAGATGCAGCTTTGTTGTTCGGAGTATCCGTCTCCTAGGAGGACTTCCGACCAAGGATGCAAGGGGTTCCCCCTACCCCTGACTTATTACGCAATATGTAAAAATCGAAAATAACGCAATATCTAAAAATCGAAAATAACGCAACAGTGTCGCAGTGAACGAACCCCGCAGTGCCACACCGGCGCCCCAAGTGCAGTGAGATACCACCTTTAAATCTCGGCGCATTTTCGAACAGTTTTTGCCATATAACTTAGCCTGGAATCCAGCCGTATTGTGCTTTGGTCGCTCCCCTGAGGTACGCTTCCTGCCACTACGACTGGCATTCGTTAGCATTCGAACGATCGGCATTTAAATATTCGCAGATTTTATCTGCGAGATTTCTGATTGGCTGTTAGCTCCAAGTTTACAGTTTGTAATCGAACGGAACACTACTTCTATCTTTCCCGCGAACTTTTCAGTATTACAACAACAGATCACGCTAGAAATAGCGCCTCGCGATTGGTGTTCTTCTCTCAGGGGTTATCCAATCAGCAAAGAGAAACAAATATGAATATTCAGGAGTCTCCTCGTTAGTGACGTAAGGGCCAATCGTTCCAATCGTAACGAATGCCAGACGTGTTCGCACAGGAAGCAGAGCGACCAAAGCACAACACGGCTGGATTCCAGGCTACATATAACTATCCGCTCGACAACATGTCTGATCGAGCGTGTCATATCAGTTTTTGATGGCTGATACAAATATGTGAAAAAACATGTTAATTAAACATCAGTTTGATTACAAAATGTACAATAGCAAAGGGATAAATGGTAAAAAAAATTATCGAAAAAATAAGAATGTTGCCACCTCGACCACTTTATGACAAATTACGTGAAAAGCATAGACCCCTAGTTGCTAACCAACTACCCCAAGTGCACAATATACTATAAAAAAATACACTGAAGTGATGAAGCGTGCTATAAAATGCTGAGGCAAGTAAATGTTATGGATGACATGACAGTGCTCATTACTTTTCGCCTGATCCTGCAGAAAAAAAAAATATTCCGCAGGGATAGTCACCATGACGACAAAGTACCGACATGGGAAAATAGGTTGTGTTGTAGCTTCATAATTATACTTGTAGAATTGACACAAGTAACTTAAAGGTAGCTATCAATGTAGTTGTAGAAGTGTTGAAACTTGTCGGATAATATTAGTTGTAAAAGTGACACCAATATGGAAACCATAAGTGTAGTTTTTATCATTCTTTTTATTGACTTTCCAAGCACAAGGTACACATATAGAACAATAATACTGAAAGGACATGTGGAACACAATAAATATGAATAAAACCAGAGATCTAGAACAATGAGGATAACTCATAGATGTTTACACATTTGGATATAACAAGAAAATAATAAACAGAAGTTGTATTGTGCTATACACTGTACTATGTTTTAACGATAAAGTTATTTTCCACCATTTAGTTGCCAACTTGTTAAGTGATATCAGTATGCCACGCCAGTGTCACCTTTACTATACACTAGTAAACGTCTTGAATACAGGAATAGATGCATTTGTTGTTGGCTGTGATGTCATGTTTGTTACTTCAATTCTTGTTAACAACGTTTATTGTGTCTATTTTGTCATAATGTTTTCTTTAACAATCTTTTTTTCTCACTATTTTGACATGTCCTGTGAGTACCACTACGCCGGATACATAAAAGACGTCTTGATCCAGAGACAAAGACACTTACCACTGAAGCATCGTCGCTTCCACCAAATAATTCTGATGACAAAAAAAACATGTATAAAGGATATCAGTCTACGGTCCAGCTAACAACCGGGGTTTAGTTTCTTTGACCTCTTTGATGTTAACGTTAGTAACGTTATAACGTTACTCATATATTTTCCAGCCAAAAATTGGTAAGATAAATCGGCCAATTCTCGTTAAAATTTTACTCAGCACCTAAAGTTTACACACAAAAAAGATTGATAATGTCGGAAAAGATATAAATGAATTGAAAACATGAGGCTACTTACTAAGAAAATCCCACCAATGGCATTGCAGGTAAAGCAAAGCAACACGCCCACACACTTACATAGCAACACGCCAATATAGAACGCAACAAAGGTAAATAAACACGACGTCATAAGCATGCCGTTCCCGTGATCCTCGGGGAAACGTTCTCTGACGTTCGACAATGCGTTCGAATGTTCCGTATGAATCGGAATTGTAACGTTTGTCTTGTTATGACGGAAACAGTTGAAAAGACTCCGGTCCCTCGGAAATCTGAGACACTCAGCACCAAGAGTTCACGTCTAGTGAAACATTAGACGTTAAACAAGGACATCAACAACAACAACAACAACAAATCTGAAAGGTAAGGACCTTAGATATGAAAAAGTTTCGTCTTTATGACCTAAATATCTGACTGCTGAATTTGAATTTTCTTATTACAGTAGATAAACTTCAGAAGAGGAATTATTATATCAAGACGTGAATGGGTGGGGTGTTGAAGACGGTTTACGGAACAACCTCCTGACAAAAATACAATCTCAACCACCCACATACGTTTTATATGTACGTTATATAGCGTGATAGACTGACGCGCATATACACTTATGAAATTACACGCGAGCAAACGCACATTATATGCATTCACAAACACAAGTAATTACAAATGCAAACGCACTAACGGTGTGCACACTTGTGGTTGTTCAGCATAGAGATGTTTACTTGTGTGTATATGATGTTCTGCACCAGGACAGATGTGTTTACCTGCATGTGGATTGTGTTCAGGTTTCATGGAGAGTTGAGGTTGCTCGTTAATGGATGGTGTTCAGCACAAGGGACAGGTGTGTTTTCCTGTGTGTGGATGGTGTTCAGCACCAAGGGACAGGTGTGTTTGCCTGTGTGTGGATGGTGTTCAGCACCAATGGACAGGTGTGTTTGCCTGTGTGTGGATGGTGTTCAGCACCAAGGGACAGGTGTGTTTGCCTGTGTGTGGATGGTGTTCAGCACAAGGGACGGGTATGTTTGCCTGTGTGTGGATGGTGTTCATCACCAAGGGACAGATGTGTTTGCCTGTGTGTGGATGGTGTTCAGCACAAGGGACAGGTATGTTTGCCTGTGTGTGGATGGGGTTCAGTACTAGGGACAGATGTGGTTACCAGTGTGGATGGTGTTCAGCATCAGGGACAGGTGTGTTTACTTGTGTGTGGATGGTGTTCAGTACCAGGGACAAATGTGGTTACCAGTGTGGATGGTGTTCAGCATCAGGGACAGACGTGGTTACTAGTTTAGATGGAGTTCAGCACCAGGGACAGATGTTTTTACCTGTGTGTGGATGGTGTTTAGCACCAGGGATAGGTGTGTTTGCCTGCATGCACGGATAGTGAAATACAGGAGGTCTGCAAGAAAGTTTGCAATACTACTTGGATTCTGTTTTTGTTTATTTTCGTCACTCAGAAGCTAGATTGAAACTGTTATTACGTCAGATCTGTTATGCGCGCATGCGCTGGCGGCCGACCAACAAAATGCTAGAGTCTACAGGTTTTATTAGGATCGGTCGGGTAACAGGGACACATCATTGCTTTCGACACGAAGGATATGTTTTTGGTTGATGAACTATTGTTGTCTTGGTGTGAATGTAGGTCAATCAACGTATTTCGAGAAGCTTTGAATGAATTTTCATGATATTTGGTATTTGAGTAGCAGTTGCTAAAAGGAACGTCCAATTCAAAAGTGTTTGACCTGGAATTTTCCGATGGTACTGCAGCGTTGCAAGTGTGTGTGTCCGTTTGTTGGCGGAACGCATAACTCCAGACGTTGCTGATAGTTTTACACGATATTTGGCAGATATTTAGAGGTTTGGAAAGGTTAAGGTCAAGTTCGATAATCATTTATTTTGCTCCATAAAATTACAGATGTGAAATGACAATTTGTGTCTATTTAACCGTAGGCAATAACAACCATAGGAATGGACACAGAGTCAGACAGTAAGCGGAAGAGTGCAGATAGCGCGTCTGCATCGCGTGTAGACCATGACTTCCCGCGGTGTAGCAGTGCCGCATCGGGCAGCCACGAAGGTCCCATCCGATCAGTCTCCGCCCATGTTTCAGAGTTACCATGTGTAGGTCAATTGGAATCCATCGGATCTACAACTTCAAGTATACCTTCGTCCGAGTCTGGTGACAGTAACTTTAACAACGCTTCTCCGGGACTCTTTGGGAATGTTACACATGACACGCTAGGAGCCAACAAACACGAGAAGTCACCTGTCAACTATAAACCTCTAAAGTGTTCATCAAAGGCAACTTACGAGGGTGAACACAACACACAACTGCAAATAGAGCCACATATATCTCTTGAAGAAACAGTAGACGTAGGCAAGGTGGAAAAGGATGCGGTGCATCATCCTAACAAACATGTTCAGGTGGACTCAAGTACAATTTCTCTTGTAAATTACACGCAAGAGAAAATAGTTGCAATAGCTACAGATTATGAACGAATCAGTACAACCGTCTATGAGTCTGTGGTCGGGATAGAGAAGGCAACACACACCTGCACATCACTAGAAGCCTTCGCCTTGTCTATTGTGCAGGAAGCCATGTCTTCTGCAGCAAACCAGCTCAGAAAAAGTAAACCACTGAATGCCAGAAACCTGGGCGGTGATGGCGAAGTATCGGAGATCGAGGAATCCGGAGGCCAGGAGGTTCATACAAACAAAGATGTGAAGAAGACGATCGATGACAACTTTTGTGATAAGTCCACTTTCGTCGATGTTAATGATGAAAACAAAAGTGACTACGACGTCACTATGTTTACCCCACCAGCAGAGCGCGAGAACTCCCACAGGAAAGTTTCTGAAAGTCATCTTCTACCGAGTAGGGTTTCAGCAGATGCCTTCTTATCGCCCAGTCAACGCCGCCCACCAGCCCCTACCAGCAGGGGCAGGATCTCTCCCGGTTCGGTTCGGCTTTCCGTGACTCCATCCGTTGAACTCGCTGTTACCGAGGATAACGTCTCCTCTCCTTCAGCAAACACGACAACATCTAGATCTTCCCACCATGCTCCCCTTTCGCCCCGACCTGATGTCTCAGGTTGCACCAGTACAGGACGTCACTTGTCCTACACCAGTCGAGAGGGTTACCCCACTCCGTCACAGCCTTCACGTGTGCTAGAGGATGGAAAGATTGACTCATCAGAGAAAAGAAATCAGAAAAGCTGCGATGATGAGGATAACAAAGAGGATGTTTTCTTTTTCCAATTAGGAACGCCCGTTGAGAACAATACCAAAGCCAATGGAACCAAAGACGTTGAAACTATTTCAGCTAACAATGAAGAAGATCGTATCAAAAGACTTCGTCTGGCCGTGGAGACGCTGGTAGATGAGTTCAAATTAGAACAAGAGCTGGAGGCGCTTCTGGAGAGTAACCAGTCCGGGGGCTCACCAGATGAGGAAGGTATCGTAATGATCCAAGATGTTCAGTCGGACTGGAAAGAGATGTTACCGGCGGGTGCAGAGGAGTCCCATGCCTTCTACGAGGAGGTTAGCTCCATCCTTGCTTCCGTGAAGAAAAAGCGACTTGGTAGCCTCGTACAAGCAGGCGTAGGAGAAGACAGTGGTGAGACGGACACATCTGAGGCGTCCGGGAATCTGACCCTCTTATCCAAAATTGTCAAAGACAGCACCTCGCTTGACGAAAATGTTAACAATAATGTCAACTCTTCTCCGATGCCAGGAGCCTTGGAAGAGCAACATTTAAAAGAAGATGAAAACTTGCCTGACTCGCTTGTCTACCAGCCAGCGCTGGAGGACACATCGGCTATTTTACGTTATGATGCTTTCATGGAGACGATACCATTGATCACAGAAGACGGTGACTCTCAGGAAGACGATGGTGTAATGACCACCGGTCAGACCGAGCAAGCTCACCATACAGATGACCACAACAGCAAATGCGAAACAGTAAAAATTGAACAAGTGTCTCACCAAACTGCAGACTTGGGAGACGGAAACTACGCTGTACCAGTGGAAACTGATCATGAGTCTCACAAAACGTGTCCACAGACTGCAGACATGGGGGACGGAAAAAACGCTGTACCACTGGAAACTGATCAAGAGTCTCACCAGACTGCAGACATGGGGGACGGAATCAACGCTGTACCAGTGGAAACTGATCAAGTGTCTCACCATACTGCAGACATGGGGGACGGAATCAACGCTGTACCAGTGGAAGCTGATCAAGACTCTCACCAGACTGCAGACATGGGGGACGGAAACAACGCTGTACCAGTGGAAACTGATCACGGGTCTCACCAAACTGTTGACATGGGGGATGGAAACAACACCGTACCTGTAAAACCTGGCCAAGAGTCCAATGAGACTACAGACATGGAAGGTGGACACATCGCTGTACCAGTAGAAACTGATCAAGGGTCTCATCGGAGTCGTCTTCAAACAAAGATGCCGGATAGTGCTCCCCAGTCACCAAAACTTCAGCACAGGTTGACATCAACATGTCATGACGACATTGTCCCCGACACTCAAGAAAAGGTTAGTGTGTACTTCAATTTGATTTGTAGACAAACATTTGTATAACAAAAAGCTTTTCTATAATTGTTTTTAATACTTTACGAAAGAAAATATAATGTAAAGATAAATAAAAAGGAAATTGAAACGGATAAATCACAATGGCATGGCTGATTTTTGTATTAGTTGGACGAGGAGATCGGAGGCGACAGTTCAGAACGTGGCAGTCCGAAGCCGGTGACAGCCTCCAGGTCCCACCGGCAGCTAGAGCTGATCCAGGCGGAGACCTGCGCGTCTTCCGCGGGGAAGATGATAACGAGAAGCCGGCACAGCTCCGACCCGCACGAGTCCCACAGGCGGTCACCGCTGGCGATGGAGGATGGCGCTCCTTTTCACGAGGAGGTAGGCTGAGGCAGAGTAACACTGGTTCCCAAGATATCCAACATTCCAAACTTGTCAAGTACTTGATGTACTATACACTGCGTTTTGATTGTCTTTTTGGAAATTGAACTTTTAAGTCTAAAATAGTTCAATCATGGGATTTAGCTTGTCTGCATATCCTTAAAATATTTAGCCTGTGTACCATTCGGATATTATTTCGCTCCTATAACAGCTATGTTCGCTTCTGGAACAGCAGAGAAGCGATATATAGAGTGTATAATGAATGTCAGCTAAAAGCGACTGTATATAGTAGTGATGGTACCCATGCTATAAAATACATGTATTTGCACTTTAAGTTTTTATTCTGCATTTACACGTTTTGACGGAGGTGGGCGGGACTATGTGATAAGTTGATTCTAATATTTGTTGAGTAATGATAAAATGACATCCATATGTTGTACGTACGCTTTATTGGGTCCTAAATTTCAACTTTGTTTTTTACTTTGAAGTCTCTTGTGGCGGATTATCCGTTTGTGAACAGTGTGTAACGGTGCTGTCACATTCGTCTTAAGTCGTACGATTTTAATATCCTGTGATTTTCTGGCTAACCACCGACAAGGACCTAAGACTGCCCTTTTGGTACCAAGTCAGCAGCATTAATATAAGCACGACTGTCCAAAATAATCTCCTTATTGTGCCATCCTACCTAGCCTGGGTGCCATCCGGAAAGTAGTTCGCTCCGGCGTTTATTATACGCTATATACAGTCGCTTCTCGCGCGAACATAGGAGCGAACTACTACCCGGATGGTACCTATGCTAGATCGTACGACGATCGTACGATGATTATGGCCAAGTGGTATGCCTTACAGGACGTGACTGAAGGTTGCGGTTCTCAGGGACAGGCAGACACTACGGCTGCTGTCTCTGCTGAGGCGGCAGACTCTCTCCCTCTGCTGCTGGACACAGATAAACTTTACGCAGATCTTCCCCAACCTTTGGACGAGCAGATTTCACCAAACATGGTTATCAAGTCCATGAGTGGTATGGACACAATATGTTATTTCTAGATATGAACATCCGACGTTGGTTTGTCCAGTTGTCCTCGTTACTACAGACTGTTATAACGTTTCCGTGTTACTACAGACTGATGCAACGTTACTGTGTGTTACTACAGTCTGTTATAACGTTACTGTGTGTTACTACAGACATTTATAACATTACTGTGTGTTATTACAGATATGCAGTACAAACCCGTGCGTTATTACAGACCCGTCGTAACGTTACTATGTGTTTCTGTAGACTGTTATTTCGTCACTGTGTACATGTGTTACTACAGACTGTTATAACGTTAATGTGTGTTACTACAGACTGTTATAAAACTGTACTACAGACTGCTGTAACGTTACTGTGTGTTACTATACACTGTTTAACGTTTCTGTGTGTTACTACAGACTAATGTAACATTAATGTGTGTTACTTCAGACTTTTGTAACGTTTCCGTGTGTCACTACAGACTTTGGTAACGTTACTGTGTGTTACTACAGACTGTTATAACGTTACTAAAGGGTTAATGCCCCGGCCCGAGGTGTATATGGTGAGATAATCCCTGGTCAGGTGCGATAACCACCGAATAAACCACCGAGTGAGCGTAGCGAACGAGGTGGTTTATGAGGTGGTTATCGCACCTGACCAGGGATTATCTCACCATATACACCGAGGATAAGGCGGGGCATTAACGTTATTATCATATAGCCTACACAAACTGACCCATTTAACCCTATTCAGACCGGGCTTTTTTGGTCATCCCTGGACCGGGGGGGGGGGCTTTTGAGGCCCTCCACTTTGAAGTCCTATAACTCTAAAACGACGTGCCGTAGGGCCACCAAATTTTTAGGACATGATATCTACATAATATCTGACAAGTATTTGACGTTTGACGTTACGTTGACGTAAGATGACGTAATTATGACGTCATCAATTTGATTATATTGGCCGGACCCATGAAAAAAGGGTATTCTCAGAAAACTTCAAGTTATTCTACAAAAATGTAACACAAGTGCAGATAACAGAATAATAATGTTTATTACGACTTGTCTTGCCAATAGCAACATCAATGACGTCAAAATGACGTCATAAAATGACGTCATGCACATCTAAGATACGAGTTGGGCTCCGCCATATTGTATCCACCATCTTGAATTTTTAAAAATACTTTTTTTGCAACAAATAATCACAAAGGGCAATGGAAATAGACTGAATTCATTCATTTAGATGGTTTTTGATGAAAAAATACCAGGTAGTTATGAATTTTAAGGGATAATTAGCTCGTTATTCTTGATCTGGCCATACGGTCCGCCATCTTGGATTTTGGGCTGATGACGTCATCAAATTAGCATAATTTATGCATATATAATTATGAAAGATATGTTAGATAATATAAGATTTTATTCATGTAACAAAATAGCAGTAATATAGCAAATAAATGTGAAAAATACATTGTTAGAACCAAAAATAGTGATTTTTGGCAAAACAGCCTGTCAACAAACGGTTGCCATGGCAACACGAAAAAATGGAAAATTTGTCAAACTTTGTGAAATTGTTGCCAACAATATTTTAGGAAAAGTCACCAAATTTGGTGGCTCTAGCGTGAGCCGTTCTGGCGTTATAGGACATCAAAGTTGCCGCAGGCCTCAAAAGCCCCCCCCCCCCCCGGTCTGAATAGGGTTAAGCAACAAATTCCTTTATAATACATACATCCTTTATTCAAGACTTCCAAGGCTTGACATAATGACAAATTCCCTTCTGCTGGGACAAGTGTGTTGCTATTCAATCCTAAGTTATAGTTGTACATATTCAATAAATTTGAAGGAATGTGAACAGTAATAATGTTTGGATTAACTCTAACATGGACTGCACACTGTACAAAGCAATCCTTTCTGCTGACGCATGACGCCGTAACACGTAGATTCAGGCCAGGCAGGTGGGTATCGCTCCCCTGATTGGTCAGAATGAATCGACACCGGCACCAGTGTCGATGCAAATCAGGGGAGCGATACCCACCTGCCTGGCCTGAATCTACGTGTTACGGCGTCATAACCAACGTGGAACGGGGCCTTCTGATTGGTCCGCGGCGCCTGGCTATATGATAATGTGTGTTACTATAGACTTTCTTAAACGTTACTGTGTGTTATTACAGACATGCAGTAGATGACCGTGTGTTATTAAGACCTGTGGTAACGTTACTGTGCATTACTATAGACTTGCGGGAACACTGTTTCATTACTGTGCGTGACTACCGCCGCTCGTACATGGACAGAGAACCCATTATCTACAGGGGAGACGTCGTGAGAGCCTGCAAGACGCCAAGCCTGCCCTACTACTCCTTAACATCTGTAGATGTGCTAACGTTGGTGCCGGAGAGTTCCCTCCGACCACTGGATTTGGACTCGGGCGATGTAGACAGAGCTTATGTCTGACCCGTGAACTTTCACACTTCCTCTTTGACACGGAGGGTTTCAACTGAAACCGATTTTATTGCCAAAATTGACCTAAAGTGTAGTGAATTTCTAGCCTGGGTACCGCCCGGAAAGTAGTTCGCTCCGGAGTTCATTATATGCTATATACAGACGCTTCTAGCTCTGACATTTATTATACTACTATCCGGATGGTATCCAGGCTAGTGAATTTCAACATCTTAGAATGAACAGATGCATCGTTGCAACACATATTTCTTGTTGGCATGACACAATATGCTCTTGGACGTGATTTACGTTTAGTTCTTTCGAAACGTCGACCAACATCAAAAGTTTAGAGTGGAACTGTGTAAAGGGCTATTTTCGTAGCGCATTTGTGTCCATTTGAAATATTATCTGCAATCACTGCTATACAGTCCGTCTGCACTGACACATGTCGTGTGATGTCAACTAATTCAGTGGAAGCCCACCATAAAAGATCAGGATCAAAGAAACAAATGTTATATCACCACATTTACTTGGCGTAAGTCGTTACGCATTCGATGCAACTGCTAATATCTCGTAAAGAAAGAAATGTTTAAGTACTGACCTCTGTTACATTTCAAGACACCAACTGTTTCAGCATAATCAACTGGCAACTCAAAATAAATTGAAACAATTTGAAATTAAAGTCGTTGACACCAAATGGCGTCCTCATGTTGATCTTCTATCTGATCTTCTTACACCAGGGTGAAGTAAGGAAAGTCGTATAAAGTGGATGTCCCAAGGGCACAACGGCGGGGATCGAACTCGGGACTTATAGATACCGTGTCGAAAGCTCTACCAGTTACGCCACACATGACGCCGATCTAGTCGTTAAAGGTGAAGCTTTTATTGTATTGTATTGTACTGTACTGTATTGTATTGTATTATCTGTGTTAAGATTGAGAAGAACCTACTTTACGGTGAAGTTCCTCAGTATAAGACACTGTATGTAATCCTCCGAAGATTGTGTTCTTAGATCGGTACCAAACCTCCTCCGTCTGTGAGTTAAGGATTGCCCAGCGTAAAAGCTGAAAGCTGAGAAGTCTTTGAGAGCGGACGTTGCCACTTTCGCAACGAACGATGTCAATTTCAATGTTTTATTCCGTAAGGTTCTCGCGGGCAAACACATATTCACCCGAATTTTGACCTTATTACAAACGTCAGGCTTTGCCATAAAACAATATATAAAGGTGGAGTCACACCTGCGTATATTTTCAAGTGCGCATGATTTCCGCATGAAATTTTGTCAATTTGATACGCGGCCGAACGCCAAACATTTGGAAATTTTTTGGCATAGATCAAATTGTACGTCGAGCCCATCTGGCGTTTGAATTACGACTTCAGCGTTTTCATTTCGCATGAGATGCCTATGATTGCATCTGAAATGCGCAACAGAATTTTCTGTACTGCGAATAGATTCGTATGGGGTACGTATGTTGGGCGTATTCCGGACGCACACAACGTCTACCGCCCGCATGCCCGACGCACCTGGTGCTAACTGCATTCCAAACGCATTTCAGGTGTGTCAGAGGAACAGTTTCTGTTACATATACTTTTGTTTGCGAGCATTGCCAATAGAGTATTTTTGTTAGAGGAACACTTTGTACTACGTATGCTTTTGTTTACAGGCAGTGCAAGTAGAACATTGACAAGTAAACAGTGAAGAGGTGCGAAGAGGTGCGAAGCAGTGACTTTACAGTAATGTGGGCCATCGTTTACCTTAAGAAATTATGTGCACTGTTAAGATTGTGTTAGTTTTCACTTTGTCCTTAATGATTTCCCCTATCATCTTAGTATTTCAACTACAGTAGGTTCCAGATAGCAGTGACTGACGATCAGATATGCTACGGATTCCTTGTCGTTCCAACACCGACTTTGACCTTCGTTTCACTGACACTTTAACACTCCCTAAATGTCATAAAGTTCAATCCACAGCTGATGATGTCCATGAAGTAAGAAATAAATGAACCCTTTCCTTGCGAAGGTAAGAATCATACACTTGGTATTAGCTAGACGTCTTCTCATTACTCCCTGAGTTTGAAATGTTGGAAAAACACTAAACAAGTCAGAAGGGTGATGCAGTCGTACCATCTGGTGTTATTCTGGACTTGTATTAAGTTCTGCAGGTTGGAACGTGGTACAAACACTAAATGATTCAGTAGGGTGACACATTCGTACCATCTGGTATCATCCCGAACTTGTATCAAACTCTATATGTCGGAGTATCGGATAAATACTAAATGATTTAGTAGGGTGACGCGTTCGTACCATCTGGTGTTGTCCCAAACTTGTATCAAATTCTATATGTCGGAGTGTCGGATAAATACTAAATGATTTAGTAGGGTGACGCGTTCGTACCATCTGGTGTTGTCCCAAACTTGTATCAAACTCTGCATGTCGGATTGTCGGATAAATACTAAATGATTTAGTAGGGTGACGCGTTGAACCATCTGGTGTTGTCTCAGACACTGTATCGGAGTGTCGCTAAGAAGGTGGCGGCTGCAGTGCGTTCACGGTTGGTTGTTCACAGTTTTTCTTTTTAAAGGTTTCTGATTCACCACAACTCTTAACATCGTCTCTCATGGTATTTGATTACACCGCAGTGTTAGCTGATTTGCTCACCGAGTGGATTTACCATACCATTGTACAGTATTTTGTTGTCTACACCAGTCGATGTTTTTGTCTATTATACCCCTGTCACATTGCGCGAAAATCGATCGTACGACGATTCTGCGGCAATTGGCCAAGCCTCGCTTATAATAATAACTTTATCGCACAACAATTTTACAAGGTACGAAGTATGGCTTATATGTATATGTGATAGGGACGGTTTTCAAGTGAAAAATACGCGAAACCTCTGTCGATCTTAAATATGGCTGACCTTCCATCGATACGCCCGAAGATCGTGGATATTATGACAGGGGTTTACGGAAAACTGATTGTGATGCTGATACAAACAGAGTGGATCTTGCGCATCTTCCTTTTTCACAGATGACAAACACCATAAATATATACTAAATAATTATTCCATTAAAATAGAACGGTTATTTCTCTTCATGTTTTATTTTGAGGATATTTTGAATTGTGAAGAAATGTTCAATGTTGTTTTCAGGAGACTTTTAAAAAAGCTACAGGACCATTTCAGACCAATAATCAATACTACAGGACCCTTTTAGAGCATACATCTTAATGGCATGGTGATATTATTGTACATGTATACAGATCAGTGACCAACGGAAACACTGAAAAAAGTTACTGAAGTTTCCGTTCATGATTCCCTTACACTGAAGAAGGATGAGAACTTGTTAAAACCTAGGTTCCAGATAGCAGTGACTGACGATCGGATACGCTACTGATTCCTTGTCGTTCCAACAACGATTTTGACATTCGTTTCACTGACACTTTAACACTCCCTAAATGTCATAAATTTTAATCCACAGCTTATAATGTCCATGAAGAAAGAAATAACTGAACCCAACCACAAGCTAAGCGGCACCAAAAAAGCTTTCTTTACGAAGGTAAGAATCATACACTTGGTATGAGCTAAACGTCTTCTCCATACTCCCTTTGTTTGAAATGGTGGAAAAACGCTAAACAAGTCATAAGGGTGATACAGTCGTACCATCTGGTGTTATTCTTGACTTGTATTAAATTCTGCAGGTACAAACACTAAATGATTCAAGTAGGGTGACGCGTTCGTACCATCTGGTGTTGTCCCGAACTTGTATCAAACTCTATATGTCGGAGTGTCGGATAAACACTAAATGATTCAGTAGGGTGACGCGTTCGTACCATCTGGTGTTGTCCCAAACTTGTATCAAACTCTATATGTCGGAGTGTCGGATAAATACTAAATGATTTAGTAGGGTGACGCGTTCGTACCATCTCGTGTTGTCCCGAACTTGTATCAAACTCTGCATGTCGGATTGTCGGATAAATACTAAATGATTTAGTAGGGTGACGCGTTCGTACCATCTCGTGTTGTCCCGAACTTGTATCAAACTCTGCATGTCGGATTGTCGGATAAATACTAAATGATTTAGTAGGGTGACGCGTTCGTACCACCTGGTGTTGTCTCGGAGTTGTATCGGGCACTGTGTATCCGAGTGTCGCTAAGAAGGTGGCAGCTGCAGTGCGTTCACGGTTGGTTGTTCACAGTTTTTCTTTTTAAAGGTTTCTGATTCCCCACAATTGTTAACATTGTCTCTCATGGTACTTGATTACACCGGAGTGTTAGCTGATTTGCCCACCGAGTGGATTTACCATACCATTGTACAGTATGATTTTGTCTATTATACCCCTGTCACATTGCGCGAAAATCGATCTTACGACGATTCTGTGGCAATTGCCCAAGCCTCGCTTATAATGGTAAAGGTAAAAAGTATGGCTTACATGTATATGTGATAGGGACGGTTTTCAAGTGAAAAATACGCGCAACCCTCTGTCGATCTTAAATATGGCTGACCTTCCATCGATACGCCCGAAGATCGTGGATATTATGACAGGGGTTTACGGAAAACTGATTGTGATGCTGATACAAACTGAGTGGATCTTGCGCATCTTCCTTTTTCACAGATGACAAACACCATAAATATATACTAAATAATGATTCAATTAAAATAGAACGATTCTTTCTCTTTATGTTTTATTTTGAGGATATTTTGAATTGTGAAGAAATGTGCAATGTTGTTCTCAGTAGACTTTTAAAAAAGATACAGGACCATTTCAGACCAATAGTGAATACTACAGGACCCTTTTAGACAATACCAGTTTTAAACTTAGGCAAAGAGGCAACTGTTATGTTACTTTACCCCAGAAAAGTGAAGTATGACCACTTTTAAACTGTGTGCGGCTGTCTTTTTGTTTGTGCGTGTGTGTGCGCGCGTGTGTATGTGTGTGTGTGTGTGTTTTTCTGTGTGTGTGTTTGATCGTGTGTGCTTTCAGTACTGTAGCTACTGCTTGATCTACCAGCGGGAATATACCGTATGAGCAAGTATATTATGCCATATTCGATTGCCTTGTATTCCATTCCATTGCTTATGTGTGAAGTAAGAAAGTAATTTGTTTGTACTATCGTGTAGAAATACATTTCATATTCGTGTGTGATGCAGAGACACTGAGCCTAACAAGTACCATAAAAACAGCCCAGCCCGCCCATACATGTGCATGTGGTGTACGTGAGACCTCTTGCCATTCCTCAGTCTTGTGAGCGTGGGACGAACACTGAATAATTCAGTTGGTGACAATTTCTGTTATACTCTGTTTTCCTGACCTGCACATGACTTTTTATGGTGAAGGAGGGGTGTGCAATTCCTTCTCCAACCTCTCGTCTACTGGAGCACTAAGTTTCACAGGGGCAACTGTATGCAACGTGTTAGGCGGCTTCAGCAGATGCAGCTTTGTTGTTCGGAGTATCCGTCTCCTAGGAGGACTTCCGACCAAGGATGTAAGAGGTTCCTCCTACCCCCGACTCGTGTGCCATGGCGAGTGCGTCATGCCCGCACATGCCCCTAAAGCCTGTCTCGGCCAGAAAGCCCTCCCCCCCCCCCCACACACACACCTGAGTTAAGTGAGGAAAGTCGTGTAAAGTGCCTTTCCCAAGGCCACAAGATCGGTGACACGGCAGCCGGATTCGAACCCGCAACCTCTCGGCCTCGAGCCGAACATGCTGCCACTGCGCCAAGGTGCCTTATTCACGAATGAACGAATGAAATTGTATAGTAAAAAAAAAAAAGAAATAAACATGTTTGCTTCATTGATCAAAACGGAAAACGTACATGGCACAGAGCTTTTGACCTACATCCAGCTTACAGACATAGAATATAATCCACTCTGGAAAAATTAAAACCGTCAAAGTCAAATCAATGTACATTATATGATAAAATGTTACGCAGCATTTGGGTTGCTAGTCCAGGATTGAAAAGATAACTTTAAGCCTGCGCAGGCATTTCGTGTTTATCCTATGGGACGGGGGTTGCTTTTTTTAGACGCATCCCATGTAACTGATTTTTAAACTATGTAAGACTCTTACGAAAGCGATATTTACGTTTTCAACGTTACATCACAGAACACATAATTCCAAAATGGGTTAGAGTGTGAACTAGAGTTCGGCGATCTCATACCTCCATATTTAGAGCTTTTGTAGATTTTATGCAAATGACTTGGGAATTTACATAATTTGTGCATGGTTATGTTCATCGTTGACTAACTTACATATGTACCAAGTATACAATTTCCAACATTTACTATTAAGCAGTTTTGCCATTTTGCATAGATTATACAAATAAATTCATCAGGTGCATATTTATTAGCTGTCTATACTCCTATTTATCATAAATTACATGTATTACATTTACTGACGTCCAGTTATGGACTTAAGTTTATTTCCTTATAAACTATCCAAATTAAGTCAACATTTGCATAAATTTATTTCTTTATTTGGGTTTTTCACATAGTGAAAGGGAGGACAAAACAGGTGCAAAAATGCACCTTTGAAGACTGCCCTCCCGTACATAACATACATTAATGGCGCAACACAATATACAATACAATAATATATACAACAATAACAATATACATTATTAAAATATACACAGCCATTAGGCAAAAATCGTGGCACTAGCGTGGTCTTAATGCCAGGCAGGAACTGCAGCCACAGCAAGTGGTCCAGGTGCAGGTACGGTCAATACAATAGCTGTTACCAAATCTGTTGAATGTAGCCCTCAAGAGTTGTCAGCTAAATTATATATATTATTATAAACATCTTTGCCTAAGCTATCTGCATGCCTAAATGATGGAAATCCGTCGTTAGAATGTATTGACAATTTTTAATGAAATATTGGTGTGATCAATACGCACATGGCTAAGTCTGATTCTTTACCCCTCAAAACATGGGGATTGACGCAAAATTCTTTTGTTATCTATTGTGTAGTTACTGAGATATTAAAAGAAAACAAGATTTTTAGCAATGGCCGCCTCAATTTGCATATTACATGCCTATTCAGCACAAAATAGTGGTTATTTTGTTACCATGTGTAGTTTTCAAGATAGTGATAAAAACAATATTTTCTGCAATGACCACTTTAATTTGCATATTGTTTGCCTATCCAGCACAGAATGTTGGTGTGATCTTTACTGAGACAGCTTAATCTGGTTCTTGAACCTTAAACCTTGAACGTGGACATCAGGTTCTATACCCCTTAAACAATGGGGATTGTCACCCAAATGTTTCTGTTGCCATGTGCAGTTACTTAGATATTGACGAAAACAATGTTTTCGTAATGACTGTCTTAAGTTGCATTTTATGTGCCTATTCAGCACAAAATATTGGTGTGATCTTTACTGAAGTGGCTTAATTTGATCCTTTATCCCTCAATACATGGGGATAGACACCTAACTTATTTTGAAACCATGTGTAACTACTAAGATATTGACAAAAACAATATTTTCGGTAATGGCCACATCAATTTTCATATTGTGCGGATTGCCAAAGGATAACAGAGTGGTATTATCCAGATTTTCATAGAGCATGCCTCATAAGAGGTATAGAAACAGCAAGAATTGAAGAAAAACAATTTGTACGAAACGGAATGGAAGGTTTAAAAAAAACTTGCGTATTGCAACCGTACTATCAACTCACCCACCAAAACCTGTGAAAAATGACGGAAAATTGCCAAAATGGAATTAAAAATGTTCAAAACAATATTTTCTACACATGGCAGGCACATTTTTTCAAGTTAGAGGGACAAAACTACCACTGAAGATGGCCTACCTATACTATAGCATAATGCAATATAGACTACCTAGCCTCGTTTTGGTGCAATGACCCCGGATGACCCGGGAAGAGGAAGACAGACAGCAAGGAATAGAACATGTAAAGCAGGCATTGACTAGATGTGGGTACCCTGAGTGGACCTTCAAACGAGTCGCACAACAGACAATGGGACAAAAGCTAAAGAGAAAAAGAAAGAAGAATAAACGTCCAGAGGCATGGTGACACTCCCATATATAAAAGGAGTTACAGAGCCACTAGAGAGAATATTCCGACGGCACATGATCACTACAGCAGTAAAACCCAAAACCACTTTGAGAAGAATTTTAGTCCATCCCAAAGACAAATTAGAGGACGCTGTAAAAACAGATTTTGTGTATAAAATTCCATGTAAAAGTTGTAGCAAAGTATATATTGGGGAGACAGGAAGAACTTTTGGTCTTCTTTATTTGCTCTCTGCCACCAATGGGCCATAGCAACACAACACAGGTATAAACATATACTCAACAGAACAATGAAATCATAAATAATTAGACACAAGTTACAAATGAAATCAATAAAACAAAGGGTACATAAATTAAAATGAAATATGGTCAATATAAGGGCAGAACCAAAATCATAGTTATATTAATGTACAACTTCATGAACAAAAGTGAAATCATAAAACCTGACAAGGACATGAACATACAACAATTACTCAATGAATACATAAATCAGAAGAAACAAAAACCATACAAGGATTAGTCCTCTCAATTAGTTACGTCAAATGAAAGTAATTGCTCATTGACACAAAATGAATAAAAAACATATGGAGGACAAAAGTTAAGTAGACAAGGACGACAGAATGGGTTGTTGGTCATTGATATGGTTGTATCTTAAAGTGAAGGCCTTGTAAATAAACTTTCCAAGCTGTGTTATCAAACTTATAGTGGGACCAGACATTAATTCCTTGAACTTGTGTGGGTCCGGTCGTGTGGCGTAGTATTTTGGCAGGTGCTGTATTCTCAAACTGTTTAAAAATGGGCATTCCATTACAAAGTGATATTCGTTTTCAATGATGCCTTCCTCACATAAAGGACATAATCTATTTTGCCTGTCTACATTAGTATGCCTACCTGTTTCTATGCTTAGCCCATGTGCTGCGCATCTCAACTGTGCTAGTACTTTTCTGTGATTAACAACATTAATAACACTCAGATACTTTTCTGTCTTAAATCTGTCTTTGATTAAGCAATATGTGTCTAGCCTATTAGTGTTTTCAATTTCATAGTTCCATCTTTGAGTTGCCTGTAGTTTGGACCTTTTTTTTTGATGGATGCGCAGGGTTTTTTTTTATTTTTTATTTTTTTATTCAACAAAACAAACGTATGAAAACCATCCAGAAATTACAGAAACATATGAAACAAGAATATGCACAGAAATGTATGAAATAATATAAACAAACTTTGCAATTTACATATCTAAATAAACAAAGATTAACTGAACAGAAACGTACGAAATGATTATAAGAAAAACGTACGTATGAAATCAGATTATATCAGCAGAAATTATGAAATAATCTATGAACAGAAAACTTTTGAAATAATCATATGCACATAAAATGATCATAACAAGAACTATATGAAATAATCATATCAAACTGAAATATATGAAGTGATCATATCAACTCAATAGAAATGTTCAGAATAATCAATTACATAAAGTGCCCCATTTACCCAGATGTTTGTCCAATTTTCCTTTTCTAGCTGCAATATAGTACTCAACTTTATTAAAGAAATAAACATTACGAAGAAACGACTCAAAATTCAAGTTTTTGGACTTTCTGTTACTGTATATAAATTTTTTCGCTAGGAGAAGAAAAAGGTTTTGAATGACGGGAGTGCCAGGGATTAAGTTTCCGAAAATAACAATAAAGCCATTTAAATAAATGTTTTGGCCTGTTTTTTGAAAATACCATTTTTTTTATTTTGTCCCAAAAGGCAATTAAGTTAGGACATTCCCAAAACACATGCAGGTAAGTCTCATCTTCAAGGTGACAGAATGAGCATAAAGGGTCATCAATTCATTTCCAGATATATAATAATCTATTTGTGGGTAAAAACTTATGCAAAATTTTATATTGGAAAATTCTGGTTTGTGGGTCAATAGTACAGTAAGTTAAAGAAGTGTATGCCTGTTTCCAGGGGATGGGGGTGTCAAAGAGGTACAGCCATGATAATTGTACTTTATGAGAAATATCAATAAGATTATTACATAGTGAAAATAATCTATACATACTCTTATTAATTTTCATCTGTTTTAACCATGTATTATTCTGCATTACAGGTATGCATACTTACTGGAGAAGTGTTACATAGCACTGATTTCCATTTGTTAGGAATTGCAGAGATCAATTGGTTGTATCTAAACTGATCACAAATTGTTCCATGCTTTCTGGAGAATTCATGGTAAGACATAATAATACCATTGGAGTTCAAATATCATTTACAAATACAAGTTTTCTACTGATGAATGCATTAAATAAAACAGGTAAATCATTAATAAGGATATCGGTATTCATAAACAATAATTGTTGTTTAATATCAGCAGGGCCTGTGGGGGTCTTATACTGGTATGTGTACCATGCCATTAATACTTCACTTAGAAAAGGCCTTAACTTAAGGTGCTGTATAGACTTAAGCTGAAAGAAAGGAAATAAATCCGAATAAAATGCTGGATGCATTCTTAAAATACATGCACTGAACCAATCTTGATTAAAGTACAATTTGGGAACCCAAGAAGCTTTTATTGTTAGTGCAAAGGCATATAAGTTAATGAGATTTAGACCACCATTTTCAATAGAGTTATAAATTGTTTTCCTGCCACCTTTTTCAGGCCCTCCATTCCAGATGAAAGAGAAAATTTTCCGCTCATACTGTATAAATAACTGTTTGCCTGGCATTGGGAGAACCTGAAAAAGGTGGGTGAACTGTGGGACAATTAATGAATTAATTACAGCAATTTTGCCAAATAAGGATAATTGTTCCCTTTCCAAGGATATAAAATTCTATCTAATTTATTTAAAACAGGCTTGAAATTCAAATCAATGATAGAGTCTATATCCTCGGGTATATGTATACCTCGCAATTTGACATCTCCATTTATCCATTGGAAAGGTAGATGGGTAGGTAATTTGAAATTACTGTTTCTCAAAGAGCCAATTCTAAGTATTTTGCATTTTTCAACATTTAAATCAAGTCCAGAGATTTGTAAGAAGTTATCTAAATCTTCAAGAAGAGCATAAAAAGAGGCAAGCTTAGGAACAAAGGGGAAATTTGAGTCATCTGCATATTGTGAAATTTTGGTAGACTTTCCATTAACTGATAATCCGGTTAAGTTTTCATTATGTCGTATCTTAATAGAGAGTATTTCTACAGCAATAACAAAAAGATATGGGCTGAGGGGACAACCCTGTCTAACACCACGATGTAAAGTAAAAGGATTTGACATATAGCCGTTATTTAACACAGAACTGGTAACATTATTATATAAGACTTTAATCCATGAAATAAATTGGGGGCCGAAATGAAAGAATTCTAAAGCTCGTATGATAAAGTCACACCTTATTGTGTCAAAGGCGTTACGATAGTCTGCAATAGAAATAAGTCCAGGTTTATCTTCCTGTTCATAATAATCAATAGTATCGAGAATACGTCTTACATTATCTCCTATAAACCTCCCATATATAAACCCAGTTTGATCCTCATGAATAATTTTGGTAATAACAGATCTAACTCTTAACGCTAAACATTTGGAAAGTATTCTATAGTCACCGCATAATAAAGTAAGGGGTCTCCAATTGTCCAATAAAGTGGGGTCTTTATCTTTCCCATCACTTCCTTGTTTTAATAGTAGAGAAATAATTCCTTGTCTCTGAGTATTTGGTAAACAACCTTGCACTAAAGAGTAATTAAAACATCTAAGCATGGGGACTTTAAATACAGAATAAAACTTTCTATACGCTTCAACAGGAATACCATCTAAACCGGGAGATTTACCATTTGAGAAACTGTTGATTTAATAGTTCTTTTTCAGTGATAAGTCCCTCACAGCCCAGCTGTTGTTCAGGTGTCAATATTTTATTATACTCTGTAGGAAAAAATTGTTGAGAATTCTCAGTGGTCAGGGGCAATGGAGGGTCAATAAAAGAATACAAGTCAGAATAAAATTCAGTTTGCTTGTTTAGAATTTTTCAGGGTTACATGTGAAAGTATCATCTGATATTTTTAGTTTCTGCACATTTTTTCTGGTGTAATTTCTGTGAATTGAATTTTAAAAAATATTTTGAACATCTCTCCCCAGACTCCATCCACCTGGCTCTTGACCTAATCAGTATACCATTTAACCGTTGTTTATATAGCAGTTCTAATTCTTTTTATTTACAATCTAAATCCTGGAGAATTAAGTCTGGAGGGGAGACCATACTGTCAATTTGGGTGTTAAGTTTGTTTATATCATCAGTTAATTGCTTTTCCTTTGATAAGTATTGTTTGTTTTTCCAACTTGAATATTTTATACAAAGCCCCCTGAAAAAAACATTTGGCGGTTTCCATAAAATATGCGGGTTAGCAGTATCGTTATTAATCTGGAAAAATTCATTCATGGTTTCAATTGTTTTCTGGTAAAATAGTGTGTCGTCTAATAATGAAGTATTAAATTTCCAGTATCCCTTTCCCCGAGGAAACTCGGCATGGCAATAAGTTTATGGTCCGATTTAAAAGAATCTGCAATAATGCATTTGGTAGTCCTATTAATCAATGAGAAACTAACTAAGAAGTAATCTATTCGACTTGCTTGATTTTTTCGCCTCCAGGTGTATCTAATGTTATTTTGATTTCTAAAACGCCATATGTCATGTAAGTCATATCTACCTTTCATTTCAGAGATAGATTCATAGGCTTTGGGGTGGTAAGATCTGTTGGTTCCAAGTCTGTCTAATTGTGGATTTTGTACAGTATTAAAGTCTCCAGTTATAATTAAGTTTTCATTACACTCTGGAAAGTTGTCTAATTCTTCTGATAAACTAAGAAAGAACCCTGGGGAGTCTTCATTAGGGGCATAAATATTGACTATACAAAATCTATAACTATCAATTGTTAAATCTACAATAATCCATCTGCCATAAGGATCAGTTTTAGTTTGATGGACGGATGGATTAATGTTGTTTTTGAAAAGAATGACTGTCCCTCTTTGACTGGAGGTTCCATGAGAGAAAATCATGGTTCCCCCCCCCACTCATTCTGCCACCTACTCTCTTCAGAGAATGTTGAATGGGTCTCCTGTAGGCATATAATTTGATATGGCTTATCCCTGAGCCATGTAAAGACCCCTCTACGTTTCGTATAGTCTCTAAGTCCATTACAGTTATAGCTAGCAATTTGAACTTCAACCTGGGTCATGGTTTGTTGGGAATGTCAAGTATGATTGGAAAGCATCTGGGGTAAGCGGGCAAAGTAATACTGTATCTGTAGCAACTGAATAAAAGTTAACAAAACTGAAAACCATATACAATGTTACTGAATGATTGGAAATCATAATATTTGCACAATAGGCATAACAAAGCATAACACTGGGGATCAATATTGCTGGATGGTTAAAAAACACAAAGGAAACAACATAAACACCACCACAACACAAGATCATAAATGAAGTTGGTGGCCTTTCTCAAAACAAACGAACAGACGGCAGATAACTTTAGTGGCCTTTCCATCATGTGCTCTTTACATCGACAGTAAAGCTTATATTTTTATTCCACATAAACAGTATGTGACTTCAATCATATAAAGAAGTGACGTCGACCAATTATGAAAATTGGTCCAATTACAACTCAAGATAAAGAAATCAGAACTAAAAACATAACATAATCATCGCCTTGTTTACGTGTAGCAAAGTAAATATGAAAATGAATCCGTTTCTGAACTCAAAACAACAAGGTTTCCACCTTGGTATATAACAAAGTCAGAAAATCAAAGTAACATAATATGATCACCGCATTTCTGGTACAGACAGTAGCGAAATGCTGCGGTTGGGCCAGAGGCCAACACACCTTTAATTATCTGTTAAATGAATCTCGGAATGCGCCGGGCTGCAGGTGTTTCTATAGATTCTAGCACCTTGCACCATAAAGCGCTCAAGCAAATTCCAGATGCTAGTATTCAGGCCCGCCGCGTATTTGCTACTATCTAAGCCTTACAACCAAAGGAATAACAGAGTAACATATCAAACTCAGGTATCCTAACATGATTAGCACTCTGGTATGAAGTAAACGACATCAAGTAACTACCAGGTGTAATTTCTGAAAACAGGTAGTGACAAAAGAAAAGCAGCTGATTGACCAAAAGTAAAAATGAAAACTTTGATTGGCGAGAAATGCCAGGGCGGATTGAAAAAGATGGATTTTACTTTAATGAATAAAGCCTTAAAGGCGATGTGGGTAAAAAGAATCGTAACAGATACTCGTAAGGAAAAAGAATACTTGTTTAAAAAATGGGGAGGTTTCCTCATATTCCAGTGTAATTATTCTACAAAGTTGTTAGACACTTCTCAACTATCAATGTTTTATAAAGATGTTCTAACTGCATGGGAGGAAGTAACTAATTACGAACCAGAGACACACAGACAAATTTGTTCACAGGTACTATGGAATAATAGATTTATCATAGTAGAGGATGCTACATTATGTTACAAACTCTGGATTGATGCCGGCATTATTTATCTGAATGACTTGCTGTATGACGATGGAACATTTATTACTAATGAAGATTTACACAATCTGTATGGTTTGGATATGGACTCGTATCAAATATTGAAATACAACTGCCTTAAAGTAGCCATTCCACGGAAATGGAAAAGTATTACAAGAAATAAAAGATAATGTGATCGTTGCGAAATCATCATGTATACTGAATTCATACATCCTCATACAGCAACGTGTAAACAAATATATAAAATTTTAGTAAAAAAGAAATTTGTACCCCAAGTAGAGAGATCAATATTGTTAATGACATCGGTGAAGATAATGTTAAAAAAGCTTATAGTGTTATATTCACAACTACCAAAGAAACTAAACTGCAATACTTTCAATATAAGATTGTACACCATTTCTTGCCGACTAACAGTTGGTAAAGTAAGGTAAACCTGGTAGAGAAAGACAGTTGTAACAATTGCGATGAAAAGCATACCATAGAACATTTGTTTATTCATTGTAGATATACTATAGAATTTTGGCAACAATTTAGATATTGGTGGAAAAGCGTGACAAAGCAAGATATACGTTTAAGCAAGAATACGATAATATATTGTGTAATAGAACCAGCATACCTTGAGTTTTGTATAATGATAGCTAAATATAGCCTATACATCTGCTTTGTTAATGACATCAAACCCAGTATTCGACATTTCCTTTTACAACTAAAATTCCGAACATACAACATGTAAGATGAAAGGTCCTTCTCTGTCTGTATCCATCCAAGTTGTGGCACTTGTCCTTTGTATGTCTTTGTAATGTTTATTGAAATAAAATAAAAAAAATCTGTCTTGTATCCTTCTGTGTCTGCGTTGAAGTAACTCTGTAATCGTCGCACGTTTGAGTCACCTATCAACAGGGTCTTTCCGTCAGGTCTCAGAGGAGTTTCCTGCACTACTGTAGTCCTTACCTTTATATTCTCTCCGGGTAAACTACAGGTATCTTCCTCAGGTATCATACCCTTACTTAGATGTACATCATTAAGCCTGTTACTTGCAATATCTACTGAATGTTCCTTTACTTGATCTGAACATACAGCACGGTTACTATTGCACAACACGTCATCATATGTAGATTCTAGTGGTCTGCAGGCTACCCTTCTTTCTAACTCTTCACCTTCAACGTCTACTGCACTTTCTTCCTGACAGCCTACATTGCTACATATGTGACTTGTCTGATCTAAGGTAGAGTTTGCTTGTACTTCTTCATCATTGCTACTGCTACTGTCTCTTAGTCTCCGTAGTCTATCCATCATCTGTCTATGTACTATTTCTTCTTTCTTTTCCCCTTCTTCTTGTTTCTTTTGCCATTTTTCTTTCTCCACTTCCCATTCATCATATTCCTTCTCCATTTGCTTTCTTAGTGCATCTATAAGTTCACCTTTTACTTTTCCCTTGTCTAGTTGTCTTCTTGACAGTTCTACCCTGAGCTCTGACACCTTCATTCTGGACAATAGAGCTAGGGCGACCTCCTTACTAAAACCATGCTGATAGAAACCCATCGTTGAATTTTGTTTTAGTGCTATTGTACTCGTGTGAATATTGCAGCAAATCTTTAAGTTCAAGTGTTTCATAAAAATCGGAACAGTCTCACAGTAATAGTTGACTGGTGAAGTACCAAGTCCCGACCAGCAAAACTGACGCTCTTCCTTCTGCTCTGCGTACGCCCTCACTCGCAGCTTCTTGTCGGAGTTGTCCCTCAGCCGCGTCCCGCAACCTTGTCCTCGAAGCCGCGCCGTTCCCTGCTGTCTCCAGCCCCTCCTAACCGGTGCACTAGTCGTCTCTGCTTACGATGCTGTCGTCGCTTCGATGAGACTTTTCCACCTTGGAGACAGTTCGCCTGGTTCGCCAAACTGTAGAGGAAAGAAAATGGCGAAGGCGACAGCACGTACCACTTGGTTTCCTCAGCGCTGGGTCTCAAAACCGAGATAAAATAGAAAACAAGGGTATAATTTGTTCCGGTAGAACCAGTACCCGTTGTATTAGTATTAGGGTACCTACTGGCAAGGGCCCCAAAACCAGGGGCCCGCTGAGTGTTGTACGCCTGCGTTCGGTATGCCCTCTTGGCTTTCAGCTCAGCAGCCTCGTGGGGGGAGGGGGGCGGTGCACAACCCTCGACGAACGTCTGACTCAGGAACCCTTCTCTACTGGCTTAAAACTGGTGAACACTATCCCAAAGAGGCCCAGGTATCTTCTTTAACATGTCAAATGACCTTTTAGACTTTTTAAAAACAAATTGAGGCGCCGAAAGAAGAGCCTAAGTCATGCCGTGGCGTACCGGAGAAGCGCCATCTTGGAATCAATTGGTACTGATTATAATAACACAGAAAGGAGGCAACAAATGTTGAAGGAAGAAAGTACACTAGAGCGCAGAAGAAAGAAGCAGAGAAAGAGGAGAACAAGTCAACGGTGACAGACCACATTGCAAGAAATAACTGTGTTATAGATTGGGAGGGGGCAAAGGCCATAGACTGAAAGGACAACAAATGCACACGTTGGGTCAAGAAAGCCATCTGGATATGAAAGTCTACAGCAGTTATGAATAGAGACGAAGGGGTAGAAACTTTGCCATGTTTGGGACAGCATCCTTGCCACTTCGTCACAAAGTGGCAAGGACGATCAACGTATCACGTTTGAGAACATTCTGTAAACGATGGTTGCGGACGAGGCCGGCCACCGGTTGTCGTGCACCGAGGGCAGACAATGGCAAGGAAAATGTCCAGCTTCAAGTCTTTATTCCATTTCTCCAGGGTCTCACAATGGGTTCCAGGTAACGGCAGCACTACTCTCAAACTATAGCAAAGTGTCCGGTCGAAAGTCTCTGCTACTCCCCACTTCTGCTCGGCTGTTTTAAGAGTGGTACCGGAGTCAGGCTTCCCGCCTTCCTGACTGAAGAAGTTTTCAAAGTTCCAACTTTTATTTCCTCAACTTTTAGGATCCTCCCCCTGGCCGAATCTGAATAACAAATGTGAATCCCCCGATTTTGGTTGGTTAGAAATGTGCAGAGCAGAAGTGACAGTTCATCAGAAACAGATATTTTCCAGTTACAATTGACTGACATTTTGCTGCGAAATACGTGTCAAAACCCCCACTTTCCCATTTATGTTCATTAAAATGCTGATACCCCCGGGTCAAAGACTTGGGTTCACGAACTCCTTGACCGGGTCACTACCTAACCTGTTCCCCCCTCCGATACTGTAATCGTCAAACCTGGATCAATTTCTAACGCTCACAGTCATGACACACATCGATTACCTAGGACCCGTCCATACGAAAGTAGGGAGGGTTTACAAAAGATAGTTAATGGTTACTGCCGTACCTGGTAGGAATACAAGACCTCTAACTCAGTAAACGTGGGACCGCGTGGCACGGTTGGGAGCGCGTTGGTCTCAGGCCCGAGAGGTCCGGGGTTCAAATCCGCTTGCCGTGTCACCGATCTTGTGCCCTTGGGAAAGGCATTTTACACGACTTTCCTCACCTATCTCAGGTGTAAATGAGTACATAGCTGCGGCTAGTGGCAGTGACAGGCCTTTGTGGTGGTGACAGGCCATAGGGGCATGTTCGGGCATGACGCACCCGCCATGACACATGAGTCAGGGGTAGGAGGAACCCCTTGCATCCTTGGTCGGAAGTCCTCCTAGGAGACGGAAACTCCAAACAACAAATCTGCATCTGCTGGGGCCGTCTCACACGTTGCATACAGTTGCCCCTGTAGGACTAGTGCGCCAGTGGACGAGAGGGTGGAGAAGGACGTGCACACCCCTCCTTCACCTTAAAAACCCTTGGAAGTGCAGGCCAGGCAGACGGGACGCCTTAAACCCGTCCGCCTACCATTGTCTTTCGAGACAGACGGATGCCAACAACAGACAGAACTCAGTAAAATTAGTTATATACGAAAAGAATAAGCACATAAAAATGGTTGTCTCGTACATGTCAGCCTACAACACAATGGCGATCTAGTATTGGTTTGTTTACCGCTTTACAAGTCTATTTTGTTGTATGGTGGCTTCTGGCTAGACTGTGTTGACGTCTGGTCGTCTCGAGTATCTATCTCTTAATTGGATGTGACCCCTGCTTTGGTTGGGGTAACTGTTGGCCTGGGACTAGATTTACACAGCCTTTCCTGTCAATCACTGGAGACCATCAGAGGAAGTCTTCAAGGTAGCTGGTATCCTTGTCAAAAGATAACATTTGGTAGGAACAGTAGAGCACACATCCAGTGATTACTGTAATTATAATTATAACATTTACGTAGTATTATATCTCTTCCTAGTTTCCATACAACTTTGTAAGAATGGGCAACTTTTAACACATGTCTGTCCCTAGTCTTAGGACTTGTTCTGTATGACCCCATTCTGTCTTTAATAGAGATATCAACTTCCTACCCACGGGTTGTGCAGTCAACGACCTGTTAACGTACCATAACTAATTATTATTTCCCTTTCTACCGAACATCTGACTAGAGCCAAAGCCTGGAAATAGTAGCAGTGAAGCTTCAAATAAACAGGCTTTCCCTCCGCAGGTCCTCAAACCAGCAGAGTCTTTATCTGCCAATGAATCGTTTAGAAGACGTTAGCCCGCCCAGCTCTAGCCATCTGCGTGTTGCCTTATCGCGGGGGAAGATATCACTAATCGGTCACTTGAGATAGCACTCTCGCAGTGTTGGGCCGAAGTAAAGAAATACATTGGAAAACAGGGGCGGAAATAAGAAAACATATGAGAAGACGGCTATCATAACTATAAGCGGGCCTAGGTTGCTAGGGACCTGCTTACAATTCCTTGTCAAGTAATTACGTCACAATACGATAGGTTAAGTTCGGATTGCACTGACCCTGTCTAGTTCTCATCGCACCGATAATATTTTGTTTTATTCTGTACTGATGAAGACGACAGATAGTCGCCGAAACGTCTACGGAAGAATTAAAAGAAGTTTCTGAAACGAAGAAGACTTTGTTCGAAAGCTGCATCATATAACGGGAGATGCCCTAACACGGCACGCTTTTTCATGCGCTCAAACTTATGGCGCTGCATGTACATCGCTAGTTGTTTGAGAGTGGTCAAATATTGATGACTGAATTTTTGACACATAGATTTGAACAACATACTTGAATAAGAAATGCATTGATGTGGTTCATGAGCCTTTCGCGCTGCGTGTTACAAGCGACAAACACTGTGTGACAATTTCGTGTAACCTTCCAAATTTGTGCTACTCTGTCAAATTATCTTTAAAGATCATCTACATCTCTCTATGAATTATCTTAAAATAACATCTACATCTCTCTATTAAGTTTTATCTTCATAGAAAGCACGAATCATTTGTTACAGTCAAATAAATCTTTGGAGCGTTCTTTAGTCTGCCATCTTCACGGCCACACTCCCTTGGGAATACAATGGTGGCGATGTTTATGCCGCTTCCGTATGGTTTACTTGCTACTTAACAAACATTTGAGGTCCCCTATTCATAGTGTTCTATGGAGCTTTATTTCTTATGTGTATAGCAGTAGTGTGACTGCTTGGTAGAGTTGGTATAGTTTGCGACACGAGCCGCTAATACACAGAGACTGGTGACCGCAGTGATTCAGCACTGCCAACCTTGCTGTTAGAATTCCTTTAAAAAACATTAAGTAGATATGTTAAAGTATATTTTGAATGCAAATAACAGCTGTGTGCATGTACTTTGGTTATTTACCTTTGTAATCAGCATAGTCAGTGGCAAAAAACACGGTGTACTTTTGGATAATAAGATCAGCCAAAAAATCCGTGCCATCTTAGGACGGGAACCATCTTAGGACGGCCCCCATTATTGTATGTGTAGAAGTCCTGTCATTCAAAACAATTCCATGTTGACATTGCTCATAATTTATGCAAATGACCTGCACAGTAAAAAATCTTTACATTAGACTCTCATTTACATTATTGGTATCATTTAATGTTTAAAAAACGCCCCTGTAGTTGCAGAGCAAGTTGCTAGGGGGAAAAATTACACCATTAAAAAAAAGGCCCAAGCTATCTACCCCCCCCCCCCCAAAAAAAAGACCATAGTATGTCCAGGTCAAAGATACATTTTTTGTTGCAGTACCAAGGTCACACACCAGGAGCCCAAAGTTGAACTTGACCTTCGAATTCCAAAAAGATACCCAGCTTCCATATGTCATTGCAATCAATCCAGATGTTCTAAAGTTATGCTAACCACAAAAATATGGAAACACAACCAGACAGAGACACAGGCAAACCAAAAACTATACGTAACAAGAGTTTGGAGACCTGATACCTCCATAAATATTATATTTATGCAAATGACTTGAATTTATGTTTGGATATGTATATCTTTAACTAACTTATACAGATAACAACCCAATCATTTACTCCACTTACTTAGAAGACGTAGGACACATTCACATTAATAATGCAATTTAGGGACTTTTTTTGCATAATTGGTATCTGCTATTCTTGCGCCTGTCACAAACTACAGATGTTACGTGCATGTGAGTCCTATAATACGAAACACTGTAAATAAAGATTTTTCTCATTAGGTATGCATATTGAGTCCAAATTTGGATAATTTCAACTTCTCCTCCACCAAAGATCATCATCATCGGTCGGCTGCGACGCAGGCGACTGTAAGTTTCTTCCAAGACCTCCTGTCGGCAGCTAGATGACTAATTTGCTTCGCGGTGATCTGGTCATTGTAATCTCCTAGGAGCTGTTGAATGTACTTTAAATAGGAGGTAGCTTGGCGTCCTCGTCTGCGTTTCCCATGCGTTGGTATATAGAGTGCATAGATATTGGCAGGTTCGTCCTCGGGCATGCGCAGGATATGACCAAGAAAGTTCAACTGCCTCGAGCGTACATGTTCAATCAGCGGCTTTGTTTGGGTTAGTTCATAAATCCTGGAGTTAGGTACCCGGTCGAGCCTTTTGATGTTCAGCATGATGTAGAAGTAAGAAGTAGCAAAGGAGTTGATTTCTCCATATCTTGTGTTAAAACCCAAGAGGCAAGACTCGCACCCGTAAACAAGCACTGTGACACAGGAAGCCATGGACACTTTCGTAGCGATCGGGACAAGATCGCTCCTCCAGAGAGGTTAAAGTTTCCAAAACACGGCCCAGGCGAGTTCTCTGCGCCTCTTAAGGTCTGAACTACTTGAGGCCATGCTGGAACCAAGATATCTAAAGTCTTGCACCTCCTTGATCTCTTCTCCATAGACCTGGAGTGGCTGACCCGGGTCTGCATTGTAGCACATGTATTCGGTTTTAGGGACACTTACAATTAGACCAAGCTCTGCCGCAGCTGTAGCAGTTTTTATCAGTTGCTCTTGTGCCCTTGCTCTTGCGGACTCCAGCAGAGCAATATCATCCGCGAAATCTAAGTCGTTGATCAGTTTTGCTGGATAACGACTGGAGGCCCTAGGATGTGTTACAATCCCTGAGGAGGTAACTCTCCTCAGGAGGTAGTCAATGAGGATAATGAATAAGAAAGGTACCAGCACATCGCCCTGCAGGACTCCAGTGGTCACATGAAAGCTCTGAGACATATGACCGTCGACCATGACAACACTTTTAGAGTTCTTGTACAAAACACTTATGGCGTTGACCACTTCTTCGGGGATGCCGTAGTGACGTAACACAGCAAACATCATTTTCCTGTCTATAGAATCAAACGCCTTTTTGAAATCTATGTATGTCACCCACAGTGGGAGTTGATGGTTTCTAAAGCCTTCAATTATGCGTCTGAGTATGTGAGTTTGTTGCGCGCAGCTACGGCCTTCCCGGAATCCAGCCTGGTTCCTCCTCAGGATAGGGTCAATGTGGTTCTGCTGCAGTACCCGCCAAAGATACCTGCATACTAAATATCATGGGAATCTGTAGTTCCTATGTTCCGTTATGCTCCTTGAAAGATTTTGACAAAGATGACCCTGCAGTTCCAGAGCAAGCTGCTAGTGTGCCCAAAATTCTTCCTCACATCACAAGCTATTTGCCACAAAAAATCCAGACCATAGCATGTCCAGGTCAAAAGATGGAAGTTCTGCTGCAGTACCAAGGTCACATACCAGGGTAAATGGTATCTGTAGATTTTACACCTTTATTGCCTTACATGTCTTACATGTATCAAGGTACTATTATTGAAAACAGACATTGTAATAGAAAAAGGTTCCTCATTATTTATGCTAATTACTATCAACATGCATAATTTGCATTTCATTACCTACATCTCTGGCTAAGCTAGAAGGATACCAAATTTTTTTTATCCGTCGTTCCTTTCTTCATTTGTCCTCCATGAAAGGATTATTTCTAAACGCCCCTGCAGTTCCCAACCACACTGCTAGGGGTCAAATAGTTACAGCACCTCTTCATTAAATCCCAAACTATCTCTGACCAAAAATCCAAGACCAAAGTCCTGCTACAGTAAAAAAAAAACACATACCTTAAAGCC
This sequence comes from Branchiostoma floridae x Branchiostoma belcheri, assembly GCA_019207045.1. Classification (NCBI taxonomy): domain Eukaryota; kingdom Metazoa; phylum Chordata; class Leptocardii; order Amphioxiformes; family Branchiostomatidae; genus Branchiostoma; species Branchiostoma floridae x Branchiostoma belcheri. Next base: position 20,812,788 of record CM033036.1, read on the forward strand.
CAAAATTGATATTGACCTTTGCCTTCCAAATACCTACCCATATATCAAATGTAACCACAATCCGTACAGAGGTTCTAAAAGTTATGCTTTCCACACATATCTGGATCTCCGGCACACAAACATGTGGCAAAAACTGTACCTCCATTTTTCATGGAGGTAAATATAACCACCATGAATATTTTTTGAAGGTAATTACTCAGCGGTTGTGTCTTTGTGTTTATGCGCCTGTCTGTCTGGCTAGACCTGTGCTTGACCGTAATTACTGTCCATTCTACCAAAGACAAATTATTGTCCGACTAAAGTCTGCAGAATATGGTCCAATTTCTCATGTATATGAATATAATTTTGATGACAATGCCTTTCCAGAGAGCCTAACGAGAGAAAGCATAATGAAGTCGGCTGAAGCTCTGTTGAGGTTTGGGACATTGCTGCTTGGTGGAACATTGATCCTTACCCACCTGCCGACACACGCTCAAGAAGATGGTAAGATGTGGATTCCTTCTCATTTAAAATATAAGAATCAAAAAGTTCTCTATGCACAACCATGGATTTCAGTAAGAGCCTACGATTTGATGACCATCTGTCATCTTCGTCATGCTATACTGACTAGTTTACAGTGCACTAGGTTCACAGTGCACTAGAACTAGGTGATACAGTCGATCCCAAACGTTAAGTATTGTCGCATTCTAGATGATGTCAGGTAACAATAGTTAAATAATGCGGTTCCAAATGTGTTGTTCTGTATATGTATATACAAGGAAAACAGACAAACAAAAATAAGAGAAATAAAAAATAAAAAATAAAATAAATTAAATAAAACTGTTGATCAACAATACTTTTTAGTCATTGCACTCCTAAATGTAAACATACGTAAATATTGTTAAGCAACAATGATGGAACAATTTTCTGTTCTTAATGTTATTCTAGTTTGAATCCAAATGTTCTTCCTGTCTCCCCTATGTTTACCTTGCTGAAACATGCAACATACCTTGTATATACGGCCTGTTTTCACCACGTCTTAAGTTTGTCTTTGGGATGTATTTTAGGCGTCTTAGGGTAGTTTTAGGTCTGAATGATGTGGCTATGTTGTGCTTCTTGAAGAAGTGGTTCTGTGACTCCATTTATATAGGGAAGTGTCACCTTTCTTTGGACTTGACCTCTTGTTTCTTCTTGTCTTTTGTTTTGTTTTGTTTATCCGATGCTTAACTTTCTTAAAAGTCCAGTCTGGATAGTCACATCGGGCAAGGGCCAGTTTGATGTGTTGTATCTCTTGCTGTCCGCCTGTTTCCTCTGTGACTACTTTATTGCATCTGTCCATCACTGTTCGGATTACTCCTAACTCCTTGTGGATGGGGTGGTGAGGGTTAAATTTTAAGTATTAATCAGTGTGAGTTTTCTTTCTGTTAATTAACAAATTCACTGTGCAGTCTTCCTTTGTTACCAACAAAGTACCAAGGAATGGCATTGTGCCATTCTCTTTTGCTTCATGGGTGAATTTAATGCTGTCTGGACTGTCAATAGTATAATGCTGTATAACACTGTAAAATATATATAATGTAACAATGTAATAAAAAAAAAAAGAAATATCTAAATTTATATGTAACAATACACGTTTGGGACTTCATCATGTAGCTCCAGTGCACTGTGAACCTGTAACACCTAGCTCCAGTGCACTGTCATCATCATCATCGGTCGACGTGATCACACATGTTCGCACATGTTTACACACGACGGGGTTATACCGCCCCTTACGGGGTGAGATACCCTTTCGCTGGCTAATTACAGAACGGGGATGCGCTAGGTCTCCCGTCCGGGTGAATGATGTAAATCACCGTGTGGCTGATACGGTATGGAGGTTCGCCAGGCCTCCAACCGGGTGATTTGAAGTGAATCACCAACTCCAGACAGAAGGGTTTGCTCCATCTCACACCGCACCATCGCACGTGCGGGGGTTCTTTAACGTGCATAGGGTGTGACTCTCCCCATACACGGAACCTCCATTTAACGTCCTATCCGAGGGACGGCCCTAGCCGAAGCTAAGTACTCATTTTCACCTGACTATAGTGAGGAAAGCCGTGTAAAGTGCCTTTGCCAACGGCACAAGATCGGTAACACGGCAGCTGGATTCGAACCCGCAACCTCTCGGTCACGAGGCGAACAAAGTGCCACTGTGCTACGCGGTCCCACAGTGCACTGTAAATCAGTCAGTATAGCCCTGACGAAGATGACAGATGGTCTTTGAAACGTTTGCTCTTAATAAAATTCAAAGTTGTGCATAAAGAAATTATGATGAAGTATTTTACTAACCTGATGAAATAATTCTCTGATGAAGTATAAGAATTTTTTAGTTACTATGAGTTATTGAGGCAATAAAAGCGTATATTGTTATCAATTATGAAAATTAATACCTTATTTGCAAAATTCATTGTTAAATTCGATAGTGGTAAATGATGGCGATAGGAAACTAAATACTGAACATAATTAGACCTAAACTATGCAAATCAGGGTCACATGTACATATTTAATGATTCACTAGAGTTCCAAGAACACATCCCTTCGCGATTCGCCAAACAATCATGCCTTTATTCAAGACATTAAGGTCTTATTCATGTATTACTAAAGAGTACCTACCCCAAGAGCAAACGACTGCATGAACGTGTGTTCCCCACAAACCCACAAACGCTACCAAAAACATAAACTTCTTGACAAGATGACATTGAAATTATGTACACTGTTGCGATACTTTCCAGCGCAAGTTTCATAATGCTTTGTCAAAATCATGTAGTGATAGTAAATGATGATAGGTGGCTTTGGCCAAGTGTCAATTGACATTTATCTCTTTCTCAGTTATATATGTGGCAAGTTTAAAGGTCCTATCATGCACTGCTCTGGATTTAGAAACTTTCCTCATTAATTATGCAAATTAACTGATGATTTGCATTATTTATGGCATCACTTAGGCTACAATAAGGCTACCAGAAATCACGACGATTCGAATCATATTCGTCAACACGTTAATATTTTCTCTTTAACTATGCAAATGAGGTTATAATTTGCATAATTAACATGTATATACATTTCTCTATTTCTCAGTTACATATGTGACAAGTTTGAAATTCTTGTCATGGAATGCAGTGGATTCGTAAACTTTCCTCATTGATTATGCAAATTTGCTGTCAATTTGCATGATACGTATCCAACTGTGTAAGTCTTCACTTAGGCTATCTACATACCAAAAACATGATGATCCGTCAACATGTTGATGTTTTGTCATTAATCATGTAAATGAGGTCCTCATTTGCGTACTCAAATACCAAATATTATTAAAATCCATACACAGATTTTTTTTAGTTATATGCTGCTAACCTTCCTGGCGAAGGTAATGAGGAAACACTACACTACAATACCCTCCATTGCTAAGATACAGTTTTCTTACTTTAGCACAACATCTCTCAATCTTTCCAAAATAACGAGAGTCCCCATTCTTTAGTGACACTGACAAGTGGCAATAGATGCGGCGGCAGCTTTACTGCACCCTCCGGAGGTCCTATGACGTCACCAAACTACCCCAGTAACTACGGCAACAACGAAATCTGCGAGTGGCTAATCACCGTTCCAGCAGAAAATACGATACTTCTCACGTTTCACTCCAATGTGTACCTTGAGAAGGGGAATGATTTTCTGGTCATATACGACGGAGGCAGCGATAAAGCTGCGGAGTTATGGAGGTGGGTTTGACACTTCTAATACTGGTCCAACAGATCAAATCTAGCCTCCATGTTACTAGAATAGTTCATCTTTACTGTGGAGTCCACTTTGACGCCGATGCTATTTCTTGCACTAAATACGGACAGGGAATCCAAAGAAATACTGACCAATATTTGCTTACAGCTGTCTGCAAATCTTTTTGGAATAATGTGTAAACCCTATCCAGGCTGAGGGGGGGGGGGTGCCTGCGCCAACTTTGACGTCGGATAGCTCCCAAACGGCTTGTGCTAGAACAACCAAACTTGGTGACTTTTCCTAGAATATTGTTGGCAACAGGTTACCAAAGAAAACAGAGTAAGTTTATAATGTTTCGTGTTCCATGGCAGCGTGTTTCTGAAAGGCAAATTTTACAAAAATCACTAATTTTTGATATCTAACACATTGAGTTCTTTATTCCCTACACATTGGTGATCGTACACCAAGCCGTTTTCGTATTACGAGGTGAGACGGGCGAATTACCCCCCCCCCCCAGGCCCCCAAATGCCAAAAGGACCGGGTAAAGTCTAAATAGAGTTAGATGAAAAACGTTAGAATTATAGAAAATACAACATGTCGCTGATTGAAACTGTATTTTTTAAGTATTGCAAATATATTCGAATTAATTGCGCACATAGGCACATATGGTTTATGTGCACTAGCGCCATTAGGTTAACAAGAAATTCTTTTAAAAAAAGCTGTGCCTTGCCGCGTATTTTATGTTATTTTGGTAAGTTAGACTAGATTCTACGCTTAAAAAAGTTCCTACATACGGAAAGCTTTGGTGACTTCTCCAGGTGCCAATCCAGTCCCAAATCTTCTTTTCACACAATACAAGCTCTATCAAGGACATTCATAGTCACAAATGTCTTTAAAAGGACTAAATGTACTTACCTGGCTAAGAGCGACACCTAGCAACTTCAGTAGGAAATGCAGCAAAAATCCCCGAGTGTTTCACCTCATTATCATAATTTATGTCAGATGAATTATTGGCACATTAAACAGGTTTTGTAAAATTTTTGGACCCACAATGAATATGCATTATTTTTTATTACAAACTAAGTTCCTTCTGATGCAATTTGTGATATATATCTTTATATAAACATGGTGAGTTAAAGCGTAGATTTATTACGCTGGACCACATACAGTAACATGCGTCTAGAAGACCGTTTTAATACTCGCCTGGAATGTACCATTGTTTAACTAAGCCATGAAACTCGGCAAGGAAAGAAGGGCATTTGGAAGGGGCTTTGGAAGGGCTGGGTTAACAGGTTGAACCATGGATCCAACCATGGAAAAAACTGAGCGTAAGGCCTTGCCGCTGGCGCGGCAAGGCAAAAAGCAACGCTGGATAAGGACACACTATAAAGAATGGAATAATGAAGGTCATACTGATTTCTTAAATTTTCAATTTTCATTAGCAACTATAGTTTCACGAAGCACATACCTTCGCCACATAATATAATATATTTATATTCCTTAAGACCTACCTAGTTACTTTGCATCTGGAAAAAAAACAAAAACAGACTACCAAAAACATTACTTGGTCTGGGTAGCTCCCCCATTAATTGAAATCAATGCATAATTCCTAGATACGGACTGTTACAAACTTTCAATAAATTTAGATAATGTACAGAGAATAGGGCTATAAAATATGTCCAAGCTGACCTAGCTTTTGGCGTAGGTCAGTGCAAGCGATTTTTGGACCCAGCTTAAACATTCTCACAACTCTGCAAAATGCGTGAAATACAGCGACTAAAATGATAATAACATAAACTTTTTTTTACAATCATTGATTTCCAGGATGACAGGTATCGCCTTCAACGATTATGTCCTAAGTACATCTAATACAGTGTTCCTGAGGTTTACATCTGACGGGGAGTTGACAAGGAAAGGGTTCCATTTCTCCTACACAAGCCAGACCATCGATGACACTGTTCAGGGTAAACCTGTTGACTTGTTTGTTTCTCCACTTTACCACAACGGCACTTCCATTTGCCATTTCATTTTGACATTGAACATTTATGACTGAATGAAAAAATGAATGAATGAATGAATGATTTATTCATCTATTGGTTTTGCTGTTCAGCACACACGGCAAGGAGGGCTGCTCAACTAACCCTTGTTTATTACAAAGGGCTAGCCCTGTTGACGAAGAAAATAAAAGAAATTGACACATACGTACAGAAGAACAGTCATAACGATATTTTGAGTACATACAAGATGAATCTCTAGAGATTCTTACCGTTTGTCAACAATTTGCCGTTTATGGCGACAACATTGAAACCATACACATATTTTGAAATGTACATACTCCGAACGTGTGTCATTCATGTGTTTTTGCAAAGCTTGATAGCCCAGGCTAGTCAGATAGCTCTAGCTGTATTTTTTATACAGCCAAGTAAATCAAATCAAATCCTTTTCGATACCTAGATGAATGTGGTGACTATATATCAGGGCAATCTTCAGGGAAAATTTTATCACCCAACTTTCCTGGAGAATACGACAGTGACCTGAGATGTACATGGACGATAGTGGTCAGCCCAGGAAACCTTATAAGACTTGAACCTGAGGTTTTCAACATACCTCTCGAAAGAGACTATCTGATAGTCTACGATGGACAATCTGAAATAAACGGCACAATAATAGGGATTTACGACGGTAGGATTGCATTTTTTGGATTTTGTATTTTGTAATTAAAGGTTCTTGCTGTAACAATATATAGTAACGCATAAATACAAGGATCACAAATATTTTACGCATAATTATCTGCATATCTATAAGCTCGTTCATCATTTCGTGTACGCATGCTCAAGGTCAAAGCTGAATGAATTAATAATGCATGGTTTCTTCAAATGAATGAATGGTTTCTCAAAATGTACGTAGCTTGTGAGAGCAGGGGCATACACTATAGGTATTCTTTATCCATTCATGATGAAAAAAATGAAAAGAAGATTGTAGCCCCTAGCTGAATGGCGTAATTTATAACAGGTCATTAAATGATTAAAACTGTACAGCCAGGTAAAATTCTATCAATACTGAATTGTTAACAAATATGCATATTGTGGTATAAGATATGTCCTTATTCCCTCGAAAAATAAATAATTTACAATTGAGCAATCTGACGATTTTGGGTACCTTCCAATCATTAATCTGCGGAAACATGACACGCGCTGCACGGCCCGAGTTTTCCAGTGCGGGCACAGGAGAGCTTTTTTTTATTACCCCCTCGAAGCAGTCCCTTATCCCCCTTTCTTGGCCGAGTGGTTACAGTGTTCGCCTTGCATTCGGTAGGTGGCGAGTTCGATCCCCGACCGAATCATACCTAAGACAAATGGTACATATTGCTTTCTCTGCTTAGCACTCAGCATTTTGGAAATAGTAAGGAAGTTGAACGCACACCACTACAAGTGGACTAGCCCCTTGCAGTAGTGATTGCACAAAGTTGTGTGGCCCAGAGCTACTGAAACTGAGATGGGCGCCGCCCTATGCACCATCAGGCGCGGGATGAACTTTGAACTTATATATGCGATATAACTTATCAATACCTGCCAAAAATGATGACGATCTGTCGACTTGTTGCTGAGTTTCTCTCATCTAAGATCTAACTAGAGTTCAACGAACCCATCTCTTCGCCAAATAATCATGTCTTTATTGTCTTATTCATGTATTACTAAATAGCAAATGACTGCATGAACTGTGTTCCTCACAAACACACAGATATTACCAAAAACCAGACTGTGACCTGACAGATGACCTGGTAGCATCCCTGGTCAATCAGAATTTCATGCTAGTCAAAGACTTTGTCCCCAGTGTAAGGGCGTCCAGCTCCAGCAAAACATCTGTATAACAGCTGTGTCCATAGATATAGGTCAAAATGAGATATATAGAGCACAGTTTATTTCTGTTAATAAGTTTTGCTGCAGTACCTTAGGAAGCCGCTAGGGGGCCCACTATCATAATCTATCTTCGTTTTCCTGACCCCTACCCACCTACAAAATATTATCAGGATTTTTTCAAGGCGTCTCGAGTTATGCATTCCACAAACAAACGAACGCACACACTCGGCCCGCTACCGTCCTAACGGAAAATGCTACGTCAACTATTTTCGAACACAACCTTCCTTTCCGCAACCGCTACTTAAATACTAAATATCATGAAAATCCATACACAGCTTCTTGAGTTATATGCTGTTGGCATGGATTTATGAACTTTCCTCATTAATCATGCAAATTAGCTACTGATTTGCATAATAAGTATTACATTGTATAAGTCATCACTCATTCTATCTACATACCGAAAATCCTGATGATCCGTTTACACGTTCTCGAGTTATCCTCGTCCAAAGTTTGAACGGAAATCGGTGCCTGCAGTTCCCAAAAAGCCGCTAGGGGGTCCAAACTCACAGCACTTACTCTCTGTTCCAAGGGCTATCTACCATTCAAAAATCATGACCACAGCATGTCCAGAACACGAAGTGTCAAAATTAAAAGTTTTGCTGCAGCACCTTAGGCAGCCACTAGGGTGCCCATTATCGAACTTGACCTTTGTTTTCCTAACCCCCATCCACCTAACAAATATAATCAGGATCCATTCAAGGGTTCTCGTTCAAGTTATCTTGCATACAGACAAACGCACTTACATACAAATCCCGCTACAGCACCGTAGGTAAGAGCCAGGTAAACCATTTTCGCACTTGACATTTCTCTCCAAAACCGCTACACACCTACCAAGTTTCGTGAAAATCGCCCAGCTAGATTTTGACTTATGCTGCCCAAAACAAACCGCAAAAAACATACCAAGCTCGCTGCAGTACCGTAGGAAAACGCCAGGTAAACCGTTTTCAAACTTGGCATTCCTTTCGACAACCGCTACACACCTACCAAAAATCACAAAGTTCCATCCACGATTTCTGGAGTTATTTGCTGTTGACCTACATACAGACCCAAGTCAGCAATCTCATACTCTTCTTGGCGAAGAGAATAAATGTTGGACCCTACAGTTTCATAAAAGCCGCTAGGGAGCCTGAATCTAAAGCATTTACTCTCCGTTCAAAGAGCTAGCTGCTAAATAAACATCATGACTACAGTCTGCCCATCACACGAGATATCAAAAATAGAAGTTGCGCTGTAGCACCTTAGTTAGCCGCGTTACCTATCTATCTATCTCTCTCTCTCTATGTATATATATCATTTTTTTTTTACCTCTACTAACCTTCCAAATATAATCAGGATCCATCAAAGGCTTCCTGAGTTATGCTGTTGCCTGTTACCAGTGGCAACCTTAAACTTTAATGGGCAACCGAGACTCCTGGCCCAGAATTTGGTGTTCCTTCGCAAATTTTGCGGATATTTCACCGATCTTGTGCCCTTGGGAAATGCACTTAACACGACTTTCCTCATTTCACTCAGGTGAAAATGATTGTCTAGCTTCGGTTAGGTTTCAGTGCATCTAACTATGTCCGGGTTGAAAAGTTAACAGCTAGGTGTTATGTGAATTCTTCCACAAATCTAGTGAATATCAATAAATAGAAAGTTTTCCACGCTCTAGATAAATATAATGATTGTCATCTCTTAATTTGTCTATAATAATGTTTTAAACAGGACAAGTCATTCCCCAACGAATCATTTCCGCATCCAACATCATGCAGCTGGTTTTCCTGACTTTCAGAGTTACCTCTGAAGGTAGGGTCGGATTCAAGATTCGCTTTGAAGGTAAATACGACAATGTTTCTATGACTTACATATTCAGGTTGCTTCTCTAGACAGGGTAGGTCTCTCTCCGTCTCTATCTCCATCTATCTATACCTTTCTATCTACATTTGGTCGAAGCTTACGTCCGTTTACAAACATGGTACATGCAAATAAGACAAGTCTGAATTCTAAAGTGCACAGTGTCCTTTATAATTTCAAAACGATGTAAAGAATAAAATAGTTCAATATCTGCGTGTTTTCCTGCAAAATTAGAATTTGCCTTACCGGATGGATTGTGCAAGGACCCTGGTGTTCCGGAAAACGGCTACAGGATTGGAAACAATTTCACTGTTGGGTCTGTTGTTTCTTATGGCTGTAAGGACGGCTTCACTATGACAGCAGGCCAGGCAAACACAATTCACACCTGCATAGCTGGTGGTGTTCACGGCTGGGACGTTTACGGCCTACCGACATGTAAAGGTCGGTTGGTTAGATTCTAAATGGACCTTATATCCCCTTTACACAAGAAGGAATGAGCCAAAATGTTGCCAGAATGAACATTATTTTCTATTCTTGGGAATTTGTAGTGTATTCTAGAAATTCTCACTGCATTCCAGATATTCTTTTGGCCACATTCTGGAAGAATTTGAAGTGGCTTGCCGTTTCGGTTCTCCATCGAAAGAGATAAGAATGTTTCGAATAATGTTGGAATGCCGTAAAAAGCGGCCATACGTCAGTTAGAATAGTTCAAATACGCTTAGAATCCAGTTTGAATGCCATTCGATATTTCTTTACTTCAAATGCACCTCGAAAAAAAATAACTTTCGGGCCAGCTAAAAGAACGGGCACAAATATCTGGAATGCAGTGAGGATTTCTAGAATACACGGCGAATTCCTAGGAATAGAAAAGAATTTTCATTTTGACGGCATTCCGGCTCATTCTTGCTCTCGTGTCACGGCGGTCGGTTGCTAGGGTATTCTTTCCCGTTGCTATGCGAGTTCGACAGAGTATCGGGTTACAAGAGGCCTACTATTGGCTAACCGTAAAATATATGAAGATAAATAAAGTGTCATGACAGTGAAAATGATTTTTGAAATAAGATCAAATTAGCAATTTTACATACTTTGAATCTTGTCATTTGAATTTGAATAGCTATTTTGTTTAGATTTTGCTTCCAAAAACGGTTATTTCCTGTTTTCAGGAAGGCCTTTAATTTGACCAAACTCTTGATAAGATGAGCCGCATGTGTCATCGAAAGTTCTCAATTTTTATATTTTTAGTCATCTATGAGTAAAATAAAACTTTTTGTTTTGGGGATTTTTTAATTTTTAATTTTAAGCAAAGTTACAGTCGAAAATATGCGTAAAAATGGCATTTTTCGCACTTAATTACCGATAATTAAAAAAATCGGAGCCATTTTTTAAAAATCCCAAAAACGGAAATCTCGGGAAAACCGTTGCGGTCATTTTGAGCCGTCAATGAGTTAATTTGGACTCTTCTTGTTCGCGATCTTAAACGATGTTTGAGGGTGTAATTGATACCGGTGTAAACAACACTTATGATATTCAAGGTCACCAACAAAAACGCCAGTAGCTTCGTTACATATTACAGAACCACCAAAAAGTGACAGCGTAGATGTAATTTCCAGAAAATTGTTTATAATGGTGAAAAACTATATTTTTCGCCTGATTCAAGCTAGTTGGGGGGAAAAGGGCCAGAAAGCATTGTTTTATCCGCAATGACCGCAGATGACCTAAATAGAACATGGGTTCGGTTCGAATTACGGCAGATGGAACATCATGGAAGAAGGTTCGAATTCGGCTGGACATGGGAGGTTTTGAGCCCGTATTTGACCACCGTGTGTAAGGGGCCTTAAAGCAAGCCCTAAATTGTTAATTTTGTCAAGTCTTTCGTATGGTCGCTAGATATACATATAATCACGTTGGAATTTTCCCATACATGGGACCCCGCTTTGCTTTACAAAGGACAGTTGTTTTCCTATGGGATTTTGTCACTATAGAAATCTATCTAAACATGATTTACATATTAGTTAATTTGCATACGATCCTTACATGTTCCACCAGCTTTTCTAGTTAGACCGTCTTGTATTATAACGCTAGAACGGCTTATAGTAGAGCCACCAAATTTACTGAGTTTTTCAAAAATATTGTTGGCAACAATTTCACTAAGTTTGACAAATTTTCAAATTTTTCATGTTGCCATGGCAATCGTTTATTGACAGGCAGTTTTGCCAAATATCGCTAATTTCGGTTCTAACAATGTATTTTTCACGTTTATTTACAATATTACTACTATTTTGTTACATAAATAAAATATATTATTAAGAATATCTTTATAATTAGATATGCATAAATTATACTAATTTGATGACGTCATCAGCCCAAATCCAAGTTGGCGGACCATATGGCCAGGTCAAGAATAAATAGCTTATTATCTTTTAGAATTTGTAACTACACGGTATTTTTTCATCAAAAACTATCTAAATGATTATAATTGGCTTATTTCATTGCCTTGTTTGATTATTTGTTGCAAAAAAGTATTTCTGCCTGTTCATTTTAGTGACACTGAAACAGAGTGATAGGTGTCATTTGAAACGTCTAAAATTATCCAGTTGTAGAGATTCAATTGTATTTGAATATTGTTAATCTGTACATCTAATCTTCATAAACGTAATACGTCGTTTTGTTTCTAACAAAGAGTTCAGTCATGTTGATGACTTCGTGTTTGCGCTCCGTTTATGCAAAAGTAACCAAACGCAGCGACTTAGGTACGCTAAAAGCAGACCGCACCGTAAACTTGAAATAGGCAAGAGAAATCTCTAATTTGGAGCGGCCACGTAGCAGCAAATTTGACATAAACCATTTGTTCACGGACGTTAACGGTCATTCGCAATTGTAGGTTGTCACCCATGCTCTGGGTCGACAGAAAATTAGCTGGCATCGTTCTTCTAAAGAAACCATTAACATTGAGATTCATCATTGACTTCTGTAGAACTTCGCTTTGTCATTTGTAAATAGAGACTTAGGGAAACAATGGTGTCACCTAACTGAGGCAAACAAAATAATACATTCATGGGTCCGAAATAAAAAATAAAAATCAGAAATTGGATTACTTTAAAGAAGTGTACCAAGTGGTTATTTGTATCGATACAATAAAGACAGGAGCCTAAAACACAGTTTCGGCTTAAAAATGATTTTTTTTGCGTGAAAAAAAGTAATTTTCTTAAATTGCAATAAACTAGAGTTCGACAACCTCATACCTCCATGAAATAATTGGAGCTTTTGTAAAGTTTATGAAAATGACTTATACATTTACATAGTTTATGCATGGTGATGTTCTTCAATGTCTAACGTACACATGTACACAAGTATAAATTCCAATCATAGTATAAATTCCCATCAAAGCTCCAAAACGGCTTGTGCTAGAACAATCAAACTATTCCAAGAATATTGTTGTCAACAATTTACGAAAAATGGAGTATGTTTATAATTTTTCGGGTTTCTGAAAGGCATTTTTTTCAAAAATCACTAATTTTTGTTTAAACAACGGGATGCTATGGTTTTCTTGCTAAAATACGCTTGTTTTCATATACATTTTATATCTAACATGTCTTAGTGTGACATTTATACTTAGTTATTCATAAGTTATGCTAATGTGATGACGTCATTAATCAAAATCCAAGATGGCCGATAATATCATAATAAAGAATATAACCAGCTTATTTTTACCCGGGTTTCGTCACTCCTCGGTATCTTCTTAAAGAAAACATTCATGCGAACGTTTTCAATCCGTTTTCATGGGATTTTTAGGGTTATATGTTGAAAAAGATCATTTAAGGTTGATAATCCAAGATGGCGGATAGCTAAAATACTGATGACGTCATTTTATGACGTCATTTTGACGTCGTTGCGTCGGCTTTCGACAACAGAAGTCTTATAACACTTAAACATTGATAAGAAACCTTCATTGTTAACTTTTTGTGTAAAATATTCAGGTATAAAGGGAATTCCCCGATTAAGCAAAAATCAATTAATGACGTCATAATTACGTCATTAAACGTCATAATGATATAAAAATTTAGGAATTATAAAACTTTTTGATGAGCATATCATCCCTTGTAAATTTGGTGATCGTACATTAAGCCGTTTTGAAACTACGAGGGGTGGGGTGATTGAGCCTCCCCCCTTGTGTAGACTATTTGACCAGGCCAGGGAATGCTACAAAAAGCTAAGTCTGGATAGGGTTAACCATTTAGCGGTTTTGAAATTTTTGCATAGATTATACCAATCAGTTCCTTATTTGCATATTTAGTATCTGATTATGTTGCACCAATCATAATTTACATGTGTCACATTTATTAAAGTCCAGTTTTTAAAAACAATAGAATTAAACAATTTCCTCATCAATTATGCAAATTAAGTCCTTATTTGCATGAAATCATCATAAACATCTTTGCCTAAGTTACCTGCATGCCTAAAATAAGACTTCCACGACCACATACCTTCGCCAAATGAATCTTTACAACTGGTATGTTTGTCATTAATTATGCAAATACTGTTTTCATTTGCCTACATTATTTTAGTTGATTATCTCTGTTACTCAAATAACAGATGTACATAACCTTTGTTAATAAAGAACACTAATTGGCATTTTGCTAATTTATGCAAATGAGATCCTCATTTGCATAATTAATAATCAATAAAGTTCACCTGTTCATGACTTATTAATGCCGAACGTAGGAAATTACTGTCATTTACCACAATTGGATTCAAGCATATTTTCATTAATTATGGAAATTAGGTACAATGTAGGCGAAGGTAAAAAAGACTATACTACTATTTTCTCAGTTATGCCAATCCTGGCCTGATCTGCATAATCTCGTTTGATTATGTTCACCTTATACTTACAGATATTACAAGTTTCAAATTCCCGCCATTTACCACTTTGGCCTTATGGCACCTTCCATCAATTATGCAGACTGGCTCCTATTTGCATATTTAGTATCTATCATAACTAGCTAAAAAAGCATTATGACAATCCGTTAACCCTGGCCCATTGAGTTATTTTCGAACAAGGCCATACTAATTTTTCCATGCCACGTAATGCCACCAAAACACCCCTTCCAATCAAAATGGTAACACCCCTTCCGTTCAAGGCAGAGTTTGCCTTAGCTTGATGCATGCGCAAACAAACATCGTGGCAGGCAAAAAAAACAAAAAACTATGGCAACCTGTTATCAACTTCAGGCATCTTCCATACAGCTGCTTGGCGGGAAGCTTAGAGTGTCCCAGAAAACAGTTCAACATCTGAGGTTCAATTGAAATATTCCTTTCTTCATTAATTGTTCAAATGAAGCCCAGATTTTCATACAATACATTTCGGAACTTCAATCATCACCTAAGGTATGTTCATACTAAAAATTATACAAATCCACCAACCCGTGCTTGACTTATTCTAGTCCAAAGACAACAAGAAAATCTTCCACTGCAGTTAAAAACAAGTCGTCGGGGGCCAATATACTTGCACGGCTTTCATTCCTGCCCAAAGACGTATCCAATACTCAAAAATCGTGAACCTGCCACTTGAGCATAATTTTAGCGCCAACTCTGACGCTCCGCTGCAGTACAGCAACTTGTCGCCAGGAGGTCCATTATTGAAATTGACCTTCGTTTTCTCAACCCGTACATAACTACCATATATTCTGAAAAACGATCTACAACGTATTGAGGTATCGTGTTTGCAACCGCACACACGCAAACACTCGCCCCGCTGCAGTCCCGACGGAAAGTGCCAAGTGAACCATTTTCGAACAACACCTTTGTTTCTGCAACCGCTACTAAAGTAATAAATATTATGAAGTTCCATCCACAGCTACTCAATATTTGCGGTTGACCTACATATTGAGACAAAACACTATTTTTCTACCAAAAATATTACCATCTTGGCGAAGGTAATGATGGCAATCCGTCTTTTCTTTCTGCAGTTATCCCCGTTGAAATGTCTTGACAAAAACGTTACAATACCAAAATTAGTTGTTAGGGGGCTAAAACTTGCTCCACTTTGTCATGACGCTGAAAGCAATATACCTCCAACATTCAAGACCACAACATGTCCGGGACAAAAGAAACATTGAAAAAGCTGCTATGATAGAATATTCTCATTAATTATGCAAATATACTCTTAATTTTTGTACAACATTGTCTAAGGTACCTCTCTATCAGTCAGTCTACATACCAAAAATCATGAAAATCTATTGTTCCTTTCTTGAGTTATCCTCAGAAGCTTTTGACATAAATGCCCCTGCTATCCTGAGACTAATTGCTAGGCGGCCCAAACTCCTGAATTTTTTTCCTAAGCACAAGAGCTATCTAGCAAGAAAAAATCGTGACCATAGCTTGTTCAGAACACGAGAAAGCAAAACCGGAAGTTACGCTGCAGTACCATGACAAATCGCTACGAGTCCCAAATATGATAATTTCTAGCCTTTATCACACGCTATCAACACGCTTAGTATGAAACTAGTCTACCTAGCCGTTCTTGTGTTATCTTGTTGACAGACAAACGCAGACACACAAACGCTGGTGAAAATATAACTGACATGAATATTTCATGAAGTCTTGTCACATAAGTTCAAAGGCATATAAAAGGGACAAAGAAAAAACCTCTGGGTACATTTACTCAATGCACAAGTCTGTGTAATTTGACCAAAAATGTAGAATCATTCGAGGAGGTAAGATGTAGAAAAATTATACATTTCCTGTCTATAGCAGTTTTATGGTGTAGAATGTTAGGATACCAAAGACATTACATAGCCTTTCTGTGGCGTTTGTATTTTTCATTTGGAACAAATAACTAAAGACAAATCTTCTACGATGTCCAGCTTTATGTGGTGGCAACATAACCGGACGACATTTTGGTGTCATTTATTCTCCCTACTATCCCGAGATTTATGACAACAACATGAACTGCACTTGGACCATAGAAGTCAACTCAGGGGGAAGGGTGAAAATCACTCCAGAAAAGTTTAATACACATTGGAAGGATTTCCTCTACGTCTACGACGGAGATGGCACCTTATTGGGACAATACGCTGGTACGGTTGTTGACACTTGTACACATCTTATTGCTGATGATATTGCATATGGGAAATAGAAATACGTAGAGTTTGTTGTAAACAGAAGTATACTGTAAGCGCCATTTTACACAATTTGCCACGACTATAAAAACGCAGTAAATGTGACCGAGACCCGCTAAAACACTCTAATATACAGATCTTTACAACTGCATTTCGGTTAGGTGTAATTACTATCTACTTACTTGCTTACTCACTCAGTTATCACATTTCAACAGGAACCAAGGAACATATTTTCGAAGACAGGCACTCCACATCGAACATCATCCGTCTTGTCTTTACTGCCAATCACATAACTCGCGATAGGGGTTTCAAGATCTACTATGAGGGTAAAGACAGCAGCTGCTGTGCATATAGCTATTCGATTACGTCAATTATACATCGTTTAACTTCTGTCCAGTTCAGTAAAGAAAGCAGGTTTTGGCTACCAATTAGGTGTCAGTATTCACATTTCAAAGACATTGTCATATTCTTTTGGCTTGTTTTATCGGCACTTTGTTTCCTTCGACACACTCGAGGGTCAGGGCGTCTGTAAATATCTGAAAACTTACAGTGAGAGATACGGTTCACTAATATGCAAGAAGCTGCGTCTGCTTTCATGTCGGAGTCCTTTTGACGTAAAATAAAAACACTAAAATATACAGGCTGTAATGGCTCAAATGGCTGGCGCAGTGAGTTTGAGAGGAGATTTTAGTACAGTTATTTGGAATAAAGGATAGGTGTCGCTTTCGATGCACATTCGTGACATGTCTGCCATTTAGAAAAGGGTCGTTCACCGAGAAGGGGTTGTACTAATAGCTCCATGGAGCCAGCTCCATGGAGCCAGCCATGGAGCTATTAGTACAACCCTGCGCAAAACCTACCAGCTCTATGGAGCCAGCTACACGCACTTTGAATACATCTTAGTCGGCTATGGAGCCGCCCTTGTAAACGATAAACAAGCTTCATAGAGTCAGCTCTATGCACTTTGAATGTATACAATTGGTTCACGCCACCACAGGAAAAATCTTAGTCGGCTATGGAGCCGCCCTTGTAAACGATAAACAAGCTTCGTAGAGCCAGCTCTATGCACTTTGAATGTATACATTTGGTTCACGTCATCACAGGAAAAATCTTAGTCGGCTATGGAGCCGCTATGGTTAACACAAACAAGCTTCATAGAGCCAGCTCTATGCACTTTGAATGTATACAATTGGTTCACGTCACCACAGGAAAAATTAGTCGGCTATGGAGCCGCCCTTGTAAACGATAAACAAGCTTCGTAGAGCCAGCTCTATGCACTTTGAATGTATACAATTGGTTCACGTCATCACAGGAAAAATCTTAGTCGGCTATGGAGCCGCTATGGTTAACACAAACAAGCTTCATAGATCCAGCTCTATGCACTTTGAATGTATACAATTGGTTCACGTCACCACAGGAAAAATTAGTCGGCTATGGAGCCGCCCTTGTAAACGATAAACAAGCTTCATAGAGCCAGCTCTATGCACTTTAAATGTATACAATTGGTTCACGTCACCACAGGAAAAATTAGTCGGCTATGGAGCCGCCCTGGTTAACCCAAACATGCTTCGTAGAGCCAGCTCCACTCGCTTTGAATGCATACAATTCGTTCACAGAAAAATTTTAGTCAGCTGGTTAACACAAACAAGCTTCGTATAGCCAGCTCTATGCGCTTTGAATGGTTCTCCTCACCTCAAGAAATTATTTATAGCCCTCTTTCTTTGGAACAATACTATATAGGCAGCAGAAGCCTCATTTTTATGATCACTACCGGGGAAATAAAATTTAGAACCACATTTTGAAAAAAACATCATTAAGGCCGAATGTCATGAAAGCGAGCAGAGTCCCAAAATATCAGGTTAAAATCCATTTACAGATATTTGGTTCATTTGGCTGACTTCACTTTATCTGAGTACAGTGGCTAATGTATTATCATCGTCTTCCGGGAGGGACGTAAAACGGGGGTCTCGTGCTTGAGGAGGTGCCTCGACCACGCTAATCAGCCTCATTACTCAACACATTGGGTACCTACTGGCTGACAAAATACACCGGATAATATTATTATTATTAATATAATGTCCTTTGTCAAACGAGTGTCTTCGGGGTAGTGGACATGTTCCATTAACCTTTCATATTCTATTATTAATAACAAAACAGAAGATGGGAAAATAAGGTTGATTCTTGTGACAGGTGTAGCTCTCCCACGCGGGGCTCCGTCAGTTAACGGGCCGGGCCCTTTTATTATTGTGCAACTTCTCATCCATACAAAGTTTTTATTATTTGTTTTTTTCCGGCACTAGCGTCGTCTACCCGGATCCCCTCCGGTTATCAGTCTTTGGGCTGCTAGATAATTGTTACAGGCGGTGGCAAGCCACGGTACACCGGTGGGAGTTTCACGGTGGACAAGCCGTAAAACGCTTTGTAACGATTAGCAGGGAGGTGTCGCATTCCTCAGTACACGGTCCCGTAAACAATACCCTCCAAGCAGAGGTTGGGTTTCGAGATGAATTTGACGTCTTTTCATGTATTTTTGTCGGACTTTCTATTTTGTTGTGTTTTTAATGCTGTCGCCAAAAACGCATAAAAACGTCATTTCAATTGATTGTTTAGACGAAACGTAACCTCTGCTTGGAGGGTGGCTAAACAATGTTGGTGCACAATTGATATGAGAAATGTCATACAGATAGAAAACAGTAACGTATATATACATATATATATATATCATTAACAATCATCCTAACTTGTTGACCTGCTATGGGGGACTAAGTGCTCAAAAACTGGTGGTACGAGAGATTCTATTCTAGTTCAGTGTATTACTTTTGACAAAATGTCCAAAGCCAAAGCGTAGTTAAAATAACAGTTGAAAGGAAAAAAACAAACAATTTTTCCACCAACCTCTGCTTTGAGAGTAGCTGCGCGGGCTTGTTTATTGTTTACAAGAATAGCGAACTACAAATTTCTCTTGACGGTGACGTGAAACATAGTATTCAAAGTGCGTAGAGGTGAAAGAATGCGGGCCCAGCTGATGGCTTGTTTATTGTTTACAAGAATTGCGAACTACAATTTCTCATGAATGTGACGTGAAACATGTATAGTATTCAAAGTGCGTAGAGGTGAAAGAATCCGGGCCATTGCTGTGCGGGCTTGTTTATTGTTTACAAGAATAGAGAACTACAAATTTCTCTTGAAGGTGACGTGAAACAAGTATAGTATTTAGTGTGCGTAGAGGTGAAAGAATGCGGGCCCAGCTGTGCCCGCTTGTTTATTGATTACAAGAATAGCGAACTACAATTTCTCATGAAAGTGACGTGAAACGTGTAAAGTATTCAAAGAGGTGAAAGAATGTTGGCCCGGCTCTGCGGGCTTGTTTATTATTGTCATTTTAGTCTTTGTCATTATTTTTTATATAGTCATAGTCATTATTTACAAGAATAATAGCGAACAATCAATTTCTGTTGAAGGTGAAATGAAACCCATGTATTCCAAGTGCGTAAAGGTGAAAGAACGTGTTACCATAGCGTCTCCATAGCAGATTATAAATTTCTCTTGAAGGTGACGTGAACCAATTGTATGCATTCAAAGCAAACTATAAATTTCTCTTGAAGGTGACCTGGCTATGTATTAAAAGTACGCGGAGCTGGCTCCATGGAGCTGGTAGGTTGGGAGCAGGGTTGTACTAATATAGCTCCATGGAGTTGGCTCCATGGAGCTGGCTTCATGGAGGTAGTAGTACAACCCCTATTGCGTTCACCGTCCCGAGTACGTATATGCAGCGACATAAGCGGTCAGTCCTCGAACTAGATGTCCAGATTTGCATAATAATGTCCAGATGTTTTTTTTTTTTTTTTTTTTATTTCTATGGGGCCTATAACTTATTACCAACAATTCATGTCGCGCATGTCTATTCGGAATAGTGAAGCATCTTATATACAGAAGGCGGTCGGTACAGACAGTACGTCACAGGCGGGAGCGAATTGGCTCTTATTTGGCGTACCTTTCTTCGATTACAAAAGTAATCAATTACAAGTGTAAATTTTAAGCTGGCTGAGACAGAAAGGTACGCCAAAAAAGGTTTAAATATCTTAAGGCAACAAGACAGCTATAGCCTGTACGATACAAGTACTACTTTCCGAAAATTGCACTAAGAATGCAATCGCACGGCAATCGTTCTCTGAATATAACCAGGACCTAGATGGACATGACTAGAACAATTTATACACGCAGAGTTTACATTTCCAAATCATTCTGATCAGATTTTTTTCCATATCCAGCTGATTGTGGTGCCCACATAACCAGACTAGACGATGATGACCATCCTTCAGGAAATATTTATTCCCCCAATTATCCCGGACCTTACGGAAACAACATGAACTGCACATGGACCATAGAGGTCAAATTGGGCGATGGATTGAAGTTGACAACAGTAAATTTTTCTTTAGAGGAAGGGCATGACAGGCTCCTGATCTACAAAGGATACCCCGTACCAAATGCCATATTGATAGGGGAATACAGAGGTAGGATATAGTCCAGCTTTTCCTGATATGTCCAAAGAGCGCCAGGGGTAGATGTGTCGACTTAGTCCGGCATAACTGTACATACAGCATTATTTTTCTTAGATACGTAACTCTAAACACTTTCCAAAGATCTTAACCCTATCAATACTGGGCTTTTTGGCATTCCCTTCGTGATTTCGAAACGGCTTACGGTGAGAGATACGGTTCACTAATCACTAAATGATCACTAAATTTGCAGGGGGTGACGTGCTCGTAAAGTTTAATAATTCCTAAAAAAATTATATCTTTATGACGTAATATGACGTTATTATGACGTCATTCATCGATTTTTTTTGCTAAAAAGTCAACAATAAAGGTTTCTTATCAATATAAACGTGTTAGAAGTCTGTATTTTTGCTATCAACTATCTTGGATTATCAACCGTAAATGTTTTAAGATACATCTTTTTCAACATATACACCTCAAATCCAATAAAAAGGATTGATAACGTTCACTTTTTTGTAAGAAAATACCAAGTAATGATGAAATCCGATTGAAAATAAGCTGGTTCTAATTTTGAACATGATATTGTCGGCCATCTTGGACTTTGACCAATTACGTCATCACATGAGTATGATTTATGAATATATAATAATAAATTGTACACTTAGATACATATTAAAGATATATGAAAAAAATGTAGTTTAGCAAGAAAATCTTAAAACCCCAAACCAAAATTAGTGATTTTTGTAAAATATGCCTTTCAGAATCCCGTTGCCATGGAACACGAAAACTTTTAAACTTACTCTCTTTTTTGTAAATTGTTGCCAACAATATTTTAGGAATAGTCACCAAGTTTTGTCCTAGCACAAGCTGTTTGGGAGCTATGAAAAGACTTCTATATCTGTTGCAAATTTCAAGCCAAATTATTTTACACTTTGAGACTTACAGCTCCTCAAAGTTGGGCAAAAAATTAGGTTTTTCGAAGACTGAAAACACGGTATTGTTTTGAGGCTGCCCATGGACTAAAATCTATATGTTCATTGACTTCACACCTATTTTGTACTAGTTTAGACATCACTATGACAGAATCCTTTTCTATTTTTCATTGCAACAAAGTAGTTGGTAATGATCGGGTTCTAAACTTGGCCAGTTTCCATGTATTTGACATGCAAAAATCTATGAAAATGGCCTCAAAACTTGTTTCGGCTGTTACCATGGCAACAAGAGGTTTTGACCGGAAAGAAAGCTATTTCGAGGGGTTGTGTGCCAACTACAGTGCAAAATATGAGCCAAATCGATTTTTTTACCCTGAGCACTGATGTTTGATTCTTACAGGCATTTGCTCTTTATGTAAAGTGTATTAATGCAACTCTGTTTGCTATGTAATTGATAGATTTTTTGAATTACGTTAACATTACAGTAAAGTGTTGAGCTGTTTAACTGATATAAGAATCACTTGTTAATAGGACGAGACATTCCACAAGAAATTCTTGTCACATCCAACTTGATCCACCTCGTTCTCATCACAGACAACTCTGCTACCGAAGGCGGTTTCAAAATACATTACAAAGGTAAAGGAAGGAATGATCAAAAGTGCATTTTATTGTTCTTCTTGTTTCTCCTTATTCACAAAATATCAAAGAAGAAATCTTTTCGTGTAAGAAAACATTTTGTCCATGAGTTCAGATTTTTAGTACAGCATTTTTGTTCAAATAAGATGATTCTTCTAACAAGCAAGAAAAGTAGAAGAAAATGCTATTATGTTCTTGGACATGACAAGAAAAACAATCTCGTTAGACAATGAAATATGGAAGTTTTGAAGATTGAATTTCTTGAAATTTTCGAGATGAGAAATAGTTCCTTAGTTTAAGAAAAATAAGTGTTCCTTGTGAGAATTTCGATTGAACGAATATTCAATTATTAATTTTTTCATGCTTGAATTTCGTCAATTTTTTTTAAAAATTCCCCCGAAGAGTTTTGTAACTAGAAATGTAAGAAAACATTTTTGGTAGTGCGCATTGATTATGAATTCAACTGCGGCCCTCTGTATGAACTTTTAACCCTATTCAGACCGGGCTTTTTTGGTCATCCCTGGGCCGGGGGGGGGGGGCTTTTGAGGCCCTCCACTTTGAAGTCCTATAACTCTTAAACGACGTGTCGTAGGGCCATTAAATTTTCAGGACATAATGTCGACATAATATCTGACATGTATTAGACGTTTGACGTTTCGTTGACGTAAGATGACGTAATTATGACGTCATAAATTTGATTATATTGGCCGGACCCATAAAAAAAGGGTATTCTCAGAAAACTTCAAGTTATGCTACAAAAATGTAACAACAAGTGCAGATAACAGAATAATAATGTTTATTACGACTTGCGTTGCCAATAGCAACATCAATGACGTCATGCACATCTAAGATACCAGTTGGGCTCCACCATATTATATCGGCCACCTTGAATTTAAAAAAATACTTTTTTTTCAACAAATCACCACAAAGGGCAATGGAAATAGACTAAATTCATTCATTTAGATGGTTTTTGATGAAAAAATACCAGGTGGTTACAAATTTTAAGGGATAATTAGCTTGTTATTCTTCATCTGGCCATACGGCCATCTTGGATTTTGGGCTGATGACGTCATCAAATTAGCATAATTTATGCATATATAATTTAAAAGATATGCTAAATAATATAAGATTTTATTTATGTAACAAAATAGCAGTAATATAGAAAATAAATGTGAAAAATACATTGTTAGAGCCAAAAATAGTAATTTTTGGCAAAACTGCCTGTCAACAAACGGTTGCCATGGCAACACGAAAAAATGGAAAATTTGTCAAACTGATGATGATGATGATTGGGTATATTTTTCTTAATTCAGGGACGTCATATATAAATAGTGATGGACACTTAATGATGGACCCGTAGCATTATGATTATTTGTGGATTGAAACAAAGTCAAGGCAAACACGTATACCTCTGTGGACACCCTACAAGATGTAGCTTGTACATTGCGCCAGTCATCTCTGTCACTACTTGTGGAAGTTTAGCTCTTCAGTGAGCTAAAGATCACCTACTTTCACTTACGTATCACTAATTGTATTCGAATTTATCAGCTTATACATTATATTTATTGTCATGTTAATCATACCTAATAATCCTTATATTCCCGTTTATTTCATCAGCATTTTTTCTGCTGCGACCACCTTGTTTTAACCCCGGCGTTCCAGAGAACGGACTTAGAGAAGGAAACAGTTTTGATGTCGGGGAGTTTGTTTCCTTCCGATGTGACGACGGCTTTACTTTAAAGGGTCGAGCAATACTTAGCTGTATGTCTGGCTATCAGATGGGCTGGGATGGTCCTCTCCCAACTTGTAAAGGTAGGATTGAATACTTTTAAAATCTTCCCTATCGAATTGAACGTCATGATGTTGGTGGCAGATAGGCTTGTAAGCCTGGGGATGCCCCCCCCCCCCCGGCACACACATACACAAGCTCGCCCCCTCTGGAGATTTCGCCCCCCCCCCTCACGAAAAATTCGGGTTTTATGACATTTGAGAAGTTCGTATCGTATCGTAGCTGTTCTTGATTTATACGTTCGCACACTCCATTAGGTTACACCCAAGTGCCATGTCGTAGGAGGTAGGTAATATGTAGTTACCTTCTGCAGGTATCTTAATGATTATGACAAGAAAGCATCTTATAACTATGCCGGTATGATTTCTGAAAAGTGCAAAATGACACCGTAACAAATGATGATCATCATGAAAGCAATAATATGATAAGCATAAAGATTTGACCGAAAGCTCTGGAGATTCTTACGAAAGCGATATCCCTAGAAGGAGCCTGTGTCTATCCGGAACGTTATCCAGAACGTGTACTTGGGGGTAGAGCTTCCTGTTTTCGAGTGAGGAGACTATCTTTCATGTTGTTTTTGTGGTAACAAGGCCGTCATCTTTTATATCTCCCCGCATTAGTTTTATGTAGAATTTATTCAGCTCCTTGTATTACAGAACTTAAACGAATGGTCAATAATGATACTTTGATGTTCACATATTACTTACGTGTCAGGCCCAAAATGCTTTTTAATGATGTAAAAAAAAGGCATGCAGGTTATAAGTCCCAGTTGTTTTCCGTTTAGCGTCACATATCACGTGTTCATAGCATACGGATGGCGTCCCTGTCATGGGGATCCTGGGGAGGGCAGCAGTCACTTCTGGGTTTCAAAGCCTCGCAACTAGAGTCTCTCGAGGTCTAACGAGGTTGACCCAAATATGGAAACAGGGGCGTGTATAATGACTATTTTCTGTCCTGTCAATTACCACGATTGACGGAACTGGAAGTACGAATCCTGGATCTGAAATATGGATAAACCAGGGCGAGATCGCTAGCAATGTAGGGGGGGGGGGGGGCGTAGAGGCTCTGAGATCGAGCTTCAACTTAAGAGGTCACGCCAGAAACTGCAAAAATAGCCTGTACAATACCCGGAGGAGCCCCTTTTCCCAAATGTGAACGCAGCATTATACAGATCCTACCATGACGTTCCATTGTATCTCCTTGACCCAGCGGAATGCGGTGGATACAGAACGACACACGCTCCAGGCTTCATTTATTCTCCCAACTACCCGTGGCAGTACGGCAACAACATGAACTGCACCTGGACCATTGAGGCCAACCTGAGGCAAGGCGAAGGGATAGGAATGAAAATAGAGAAGTTCTCGCTAGAAGAAGGACATGACAGATTACTAATCTACGATGGGGATCCCATATCTGACAGCACCTTATTCGGAGAATACAGCGGTATGTTTTTTTTTATCTGATGCTCCCTTGTTGCCAATATGACAAGTAAAATGTGTAAATAAGACGTAAAATGGCTGTTCAGTAATACTACGTGATTATTCAAGCTGCTCTTAATCCTATCTAGACCGGACGTTTGTAGGACCACAAAGACGTCATCTTGGAGGTCTTTTATAAGGGTGTGATGTAAATCTGAATCACTCCTCTATGACGTAAATTACGACGTCATTATGAGACTATACGCTAAAACCGTCTAGATAGGGAATTCTCGCAATACTTAAAGGTATTAAACAAAACGTAAAAATAGGATATTGATATAAAAGCCTCCTGAGACCGCATCGACCTCAAATGTACCTAAGCTATACCTTGGGATTCGCCATCTTTGATCAGCGAGATCGATTTTTATAGAATCCTTTTTTCATTTATTTGAACTTATTTGATTGACATAAAACCCGGATTTAAAAAAAAACAGGCTAAAATAATTATTATCTTTTTGTTTAAAAAGTTATGATAACATAGCTGATGCTAATGTTATAACATGGTCCGGCATCTTGACGTTTACCCAATCACTTTACCAAATTAGCATAAATTATAAATATTAAAAATAAAGCTCAGTAATCTGAATATATTATACCTACAATTGTCACATGTTTCGCCATCTAGGCTTTGACCTAGTACTTTAAATTAGCATGAATTATGTATATTGGTATTACAATAAATCATATAATATATCAAAGATGAAGAAAATCAAGTGTGGTTTAGAAAGAAAACCTTGAAACTGAATATTGTTTAATCCGAAACAAGTGAATTTTGTAAAAAGTTCCTGTTTGACAACTGTTGTCAATTCAACACGGAAAATGATAAACTATAACAAAAGTGTTGCCCACCATGAAAGTTATAGAAGTCATTTATCGTCAGCTGTTATGAAAAGTATACAAATATAGGCGGATTCAATGAGCCATAAACTTATCTGCGGACTTTTCAGGTCAATACAACTCTTCATATCTTGATATTTCAAATGTCTAAATATCCATAAATATGTGCACGGTGGGACATTCGAAAGCACGACAGCAGCCGCTAGCCAAGCATTTAAATCGTGGCACAATTTTGCTTACAATGAATGACCTGCAACGGCCACCTTAAGTAGCATCATCATCATCATCAAAAAATGGTTTATTATTAAAACAGGGTTCTGGCAGCCAGTGGCTGAATTGTGTCTTGTTGTACATAAAAACTCTGCTTGTTTCGACATACAATATAATTCACTAAAACGTGATTAATAATCAAGAGGATCATAGCTGTTTCAGCGGATATAAAGTTAAACATGAATAGAAATATATAACATATATACAGCTCGTAAGTAGTGTCATTTTGTTTCGTTAATCAGTCTTAGCAGTGACGGCACTGGGCTATTGCGGAATCTTGTAGTACGGAAGGTGGGTAAAGTCAGTGTTTGTGAGTTCCACAGGTTAAGGCCTTGCGTCTGTCCACGGGTTTGTGGTAACTGGTCTGCGGTTCGTTCAGACTTCTGCATACTAGCTACAAATCTACGGCAGGGGTTAGCATACCTTCAAAATCATTGAATTGTCCACATCATGCTGTAGCAACGTTCCACAAAACTATAATTCGTTCATAGGACAAGAAATTCCCCGAGAAGTCAACTCTACATCGCATATAATCCACCTAGTCCTCATCACAGACGAGTCGGGAAGCGAAGACGGTTTTACGATCAATTATGAAGGTATTCAAAAACTACAGAAATATATCAATTTGTCTATCCATCCTCCATCAATCTAAAAGCCTATGTATCTGTTCATCCACCTATCTAATATTCTATATATCTATGATATGAAGAGTTCATGCAATGAATGAGTGAATGAATTCACTCATCTTGCCGCATCTTTGTATAATTTACAGTATGTTATGGTCGAGTATTTCAAACTTGATGCGTTTGCGGATGTTATCAAGTGTAATCATATAGATTGATGGCATTAGCAAGTAGTCTGTCGCAACATTTTGGATTTGATTCACATTGTACACTGTGTTTCTTTGAATAGTACATAGCCTTCATCTATTGTTCAGTTATTAGCTGAAGTCTACTACTAGTATATTGCTAGTTATCTTATACAATATAATGTAGTATAACGTAACACTTACACTGTACCCGTTCTACAAATATTGTGCAATAAACTAAACTTTGACTTTGTCTTTATAGACATTGCCTAAAGAAAAACTGCTAAGAGGCCCATGCTACCTGTTGCCCATTATTTCATTTACATCTATCAACATACTGGCTTCCATAACAAAATGTCTATAGCTTCTTGAGTTATTCGCAAAAACACGCGCGCGCACACACACACACGCGCATGCACACACACAGCAGTACCAAAACAAAACACTTGACACTTATCTGCGACAATAGATTAAATATTGTCTGGTTTTAATATATGATGACTCCTTTATAGAGAAACAAAACAACTTTTGTGCACTAGGGTTTCCGTTGACCGACGATTCTGGCTGTCCTGATTTTCGCAGTATTGAAAACGGATCGATTGGGAAATTCGAAGACGGATGGATTTTGAAATTCGAAGACAAACGTTTCCCTCTAGGGTCGACTATTCCATTTAGATGCGATAAGTGGAACTACTTAAGAGGGCCGAGCGAAATAACCTGCATGCCTGGTGGCATTTGGAGCAGCCGACCTCCAACCTGTGAAGGTAGGATACATTTACTAATGCACTAAGTCGTCTTATTTGGTTGATGATGATTGAGAAATGTATATTGATGCCATTTAAATATGTAAATAATGTTTGCAAAATCAAATACAGGCAGATGTACTAATCATTGAATGTCCAAGTCTGCATAAATTAATGATCACTTTCGTTACCCAAAACTAGTTCTCATGTTTACATCTTCTTGGATATTGTCCTTTGTTCTCTGGTAGTCTTGTCAACATTTACATGTACATGTCTGATAATGATTAAAAAATGATTTTAGTCAGTCCCCCAAAATCCAAATCAAATTTA
Organism: Branchiostoma floridae x Branchiostoma belcheri; assembly: GCA_019207045.1. Taxonomy (NCBI): domain Eukaryota; kingdom Metazoa; phylum Chordata; class Leptocardii; order Amphioxiformes; family Branchiostomatidae; genus Branchiostoma; species Branchiostoma floridae x Branchiostoma belcheri. Next base: position 20,841,704 of record CM033036.1, read on the forward strand.
AAAAAAAAAAACTTTTTTTACGATAAGAATCGTTTCTTTTATCAACATGATTTGTGTCGTGATAGCTAGTATCAACTTCTAATCTACTGTGAACACAGTTTTGCAAGCTGTGTTCTTTTAACCCTCAAACCACCGTAGCTTTTTTTGGACTAATCTTACCGTATGGGGGCAAAACGGACGCCATAGCTTTTGTACAAATATATTTTTGTGACTTTTTTGTGATTTGTATGTATTATTGTATAGTTTCAACATGTACGTGGGACAGTTTGACATGATTAGGTGTGGATAATTAAAGTGCATTATTGTAACTTATGCAAAAGATCACAAGGACGACATTTTGCACTAACCTTATTCAGACGGAGGGAGGGGGGAGGTTTTTGATGCCAGTGCCAGAACTGCTTACGATATGGCCACCAAACTTGGTATCTTTCAGAAAATGTTGATAGCAAACATTTTAAGTGAATGAAATAAGTTCATCATTTTAATTTTGCCGTGGCAACGGAATACGGACAGGCATACCATTTCCTACTTTTTACAAAAAAAATGCTAATTTAGGGTTTTAGGGTTTTCTTGGCAAACAACACTTGTGTATGAAATCTTATAAAGTAAATTTCATGACTCAGGCACTTTAAGGCCTATGACAATTTTGGTCGAACATGAAATTCGAACCCGCGTGACCGCATGTGACCCCGCCGGACCGGGACGTTCAGTTTAGAGCGGTCCAATGTCAGTATCTAATGTTACATTGCAAAAACAGGAACTTACGATTTATGGGTCACACTAACTACTTTTCTTACGACTTATTAATGTTGAATGTTAAAGATATTGAACTAGTATTTATTAAATAGTGACATAACCAGATGCGGTTAACAAAAAGGGACCCCGCGAGAGCCGCTCATGGTACCGTCCGAACGTTCGAACACGCGTTCGGATTCCCCGGGGTATGGAGTGGCGGGAAAACAGCGGGGCGCTCATACTTCAAGGAAACAGCAAAATAATGCTAAAAATCGATATTTCTAGCCCAAAATAATTGTATGGCAGTTGACTGATACCTTATCAGGCTAACTGCTTGCGAAATTTCGCATTGATACAACCGCGATTTAACAGATACAGACATAAAACATTTCATGTTTTACCATCGGTTAACATTACGTACACTGAAACATACTTTGGCGCAGTTCTTGTATGGTAAGTAGTGTTTCGTCGGCTGCTGCCCACATCAGGATACCGGTTGTATGACGAGTTTTTGGCAGATTTACGTTCATTAAGCCTTAGACCTTCGGAAATCAAGCGGGCCTTCTTGCAATGTCTTTGATTTTGGTGGCTGTGTTGATATTTGTACAAAAAGCCCCCAAAATTGTCAAAAATTCTATTTTTGCCCCAAAATGAAGCCTTACCGTTGTATAGCGGCAAAAGGCCCGGGCACATTAGATATCACAGAGATGTAATCTGTTACTCCAGAAAATATGACTCTGTTAGACAGTCATTTCATGATGGGCAGAGGCCCATTTTTATAGCATCACTATTTTTTACCCAAAAATGATTTTTTTAACCCAAAAATCCAGAATTTTCTTGTCATCATATTTTGAATATAGGCGATCGCGAATTACGTCAACTGGCCAAATTTTGTTGAAAACTGATAGTTACATCGAAAGTTACGGCCATATAACTTCTCGACTGGAGAATCTGCGGGTGTCACAGGCCTTAAACTGCCTGAGGATTCAATAATCGTAATTTATTTCAATTTGATGACGCCATCGGTAAGAATCCAACATGGCGGCCCATAATAGCTAGATGACGTCATAATGTCGTCATGTAAAACGATAATGACACAAAAGTTGTTACAATAATTTTGTTTTATATGCACATCATTGTCTAAAAATTTGGCGGCCATACGATAAGTAGTTTAGTTGTTGGCCTGAAATTATGCACATTTTGCTGGGGTCAGTTTTGACCTCACTGGACCATGCATAAGCTTCATAGAATAACTTAATTAGCAATGAGCCAATCTCGGTAAAAACGTATGAGAAGTCATAAGGCATATATACAAAAGAACTCATTTTGTTGTAGACCAGAAATGTCACAATAGCACACATTGACATACGCCAGGGGTCAGTTTTGACCCCATACGGTGGTTTGAGGGTTAACAAGTTGAACTATTTTCAAATCTGTGTATCCTTTCCTCCTTTTGCGCGCAGATGCGACTTGGTGCCACGGACAACGTATTGTAGACGAAGAGGAGGGAGAAATTAAGTCTCCAAGAGTGGACCTAGGCCGAGGCTTGTACAATTACCCAAACAATGTCGACTGCAGGTATGCTAATTACATTTCAGCCATACCATAGGTATGGTGCAATATATTGTATTCGTAATGTTTCTTTCTTTCTTTCTCCTGTCAAATCTTCAAATAGAATCAACTCCGTCGTTCTTCGACCGAATGACTTGAAATTTGGCAGAAGGGTGGATGGACCAATACCCTTAGGTGTTGTTTTCATTTTTTTCATATCTACCTTAAAAATGATTTTATTCATGATTTTTGCAAATTTTATGTACATTTTGCCCCCCCTTTACCCTGGTATTACAGCCGAATGACCTGAAATTTGGTACAGAGGTGCCTTGATCATATGCCCACAAAGATACCATAACAGTTTTGTCATACGGTACAACAAAATGCTTAATTTTGAAATTTTTGGCCCAAAAAATGACATGTTTGGCTCCTATACCCTCATTATACAACCAAATGACCTGACATTTGGTAAAGGAGTGCAATTCACATATGCGCATATGGATCCAATAACATCTTTGGACTGTTGATTATATAAAGTCTCTCAATTGGAGTATTTTTGAACTGGGCGATTTTGCAATTTTACATGGGGTGTACGGAAGAGTCCATTCTTGCACAGAGGGGGGCATTTTTTAAAATGTGTTTATGGACTTTGGTGATTTGATATGTCAAAGTGTTTCAGTGTGGTTATTTTATGACTGGTCTATTTTGCAATTTTACATAGGTTGTGCTGGACGAGTCCATTCTTACATGGAGGAGGGGATTTTTAAATTCCATTTTTGGGACTTACGTCCAAGTCCAATTTTAGCGGATGTATTTTTGGACTGCACCACTTTACATAGGGGTATCGCAAGAAGAGTCCATTCTTGCATGGGGATGTTTTCAAATTTAGCTTCAGACAAGTGATGATTCAATATTCCATTTTTAGCGGAAGTGTTTTTGGACTGGTGTATTTTTACCTTTTCGTGCCTGATTTGCTTAGTTCAACTTTTGACTGAGTTGCTTAATCAAAAGGCCATGTTTTCAGTGGGAGTATTTCTGGACTGGTCTATTGTGAAAATTCACATGGGGTGCACTGGAAGAGTCCATTCGTGCACTGGGAATTTTGTAAGATTCATTTTTGGGTGTCGTTAAGTGTCATTAATAGAAGTGGCTTTTAAACAAAGTGTTCCATTTTTGCACATGGGTGATTTTGGAATAGTCTATTGTTGCATAAGCAGGGAGATGGCTGAAATATGCTGTATTTGCTCTCAAGCAAATGTTGGCCTTTCTAGTTCTAAATGTCAATCTGAAGTACATAATTTTTTATCAGAAAAAATACAGCTCACTGGCGAAGGCAAACATTCAGCGCAATATTTCACTCGCTCACTCGGTGGTTTTATTCGGTGGTTATAGCAAAGGACCAGGCGCTATTACACCATATACACCAAGGAACAGGCGAGTCATTAACATATAGCCTATCAAAACTAACACAGTGAATGACCAATTTCTTTAAACAAATACATACATCCTTTAATGATAAGGCCTGTGCGCGTGAACATATATATAAAAAATACATCTGAAGTTGAAAAAAATTCAAGTCAGAGTAGGACAATATTTATTTCTATGCCCGCAATGTTTAAAACCTGTCCAGATCCCCCCCCTCTTCTGCACACTATATATTAGGTAAAAGTCAAGGTCGAAGTACACCATTCGTTGGAGAGAAAGTCGATTATCTATGCTCAAAGTTTTTTGTGTCAAAAATGGATATGCCTGCGCCTTGGCAGCAGTATCCATTCCATGTCTCTTCAGCTGCTTGAGTACTCCAACATACAATTATTGGCAGCTTGGAATTCTGTGTCCTTCAATAATATATTGACAGGGGTATAGGGGTATGACGACGGATTGCTGTTCTATACAGGCGGAGCTGGCTTTTGAGTTTTAATTCCCAATATCTTTTCTTAGCAGCTGTGCCAACTCAAGTGGGACCGCGTGGCGCGTTGGTCTCAGGCCCAAGAGGTCCTGAGTTTGAATGCGGCTGTCGTGTCACCAATATTGTGCCTTGGGAAAGGCACTGTACACGACTTTCCTCACTTAACTCAGGTGTGAATGAGTACCTAGCCGCGGCTAGTGGCAGTGACAGGTCTTTATGGCGGTGACAGTTTGAGATAATGGGCCTTAAATATGACTAAACTTTACAGTGCTAAACATTTTGCTTTCCTTGGTTCAGAAACCCTCAACACACCCTCTTAACTTTAATGCATCATGTTCACCTTTTGGTTTGTAAAACTTTAAAACCCATGCTATATGTAAATGCAAAACTTATGTTCGTACCTTTATTAGGTTTATCAGGATTGCCATCGAAAGTTCAGTAATTTTCAGCCATAAATTGTTGAATTTTCGAGGGTCTCTGAGGGGGTCTCAGAACGCCATTAAAAAAAAGCTGGAGGGTTTTCACTACATGGCTACATGGCCGACCCCCATCTTCCGGCCTCTGCCTGGTTTTCTCGTGCAACGACTCTTAGGTGTAAGACTGTATGCCCTACTCTCGGTGGGATGGAATAGAATAAGACGCAGTCTTAGTAAATGATTGTCTGTGTGACCTTCTGTGAATCAACACAAGCAACGCAAATGTGAAGTATGTGGTAGTATCCATGCATACACATAAAACAAAAAGAGTACGTAACTTTGAAAATCTTTACGCCCCATCTAGTTGACCTTTTTGGTGTTTTTCGACCCTACCTCAGTGTTGTAACTCGTCGAGCTGTTGTCCGTTCAGAGTTGCAAAGCGAATCGAAAGTCGGACGTTATAGCCCGTCCAGCCGGAGGCACTTTGGCAAACTTCCGCCCCGTCAGATCTGTCTTCCGGCCCGCCAGCTCCTGGCTCCTGGCTCCTGTTCCCCCTTTTTCCCTTGATTCCCAAGACCCCAAAACCGAGTCTAAATCGGCCTCATCCATTTTTCCCTGTAAAATCCAGGCACCGGGTTGTCCATTTTTAAGCGAACGGGTCCCAAATGGGCGGATGTAGAAACAAACGACATCTGACTCTGAGGTCACGTGGACGATTCCACTTACAATGGGGGTGGCGCGAAATATATTTTCTGTCCTTTCGCTCAAAGTTCGCTCGTCTCCATGCAGTATTTAGGGTATCCACAGGTCATTCAATATACAGCCTCTGAACAATGGTTCCCAATACAAAAAAGAGGAGAAAGAAACTGTTAATAACTCAACTTTCTGACTTTACTGGCACAGAAACATACCCTCATATGAAAGCCCGACATCTCAGCTATCCAAAAAAACACATTTCGCCATGAATCTTACAGCACGGACTTCCGGACACGGACAAAACCGCACCACAAACCAGTGAGGAGGCCATGTGCTAGGAAGTCCCAAGTTAATACCCCCTAACAACCACAAAAACTCAGCTTTTTGGCCCTAATCAGAAAGTAGAAACCTTCCCCTGTCACACCCACCTCAAAACTGACAGGATTTCTACCCATTTGACCAGGAAAAAAATCTTGAAGTTTTAGACTCTAAGCTATACACCGCCATCAATTTGCATGGCGAATTGACTGGCGGATCCCCTTTATCTCTCATAAAGTCATAGGTTATGTGAAGACGGTAAATATTTCTATTCAACGGAGAAACGTTCTACAAATGTTTGCAAAAAGTCTACTAACTTGCATAATGGTATTGTCAGGTGGTCATTAATTAGGCTATTCGGCTAATAAGTGACCAGTGAATAACGCGTCATAAACAACATGAAATGCGGCCGTCTGATTGCTCGACGTCGCCTGGCTATGTGATAATATTGTTTATTAACTTTTTATTAAAAAAACTCCCATTGAGGCAGATCGGTTATACTAGCAACACCGCATTGTGTACTTCCGATAGTTAGTAAGGCATTATATTAATAGTATGTAAAATTTATGTTTTTGAAATAAAGGAGATTAAAATTTCACCACTACAAATAGGCGAGCCAGTATGCCAGTAACCAAACAATCAGAATAGATATAATGGCAGTTAGAAATACCAAGACTTGAAAGCGTACAAAACCGAGCTGTACGAACAACAAACTAGACAGAAGTGCAAGTGTCACCAACATGAAAACACATCTGATAGATGTCACTTGAAGACGAAAGAAAATGTCCAGATTTTGCATTAGGTGAAAAATTACGATAAATTGTTGGTCGTACCGTTCAGAAGAAAAACAAATAGTCATCTGGTAAAGAGATATCAAGCAAAAAATGAAGGGTACACAATTTTTTTTTCCTGCTAAACCTATTGTAGAGTGGACCTCGATGACACTAAGTATTACAAAAGCGTCCTCGCCGGTTAGCTTTAAACAGTCTTTACATTCATAAATGTGCAAACGTTGGGTGCGACAGGTCGTTCATAGCCACATAACAAGCTGCTACCGTGTCGCGTGCCTGGGTAATTGGTGAGTTATGCAGAAGGCTGGTTATACAGGTAAGGCCACAGCAAGTAAATTTTATGGATGACATCCTGTGCAGAGTGCAGAAATAATGAGATAGCGCGAAAAAAAAAACAAGATGGGTAAAAAAAAACAAGAAGACCAAATTTTAAAAATAGACACCATAAACGTTTTAAAGAGATTTAAAGTGACAAAACGTTGCATCACAACTAACAAGGCATTTATTCTTGTATTGAAGAAGTGAACTAGTGTAGTAAAAGTGATACTTGTGTGGTACACTGGTATCACATGCCAAGCTGGCAACTACATTCATGGCTTCCATATTGGTGGCACTTTTTCAACTATCCAACACGTTTCCCTTCTGCAACTAAAGTCATAGCTACCTCCCTAGTGTCACTTCTACAAGTATAATTACTAGGCTACAACACAACATGTTTGCCTATTTTGGTCTATCTGACCATCCCCAAAGAGGAAAAAAATTCTTGTTTTTTTTTCTGAAATCAGGCGAAAAATAATGAGCGCGCTGATGCCATCCATAAAATTCATTTGCTGTGGTCTTATACACATACAAGTTGTTGTGCTACGCAGGAGAGCTGTTGTACCGACTGTATTGATACAGTACAATTACATGTTAAGTTCACTCACTCATCCATGTCAAGTTACATGATCATTATAACATAGGCATTGTTCAACTGTTACAATGTAGGTTTACGAAATATATCAAAGAAAAATTTAAGTACAATTAAACAAGACATATCATTTCTCTGAAAGTAACATTTGTTTTTGTGCTCACTCAGTTGGACTATCTCGGTAGATCCTTCTCAGGTCGTGGTATTGGACGTTCTTTTTTTTCGACTCGAGTATCACGCAAGGTGTTTCTACGACTGGCTTAGCATAGTTGACTTTCCGTACACAGGTAAGTTGGATACATGAAAATGCCATTAGGATACATTAGGTTACAAGTATCGCATTTGCTATAACCTATTCTATAAACATCTCTGAATTTATCAAATGTTCTGTCTGTTACGTCTATCATCGAATCGATAGACGTACCGGTCATGATCTCCTGAATGGGATTTAAAACAAACTATCGATGAGTTATTATATTGTCTAGTCTGTATAATCCGAAATTCCATATACAGAAGTATATTTGATTACCCTATTCAATTACCTAAAGTTTCCCAAAATGTTGTATCTTTAGGACACGTAGTCACTTTTAACAGCAACACGGAAACAAAACATTTGGCATAAAAATACCAAGCCCTTAACCGTCGGTCTGCTAAGGTAGTGGTTTGGCACAAAATTTGTATACCAAAGTTATCATATGAAGTTCTGAGGGCATATGTCCAAGCTGCCTTTATAACAAATTATGATGTATTTGATTTTTTTGCAACAAATGTAATTGAAACCATTTGGGCATGTGTGCATTAAGGCCATATGCAAAGCAAAGAGAATGGTTTATTGACATTAAAAATTCTTGCAGCACTTACTGATGAATTGTGCCGTTTGGGTTTCAATCACTAACTTGACACCGTTAAAACGTTCCTTCGACAAAATAACATCTAATACTGTAAAATATTCACACACAAGCAAACATTCACCGCAAAAATTACAAATTAATCGTCCTCATTCACGGGCTTATTATATAATACACAGTAGGTTAAGCGCTGTTCATGAAACGAGCAGTTCGACATCTAAATTGAGAGAATTTGTCGTTGCAGCTAAGTGTGTCTTATCATGATTATTTCCCTGTCTAGTTGGAAGCCAATTACTGAATTTTTCAGAGTTAAGTAGGCATTGTCCCTTCTAGATTCCGGCCGGCAAAGACCCGAAATGCCCAGTGCACTCTAGTAATACCAGGGGACAGGAGTCCTAAGAACCAATTATCTTAAAGAGATATTGTTTTATTGGTTTTTGTAGTCAGCATAACCCGAGATACTCGCTATGGATTAAAACAATGTTTGGTATGTGGGTGGTTGCTGGAAAGCTTCAAAGACGATGGTCGATTTTTGGCCCCCTAGTAGATGACCTTGGTACTGCAGCAGAAATTCCTTGTTTGTATGTTCTGGATTTTACGGTGGCATAAGGAATAAGTAGTGCATGCACCCAACCCCCCCACCCCAACCCAGGAGCTTAGTATTGAACGGTGAAGGCATTTTTTTGGTGTCAAAATCTTCCCAGGAATATGGCGGGAGAAAGGAGCGACACATTTGATTGCAGGTACATTAGGCAAGAAGGTCCATAATCAAGGGCCATTTATGCAAATTAGGAATTAATTTGTAAATGTAATGAGAAAAAAATCTATATTTACAGTGTTTATACAAATACGTGTAACATTTGAAATTTGTGGCAGGTGGACGCAGATACCAATTGTAAGACTAAGTCCCTTACTTGAATAATTAATAAGTTCCATAATTCTTGAAAGTACCAAAGGATTAAATTGCCAACATTAGATTACGTAGAAAAAAATATTTGAATAATTAGAATATCTCTTGGAGATATGGGGTCTTAGAGCTATTGTTTATATCTGAATCTGAAAATGACATAACTTTTAAAGGCCCAATTAGATTAATGTGGAATATATTTCTACAACTATTTTTGCAAACTTGTCGGATGAATCGATTGAAGGTCTTGACTGGAGAAGCAGGACTACACTACCAAAAATGCTTTTTCTTGTTTATCTTGTTTTGCTTCCTCACAGAAAATTTATCTTCCAGGAAGAAAATTATTCTGTGCCCAAGAAATCTTGGAAAAATGTGCTTGTCCATGGGACAAATTTTTGCTTGTCAAGTTTTTGAGAAAAAAATGAGATTTGTTTTGTTGTATTTCCAAAAATGCTTTTCCTCGTTTATCTTGTTTAGCTTCCCAACAAAAAATTTATTTTCCTGGAAGAAAAGAAATTCCGGTATTTCTTAAGAGTTGAATCTGGTTAGAAAAAAACTAGAATTTCTAGAATTTTTTCTTGCATTACAAGATAAATTAAGAAGATTTTGCTTAACTGTCTAGAAAATTTTTGTAGTTTCTCGTTTTGCTTGAATTTCATTCTACATTTTCTTCCTGCAAGAATATTTTTCTTCATACAAGAATTGTCCACGGGGTATGCAAAATAAAAAAAAAATCATTTTTGGCAGTGTACAAAGAACAGGAAAGGAAATAAATGCTCCATACCTGTAGCATCAGGAGATGATGACTGGAAAAGCTAAATGCTAAAGAAAGGATCATAACATTAAAGTATTACCATTCAATGTTTATACGTTAAGTTTTTTGATGGATCAAGCTATGTATTCTAGCTGACATATTCTCAATGTACTCCTGTTTCATTGCTTTTAGAGTTCGAGCAGTGGTTCTGTGGCTGGGTGTATCCTCACCGGTACCACTCAATGGCATCAACATTAGTCATTCATTTTCACAGTGATGACATATTTAATGAAGAAGGCTTTACAATCTTCCACTCTGTCATTTCAAGGGACAAGTCTGAAAATGGTATGGTCATTTTTTACAATAAATTTCTCCTTTGATAACTCTGAGGTACGTTTGTGAACAAAAACATTACTATAATGGTCTATTCTTTATTCTGCTTAGATTTCTTATTAGATATGTATCTGTGACTTTTTATTATTGGGTGTTATTCATGAACCATTAACCCTATCCAGACTGGGGGGGGGGGGGTTCCTGCGCCAACTTTGACCTCCTATAGCTCCCAAACGGCTTGTACTAGAACAATAACACTTGGTGAGTTTTTCTAAAGTATTGTTGGCAACGATTTTTCGTGTTGCCATGGCAACGGGTTAATGAAAAGGCAAATTTTAAGAAAATCACTAATTTTGGTTTAAACAAAGGGATTTCAAGATTTTCTTGCTAAACTAAACTTCTTTTTATATATCTTTAATATCTAACACATCTTAGTTAGACATTTATTATTAAATATTCATAAAGTATGCTTATGAGATGACGTAATTGGTCAAAATCCAAGGTGGCCGACAATATCACAAGTTAAAGTACAAGCTTATTTAAAGTAACAAGCTTATTTTCACTCCGATTTCATCACTATGTGGTATTTTCTTACAGAAAACATTCATGTGAACGTTTTTAATCCATTTTCATTGGTTTTAGCGTTATATGTTGAAAAAAATGTATCTTGAAAAATTTAAGGTTGATAATCCAAGATTGCGGATAGCTAAACTACAGATGACGTCATTTTGACGTCGTTGCGTCGGCTTTTGACAACAGAAGTCTTATAACACTTAAATATTATTAAGAAACCTTTATTGGTAATTTTGTGAGTGACATATTAAGGTATTATGGAGATTCCCTGTTTTAGCAAACAATATCAATAAATGACGTCATAATTACGTCATATTACGTCATAATGATATAAAAATTTCAGGAATTATAAAATTAGATGAACACAACCCCCCCCCCCCCCCTGCACATTTGGTGATCGTACAGTTAGCCGTTTTGAAAATACGAAGGGGGGGGGCGAATTCGACACACCCCCAAGGCCAGGGAAGGCCCATAAAGCCCAGTCTGGATAGGGTTAAATTGCATTTCTTTACATTTTGAGTCTGGTCCCTACTGCTCGTATTGTATTTTGTGAGGTAGACTATAATTTTGAAATAAAAGGAAAACCGTAATTTGATGAGAGATTTTTTATTCTATTATTTTTTAAAGTCCGCTGGATTCAATATCTCTCGGAAGAGACTGGCTCTTTTTCGTCCATGAACTACCCACATTCGTACAAAAATAACTTGTACCAGTTGTGGAACATATCCATCGAAGTGGGAAAGCACATCAAACTTATCTTCACGTACTTTGACGTGCATGTCACTGAAGACTGCTATTATGACTATTTGATTATTGAAGACCCTTATGGGCTGGAAGAAATGCGTCACTGCGGTGCGTGTATCCCGTCACCATACATCTCCGTAGGAAACATCATTTATGCCATCTTTGTGACAGATGCTGTGATATACAGAACTGGGTTTTCAGCAAAGTATGAGACGGTGTGGGATAGGTCAGGTAAGCACATTTTGTGCCAAATCCTGTAGAATAATGCATGTACCATCCGCTATGTTACGTACCTACCTAACTACCTAGTAGGTATGTTACAGGTACAATTGTTTGGCAGGTTTTCATGATCTCTTTTTTTTTCTAAAAATGTCAAGTTATTTCATGTGTAAATATATCTACAAAAAAGCATGTGATTTGTTTTCGCAATTTTCAACCTGTTTATCAACCTGCTGCTTCTAGCAATTGAGCTTTGTGAGAGAACAATGTTTTGCCATTAAATAAGTGTGCGTACTGAGATATCTTACTTAGTGTCAATTAGATAAGAGGCGATATGCCATATAAATGCATATCTTTACAAGGTCAGCTTCTACTTGCCTCCGAAACAGAGAGAGAAGAAAGGGGGCAGGAAAATGTTTTCAAATAACTGTTAACTTGTATACTTACTCCTTTCTGTAAAACAAAATTTAGACTTCACTACCAAAAATGATTTTTGCTTGTTTTGCTTACCCCATGGACAATTCTTATATGAAGAAAATATTTTTGCAAGAACAAAATGTAGAATAAGATTTTAAGCAAAAGAAGCAAAACAAGAATCTACCGAAAAATTAATTCTCATGCAAAGAGCAATTTTCTTATTCTTCTTTGGTGAAAAAAAAAATTTCTCACACCTAAGTATTTTCTGGAACTTTAAGCAAAATCTTTTTGCTTTTTCTCATGATGCAAGAAAAAAATTTTTAGAAATGCTTGTTTTTTTTATAACTCTTGAGAAATACAAGAATTTTTGCTATTGATGTAAGAAAATTAGTCTTGGTGTAAGAATATTAATCTCAAAAAATGTCTAAAAAATTCAAGCAAAACTTTGCTTGCCCCATGGACTTCTAAGATTTCTTGGGGACAGAGTAATTTCTTCCTGGAAGATAAATTTTCTGTGAGGAAGAAAAACAAGATACACAATAAAATCATTTTTGGTAATGTTGAAGGTGAAGAAATTATAATTGAAAGAACATGTGTAAAGATTTTACTTTACTTGCCCATCTTTAGACAGTAAAGAGCCTTCAGCTCCGGATGTGATCCAGTCTGAGTGGCTCGAGATAGGTGAGGGGATCAAACAGATCAGCGTCAGTACCTCCACCAATCAGGTGTGGGCACTGGATATTGACGGAAGACCGCTGCGAAGAACGGGCATTTCTAAATCTGCACCCCAGGGTAAGTGTGACATAAATCAGGCATTGACATCGATATTTAACGCTTTTTTTAGAACTAGTTTGCCCTTGAAAGTACTAGAATTGAATATATGCAGAATTTTATTTTGATGGCTTTTACTCATTTTCGCATATTATACGTTACAAAACGCACACATTTTTATGTCCTTTTGGCGCAATATAATGGTTTTGCAAACAGTAAGATAGATTGCATTCAGCATTAACGCAGGGATAAAATGATTGACATACAACAACAGTTACATCACTGCACTGACATGTAACAGAGGAACTGACGATATGCTTGCACATCGAGCCCACTGGTAGACCACTGTCCGGGGTTTGCCAAGTCCCATACTCAAGTCTCGGTTACTTAACCCTTTTGAAACCCTCCACTTCTAAGTCCCTGGACATTGCTAATAGCTCGTTAGTTGGTTATTATTTGTGTGAATTGCAAGCGAAAGATGTTTCTACTTACAGACTTTCAGTGCTTCAAAGTTGGACAAAGTTTCAGTATTTTTGCCTCATGAAAACAGTGTATTGTATTCAGGTTGCCCGTTGCCATAGATTTTACAGAAGATTGACTTTACTGCTACCTAATGCAAGTTTAGGCATTGCTCTAACTAGCACAGTCTTTTGTTGTTAAGATAAAGCATTGATCAGTATTAGTGCCCTAAAGATGGCCAATTTCCATGTTTTTTACATGCCAAAATCTGGCAAAATGGCTCATAAACTTCTTTGGTCTGTTGCTATAGCAGCGAGAGGTTCTGAGTAGAAAGAAAACTATTTTCAGGGGGTTGTGTACCAAGTACTATCACAAAAAATATGGGCCAACTCGATTTTTTTCACCCCTGCCACCATTGTTAGACCCTTACAGACATTCGCCTTTAAAAATGATGCAATCCTTTAAATAATCGGCCAGCAAACAACTAAGGAGATTAATATCGGTTGTTTGTTACACATGAAATGTCTCTTATCACCTTATACCTCCTAGGTCGGTATATTAACCTTTTGATGTTCTTGTTGTTTAGGGACTGGATGGGAAGTGGTACAGAACGGAACAGAAGAGTTTTTGCACATCTCAGTAGGACGTGCTGGAGTGTGGGCAGTTTCTGATGACTCCACTGTAATGTACCGTGTGGGAACATTCAGGTGAGAGATGTAAAGGTATACACAGTAGGTATGCCGCCTCATACTAGCTCACACTCTTCAAAACTGTTCTAAACACTATCAACAATTTAACATTTTGCAACTATTTTAGTACAACTATACGAATTTCAAACCTTTCAATCAACTTTTTTTTATCTATATCTGTATCTATATAACCGGTATAACGGCCGTTCGGCGTAACACACCAGCTTTGCAGGCACGCGGCGAGGCAGCAGCTGGTTATATTACACCGAACGACCAGTCACACCTAACTTTTGCACATCTATCTGCAAGCGTTCTTTAAAACTACCCAGAAAAGATGCCCCTACTGTACTTGGTAATAACAAATCCAACTCTACGATAGTTCTGGGAAAGTTCGAATTTTTGAACACGTCATATTTACCAAGGCACTCTAATTCTCGCAGAAACGAACCTGCGTCCACAGAATTTCGACGGCCCCGTACTTTGCATATCCACGCCATAGATTACACTTTTTCCCGAACTACTCATAATTTTAATGAGCTTGTCTTATTTTGGTACAAGTCTTCAGCGCCTACATTTCAAATATCCAATATGGCGTGCATGCAGGCTGACAAAATTGTAGTTCTTTTGTAGAGAGCCCACAAATCTCAAACTTTCTTTAAAACAATTTTGGGCGTAGGGAGGACTGTCCAACCGCCATGGTAACGTTGTAGTATGTTGAATGTCAATGAGCTTGCCTTATTTAGAACAAGTTCTCCCTGGGACAACAGAGGCATATTTCTATTCAGTTGAGAGCTGGTTAGTAGTGACCTCTCAAATAGTGAGAAATGTAGGGCAGGCAAGCTAAGTCGAACGGAGCAAAGTTATATTGCGCGGGTTTGAATATGCGTAGGAAAATGTATTTACCACATATTGACTTTGAAGACGGTCCTTATAAACTTTGCCCCGTTCACACCTGTGCATACATTCAAGCCCGTATGACTTTCGTATTGACATATTTTTAACAGAGATAAAGTTGAAGTGGAAGAAATAGTCGGTTAGCTGCACAATGTTGGGTAATGGTAAAAAAAATGACTTCATCCCCGCAAAATTTACCTTTCGTAATCTAAAGATCGTAAATAGGAAACTTACACCGACTTAAGTATACGCACAATTCTAAAGAGAGCCTTGTTGAAAATCAACATTCCGCCATTTTGCAGGCGCCATTACGTTCCGGACATTGTTACGCAAAACAAAACAATGGTAGAGGCTAGACTGTTGATTTTCTGTGGGCCTTCAACTTTGACATACTATTACCCAGAGTTCCTTTTATCCGCGCTTACGTGGTTACTAGTGTTAAAAGGCTTATTGTGATGAATTTTACTGTTTTCAGGAGCGAGGGAACAGCGGGTACGTCATGGCAGACGGTTCATATCGATTCCAAAATCACAAGCTCACTCTTCAATTTCAAAGCCTTCCCAGTGGAAATCGATTGGTCTGGACACAAGATAGATCGGATACATTCAGGAAAGGACATGGTGTGGATCATTGCAAGTTATTCCTCTTTCACATATGGATATACCATAGTGAGAAAAGGTATGTTATCACCTAAATCTTAACAAATCTGATTGTAAAGTACATTATAAAAGATAACAGGCATTAAGTTGACCAATGGTAGCACAATTAAAATTCCCTGAAATCAATTTTCGACCATAATAATTTTGTTTTATAACATGAATATTTGTATACGATTTCCATTCTTAACCATTAAACTAGAAAGGCCGACATTTGCTTGAGAGCAGATACAGCATATTTCAGCCATCTCCCTCCTCATGTGTGTGTGTAACAATAGACTGTTCCAAAATCACTCATGTGCAAAAATGGAACACTTCTGCTTAAAATGACTTCTAACTACTAATCACACTTACGAGCAAAAATGAATCTTACAAAAACCACTTCAAGAAAGGACTCAAAAAAATAGACGACTCGAAAAAACACTTCCGCTAAGAAATGGAATTTGGAATCATCAGCCGTCCAAAACCATATTTGAACCCCCCCCCCCTCTGTGCAAGAATCGACTCTTCCTGCCTTATACCCCTATGTAAAGTGGAGCGATCCAAAAATATATCAGCTAAAATAGTCAGCAAAGTCCACAAAATGAATTTTAAAAGAATACCCCCTTCGTCGAAGAATGGAATCTCCCAGCTCACCCTGTTTGAAATTGCACAATAGACAAGTCCAGAAATACTCACAGTACATGGCCTTTTGTATAAGAAGCAACCCAGTCCAAAACTGAATTTTAAAAAAGTCCCCCGTGCATGAATGGGCTCTTCCAGATAACACAAGGCTTGCTGATTGGCTGCCGAATCCTCCTCATGTACAGTCTTCAGGTGGGGGTAAACTTCCTTTTAACAAATGGAATTCGGAATCATCACCCATGTCCAAAACTGATTTTTTTTAAATCCCCCCTATGTGCAAAAATGGACTGTCCCAGTAGTAGTCTTATGTCAAGTGGATCAGTGCGAAAACACTTCCACTAGAAAAAACATTGGCATTATCACCAAAGTCTAAAGTAAATTTTAAAATGCACCCCCTGTCCAACAATGGACTCTTCCAGCAAAATAAGCTCGCTCATTGGCTGGCCATTTATTGGATTTACCTTGTCCACCAACCACCTGGATGTCTATGGACTAGGTAGGTAGGTAGATAATTGATTCTACCTGGCACACCTGTGGCCCTGACACACAAGAATGACCTAGAGGTCGTTGACCTCGGCACTCCAACCTTACCTATCCTAAACTCTCCCACAAAAACCTCCTTAAGGAGCCATTTTGAAGTGATTTATACCACATATTATACATGGATCCTTTGAATAAGTATCTAGGGCACCTCTGTGCCAAATTTCAGGTCATTTGGATGTAATACCATGGTACAGGGGGCCAAAATATACAGTTTTGGTCCAAAAGTTGCAATAAAACCTCAATGAAATCATTTAAGGAGCAGATATGAAAAAAAAATGAAAAAAAAAAAACACATTTGGGTATTTGCCCACTCTACCCTTGTGCCAAATTTCAAGTCATTTGGCCCAGAAACGGCGGAGATGAATCGCTTTGAAAATTTGACAGGAGAAAGAAAGAAAGAAACATTACGAATACAATATATTTCACCATACCTATGGTATGGCTGAAATATAAAAATTATACATCCAGTTCTTTCCACGGGGTAACTGCCAGTTTTGGGCATTTGCACTGCGGTTCGCAAAGAACATCCTCTTCAGAAAGAAGAAAATACAGTGTCTTTAACCCTATCTAGACCGGGCTTTTTTGGTATACCTGGAACGGGGGGGGGGGGGGCGGGGGGCTCTTTTGCCCCCCCTTCGTAATTTCAAAACTGCTTTGGTTACGATCACAAAATTTAGATGGAATTATGTACTAGTAAAGTTTTATATTTTCTGTATTTTTTGTTTTATATTTTCTGAAATTTCAGCTATACTTACAGGTATTAAACAAAACAATGACTATAAAGGTTACATTATTGGTGTCTAAGTCTGCCAAGTCTTTTGTTGCCAATAACGACGACACTAACGCCTATATGACGTCACAAAATGACGTCATTTGTCCGCCATCTTGGATCGACAAGCTTGAATTTTCTAAAATACGATTTTTTCCACATATAACCCCAAAACCCAATTAACCTGGACTAAAGAGGTTCAAGTAATTGTGTTTTGTAAGAAAATAAAAGATTTTGACGGTATTTGAGTACAAATAACATGTATTTATCATTGAAAATGTCATTGTATTCCATCTTTGATATTGACCCATGACGTCATCAAATTAGCATAAATTATGAATACTTAATAATAAATGTAACTTTAAAATTACACAGGATGTTAATGATATAGATAAAAAAAGTTTGGTCTAGCAATAAAACCTTCAAATCCCATAATTCAAACTGAAATTAGTAAATTTGGTAATATATGCCTGTCAAAAACCCGTTGCCATGGCAACAGGAAAAATTACAAACTAATTATTTTTCGCAGAATTGTTGCCAACAATACTTTAGGAAAAGTCACTAAGTTTCGTAGTCCTAGCATACGTCGTTCGGCAGTTATACGACGTCAAATTTGGCGCAGGCACTTTTACCCCCCCCCCCCCCCACGTCTAGATAGGGTCGATTGTTTGTAATCGATAATTGGGCACTGTTTGTAATTGTTTTATAATCAATGTTTTTCGCAAGCCATGGTGCATGGGAGTCGAAAACTGTCCGATAGGTTTTTTTCTTTTAAATTTAAAACATTGACAAGAAACTAAACCTTCTTAATAATTTGATCGGGCTGGTAAATCACTGTTCTGACAGGTTTTGCAAATTTCCGTTTTATTCGACGAACGTATATTACCGCATTTTTTCAGTCTTTAGGGCTGTACTGTTAGCAGTGACAACAAGCTGCAGTGCAAAGAAAATCAGTCATTTTCCCCCCGAAGAAGACAGACAATTATCGTAACTTCGGTTCTTGAAAGGACGTGGTTGTGAACTTTGTTCTTTAGCATTCACCAGCCTGATAAAACTATGTACAGAAATTTCAGTGCACTGGTTGCTATTCCTCATGACAAAAACCACACACCTGGATGTGTCAGGTCCAGGCTCAGGTCCGGACCTGGACCTAATCCTCTGGACCTGAACCGGACCTGGACGTGGATTTTCTGTACCGATACCCACCCCTAGGGCCACATCTTGTTGAGTCTTTCATTGACATACGGATTTTTTTCGAAGAGAAAAATATGCAGTGAATACAGTTTGAATGTCTCATTTTCTCAACTTTTTCGACAGGCATAACCTGGGACAACCCTGTAGGTGCTTTCTGGGACTCTATACAAACAGCCAATATGAAGGAGGTCAGCGTCAGCTCCAGAACAGGTCAACTGTGGGCAGTTGAGCTTGGCGGCAGAGTGTGGCGTTCACCTTTCTATTGTGAAATCTCCGGTAAATTGATTCTACTTTGAATCATGTACGGTTAAGATCCAGCAGGGTAGAATGATCCGCGGATCCGGTGAAGCTACAGTCAAACCTGTATTAGCGGTCATCTTTTTTTTGACCACCTGGCCATTGCGATAATTTTTTTCGGTCTCTTGAATTTTTCCCATTGACCTAAGAATGAAGAAGTAGTCTATAACGGCCATCTGTACAACGCGGCCACGGTCACACGATTTCCGGTTCAGTAGATACCAATTACAACCATATGGCGTCCGTATGTCACCCTGCACCGGGTTTTAGATCGTAGTTTACGAGAATTCAGACAGGGTTATTTTGGCAGTAGCGGAAGGTAGGTGTGCCTTGAACGTTAGAGCGCAAGTCTTTGTCGCCGAATTTACCAACACTGCGCATGACAATATCTCTCATTTTCGGCAGATTTGACTTTGGCAGGGTCAGTTAACCCTATTCAGACCGGGCTTTTTTGGTCATCCCTGGACCGGGGGGCGGGGCTTTTGAGGCCCTCCACTTCTAAGTCCTATAACTCTAAAACGACGTGCCGTAGGGCCACCAAATTTTTAGGACATGATTTCGACATAATATCTGACAAGTATGTGACGTTTGACGTTACGTTGACGTAAGATGACGTAATTATGACGTCATCAATTTGATTACATTGGCAAAACCGATGAAAAATGGGTATTCTCAGAAAACTTCAAGTTATGCTGCAAAAATGTAACAACAAGTGCAGATAACAGAATAATAATGTTTATTACGACTTGAGTTGCCAATAGCAACATCAATGACGTCAATATGACGTCATAAAATGACGTCATGCACATCTAAGATACGAGTTGGGCTCCGCCATATTATATCCACCACCTTGAATTTTTAAAAATACTTTTTTTTGCAACAAATAATCACAAAAGGCAATGGAAATAGACTAAATTCATTCATTTAGATGGTTTTTGATGAAAAAATACCAGGTAGTTACAAATTTTAAGGGATAATTAGCTTGTTATTCTTGATCTGGCCATTCGGTCCGCCATCTTGGATTTTGGGCTGATGGCGTCATCAAATTAGCATAATTTATGCATATATAATTATGAAAGATATGCTGAATAATATAAGATTTTATTTATGTAACAAATTCGCAGTAATAGAGCAAATAAATGTGAAAAATACATTGTTAGAACCAAAAATAGTAACTTTTGGCAAAACTGCCTGTCAACAAACGGTTGCCATGGCAACAAGAAAAAATGGAAAATTTGTCAAACTACGTTAAATCGTTGCCAATAATATTTTAAGAAAACTCACTAAATTTGGTGGCTCTAGCGTAAGCCGTTCTGGCGTTATAGGACATTGAAGTTAGCGCAGGCCTCAAAAGCCCCCCCCCCCGGTCTGAATAGGGTTAAATTTTGAGATAAGGTTACTTGGTTAGAAAGATCAGTGGGTACTGAAATGATGTGTAACTTACTGCTCGTGCTCAATTGATCAGCATTTTCTGTATAGTGGCCACCTGTCTATAGTAGCCAGGTTTCTATAGTAGCCAGACTTTTCCAGTCCCTTGATTGACCGCTATAGACAGGTTTGACTCTACCTGCTTAACTTGCAAGTTGAAATATCGATGTAAACTGCATTATAAAATAACAGTATTGTAATCTTGCCTAATGAAGTTAAAAAACATAAGAATCTTTCATCGATAACAAATGGGAGTATCGGGCAACATTATTTTTCAAACCACTGATATTTATGACAGTTATTTTGCATTTGAATTACATTTTTAATTCTTGAGTTTATCTAGATTGTTTTTTTTATGTAGTAAAGAGAGACTGGGAAGCGATTGACGGCTGCTTTTTGTCTGTGTCGGTGGGACGTTCGGGAGTCTGGGCAGTAGACTTTGAAGGCAAAGTGCATCACAGAGCAGGCACATTTCTGAACGAAACTGCCCGTGGAGTGGCATGGATGGAGGTGCCAGGAGTACCACTGCAGGAGGTCCATGTAGGGGACGGAATTATCTGGGGTGTTGACTCATCACATCGTGTATTTGTAAAACTTCTACCGACATCTCTTGACGGGAAAATCTGTCAAGTAGGCTTAAATGGACGCTCAATGTGCTACGCCACTGAAGAAGGTTAGTACTGCGTTGTCTAATTTCAGTATTCTCCAGGTTCAGAGGTTTCAGTCGGGGGGCCCCGGGGCTAGTAAGAGGATGCAAGCAGATGACTACTAGATCCCTGGTGGATACATTTAATCAAATAATGATGTTTCATTCCTTTTTCCCTTTGCAAACTACGAATTTATCATTATTGTTTTACAACACGTGAAATGTCGACATTGTACAAACAATTCGTGATTTCTTTCTGCCAAATAATAATTTATATTCTTCTTTCCAGATTTTAACTATCTTTTGATAACTATGATATTTTTGTACAAGAGTTGTACATTGTAAACATAGCCTAAACTCTGTCCCGTGATAAGCCTGAGGGGTTATTACTATTTTTTTTAATGTACGGGCTCATTTCTGACATTTCTGAATAAGAAATGTTTTCTATTTTATATCAGAAAAACGCCTCTGTGCGGAGGACGAAGTCATTTGTCCTTATAGCGAGAGATGTATCAAAGAATGCAGCGTGTGTGACGGCATCTTGGACTGCGGAGATGATGACGACACTGACGAACGGAACTGCTGTAAGTATTAGTATGTCATAACTGTGACGCGAAAACGTTCGATACGGGTGTTCTGGACCGTGTGATAACTTTCCGTATCACACGGGTTCTAAGTTGTATCACACAGGCTTCCTTCGAGTAAATCAAACTATTTCGAACGGGCCGAATACGGCACGGTTGAAAATTCGAATACCGGATTCGGACGTTAAGATTGCTGTTGTTACAATATTTTGGTCGAGGACACAACATTTTCTCAACTTCTGGTGCATTTCGCATCGAAACATGTGTTTTCTCAGAATAAATATAGAATATATATAATACACGGTGTATTCCGCATCACCCTCGATCTCAGCCCTCCCGCAGGTCGGATCACCCTCCGGCCTTCGGCGTCGGGCGATCCTTCCCGCGGTCGGGCTGGTACCTCGGGTGATACGGAATGCACCATGTTGTATTATATATTTATTCTGCGCTTGAGTTGTGACTCTCCTTAAACACAGGATCTTCATATGACGTCCGATCAGATGAAAATCAACAGCAATGATTATGTTCTAATTTTTACCTGTATAAAGTGAGGGGCCAAAGGTTACAAGGGGGCATTTGTCTCATTGGCCTAACGCCAGATATTCCTGTCATTTAAAATGGCTTACAGGCAAACTATAAAACTAAGAACAGCCACTGATTGTCTATCTAAAGGAATACTTTGAAGTGTGCTAGATCACAGATACTTCATTATCAACACAAATTCAATTTAGTTTGACAGGTTCACCTGATACCTTAGTGGCAACAGACGGCATTTTCATACTGATTTCATACTTATGACACTTAATTTGAGATTTGACTGTATGTTATCAGGCTGATGTGAATATTGAGGAATTTAATTCATAAAGGGCTAGATTACATTTGAGAGTGCAATGCGTTACGGACAATGACGTGTCAGGGTGCAGGGCAAAATACACGGCCGCCTCAAATCAGTAGCTTTCTTCGAATATTGGAAAACAACCTTAAAACTTGAATCACCCCAAAGTCCGTTAAGTGGCCGATTGGTCAAAAATAGCTCTTTTAAATTAATATCCATCAAAATACCATTAGGATTAACATTTAACTAGTGTTATGCAGCCAATATACTTTACCCATTGAGTACAAACTTAACCGAAAACCAGACCGTAGCATCAATTTGTAATGTTCTAGTGGTATCATATATGTCGTCTTAAGTAGCTCCGCTTTTTCGGTAACAGGGTTTGCCGCCTGTCCTGAAAAACATCGGCGCATGTGTGACGGGGAAGTGGGTTGCTACAGTCCGATTCGTGTGTGCGACGGTGAGCGGAACTGTGGGAAAGTCACAGAGGACGAGCGAGACTGTCCCGGTAGGTTTTTGGCGACGCCTCATGGGCTATCCTAATAGTATAGAGAGCGTCCGTTTGACCAGAATTCCCAAAAGTTGTCAGGGATGTTATGAATTTTTCCCAGGCATGTGTAGTTGCCTTATCCCTTTAGAGGGGAATAACTCGGGAATGGTTTGACGGATCTTCATTATATTAGGAATGTAGATAGCTTCAGTGTTAGCCTTACGTAATCAAATGCTAATCATGCAAGTCAGGGGCTAATTTGCATAATGAATAAGGACAGTTTATAAATACACTGCATTTCATGTTAAAATGCTAAAAAAATATGCCATATGAAACACAAATAGAGAGAAATATTAGGCTTACTGTTAAGGATATATCTGATTGGAGAAAATCCCCGAAATTCCACAGCGATTTGCCGGCCCGTGCGCAATTGCACCATCCTTTTGAAGGGAATAACTCGGAAATCAGTTAACGGATCATCGTGATTTTTGACATTTAAATAACTTCGGAGATGTCTTCAATAAATTAGGGCTATTAATGCAAACCAGGGGTTAACTTGCATAATTAATGAGCATGATTTATTAAGCCACAGTATTTCTACTTGGCCACTTTAACATGACATATGTACCTAGAAAACAGAGAACCATCAATAGAGTATGCAAATCGTTACCTAATTTACATAATGAGAAATTGTTAATATAGTGCCAAATGACAAAAATTGCATTCTTGCAACATTTGGCAGCAACATGTACGTTAAGTTGAACATGCGGACGTAAGTCATGGAGATCAGCTAATATCTTTCATGGAAATGATGACCTCATTTTGTATAATCAATGAGAAACATTTATAATAGGTCACCCAAGAAATTGCCTTTCTTGTTAACAGCAATGCCCTACAAACATCCATCGCGTAAAACAATCTTTATACATACAGCCAGGCGAAAGGATAGAACACAAATACATCTCACCTACAACAACAATAATTAAAAAGGTCGCGTACTGTTCCCTGGCCGGCTGAAAAATTCCTAACATTTATGTTGCAAAATATATCGGTGATATAGAAAACAAAAAAGCCACCAATCCTAGCTTAACTATATATTGATTTAAAACAGATCCCATTCGAGCAGCGTAATGTAATACGTAAAATTTCGCTTTTGGAGATTTCGTTTGCTAAACATCTTAATAGCGACTTTAAGAATACATATCTGCATCAATAAAGTACTAAGTTGAATTTTAACCCCATTCTAGTCACCGACGTGGGTTATCCAATCTGGAAATTTTGTGGTAGTATGCAGTTCAGGTTAACCATTTAACTTTGTGGTTTGCATGCGCATAGGTTTGGCTGAATCATAAAGTATCTATATAATTAAAGTATGATGATGACAACACCTATGTTCTGATGTCTTTTAGTTTCACAGTCTTTTGGTAGACTAACCAAAAACTGTAAAACTGAAAGACATTAGGACACAGGTGACAGACCGGCACCGAAACGTTCGAGAAATAAAACATTTGGTTGCGTACAAAAAGATTGTTATTTACTTCATTATCAATGACTTCTTTATCACTAATCTGTTGGTTTGCATCCGTCTGTCTCGGAAGACAATGGTAGGTAGACAGGGTGGGTTTAGGGCGAAACGTCTGCCCGGCCTGCACTTGGGTTTTTTAAGGTGAAGGAGGGGTGTGCACTTCCTTCTCCACCATCTCGTCCAATGACGCACAGGGGTAACTGTATACAACGTTTAAGAAGCCCCAGCAGATGCAGGTTTGTTGTTTTGAGTTTCCGTCTCCTAGGCCTAGGAGAACTTCCGACCTGGGATGCAAGGGGTTCTTCCTACCCCTGACTCGTGTGTCATGGCGGGTGCGTCATGCCCGAAAATGCCCCTATGGCCTGTGACCGCCACAAAGTCCTGTTACTGCCACTAGCCACAGCTAGGTACTCATTCACACCTGAGTTAAGTGAGGAAATTTGTGAAAAGTACCTTTCCCAAGGGCACAAGATCGGTGACACGGCAGCCGGGTTTGAACTCAGGACCCTTTTGACCTGAGACCAACGCGCTGCCGATTGAGCCAGGCAATCCCACACGCGATATCTGTATGGGCTATAGATAAGGGTACCATTTGTAAAATCAAGTACTTTTTACAGACAGCTGTGTAGACTACAGGAAACGCAACTACTTGCTTCAACGAGAAGAAATTCAGTGTCGTGATTTGACAGGCTGTGTTAAGATCACGAAAGTTTGCGATGGCAGAAAAGACTGTTCTGACGGATCGGACGAGATTAACTGCGGTAGGCATGTTACTTAAACGTTCTTTACCCTTTTTTTTGTGACGAGGACGCCTAATGCCTGACATATAGGTATGATATAACCCCGACTTGACAACTATTACAAGTGATTCATTTGTACATGAAATATGTTCGAGAAAAAATTCTGACATTAGATTAACTGAAAAGTGAAAAAGGAAATGAAGCCAACTGAATTTATTTCCAGTAGTGAGAAATATGTTCAAAATGGGTGTATGCATATCATGCAGCTTGTCATGAACTATTTCTATGGATGATTAAAAAGAAATGAACATTTGCTCGCGACTCGCGAGCAAACAAAGCATATTTCATTTCATCCCCCTCCCTTTTGCAAAAGGAGACTGCTCAAAATTTAATTCAGATAGGTCACACGGCGATAATGGGCTGTTCAGATATATTAAGCACAAAGTATTCGTATTTTTAGGTCAATCACCATATTTACATTTACTGGTTCATAAATTCTTCTGCTCAAAAAGTAAATTATCGAATAATCATCACCCAATATCAAAGTTTAGGTCAGTTGATCTGAATACTAGGGCAAAGAAAGAAAAAAACACAGTTTCGGTTTCGGTTTGAAAATGGACAATATAAGTTATTTGAAAGGCATCTAACAAGACTTAAAAAAAACAACTTCTGTTGGTATTTTTCCACATTACACTTGTGCCAAATTCCAGGTTAAACGGTCCACTAATTAATCCATTTTAAGATTTGACAGGAGAAGAAACATTACGAATACAATACATTTCACTCTTCACCTATGGTGTGGATAAAATGCAATTAATCATCTAAGATATAGTATGGCCTTTCCTGAAATTGGATTAAATCGATTTGTTAACTGCACTCTATAACAATAGGTGTTGCGAAAACCGTTATCTTTAAAGTTCCTGTAAATGTTATGTAGATCTGCTGAAAAGGAACGTTAACGGTACTTCAAAGAGTAAAGTTTTAGTCTTCTACTGTCTTGAATCTAAAAACTCCCTTCCCTTTTCTGAAAGACGAATTCTGCTCCCTTCATGGCTCATTCGGCGACGCTGCCTACTGGAAGTGCCGTGATGCTCCCGGTTGTGTGAAAGGGGATTTTTTGTGTAACGGCATTTCTGATTGCGCTGATGGGTCGGACGAACAGAACTGTGGTAAGGCTTTTATTCCAGCTGTGACCATATTCAGTGCGCTATCAATGTTCATGTTAATATGGTATTATAAAGATGTTTTATTTCAACTTTTGCTTATTCTCACTTAAGAAAAACATAACAAAGAAATATTGATGAAATATGACAGTGCAGGGGAGGCCGAAAGCTTATAGCTATATAAAGACCACCACTTATCTAAATTACAACAATTCAATAAATAGATTTATCAAACATTCCCAGTCAAAAGAAATTATGAACGCATGAGAAACAAAAGCGAACTAACAAACTAAACAACCTATGATACAATACCATAAAATATCAAATTAAATCTAACTTAGAGGAAACAAAATCGAATTGCTTTAATAATAACTGGTTTATTGCATACAAATCGTACAAGTAGTCCAGAAATAGCAGCCGAGGCTGAATTGTTTCAGAATTTACAAACGAGTTAAAAGCATAACATTTCACGGGCTTAAAACATGAAAATTATTGCGATTAAAATGCCATATATTGGAAATGAAACGTTAAATGAATAATAGAATAGAATATATCAACATTCAGATCAACAACGAGATATTCGTGTGAACGGTCACAATTCCTTATTCAATACAGTGGCAATGTAAGGTTGCGGTAGCGCTCGGTCTGTGTGTAAATAGAGTTCAGTTTGTGGCTAGTCCGCATTAGCCGCCAACTGGCTTCACCCCGGGATGGGGGAAAGCCAGTCTCTGAAAGAAGCAGAGTTTATAAGTTTCAGTCAAAATTTCTTGCAAAGTTGTGCTCCTCCTTCGTGCCAAAATATTACACATCGATCGATTACGTCAGCTGAGTCTACTAAGATTAATAAGACAACCTATATGTGCCTCCTACAAATAAATACACACTGTGTTCTGCCGTTCAATTTGTAATACCAGCTTTGTAGTCCAATTGTTTAGTAGTAATTTTTTTCTATTTTTTTTCGCCCTCCAGTGTCATTTTTGGGTCACCATAGGAAGTTATCCATGAAATTAGGTTAGTGTGGCCTAAGTATTGTCCCACATGATACTGGAATATGTAAAGTAGGGCTATATTAAGCTGTGGTTCAGAGGCCTAAAAAATTTACTTGGTAAGCAACTTTCTTATGATACCAATCCAATACCACGGTGTACCGATATCATTTTATTCTACTACAGATGAATTGTGCAGATCTATCGGGTACTGGCCCTGTAAAAACTCAATCCCTCCGTTCCCGAGATGTATCAATGGACAGGGCAGATGCAACCGAGCAGTTCAATGCAGGGACTTCTCAGATGAGATTGGCTGCGGTAGACAACAATTTTGCTTTTCTTGACAAGTGCTCTTAAGTTATATAACGTACATTAACATTATATGACGTACCAGATACTAGAATAGGGTACATTTGTATTACCAATTTAACCTTATCCAGACTGGGCTTTTCGGGCATTCCATGGCCTTGTGGGAGGGGGGATCTCATTCGGCTCTCCCCTTCCTAATTTCAAAATAGCTTACAGTACGATCACCAAATTTGCAGGAGTGATGAGCTTCTAAAGTTTTATAATGCCTTAAATTTTGATATCATTATGAAGTAATATGACGTTATTTTGATGTTATTAATTGATTTTATTGGCTAAAACGGGGAATTGCCCTAACACCTAAAAAAATCACACATCATTTTCGCAATAATGTTCGCCATAAAGGGTTTCATGTCAATATTTAAGTCTTCTAAGACTGCTGTTGTCAAAGGCCACCACGGCTACTTCAAAATGACGTCATAAGATGGCGTCATATTTATTTTAGCTAGTTATCATTTTTAATCCGACAACTTGGATTATCGAGCTGATATGTCTTAAGATACACCTTTTTCAACAACCCTAAAATCCCATGGAAATGGATGAAAACATTCACATGAATGTTTTTGTAAGAAAATATGGAGTTGTGAGAAATACGACGGAGAATTTGGTAATTATACTTTTCATCCCGATATGGTCGGCAATCTTGGCTTTTGTCCAATTGCGTCATCTCATTAGCATAGATTATGAATATCTAATTATAAATGTCACATTATGATATGTTAGAAGTTAGAGATATATAGAAGTTAGATATATATATATAAAGTTGGTGTTGGCACTTTTACACCCCCCCTGCCCCCCAAGTCTGGATAGGGTTAATCCTTTCTGTCTTTCCTAGCTTACGTTTTTCCACGTTATTGCAAATAAACTATTGTAAATGTATTGACATTTAAATGTACAATATACATGCAATATTTTTTAGCAGTTCCGTTGATACTTTTTTTTAAAGATTACTGCGGACTTTATGAAATGGCTGGCTTCCCCAAATGGAAAAGAGAGATTTTCATGGAGGGAACTGACATGCTGTACCTGCTCCATGAAGTGTGTATTCCATTGGATAGCGTTTGTGATGGATGGAATGACTGGTATTTCCAAGACGAGGTCAGCTGCTTCCAAGGTACTATGTTCAAGTACAGAGTAACTAATATACGTCATTGTTTCATTGTTCAATGTGTAAATAGAATGTTTGAGCAATGCCGGCGTTATCTTATAATTTCAACGTAAGTTGTCATATTTCATTTAATAATTTATTATTGGGTACGCAGCGTTGTCGGCCGTTCAACAACAGATGGCGGACAAAAATCCATGTGATTTAGGTTAAAACACACTCTTTCAGAACTCGAGCTGCATTCTTTAAGCAAATTGATCGCCCTACTACGAAAAATGGCTGGTGAATTCACTGAGTTTACACAGAAATTGTAAATTGATTGACCGCAAAGTGACGTATACACATTGTTGTCTTACTTACAGGGATGTACGAGCCTAATTTGTGTGAGAGATGTCCAATAGTCGAAAATACATGTTTTCCTTTTAAAAGCGACATTTTACCAAGCGACAGTTTATCAAGCTACATCTACTGTGATACTATAATACACTGTGACAACGGGGAGGACGAAATGTACTGCTGTAAGTTTATACCATTGCACACTCCTTCGAACGTGGTATGTACAGGAAATTAGGAAATTATGCTTGTTGAATTTCTGTCGTATCACTTTGTTTTTTTTAGATTACAGATGTCAAATATTTTAGGTCATAGCATAGATTGCAGCTACGTCGTGATAATGAACAAATCTACATGTTTCACTGCAGTAAAATTTCCTATGGGGGGGGGGCTATATTGTAACGATTGCTTCGTGTAAGCGACACCTACCACTATGGTATATGATTTTTGAAAAAATCTGCTACGTCATTCATAATAAGCAGGTCAGCAGGTTTAACCTAAACATCATAAAATAAAATGCAGATAAGGTACAAAAATGCATAGTCGATATATAATATTTAGATTCATTAACGGTTCTCCAAAGCATGCTGTTTGCACACCACCATATACAAACACAGACACACACACACAAACACAGACACACACAAAAACACACACACATACTAACTCAGCACCTTAAACAAAAGGAACGGTATCTTAGTAAAACACATGTCATTTGTAAGTTTGTTCGTACATGTTGCAACCAGCACGATCGGATGATGATACAGGCATGTACAAATACTACAAGACAACCTGTGAAGAATATGGCGGATGGGACTGCACGTGTGATCAGGGCTCGGGATGCTACGTCCCTAAAGATATTTGCGATGCCCGGCAGCAATGTCACTCCCTTGTCGGGAATGACTGTCATGGTGACGAACAGTTTTGCGGTATTGTTTCCATTTCCATGACTTGATTCTGTACGTGTTAGAATACTTCTTAAGGTGCAGAACAGACAATACAAAGGGACTAATGTTTTAAAAGGAAAGCATTGCTCTCGTATTTTGCTTGTCGATGTCTCACATCACGTTTAACATATGCGAGCCGCATGCTTTCTATAATGTCTACCAGGCATTTAGCCTGGCATAAAGTATGATTAAATGAGTTACTTTATTACAATATGAAATCATAGGTATACACACGGAAAGCAGAATTCTAACATGGGTACTACAGACATTTTAATTCAATATAATAACCCCCCCCCCCTAAATGTATTTGGCAGATTGTGTAGATATCTTTGTGTGTTTTATGTCAAAGTATAGCAAACGTTTCTGTCGTGCGAAAATGCACATTCACAGAAGACTTTTGTCATACTGTCGATGGCTTCGACTGTGGTTGGCCATGGAACCAGTGCATCTCCAAACACCTTGTATGTGATATGCATCCTGACTGTGAATACATGGATAATGCAACTTTAACTTTTTACGGTCCTGCTGACGAACAGAACTGTGGTGAGTTGTATGCCTCTGCATCTTTTCAAGACTCCCAATTCAGAGGTTTAATGCGATTTTTTTCTGATTTCTGTTAAAAGATGCGGGTCCAAAAAGAAAGATAAGGCATTTGTAGGCTATAGAAATTGAAGTATATTAGCAAAGGGCTACATTCACTATTTTCATGTGCCAGTTGCATTTTATTTCTTGGACAACTTGACCTTAAACTATTTATCTTACATTATTGTCTGACATTAACCGTGATGTGTCCGACGGTTTTCAAGTAAGGAAATAAAAAAAATTCTAACTTCAATTACAGGAACTTGTGACGGGTATTGGCACGCCCTGGAAGAATACAGAGAAAAAAGAAAGGAAAAGGAACTCTCGGTATCAGATAAAAGCTACAATCACATCTGTAGCTTAGGAAAATGTGGAGCTACATTCCACCTATGTGACGATCGCGACTTTTGTGGTAACTGGGAGGACGAGCAAGACTGTGGTAAATCTAGTTTCTAATCATCTGAACGCTAAACACAGACATTCATTGCCTTCGCCAAGAAGGGTCTGCAAACGGTTGAGCCAGAGCTTATTGGGTCTGTGCTTACCTGCTTAAAGACCAAGGTGGTACTATAAAATCACACAATAAATTCGGCTAACGTAGACTATCGGGTTCAGTCTGCAACAGGCTTTCACACAGTAAACATGGGTGCTGTAGCAGGGCTGATACGTACACTGTGGAGTTCAAGTAGTCACAACTAGATAAAGAGTTTTAGGTCGGTTGCACATAAAAATGTAAATTTGTACGCTTTCTCTTAACCCTATCCAGACTGGGATTTTTTTGGCATTTCTTGGACTGGGAGGGGGATCATTCGCACACCCCCCCCTTCGTATTTTCAAACGTACGATTAAAAAATTTGCAGGGGGTGATATGCTAGTCGAGTTTTAGAATTACTTTAATTTGTATATCATTATGACGCAATATGACGTAATAATGACGTCATTAATTTTTTTGCAAAAATAAAGGTTTCTTAACATTTAAGTGTTATGCGCAACGACGTCAAAATGACTTCATAAAATGACGTCATCTGTAGTTTAGCTAACCGCCATCCTAGATGATCAGGACATTTAAACCAAAATCAGTGATTTTTGTAAAATTCGCCTTTCCCGTTGCCATGGCAAGACGAAAAATTATAAACTTACTGATTAATATGTAAATTGTTGCTAACATTATTCTAGGAAAAGTCACTAAGTATGGTTGTTCTAGCACAAGCCGTTTAGGGGCTATACGACGTCAAAGTTGGCGCGAGTACTTTAAGCCCCCCCCGCCAGTCTGGATAGGGTTAACAGAAATAATGTTAAATAATGACTACAGACCCACTAAGCCCAGCCTAGAAGGGAAACATTGGGGCACTGGGAGATTATACGCTGGTGGTGACTGTACAAGTAATTCTAGTCTCTCACATTGCAAAAACAGTGCCACGATTAAAAGTTCTATTTGTAGACACACAAACTACAATAGAAAGGCAATAACTACTGTTAAAGAAATAGAGATGTCACAGGGAATAATTTTTGCCCCCCCCCCAAAAAAAAAGATGCTCTTATTCTCTACAATGAGGATATAACAGCTCTTATTTGTAAACAAGACACCAAATAGCTTCTGAAAGGCAAGACACCAAATAGCAATGTTGTTCACATTCAAAAACTCAGACAAAGGTAAGGAGCAAAATTGTGCAGGAAAGAGTGTAGATGTACTTCTACACCGAATTCAAAGAAACACAGGAAATCTGGCCAACATTTTGAATTTTAAACACTGGTCTGATATTTCTTCCTTCAAACCTAATGTAGAAAATATGGTATGGTGTCGTTTGCCTTTCAGCACGCTTATGTGTCATTTTGCTTTGTTTGACAGCATTTTGTTGTACACCGAATTCAAAGAAACACAGGAAATCTGGCCAACATTTTGAATTTTCAACACTGGTCTGATATTTCTTCTTTCAAACCTAATGTTGTAGAAAATATGATATGGTGTCTTTAAGCTTGCAGCACGCTTATGTGTCATTTTGCTTTGTTTGACAGCATTTTCTTGACAAGTTGAGGAGAAAATTTTTCAAACAGATCTGACAGTTAATATGCTAATAACTTTTAACCTTATGTCGTAAATACCATCCCTTTGTTCCTGGCAGCAGATACTGACTAGACTCCCCACTCTGCGTGTTTCTGTGTGTGTTTCTGTGTGTAAACAAGATAACTCAAGAATGGCTAAGTGGATTGGTTTCATACTTAGTGTGTTGGATGGGTGGGATAAAGGCTGGAAATGATTAGATTTTGGGCATCCTAGCGGCTGGCCTTGGTACTGCAGCGCAATTTCCGGTTTTGCAACTCGTGTTCTGAACAAGCTATGGTCACGATTTTTAAGTGATAGATAGCTCTTGTGCTCAGGTATAAGTGACGTAAGTTTGGCCCCCCTAGCGGCTAGTTTTGGAATAGTAGGGGCATTTCTGTAAAAAAAAAACTTCTGATGACGATAACTCAAGAAGGGAAGATGGGATTTTCATGATTTTTGGTATGTAGGCACCATAGACACACTTGTGCAAAATAAAATACTAATTATGCAAAGCAGGAGCATATATGCATAATTAATGAGAAGATTCGATCATAGCAGTTTTTTTCTGTGTATCTCTTGTCCCGGACGTGATATGGTCGAACATTCGGGTGGTAGATAGCTTTCAGCGTCTTAACAAAGTGGGGCAAGTTTCAACCCCCTGAACATGTAATTTTGGAACTGCAGGGGCGTTTTTGTCAAGACATTGCTAAGAGGATAACTGCAGAAAGCATTGACGGATTGGCATCATTTTAGGCATGCAGGTAGCTTGAGCAAAGATGTTCATAATGATATTCATGTTATGCAAATGGGACTTAGTTTAAATAATTAATGAGGAATTTGTATAATTCCATTGTTTGCAATAACTGGACTTCGATTAATGTAACACTTGTTAATTATAATCCGTGGAACATATAGGCAGATATTTAATTTGCAAATGAGGAAATTATTTGCATAATTTATGCAAAAAGTTGCAAAACAACTTAATGATTAATGATGGGAATAGGGAAATTATACTTGTTACATGTGTGCCGTACGTTATTCAATGATGAACAACACCATGTATAAATCCTGTTAATGATAAGTCATTTGCATGAAACTAACAAACGCTCTAAATATTTTATGGAGGTATGAAGTCGCCGAACTCTAGTTAGTTTATGTGTATTATTTATACTGAAAACGACGAATATCCGAAAATACGGATTTGCGACAAATACGGAACCTTTTTTTTTTCTGTACTTTTTTTAAAATTTCCTTTTGTTGAATATTAACAAACTGAGTTGCCTGGCCTAGTTTAGACCCTATTTGGACCCCAGACGGACTGAACACAGACTTTCCTTTATAATTTCCACAGTATTGCACCAATCTCCGTAAAAATATATTGAACGACAAAGTCACGAAAGGAACTTTTCTTCAAATTAAAATATTCAAATGGCACTTCAAAATTTACGCCTGGGGTCCGAATGGATGGGTGTTTGAGGGTTTAAAGTCAAATTGATTCTAGAAATAAGGGTAATGTACGAGCGTCATATTTTGTCCAATCCTGTTATATTAAATGTGATGAAAATGGTGATCAATTAGTTTTGTGTCCCAATAAAATGATGATTACATCTTATCTATATGTAAACTTACTAGAAGACACCGATGTCATATTAGAATTTCATAATTACCCCTAAAATATGCATTTTACTAGGCAGACTTTTTGTTGCATTAGTTTGCTTAGATCTGGGGCTGTTGATTGTTATTATAATTCCCTTCTACTATATACTGGTCAGAAAAAAAGCCTCTATAGAGCATGACAGAATTGTTTTGCTTTCTTTGCAGAAGTCTTCGATTGCCTTCATGATGAAAGAAAATGCGAAGCAACAAAGAAATGCCCGTCTGACCCCTCCTGCAACGGAGTACCAGGTTGTTTGGATTCTACCGACGAAAATGATTGCAGTAGGTTTATTTGTCAGCGTTTCCTGATAGAATACACAAATTAAAGAAACGTTGATAGAACCAAGTAACCCCTTTTCAAAGCATATATTTCATTCCAATTACCACTTAGGTTTAGCGTGAATTCTGTCCGATCACATGGATAAACACAGCAAGGGCATGATCCGAGAGTATCTAAAAACCCCATTCTGTATATGAACTCGCTAACTTCTCCACTTTTTCATAAACATACTAGGCATTACAACCTGCATGGATACAGCGGTACGCCTAGGTGTTTCTGACCAACACAAGGAAATCGGAGTCACTCAAAACTGCGACGGGAAAGAAGACTGCAGGACGGGAGTTGATGAGAATCCACGAAGATGTGGTGAGTAAAGTAGGGGGTTTTCATAGCTCCTGAATGGTACTTTCGCAAAGAAGGTTATGTTTGGTGGTGTTTCTATGTAAGTGCCACAAACCATGACCTTCCTTTTAAAAATTGATCCTTTTAAAAATAGAATTAGCAATTAGAAAGGTGAAAGCCCTATGTTCAGACTTAACACCACATTTTCCGACACACCTATGATCCGGCTCCCTAACAGTAACCCTAACATAAGTGTGCCGGTGTCACGCCAAGTACATGGCTTGCCAAATAAGTGCCGGATGAGATGATGCGCCTGCGCAGAATTGGTGCAATATTTATTAGGTTAGGAATGGATTGGGCTTAGGTTTGGAAAAGGGTCATGGCTAAGTTATGGGTTATGTGTAGGGTTAGGTTATGGTTAAGGTTTTGCCTTGAAGTTAGTAGAATGTTAGGGATAGGGTTAAGGTTTATCTCCAAAGCGCGACCCCTCCATCCAAAATCGACCGAGATTTTCTTTCCCTGTCAGATAAACTGGAACCCCCCTAACAGTGTACCAGTACGTATTTGGTAAGTGAAACTTATTGGTGGTGACAGCGGAGCATAGTAGTGTCAGAAACTATGGGCAAAAGAGTATGGCACTGACTTATTGACTTATCATCGCGTTATTAGCAAAACAAACAGTAATGTGTTTCGACTACATGGCTGCAATGGGTAATCATATTTTTGCCGCCATGTTTATGTCTCTGTTCAGCCATGTATGCAGACCGACTGCCATGCCTCAAATCTAACCGGTTTGTTTCGGAAAACTCATTCTGTGACGGTTTTCCTGACTGCTATGATGCTTCAGATGAGGACGCCTGCATTGGTAAGCCTTAACCCCACCTCTCCCTGTCTCTTTGTGTGTGTGTGTGTGTGTGTTTCTGTGTAAGTTTATGTGTTAGCGTGTGTGTCTTTTTTTGTGATTAAGGACAAGCCATGCTTCGCTCGTGATGCAGTAAAAATACATGACTCGATACGATCACGTTCTATAATATTTTCTTATCGTAGGCATCAAAGCTTGTTTGCTACCTATATCTTTGCTGGTTGATGGTTATACATTTGAGGAAGGCATCGGAGCAAGCCATTCACACCACGAAATTCGAGGGCTGTCCATGGTGGAATGGGTGGTTGACAGTGTGGAGGACTGGCTGCAAATCACCCTCGAAAACCCTGTACAGCTGTCCGCAATAGTCATTTCTGGTTCAAGGTCATACCATCCTCCCTCATTTACGCTAAGATACGGGCATAGGGCCGACTGTTTAGCAACGTACATGGAGAGGGAAGAAGTCAAGGTATCTGACTTCTACTGTTATTTTGGTAGGCGTACGTAGAGCCAATATTTCTACATACCTATAATGTTCTGTTCTTCCGATAATGTCCATCTGCCGAGGAATCAACAATTATTGACATGTTTTTGACTAATACAAAACGGAGGTTCACCAGGCCTCCATCCGGGTAATTTGTAGTGAATCACCAACTCCAGACAGAATTGTTTGTTCCATCACACACTGCACGATCGCACGTGTGGGGGTTCTTCAACGTGCATGGGGTGTGGCTCTTCCCATACACGGGACCTCCATTTAACCTATCCGAGGGACATGTATATGATTGCAGGCCGAACCATTTCTTATAAGCCATACATCTGATTACCTAATGCTGGTTCACATAGCGTTGCTTACAATTCGGTCTTAGCAACGGTTTTTATTATAGCTATGAAACCTAATATAGTTTCGAGAATCAACATTCATTTATTGATATTTAGCCATTTTGTGACCAAAATCAATTCTGTACGCACACTTGTGTAACGTTTAGTTCATTAAATCAAAAGTGGCATAAGACTGACGAACTGTTATCATCACTTAAAGGTATTCACAACATCTGAGGTGCGTGCACACTCATATAAGCATTACCTGGCTATAGCAGTGCACACCACAGTCGTGAAACTTACCCTGCAGCCTCCACTGGACATGGCTGTTTTGGACGTCGGCCTATTGGGTTGCCCCATCAAAGGTGAGGTATTGTTACAGTTTCAGACGTCAGTGCATTCTAGATTTTTTCTGATGAATTCAATGTCCTGATATTCAATGTGTCTCAAAAGGCGGATGAGTTCTGAAAAGTTAGTTTAAGGTTCCGCTGTCATTTGGTCATGGTAAGGAAAGTGTATCCAATGTGCTGAATGCAGGCCCTGGGGTAAAATCATACGTCTGCAGTGTAAAGCCCTCACCGCCTACATAAATAGCACCTTATTGAACATGCATGCGGTGGTAGGCTTTCATCCTGTACGTATTTCTCAATGGAATATTTAGAAATAAATAGCATTTATGGAGATTTGTTGATTCGTAGAGCAACGCTTGAATGAAAAATCCTGTGGAAAAGGTTGGACGATGTTTCAAGAGAGTTGTTACCAGATGTTTACTTCTCCGCTTGTGTGGTGGGCTGCGGAGAGGTACTGCCAAGCTGTCGGTGGTCATCTAGCTTCCGTCAACACACCACAGGAGAATACATTCCTCCGCAGTAACATTGGAAATGGATGGATAGGAATGAAGCTCGACGCAGTCGTCATGAAGAAACAACGGGAGGTATTCCTTGTTTAAGTTGTTAATCATCCTTTGTATTCCCCTTCAGTATATTCCTCCTGCCAGTATATGTTTGTGTGGCCAGATGATGGAGACAGTGTCATACCTGATGAACTTTTTTTTCTTACAGCAATCCTGATCATCATAAAATGACATATTTCCTTTTACAGAAACATTTTGCGTTGTACAAAAAAAAGACATCAAAATGTAAGGAATACACCAAGTATTTGCAGTACAAAATACGGTTTTCCATTTTTTTGCATAAATTGTGATAACGAGCATTGAATATTTCACATTTAATGGTGTCAAATTTACCTAATAGCTTTATAAACCAATATCTATGTACAAATCACAAAAGGGAAGACTTAGAAAGGTATGTCTGAACAAGGCATAATCTGGTCCAAAAAGAACCCATACGGTCAGATTAGTGGCGAAAATATACCCTTCGGATGAGGGTAAAAAGAAAGTATGAAACTCCTCATTACGCAATTTTCACTCCACAATATTCATTACTTTAAGGAGGTTTGTGTCCTGTGTAATCTTGCTATCGTTGCTTTTTATGTAGAAAATTGACAACTTTACTTGGAGCAATGGAACTCCTACAGGGAATGCCTTCAAGAAGCAGGACATTGAACTCGATGCTTTCCAGGAATACCTTCGGAGACTCAATGATCCTTTTTGTGCCAGTCTAGAACTTCATGGTGTGTGTTATACATTATTTTTGCCTTTTGCTGCTATCCATGTTTACTTGTATCACACATTTGTAATCAAATAGTAATATTTATCTTATTATATTAACATTTTTAGGTGTGTGGAGCCTCCAACCCTGTAGCCTGATTGAAAGAGAATTTATTTGCGAGAAAGGTACGGTAAACGTCAGTTTGAAGAAATATCGTACTGTTTGTTTCTTTTGGGTCTAGCAATCATGGGTTAGTTGAAACATTCAAGTACTGTCGTTTTCCTATTTGTGAATTTTCAAATATGTTAATACTAATATTTCATTTTTGCTTTTATAGTTAATATCCAATTCTACTGTAACCGTTGGATGTCATTTAAAATTAAGACGTTGTTTTTATGAGGTATTTTTAGTATTTCAAAATAGAATTTATTACAGGCAGTTTTCTCTGTATATTTAAACTTTTCATTTCTAGATCCATCATCATACGGTTGGGAGGATGGAGAAAATGCAATACAATGCCTTGATACTGACATGATAGAGACTGCAGAAGATGAGATAAATTCTAATATCCCGGACATGACAGGTATTCAATCCAACTTTTTTATTCCACGTGCACAGGATTATATGCAGAACGACATTGTACAAATAAATAGACACAGTATTAACCCTATTTATACTGGGGGGCCTTTAGGCCTACGCCAACTTTTATGACGCATAACGCATGAACAACTTCCGCTGAAGCCAAAACTTAGATACCAAGAATTTAGCTAGCAACAGTTTTGTAATATTCAAAAATTAAAGGTCATGGCAACCATTTTCTAGTCACAATTTTTTACGAAATTTGCTCCATTTTTATAATGTATCTTTTTGGTATTTTAGCTACAAAAACATTCAAATGAACTTTTTAGTCTATCCGTTATATCTTGGGGGCATTGTTTTCATAAAAAAAGTATTTTTTGAAAATTTTACATGTCTTTTACGAAATTGCGGATCCCAACTCGTTGGTATGACGTCGTTTGTGACGCCATTTCGATGTCACTGCAGTTGCTATTGAGTTCGAGCAAAATCAATAATTGTGCGCTAAAAACTGTGTGCTAATTTTTCTGCTAAATATTTATGGCATACCTAAACTTTCTCGGCAATAAAAAGGCTAACTTTTCCAGTAAAATACATAAATAGCCTTATTATAGCATAGTGACTTCAGATTGGATTTTGTTGATGTCAAATTTGTTTCAGTGCACAACTTAATAAGTTTATCGTTTTCCGAAACTTTAGTGATCGACAATACGTAGACGTAGTGCTTGAGTTAAGATGGCGGGGTATGTAACACACACGCGTCCCATGATGCCCGGTCTAAAAAAAACGTCATTTCTATTCGCTTTAACAGAAAGTTTCCTCTATTTTATTTATATTATTTGAGTTTGCGACGATTGTATGGCCCGTGAGACAAGCTGTGGGAATATCCGATGTGGTCTCCCCGATGACTACCGCTGTGGGCTGATCTACTCCCCCGGATACCCGACTGCATTCCCTCCTTCCGTCATCTGCCTGTGGACCATTGATGGTCCTCCTGGAAGCTACGTCACCCTTCTCCTGCTTGACGTTGATTTGCCCGGCAACTCTGGAGGCGTCTGCACAAGTCGTGTGCTGCAGATCAGAGATAGATTCCTAGCAGTAAGGTGGAACACAATACATGGGCTTTGCCGTGGTGAGGACGAACAGAAGCTCTATGTTTCCAGCTCAAATGACATGCAGTTGGCCATGCTGGCGACGAGTAACAGCGCTGAAATTGGCGGCACTCGCGGATTTATGGCAACGTTCAACATCAGCACTTTCATCCCCAGCCGCCAGGTGGATAAACTTCCTCATGATGCAGGTCTGATTTTTTTTTTTTCAAATGTTCAAATTATCAGATACATTCCGACAGGCCTATCTGCTCTCGTGTAACAAGTATGGTATACTTTCATGATGTTTGATATTGAATTTGTCCGTGAATAGAAGCCAGTAAAGTACCATTCTTTCCTTGAATATTTTGACTGAAATCATATTTGATTTGATTTATGGACAAGGATTCATCTGTCCATGCGGTTGGCGCTTGTTCCGCCGAAACTGCTACTGGACCTTCCGACACAACGTGCCACTAAGCTGGGTTGAAGCAGACATCAAGTGCCGCGAGTATGGCGCCAACTTGACCAGCATCGCACATCTCCAGGAAATGGAATTTCTCCATGTGCTTTTGGTCACCAACGTTGTAG
Source organism: Branchiostoma floridae x Branchiostoma belcheri (assembly GCA_019207045.1). Taxonomy (NCBI): domain Eukaryota; kingdom Metazoa; phylum Chordata; class Leptocardii; order Amphioxiformes; family Branchiostomatidae; genus Branchiostoma; species Branchiostoma floridae x Branchiostoma belcheri. The sequence goes on from CM033036.1 coordinate 20,882,322, forward strand.
TCAAACGTATCGCTGACCCGAAGCTTTTCATTGGTATGAAAATGACACGTCTTCGTATCATTCGGTGACAAGCAATCTTTGTGTAACAATGTAACAAGACATCGCGTCGTAAGCTATATTCCCATAACATTAGCATTATTGCATAGGGATCAATACAACAACAAAAATATCACATACAAAGAGAGAGGGATTGATATTACCCATTTTCATGCGATGCCATATCTCTGATATTGCGTTTTTCAGTATTTCCTCTTGGTCGATTGCTTTACAGTAGGAAGATGATTATGCTAGCTTTAATTTGTATGTTCTAGGTCTTCACGATGTCATCAGGAACCGAACCTTCGTGTGGACAGATGGCAGTCCTGTGACGTTTACTGACTGGTAAGAAGTATGGCGTCGGCCATAAATGCCTCGTTTAACTAGCCTGTTCCATTTTAACTGGCTATTGGTCTAAGCCGGTTCATGGAACACTTATAACCATGATTCTTTTGTAATGTATAAGTAGCGTATTCTGGGGAGAATGAAGAAGAACAGTGCCTTTGTTCAATGTGTCAACCACTAGCATGTTGTGTACGTGTTGTAATTAAGAAATAATGTGCACAGTACTAGTATGATCTTACCGTAGTTTCGGGTCAAGACCTTATGTGTACATTCTCGCATGAGATGATTTTTTTTTCAAATTCAATTTTGGGAACAGTCCATTTTTGCATAAGAAGGAGGTTGGAGTAAATTTAGTTTAAAATGCGTTTTTGTCATTAAATATGATAGCACCATATATTTATGCTAGAAATTTATGCTAGTATTGTGGGTAGGTTAGACAATACCTATTAGTAAACGGATTTCTGTGACATTCCTTTTTTGCAAACACGTTGGTATGCAATAGCACAATGAATGCCGTGAGGAAGCTGCAGTTGTTTAAATCTTTTACCTCAGGTCATTAATGGATCTGAGAACCGGATTCCCTCAACCAGACGGCGCCAAGCTTAACTACTGTGTTGCCATAGTGATGAAAAACGTCTGGGGAACTGACCAATGGTACGATGTGCCTTGCGATCAGCAAGACACGCGGTCCTTCATCTGCAAGCAGAAGGCAGAGCGGGTGACCCGTCCTGGGAACAATGGGTGAAAACACATGGTGTCTTGGGCGGGGCGGGGAATTCCGTGTTTTGCATGACTTATGGAGAGGGTTTTGAGCTAGAAATTATGTCAAACGGCAATAGATATGTTATATCTTAACCGAAACTTAGCGTAAGATTCCGAGTGAAGCAGAGAACGTGCATATGGATACGGATTTACGCAGATGTTATATTAGTAAATCATGTTGGGAATGTTGTATCGATCCATGTTATTTTTTAATTAGATTAAGTTATTGATAAAGGAAATATAATACATGTTTAAAATGCATGTGGTATCAATATTTTGCACCATCAAGATAAAGTTGTGGGAATGCGGAAAAAGTAAGCAGTACAAAATGGATAAAGGCAAAATGGAATCAATTAAAACGTACTATTTATGTGTCACTGGCACTGAAAAACATTTATAAAAGTACCAATGTTATGTCAATCTTCAACTGCAACCTCTTAGAAGTATGTACCTTCAGTGTAGAGTAATTTAATTATTACGAGAAATCATCTGTATCCGCTGATTAAGAATTCCAGTTTGAGATGGAATAAATGCTTCAGATATTATGTAACCTTACGTAATAACTTATTAACATATCTTTTCTTAAGTACCTCAGACTTCATGGGGAAAAGTGCCATAACTGTAACTGTAAAAGATTTAATTACAGTCAAATCTGTATAGCGGCCACTTATTCACATGCACAGCGACCACCTGGCCATTGCAGTCATTTTTTGTCGGTCCCTTGGATTTATCCCATTGACATGAGCATTAATAAACAGTCTATAGCGGCGACCTGACCATCACGACCAGGGCACACGATGTCTGGTCCCGTAGATACAGAAACACTACCTATTGTGACCATACAGCGGCCATATGCCACTCAGCGCAAAGTTCAGAATCGTAGTTTGCAAGGATTTAGTGTTCCCCACAGGGTCATTTTAGCGTTAGTGGAACGTTCGCGTGCATTGAACGTTAGAGCGCAAGTCTTTATCAGCTGATTTACCGACATTGAGCATGGCAATATTGTTAGATTCGACTTTGGCAGGGTCAGTTTGGTTTTGAGACAATTTTACTTGGTGTAAAAGATTGATGGGTACTGAAATCACGTGTAATTTATTGCCCGTCGTCAATTGATCATCATTTTCTCTATTGTGGTCACCTGTGTTTTCTCTTTAGTGGTCACTGTACTGGTCACTCAAGTCCCCCTGAGTGGCCGCTATAGACAGGTTTGACTGTGTATGTGAATGTGTGATAACTATTGTAACACAGATATTGGGAAATACATCTGTGATTAGAAAATATATGTCCACGATTTTATCATTCCTTCCTACAAACATCCAGGTCGGAATATAGGTCTTGTAAAACATCTTCTAAGAAAAAAGATCGTTATGTATTACGTCTGGTGGCATCATTGCACAAGTTTACACAACACACTTTTCCCCCTTGGTTATTTGCACACGATATTAGATATTCGTGCTACATGATGTGTAATTTTTTAACCATTTGTATTTTTTTGTTATAATCTACAATAAATCAGAAGAACCACGGACGTTTGCCGTCTACACTGAATTCCTTATGTCGGGTCGTTCTTCTCTGCGGTCTTTCGGACTATTTATCACAGGTCAACGGTGGTAAAATTTGCGTTACACATTTGGTTTAAAAGCAACACAAATTTCATTAACTGAACTGTCATCTACGTCAAGTTTCCGTCATCATTGCAAAAAGTTTAAGTTGATGTATGTGAGGTTGCCCATTGGACAACATGATGTTGTAACGGGGTCTTATGCATCTGTTATTCCCAACGTACTAAATGTCCTATCTTTGAACTTAATTCTTTGCTTTTCAGACAACAGATGTCTTTAGCAACCAAACATTACATATAACAACTACAGAAACAATGATGAAAGGAAACAAATATGAGAGATAAGAGTTAAAACAACAATGATAAAAGAAAACAATATGACAAACAATAGTAAAATATTATATGAGATAATTAATAATGACATCTTTTTTTTTTTCTTTCTTAAGAGATTCTCTTTCTTTCACAATTATAAACAAACATTTTACATTATTTGCACTACTGTTGTCATACTATTAAAAACACTAATCTACCTTTACTCAATCACATAGCCGCAAGCATTACTTTATCCCACTGGCTTTTTTTGGCTAGGGTTTGCTCCCTAGGGCTTTTTTACAGGGGTGTTTTATCCCCCCTGGATTTTCTATGATAGGGTTTCCGTCCTAGGTTTTCTGTGCAGGGATGTCGTCCCTGGGTTTCTGTGCAGGGATGTCATCCCTGGGTTTCTGTGCAGGGATGTCGTCCCTGGGTTTTCTGTGCAGGGATGTCGTCCCTGGGTTTCTGTGCAGGGATGTCGTCCCTGGGTTTCTGTGCAGGGATGTCGTCCCTGGGTTTCTGTGCAGGGATGTCGTCCCTGGGTTTCTGTGCAGGGATGTCGTCCCTGGGTTTCTGTGCAGGGTTGTCATCCCTGGGTTTCTGTGCAGGGATGTCGTCCCTGGGTTTCTGTGCAGGGATGTCATCCCTGGGTTTCTGTGCAGGGATGTCGTCCCTGGGTTTCTGTGCAGGGATGTCATCCCTGGGTTTCTGTGCAGGGATGTCGTCCCTGGGTTTCTGTGCAGGGATGTCGTCCCTGGGTTTCTGTGCAGGGATGTCGTCCCTGGGTTTCTGTGCAGGGATGTCGTCCCTGGGTTTCTGTGCAGGGTTTCCTTCCCTGTGGTTTCAATTTTTTTACAAATCTTACCCATTTAAAAAAATGTTAACAAATGCAACAAAAATAGAAGATGAAAGAATGAAAGTTCTATTTTTACCTTATTTGATGTCTATATGTGTGTAATGCATTCCCCGAGGCACAATGAAAAGCTCCAACATAGACAACATATCCTCCCTGGTGAAATAGAATTGACAAGCGTAACAAATGCTACCGGGAACATTCCCCAACCCACACTAAAAATGCACTTTCTAGTTTTGATATTTGCTAGACTTTAGAATTTTCCTTTAATTAAAGAATTGTTTGTAGAAAAATAGATTGGTTCTTCTACTAAGAATATACTTTTTAGTCGAATGTTGGTGACCTCCTTATTGCTTAGAAATATGTTCTTACTTCCAAAATGGATGTTCTTAAACCAATAATATATTTACAACAATGAGAGTAATGATTTTATGGCTAACACGTTTTCCTACTTCTATGATTTATGTTCTTACACAGATAATATTTCCTCACCACAAGAGCACAATTCTTATTGTCTAGACATACTTACAAGATTGCCATTTTTACACAAAGACTACCTTAACTTGCTTTAAGAGCACATATTTTGGCCTTGAAATAGTTTTCTCACACCAAAATTTGTGTATTCACCAAGATTGATTTTCTCATTTCAAGAGCACAAATTCGTATTGGCTATAGCTACAAAAATTTTTTTATTTCAAATGTGTCATGAAAAAAGTTTTCTTTCTCAAAGTTTCTTGGTACGAAAATCAACTACTTGATTTGCTTGTATTTTTTTGTTTTTTTTGGATAAAATAGAATTAAAAATCGTATTACCAGAATTGCAAGAAAGGAAGAACAAATTGTTGTATTTCTTAAACATAGAAAGAAAGAAATTCTTCACACAAGAACTTTTAGCTCAGATTGCGTGAACATTCTTAATTAAGGGATAAAATAGTTTCTTCACATAGGAAATATTAAAAAATATGTTTCTTGTTATGATATATATATATATATATATATATATATATATATATATATATATATACGTGTCTGCCACCATTAAGAATGGACTTGAACTTATTATACCATAGGATAAATGCACTAAAGCTGTGTTCCTACGTTCTAAATTGAACGTGTGTTACCATTGATTTGGTGATAGGAAAACATACAAGTATGTCTAAACTGACAGGAAGACACGAAAAGCGTAAAATATCCGTTTTTTTTAGGAAATTCACAATCGTTGCGAAAACTCCTAAACCGCTGGGCCACAGCAATGCGGCCAACGTACCACAGTTTTTTTAGATACCCTCTTAAAACAACGGATATGGGCTACCCTGGCTACATCAACAGATAAAGGATACCCTTTTAGCAAAATGCTTTTGCCTGCACGTAAATGTTTTAGCGGTGGTTTTGAGTTTTTGATGTTACTAAGCTAAGGTCAACTATTGTCAATAAGTTAACAATAAGACAATGTCGCTATGGTCGAGACGAAAACACAACTATTACTGTACAGTAATGACTAGGCGCCCTCACAAACAGCCAGTTTGAAATCACTAGTGACTGGTAAAGGGTACTAATGAAGAACAGAACGGACGCTTTCGGTAGTGCTGGCGTGAACAACTGTCACTTATCTAACCGCATCTACCCTCTTTATAATTACCACTTCTTAACTATGTATTCGACGTTCAAAGATCGCAGCGAAACCGCAAACATTTCTGCAGTCACAGTATTAAAACTTAACATATGATGTGGGATCAAGTTGTCAGTAAACCCGAACGATTCCAAGTCCAAGATCTTTGGTCCTCCCTAAAAATTGCGGCATACGGGAGAGTCAATCTCTGTAACTGATGGGGAAACATCTTCCAACAGGTCATTTCCTTTACTTACCTTGTTGTTACTTTCTACTCTGCTCTTCACAATGGGCAGCTCATATCCAGAACGTTACAAAGAAGCTCCTCGCTGGCCTTAGTGCCCTAAGTCGTACGAAACGCTTTGTCACCAAGAATATTCTACAAATAACGTGCAACACATTTTTATACGCTCATTTTGACTACTGTGGCTCAACCTGGCTCCCCTCGCTTGTGCACAGCAACAAGACAGGACCACGAAAATTGAACAGGTTACCAAACCGCGCCACTAGGATGATCACTAACAGAACACTCAAGGATCATGTACCAACAGAAATCTTGATAAATGATGTAGGTATGCAACCACTGGCAAACTGTATAGAATATAACACTCTGGTAACTGTATTCAAGTCAATGCACAAAACGGTACCTCCCTACCTATCACACATGTTCTTGTGGATGCCGCTGCCTGTCCTGAGAGTAAGAACGCGTTCGGCATTGAAGTTATTCACAAGCTGGGACCCAAACCTATTATACATACCCCAGAGTAATGTGCAGTCGTTCAAAGGCAGCATACAGCACTATGGACCGACACTTTGGAGTAAACTTACCGTCGAACAGAGGAGATGCAGTACGGTTACGGAGTTCAAACGTGGACTGGAGGCACAATCGAAGAAAGACTGATTTCAAAACTAGCGAATCTTACCCATAGATAGGAAGGTATGTAATCATTGCTGTTCTAATTTGTAATTACGCTATGTTTGTCGGGTTGAATAATTGTATAGTTTGGTGTACCCAGAATCTCATGAAAAACAGAGCTTTTGTCCTAACAGTGTATAACTGGCTCAATAAATAAAATGGGAAATGACGATTGAGTGGCCGTACCGTGGTGTTAATCAATGCATTGTTATGGTGGTTATTATGGCTCCCGGGTTCTGGACTGGTGCTGGTCTAAGCTCAAGCGGCGCCTGTTTGCCCTACGACAGCGGAAAAAGATTATCAGGATCTATTCAAGGCCTCTCGAGTTATGCTGTACACAAGAAAGCGGACGCACACATTCGGCCCGCTAGTATACCGTCCTAACGGAATAAGGCTACGCCGATCATTTTCGAACACGACCTTCCTTCCCGCAACCGCTACTCAAATACCAAATATCAGTAATTAAAATCCATACACATCTTTTCGAGTTATGTTTTGTTGCCCTACATATAGGGACACAACATGAGGCCTTAACCAAAATTATAACCTTCTCGGCGAAGGTAATAACACGGTCAGTGTGACACTGCATTGGACCTACTCCCCAAGCAGTGGTTGGGTCCGACACACAGAGCAACTCGTCATGAAAAACGAAGAAAAAGGTCGCAAAAAAGAGAATTCGAATTAATTAAATTAATTGCGACATTCTTTACAACTTTATTTGCCGATCAATCTCTGCATTGAGAGTACTTGCACGTCAATTACTCTCTAGTACCTGTTCTCAGAAATAGAATCGTCTATTTTGTATCTCTAATCTTTTTAAACTGTGCTTTGAAATGGAACTTAAATCTTTTCAAACTGTACTCAGACTGATATGTACTAAAATGTTCCATGGAAAAATTTGGCGTTTACGACATTTTCTTAACGATTTTTGGTGCGCGAAGAACCAACCAGGCCCCAGCGACACCTACGGCCGGTATGGTACTGCAGTTCAAAGTGGGGGAATTGTTGTTCTCCAAGCAGAGGATGGGTCGAGGGATAGATATGTCGCTATACTCCTAGCCCAGCTCCACTATAATCCTTTTGAAATTTAGTGTGTTTCTTCCCTATTTTCTTCTTTAGGTTTGCTGAAATTAATGAAAATTCACAGATTTTGTGCCAAGTGGCATCACTTTTCCAGTCGGCATTGTCTGCAAAAACTTGTGAATGGGCGATAATCAAAACAATAGTCGTTTTGCCACTTTACAACAAATAAGTCACTATAACATATTTTACTTGTAGAATTTAACACACTCTGTCATTACAAAATGAACCCATTTTCCTATTTTCCTGAAAGCGCAGCGCGTTGGTTCGTGTTATTTTTGGGAAGTTCTGAATGACTATAAACAGTACCTCCTGTGGACCAACCGGTCTAACTGGTACATCTTCCAAATTTCTTCAGTAACACATTTACATATCGATTAGGTCCTACCTGACACACAGCTTACATCTGTTTTCTTACTCACTCAGATAGTCGATGCTTTTTGAGATGTCTCGCTTTTCAATTTTTTTTCATATTGGTTGCTTGATTCAGTTTATTCATCTAATGTTCTGGTAAAGTCTCAAATTTTAGATTAATTTGATCAAACGCCGTGCAAGCATGATTAATACTAAGGCCACGTTGACTTGATTATATGGATTACATTCTCTCGTAACTCCTAAAGTCATGCGATTGCGCGAATAAAAAAAAAGTTTGGCAAAAAAAGAGGTCTGGAAAGTTGAACACATGACTAAAGACTGTACAGTTTACCAACAATTATGTGTAGGGACCAGTACATTGTTGTACGGGTACATAACTGGCTTTTCGTCTTCTTGGACCGGTCCGAAAAAAAACAGACCTGCAAAATATCGGAACGAGTTGAACGGGGTTCACCAATAAGAAAATGGACACCCCAAGAAAATAACAAGATTAAAGTCAGGTAGAGTTTATCGTCATTTGTACTACGTTTCTACAGTCAAGGGTACAGAGGCAGTTAGCCTTGCTTTTTAAAACGCCAGTTGGAGTCGGATACTCCAACCAGCAAATTCCGTTGTAGCAAATTGACCGTAGTTTTGAGTATCGCCAATTCACAACTTGTCGCAGACGATCAAGTCCAGATTCAGGTCCTGACCCAAAAATGATGCCCTTAACCGGACCTGTACCTGAACTTTTTGTCTAGGTACCCTCCTCTTTGACTTTTTATTTACTTGGGCATTGTATGACATTAGATATCTGTTTTCCAATACCTTTTTCTATTTCAATCTACAGCAAATACGTGCTCATTTTAGAGCTGCTTTGGAGGATTTACAGTACGGTTGAAAACTTGAAACCATTTTTTTGCAAACAGCCAACAATTGATGCGCGCGTGGAAGTCATCCATATAATAAAATCAACCTAGCCTAAGCTGCACTATCTTTTATCGTTTAAAAAACCTGGGCTCTGTCGTTCATTTTCTACAGAAAATGTCGTTTGAACAAATCGGAATACATCGGCCTGCCCGCCCTAACCCTGGACCTAGCTCAAGCACATCCCCCTCCACCCCACGTTGCCTCATGTGTGGTTATTTGGGGGTACCAAGACAAGACAAGACACGACAAGGGTTTGGCTACATTACCTTTTAAAAAATGTTCATCAACATGAAAAACCTGATAGGACCCGGTTTGAAAATGTGACCCTGCATCTGTATTGACGCACATTCCCCTGTAATAACTGGTATTTGGCTACGATGCACCGACTGTGATAACAACCAGGGTAATGATGAAAATGCTCTTAACCCTATTCAGACCGGGCTTTTTTGGTCATCCCTGGACCGGGGGGGGGGGGGGCTTTTGAGGCCCTCCACTTCTAAGTCCTCTAACTCTTGAACGACGTGCCGTAGGGCCACCAAATTTTCAGGACATGATATCAACATAATATCTGATACGTATATGACGTTTGACGTTACGTTGACGTAAAATGACGTAATAATGACGTCATCAATTTGATTATATTGGCCGGACCCATGAAAAAAGGGTATTCTCAGAAAACTTCAAGTTAATTCTACAAATATGTAACAACAAGTGCAGATAACAGAATAATAATGTTTAGTACGACTTGTATTGCCAATAGCAACATCGATGACGTCATAATGACGTCAAAAAATGACGTCATGCACATCTAAGATACGAGTTAGGCTCCGCCATATTATATCCACTACCTTCAATTTTTAAAAGTACTTTTTTTGCAATAAATAATCACAAAGGGCAATGGAAATAGACTAAATTCACTCATTTAGATGGTTTTTGATGAAAAAATACCAGGTAGTTGCAAATTTAAGGGATAATTAGCTTGTTATTCTTGATCTGGCCATACGGTCCGCCATCTTGGATTTTGGGCTGATGACGTCATCAAATTAGCATAATTTATGCATATATAATTATGAAAGATATGCTAAATAATATAAGATTTTATTTATGTAATAAAATAGCAGTAATATAGCAAATAAATGTTAAAAATACATTGTTAAAACCAAAAATAGTGATTTTTGGCAAAACTGCCTGTCAGCAAACGGTTGCCATGGCAACACGAAAAAATGGAAAATTTGTTAAACTTCGTAAAATTGTTGCCAACAATATTTTAGGAAAACTCACCGAATTTGGTGGCTTTAGCGTAAGGCGTTCTGGCGTTATAGGACATCGAAGTTGGCGCGGGCCTCAAAAGCCCCCCCCCGGTCTGAATAGGGTTAAATGCTGTCATCACTGGGCTGTGTAGCGTAGCGAAAGGCTAGTAATTACAGGGGAATGAACGATAATTAATGCAGTTGCAGGGTCGTTTAAACTACAGGCACAACCTGCCGAAAGTGCAAATACGTGCTGTCTACGTGCCAAAACTTGAGCAATCTTTTGGGATCCGTAAGTGGTAAGTACCGCTTCCGTACGAATTCATAGAGAATCCGACGGTATATGAGCACGTAGACAAGCCGTAGAACTTAACTTGCAGGCAAAACTTTGTGTGCCCTATATATCGCCTGCGCGCCCTGTACAGCCTGAACGTTTTTAGAAATACGCGGCGGACGTGGGCTTCCAAAAAAAAGGTACGGACAAATTGCACGGGTTGTGCTCTTAGCTTTTAATTAGATGGTACACTATTGTGTAGACGTGCATGTCGCTTTTTTTGCAAGTAATGTTTTATAGCTAATACGTAACTTTTCGATTTGATTCAATTTCTACGTCAGAGATTTGAAATGAGCCATCTGTTCCCTAAGGCTTAATTGGTGGATAAATGAACGACAAACAAACAAAGCAGGATTCTTTGGAAAGGTCTTCGCTGGTGTGACGTCATCGGCTGTACCCGTCTTTCCACTCAGACAAACTCATATTGAATAGCACTCGGGTGTGGCACGGTTTACTTCGGAAGTTTCGATTGTTTTGAAGCGGTTAGTATTTCGACTAGTCAACGGTAAGTACACTTTTTATGTGATCGTATACAATTTAGAAGTAAGGATACACATTTCATTAGAATTGCGCTAGTCGGTGAATATTTCGCCACAATTTATTTCCAGTTGAATACCCACTGCTCTAGAACAAGCCTGTTTCGTGAAACAACAAAAACGACGCGACGCGTCTCTGTCCACGACAGACACTACCGTTTTCTTTTTTCTCATAGCAGGATGACTGTAGTTCTATGAAATTTGACAAGCTTTAAGAATATACGGCACATCTAACTATTGCTGTTGAGTAACACTGTAAGAAATTACATTGCACATTTTACCGACTGTTTCTTGGCTTATAGTTAGGGCGTAGCATTCATGAATCTTATTGAAATCCTGTGTGATGATTTCCAGAATCCTTGCCATTCAGTTATCCGGTTTTCATAAATAAATTTGATTACAATGTTTGGGTTGTGGCAAGACCTATTAACATACGATATCCGCAACAAAACAAGAAATATACAGGTCATAACATAAGGTTCCTCTAACTGGCACTGGCAATAATATATATCAGAAGTAACCTTTTAAGTTTACCTGCACTCTTGAATATGAAATATGTTGTTTAATTAAGGATACTCTGGTTTAAATTAGTATGCAGAGAAGACTGCTCAAAGTATTTGTACATTATCAAAGATTTTCTTTGCAGAATTTACATGTATCTGATTCTGACACCTTTATCTTTTTTAAATAACATTTCGTGGGTAACATGCTATGATTTATCATATGCTAGATATATTGTATTGTTACAGTTTTTGTACTGGTAAACGGTTAAAATACAAATTATTAAACTTACTAGGATTTTAGTGTTTATAGTATTGTAGTACTTCGATTTGATTGGTTGAAGGTTTAAACATTTTCTGACAAAATAAGTCACACAGCTGTTTGCAAATGACTTAAAGCCTCACCCTTACCCTTTATTTGATATAAAACTTACAATCAATGTAAATATTGGTAAGCGTAGCTCTGGTATAGGAAATGTTCACTGTGTTGAAGACCCGGACACAATTATAGCGTGTCGACAGAAAAGAAATCAAGGCATTTGAATGCCTATTTTTCTTTTGACATCGTACGCTCCTAGAATCCAAATACCACCATAGGATAATATGCTGAATCCCCAGATCTTAGCATGTCTTTATTTGATATATGATAATCTTTATTGCATATTCATGCCCGAGGGCTAAATGCACAAAGGGACCACATATGGTCTTATGGATGCAGAGGAAAAAAAGAAACTAGACTTATACAAACTTTTAAACTAGTCTAAATGGAAAAGGAACTAAGACACTATGTGTTACAATCTCTAATGGCTGCATCTAACATGTTCTTCTCTCTTTTTGAAACACATGGAGACATATTTACATATTGTGTCGATAGCATGATCGTCCTTGCATAACATCAAGTACTTAAACAAGTCTTGTTTTGACAAGAGTTAGATGCTGAGTTAGATGATTAATAACACTTTGAGCGTAGTAGCTCTGAAACTTGAAACTCGGAGTTCATGAATAATCATGAGATTTTGTAAACATTTGCTTCTACGGCTACAAATTAAAAAACATGAGAAATAACTAGAGTTAAACATTCAAAATATTTCCATCTGTCATGTCATTGCCTGTAATACTATGTCTACGTAACAACATATTTTGATGTCCACAAATTTGCCTATCCATTTATTTACAAATGTTGGCACTTTTCCGCTACATTTCGCTACAATCTAAAATGAACCACCTTAATCGCGGATAAGAGTTTTGCTCTTTTAGCATTCGCCAGACGAACAAAGAAATGGGATCAGACAATTTTACTCGCTGGCACGTCAGACAACTTGCTTGACCGTCGAGCAAAATCTCGACACAATGGAGTGACTATGCAGACAACGACTCTGCCTCAGGCACTTGGGCTTCTTCTGACCAGAATCTTCTCCAACTCTGATGTACCTTTCTCACACGGCGGCCATGATAGATCTAAAAAGAGTTCAATGATTCAAACAAAAGAATGTACATCATAATTAGCAGTTTAACCAGTCTAGAAAAAAACAAACAAAACAAACAAAACAATGATAGCATAGAAATTAGAAATTCAACCAACAAGAGACTGGATGCATGTCTCGGGTCTATGCTATCCTAAATTACTATATCTGTCGGCGCATATCACTAGTTATTATATTTATTATTTGATCTTATGCTGTGAAAATTTGTGTGGTTTGGGAAGAAAACTAAATGGGAGATCATTTTAGAAATTAGTTTTGTCTGTTTGCATCATTGACCTCGTCTTCAATCTATCATGGCCGCCGCGTTAGAAAGGTGTATATATATAGTAGGACTCTTGTGTATCCAATTTTCAAATATGACGCTATCCCAACAGCCATTGTCGACGATTTCGGAAAACCTTTGAGCCTGAATGTTAACAGCTCATGTCTTTAAAATTGTTAGAATATTATATCACCCTGTGTAAACCACCTGCTTTAGATTTTTGTACAAAGTTTAGCTGTCAAATAAGGTGGCACGATCCACGTTTCTGCATGGTTGCGGGTGTTCCGGTTTATCAATCCTGGGGCTGGAGCGCACACCCATGTTTAATACTGGGAGCCGACCGCAAATACTTTCATTTTACATTTGCATGAATACACGCGGAGGCACCTTGCTTAGGCATGGATGCCACAGCTATGTTTCTATACGAGCCTAGGATTCAGGCCTAAAGAGACCTTCCTGTTCCTGACGGACCTCTCGGGTGGGAACACCGCCATCGGCCACTCCTGGTCAAATGACAACGTACGCAATCTCACGGAAGGAAATACTACCTATCTTAGATTCTGTCGACTTTGATAACTGGCACAGACACTGCTGATATATCCATATGTCAGAGAAACCGCGTACATGGTGTATTTTCATGTTATTTCTCAAAAATCAATATGCCCCACAGTTTGGACAAAACAAACCGTGCTGTCATAATTATGGTGTGTACACGCTTTGTGTTGAATTTGACGATGTAGGTGCAGAATAACATGTAGTTCTAAAATGCTAAAATCATATTTATCACTAAATATAGCTACAAAATGGGAAAAAAATCATCACATGTTAAACACAGAAAAAGTTTCCTAAAGCCACCTTTAAGCCGGCTTTACAATTCATACGGACGCCGGCCGAATTTGTAGCTCGGTCAGAGCTCGCCGAATGTCAACATCGCCCGAGTATCGGCTGTAATTTTCGCTGAAAATCTGCCTCCTTTACAAATGGACGGAGCCCGTCCGACGTCCGTCCAACACAACTGATTATAGTTTGTTAATGAGATTGTACTATGTCTTGAACATGGACGAAGTCAGAACTGACTAACCTTGTAAAAAGCCAATATTTGTGTCAAATTGAATTTCTGAGTTGCGGGATATATGTAGGACATGAGTGGAGTGGACGGGCACACTGAAAACAGTAATATCAACAGGAATGTTGTGATATACCAATCCGAAAACTACCACAAGAGCCACAAAGTGAACAGACCAGTCTTATTCAACATAATACAATAATTTTGACAATGCTGAAATCGGGTGAACCTCGGGCGAACCTCGGACGAACCTCGAGCGAAGGCCGGCAAAGGCCGTCCGAGTTTCAGACTGGAAGTCTTCAGACATGAAGAATATATGATCTCTCACACATGCAAACCTATAGCATAAAATAAATAGTGTTCTTCGTGTCCGATTGACTTACATTATAAAAGGTACGTAGCTTTCTTGGAAAAGTTCATACAGTAGTCTTTATTTATCTTATATTTCGGAACAAATTGTTTACTAAAGATGAAAGCCCAAAACAAAGGCACGTGTTCAACACAGGTGTCAACTTGATTAGGTGACAGTTAAAATTCTGCCGGAGCCCTCCCGAGCTCCCAGCGACACCAGCACAACGCTCGCCCAAAGCACGCTAAACTTGTTAAAAGTCGGGCGGAATATCGTCCGGTTATTGCAGGAAGCCCGAACGAGTCTGGCGCGAGGCAAAAGAGTTCGGGCAAACTCCGACCGAAAAAGAGAGAGTCAAAAACCGTCGGGTTGCCGCCCGAGTATTGGCCAAGTCTTGGCCATTGCTCGGACAAGCTCCGGTCGAGCTACAGGCAACCCATTGACGAGCTCTCCGAGCTCAACGCTCGCCGCCGAGGCCTCGCTAAAATTAAGCGCAGCTGCAAGTGCCCCGCAAACGCCGGCTGAGCTGCTAAAAATCGGTCGAGGCCCGCATAATCGCCCAAACGCCGGTCATACTCCGGCCGAAAATGTCCATTTGGAGCTCGCCAACAACTCGGTTGAGCTAAATTCTTGATTTGTAAAGGGGGCTTTACAAATCAAGAATTTAGCTCGGCCGACTTGTCAGCGAGCTCTAAATGGATATTTTCGGCCGGAGTATGGCCGGCATTTTTGCGATTAAGCGGGCCTAGGCCGATTTTTAGCAGCTCGGCCGTCGTTTGTGGGGCACTTGCAGCGATTGTAGAGCTCGCACAGCTCGTCAATGGGTTGTCTGTAGCTCGCTCGGAGCTTGTCCGAGCAATGGCCAAGATATATTCAATATATAGTAAAAGCAAAGGTAAGCTCGTGCTCATCATTACCTTCTGAAGAAGGATTTTTTGCTTTGCGACCGAGGCCTAATGAATATTCATGGTGTATGTAGAGCTATGTAGAACTCTTTACTCAACTTTGTCAACGAGCTTGTGGCTATCGTTTGCAGCAGTACAACATAAAAAAGCATGAAAAATTAAATGACTTAAATATAATAAGTAAGAAGAACAATCAGGGAAGGAGACCAAGGTTGTAAAAATTGATTTCTTTTGCAGGAGGAAACAGTCTCCAAAGTTCCTCACCTGACCTGACCTCACCTCACCTCACCGGTCCAAAGTTCCGGATCTTACAAAATGCAGAAGTATATGGCAGCAGCTTCCATTCTCTGTGCTATCTCCTTGCTCGGCATGCTGTACCTACAAAAGGTGATTTCATTACCATTAAGAAGTGCGCGACTGTTTTATTACATCGCAAGTTATTCAAAGTCTGTTTCACTTTATTGCCTGAACGCTGTATGCTATTTAGATTGATCACGTGTTGCCGTAAACGTAATTCTGCATCACCCTCTCGCTAGTGGTTCTACATGTCGTTTTTCTGCACCAATCGTACAGCGTTTGCGTTACAATTTATTTATCTATATTTTATTTACAAAAGACTAATGAAAACAGTTTATGCTTTTATCATGATATTTCTTATGAGATAATTTCGATGTAACTAGTAATGAGACGTGTATTTGAAACTGGTGAATATCAACTCCAACAAATATACATTTTATGGCTATGATGAAGAAATGGCATTTTGAAACAAAAATCTGAACGGAAACAAACTAGTACGTAGTACGTAGATATCCGGGTAATAACAAACGCCAAATAGCAGTTACGTATTATTCTAAATATGATTTTGTGTCTAATTGTTTCCAAAAGTAAATAAACAAATAATCGTATCTTAAAGCTAAAACTGTGTGGTTAACGTTCTAAGATGGTAATTTTGTCACCGTTCCTTTGTGAAAACATCTCAATAGTTACACAAAATCTTTAACCTTTTTTTTAAAACCTTTTTCAGCTTTCTGTCATTACTACCCCCGAGACCAACATTATGTCAAAGACCTTAAGGCTATCGCCATGGCGTCAACCGAATGGTTCCATTGACTTTGAAATGGTCACGAAATCCGAAAACTTCGTCATCAGCGTATTAAAGCCTCGCCCTGTGTACAGAGTCGGAAATCAGCTGTCAATCAAAATTGTTGCCATGGATTCGAGAGGACGACCAAAGTCGTACGGAGGTGATTTCATTCGAGCCAAGCTGTACAGCCGAGCACCAGTGGAAGCTTCTACCGCCGGAAGAGTCACGGATTACGGGAATGGAACTTACACGGCGATGTTCTTCCTGAGCTTTCCAGGAACACTTTCTGTGTCAGTCAAGTTGGTACATCCGAGCGAAGCAGTGCAGGCCCTAAAGAAATTTCGAGACGGTTCCATAGTCAGGCGTGTCATGGTGTGTGGATTCCAGGAGAAAACCAACGTTACTGAGTGGATGTTTTGTTCTAATACTCCTAATAAGAGCCTCAATCTTCGTGATGTGTGTGACTTTTCCAGACCACTTGTCAATGTAACATTTTACTGCGATCGTCCAAGATTTAGCCCGTGTGATTCTTTCGTTGGGTGCCACCGTGACCACAGCAGCACCTTGGCGATGCACGATAAGATGGCTACGGCAGATGAGAAGAAACTGTTTCCAAGGTGATGCAATATTTACTTTGTTTTATTTGAACGTTACGTTCTATATATCAAATATTTCCAGTACATGGGACCCCGCCTTGCACCACAAAGGACAATAGTTTTTTTCCTATGGTGTTATCTGACCATAGGAACTATCCTAACATGATTTACATTTGTGTAATTTTTTGCATATAATCCTAACGATTTAGTGGTTAAACCAGTTTTTCTAGTTAGCTGTACTGGCATTGAATTGTTCTGACTAGTTCATTCTGCTTTTGCTGAAGAAGAGTGATGGATGTCACTCGAAACGTCCGGAAGTAAATATCCGTTTGTATCCAGTTGTAGAGATTGAATTGTATTTTAATATTGCTTACCTGGATGTCTAACCTTCATAAACGTATATATCAAATATTTAAGGGAGGCTTTGTCTGTGCTTTACGCGACATCAATGAGTTAGCTGTTCACCTTTGCAAATGAAACGTGGCAAAGAGAATTACTACACTAATAATTACAATTTTTATACAACTTGGAATTGCTATCAATGTTTTGTTGACTGTTGACCACCTTTCACTTCGCCAGGGAAGGAATGGCTTAATAATCAGCGCTTGTGTCCTTTTTTTCACTGCATCTAACCATAACGTTGTTTCATTCCAAATCACAGGGATCGAGATTTACTGGAAGAGTTACCTCGCAACATCAGCATCCAAGTGAAAGGCAAGCGTAAGTATCTCATGGAAGATTTCAAAAATTCGTTTACATGTATGTAAGGGAGGGGACCGGTGTGACAGCGATCTCGCCCCCCCCCCGTGATCTCGCCCCCCCGGGGCGAAATCACTAGCGATCTCGCCCTCCCCGGCTAGTGATCTCGCCCCCCCTACCTCGCCCCCCTTTAGCGATTTCGCCCCCCCCCCCCAAAAAAAAACGGGTTTACATGACATTTTAGAAGTTGATTGGTATAAATCACAAAATGCAGTTTCAGAATGAAATAAGTACGCGAGTTTGATACATAACTCCATTCATAGTATCAATATTAACGTAATTACATGGTAATAAGATAGTTGAACTTGTTTCAGACAAAGAGGGTTGGGTCCCTTGTATTCCCATTATTGCATATACCTGAGTCTTGACATAAGATGCATTTCATTGTATTCACCTGTCCTCAAGCTACCTATATATCTCCAATATGAAGTCTCTACCATGCAGTGACCACAAAAGAACTATATAATGTATTTATTAATTATGCAAATATTAGGTATTAATTAGAATAACGCACATTTTAGTATATGCACCTGGCCAAGGGATTTCTTTACCTCCAACATGACTGTTTTTTGTAGTATTTAGGAACTGATGCATTACCCGTGTTTCTTAAGACTGGTACTTTACGAGTGTTTGTGTAGCATTTAGCAACAGCTATATCAACTTGCGCGTAGATAGTGTTTATAATGAGAAACTATTATTCACGTATGTTTTTGTTAGTGCTTTGGAAATGTTTTCAGTACAAGAAAGAAAACACTGTGACAAATTGAAAACATATAGCTGACGTATTCCGTACCATAGACGGTGTTGATTTATCCGTATATATCGCAGTAGCTCTGTTTTTATGCCACCTCAGCTGCAAAAATTGTCTTTTTCATTTCAATGTCAGGTTTGCACCGAACAATATAGTATCGACTTTCGAGGTTTGACATCTTACGGTACGGTAATAAGGGGGGGGGGGGGGGGGGGGCGAGATCGCTGTCACAGGTACAATGTTGTTTTTCTTCTCTTGGACCGGATTTCGGACTGTTTAGAAACTAAACATGCTATATTAGCAGTCGTTCACACGTTGGTGGCTCTACAATCAGGTTTACTACATTTTTTTACTGTCAAACGTACAAATGCAGTTAGCCTGATAGTATTTGGGCAGAATGTGATGTTGATTATGTCCACCGCCAAATCATTCTTTTAGGTGACTTCAAATTGTAATCTTTTTTTTGCTCTTTGTCGTTGTTTCAAGGTCTTTTACGGAAAGTAAGAGGAAAGCCGCTGCCACTCTGCGCCCCGCGCCTACCGGAGACAGCTTCAGAAGGTTATTGGTTCAACGGGAACTGGAATTCACTGAGATGCCAGGCGCGAAGATTTCGGACCGTCGAATCCGTCACCGAATGTCTGCAAAACAAAACCTTGTTCTTCCGCGGAGATTCCACCATTAGGCAATGGTTTCGTTATCTGATGTTACTCCTTAAGCTACAGCAACATGGCCGCGGGTCACAACCGCTATATGGTATTGACGAAAAGAATAACATCAAATTCCATTTCCTTTTTCACAAATACCCGCGAAACCAAATGCCATCGATGGACGGAAAAGATATGGGCTATGTGGCCGAAGAAATTGATGGCATTATTGGTGGGAAGGATGTTGTTATTCTTATTAGTTTATGGGCCCATTTTTCGGCTGAGCCGATTCAGACGTTTCGGTCACGGCTTTATGGCATTCGGCATGCCATAGAACGTTTGCATAGTCGACATCCAGAAACTAAAATAATCTGGAGATCACCTAACACCGGCCACCACCAGCAATTTCAACACTTTGTAGAAAACGGTGATTGGTATGCGTTTCAGTTGTTGCCTGTAGTCTACGAAATCCTCGGAGATCTGAACATCTCCATTATAAACGTGTGGGAGATGTCCGAGTCTATGTGGCACAATGATGATATGCATCCGCCTGATGATGTCATCAAAAACCATGTTGACCTGTTACTTTCTTACATCTGCCCATTCAACAAGGGTTAAGCATTTTAATTAATATCAATATGGTAAATATAGGAACGATGTTTTCTGAAACAAGTTTTTACGAAAATGTGTTTAGATATTTGGATGGTTGAAAGTGCATAATATTTACTTCTTTTAGATCCTAGTTTGGATTACCTTTTTGTTTGACTAGTTTAGATTTGCGGAATAATGTAGTCAGTAAGTACGAATAGAATTGAATACACATTTTGTTTAGAAGTATTTTTGGCTTAGACAATATAAGAATACCGTTGTAGATTATGCTCAAATAGTTAGTTTTTTTACGGAGATTGTCCGTTGGACACAGTCATATATGTCCAATCAACCTTTAAGTTAGTCAGTGGATCTTAGGGAAACCATGTTGTGTGGGGATACACAGACAAGTTATCAGGCTTTGTGGTGATTCACAGAGAAGTAGAACATATACGTGAACGGAGTGGAAATCGTCTCAAAACGTCTTTTCTTAATATGCAGAAGACAGCACGGTTCACAATACTGTGAACGATATCAAAACGAAAAACTTGAAACATTTGGCAACATGGATTGACAACGACTTTCCGAAATTGAAGAGGGAGTAAAACAATACCAATGGCACTAGTAATTTCAACTGGAGTAAGTCAAATTTTTGTGATATCAAAAATGGACTTTGGGATTGATGCATATTTGGGCATGTTTTCATGGAAGAACACCGTATTAGTACATGTCTGTATGGTGCAATGATGTTAGGCCTAGGCCTGCAGGATACAGGTATGCAGAAGTATAGTAAGTATAATTCTACTAAATATACTAATTTATATCCTTGATTGTCGAATTCATTCACATTTCACCTTTAACATGTCTAATACTTTTATGACCTCGTTAAATATAGACATCCAGCCATAAGGCTGACTTTTAAGGAAGTAATTAAAGTACTAGATATACAAGTGCTAGAGAGAGGGATGAGAGGGAGTGGAGGAAGGAAATGTAACTTACGTTTTACTCGACAAAGACGCACATGTAATAATGAACGATACAAATTCTGCAGCTAAAAACATACGTTTTTACAATTTCTTTTTTGTGGTAGCGTTTGATTCATGACAGAATTTTTGTTACAGTTTCTTCGGCCCGTGACCGAGAGGTTGCGGGTTCGAATCCGCCTGCTGTGGTACAGATCTTGTGCCCTTGGGAAAGGCACTTTACACGACTTTCCTCACTTCACTCAGGTGAAAATGCGTACCTAGCTTCGGCTCGGGCCGTCCTTCGGATAGGACGTTAAATGTAGGTCCCGTGTTCGGGGAGAGCAACACCCCAAGCACGTTAAAGAACCCGCCACATGTGCGAACATCCACCCGAGCGGATCAAACCATTCCGGCCAAAATAGGGGTAGGGAATCTCCGGAGCAGCCCTCGTAACCCCTGCTTCGCCTATTGGGTCACTTATTCCTCACTCAAAGTGAGCAATTGGGCTGGTCTCAATCATGATGTTTCTGACCTAGGGCGAAGAGTTGCTGTTACAGTTCCAATCCTGTAACCCGTAACCTTGAGTGGCCTTCAGGCCTTGTTACGTGGTGACCATTGAGTAAAAAAAAAAAAAAATTCAAACAAAACACGGGGAAATTTGTTGTTATGGTGCATTATATTATTGGACCCGTTTTTTTCTCTAATCTGGTTCGTAGGGCCTGATGTTACCATTATGAAGATGAAGAGCGGCCCATAGCGATAACTGTAGCAGCGTTTCTTCTCCCTAAGTCAGAAATATCAAGCTTAGGCACGCTTGACTATACTGACTCAATAGGTCAATGAGTCCTAGCCTTTTGGATCCTTATTGGGCAAAAAGGTCTCAGAAAGAGTGAACTTCAATCAGGGATATTTCTGCAACATATATAAGCTTATTAAAGATAGATTTGAATTTCCAGATACCTATAATTTTTGAATCCAAAATTGAAAGCTTCAGCGGAATCCGATTCTAAGCCGTCTTTAAAAGATATCTCCGTATACTTGAAATATCCGAATCCAAATGAATTTAATATAGGATTTTCAGCGAATACTAAATCGTTTTATGAATATTGCCGTATATTTGGACCGTTTCCATTCTGATGAATCCCAATGTAAGATTATCAGAAAATGTTTAATCGTTTATTGGATACTTACATGTATATTTGGAGTGATCAGATCCAAAATGGAATTTTTTGTTAGAATTTTTTTTTACGAAGACGGTACAGTGTACTGCTTCAGCTAAATGATTTGTCATTTGTTTACTTTTGTAAACTACATTGCTAAAATTCAGATCTATGATTTCCAATGGACACAGCAAAATATCACCTATAGATATTGTGACACGTACAAAACGTTACCATTTTTGGGGGAGGCTTAAGAGAAGTAAGACGTTATTTGTAAAGCAACATTTCAATTCTAACTGTCCGATATTAGTACAATACTAAACTTTCTCTTTTAACACAAAGGTAAAGGTATACATGCAAGAATTTGATGTATGCGAGTAAATATCATAAATCATATCAGGTATCTAAATAGTACCCAATGTTGATATATTTTCACAGAAAGCGCTTAAATGTACATGTTTTCCCTATCACATGGGTGATGATACCTTTTTTAAGCACAATGAAGTTGACACAAGTATTTCCCAAAGGGTAGGTTTGTTAAATCCCGTATTTCATGAAGTGTAAGCTAGCAATATGCAAATATTTACTTGCATCAACCTTTATGAAGAAGAAGAACTTTATCGCGCAACGATCGTACACGGTACAATGTATGGCAAATAAGGAAGAAACTAACTTATCATCGTAATTACTCAAACAAGTATTAAACATAATACATATGCAGATTATGAGTATAGAATGCAATTTGACATCCTAATTTCTATAACAATAACAGCTAACCTAAATAATCGATATTGTACTACAATCGAGTGGGGCTAATTATAGGTTTCGGCATTTTTTCTTATGACGAAGCAGTCTTTTATATATTTACCTATTTTGGCATTGTGGGAGTTGTTACATCTGAATATATAATCAAATCTGTCTGTAGCATTGAGTCTGTATAACGTGTAATGAGTAATGTTCATTTTTACGTTATTTATAGTTTTTTTTAAACATGCAAGGGGTAAGGTTCAATCTAACGAACTTAATATATATTTTCCAATATTTCAGATAAGTTGGAATACATCTGTCTATGTGTACGATTGCAGTTTGGTTGCCAACATTGTTTTTGAAACAAAAAAGATTGATGAATTCATCGATGCCATCCACATTAATCAAGTTAGCGTGGCCTGTCCGCTGTTGGGAATTCTACAGTACGGTACATGTTATGGATAAAAAGCGTCACCTAGCATTCTTTACTATTAGAGCAATTGTCGTTCACCTAAGAAGTTCTGCACCCATGGATCAAAAGTGTCACCTAGCAATCCATACCAGAACTGCAATATCGACCGTGATAGAAGCTTTGTGCTGACGGCACAAAAGCGCGACTTGGCTAGAACGTATTATGCCTACGCCCAGTCTGAATTATGAAGACTTTGAAAATGCACGTATTCTGTACCGACGATACAAAATCTGCTCGTGAGCTTACATTTAGTTCGACAGGATGAAGTCCCACACCCTCGTAAATGTTGACGGACACTAGAACTCAATATCAGAGATCCCATCTGATATTCTGATTTCATAACCCCAACGTTCTCCCAAGGCCCGCCTAAGCAAAGTCTGATATGCGGCGAGGATGAGTGAGTGAGTCCTCCCAAGGGAAAATCTATAAATCAATAAATAATTTGCCTCTATTTATTTTCATATTTGTGACTTCACCTGCATCTGTGACTGCACCAACTTTCGGAGAATGGAAAAACGTGAATTTAGCATCCACGTCCCCGCCAAATCAGCCTACAGAATCAGGGGTGCCTAAGCATCTGCACGAAACTTTTGAAATTCTTACAAATATTAGGTGATACAGACAAATCACTATCACGCAAAAATTCAAGGATCTTATGAAAATCGCTCGAATCTTATGTGATATGCACGAGCCTTACGAGATTTGCACAGACCTTATGTAAAACGGCAGCTGCCGCCGCTACGTAGGAAGAGGCCATGATTTAAAGCGTTTCTACCCGTGATATTTATATTTCAAGCCACTAAGACCTATTTGATAGCCTGTAAGCTACTGTTTTCTTTCATTTCGGCGTCTTACATCGTATTTTTCCGTCGCCGAAGATCGAAGCCGCCATCTTAAACATCCCGCTCCGTCTGTCACGTGACCACGGCAGTGGTTAACTGATTTCGTTCGTGCCAATGACATAAGGCAAGTGAAGAGCAGGTTTTACATACTTAAATCATGCCGTGCACACGCTTTCCAAACCACAAAACCTGTCTCCGTAAATTAGAAATCATTAAACCATTTGTCTAGTTTCTGGACAGTGTAAATCTAAGGCAGTCTCAGGATGGCGACAGCTAGAATTATATATCCTTACAATGTGGCTTCCATAATGCGATAAAGTCAACAGATTTTAGTCCGTGACTGGTGTAAATTGTGGAGGATTTGTGAGATTCATTGACGAAAAAAAAACCTAAATAAAGAAAGCCACTTTTTTTGCCACCTGGTGATTTCCAAAAGTCGCCCGAGCACAAAACACTACCTTCTCCGATACAGATCAAATCCTACAGAAAATAGCTCGACAAAGGTACACTATAATCCCACCAAATCCCACTACACCTGGCTGTTAGCAGCATAGTATTATTAGCTTGAACGTCGATGTTAATTAGATCATAAAAATTGATTAATATTCCAAAGAAGTTTACTAATGATATGAATGAAATCCCCTTAATTTCCATTTAAATTGACGAGAAAGTAAGACAGTTGTTGGTAGCCTCCCAAAGTAAACTTACCTCAGTGAATTAAAAGTTACGACATTATGTCTAGTCTGTGGGCAATGTAAGCTCAGAGCTTCTTGATATTTTGGTGGTAAGTAAACTTGGAACGACACCTCCGCACATTGTGAGTCTGCTAAGTGATAAGATTATCCGTCTTTTCATGGTAGTTAATGTAAAATCTGCAAGATCTATAAGAATAATCGAGGCAGCGATCATAATGATACAAACCGGTTTGGTGTCGCCGAGGTGACTTCAAAAGGTCGCGAGAGGGCAAGTCTTCTCTGTCACAGCTACTTATAATATCACAGATAACAGCTCAACAAAGGAACACTCCAGGCTAGCTCAAGCAAAAACCTAGGTGGCATCAGTGAAGTGTCGTTAACTTGCACCTTAACGTTTTATTTGGCATAAATTGAATCATAACATTTTTGAGTAGTCTGGGAATATCATCATAAGACGTAGTTTAAATCAGTAGAATTATAGACATTCGCAATTCAATTAAATTCAATATCTAACTCGATTAACATTCACACTACGAGTGGTGATCAATAAAAACTCGGTCTCACCCAGAAATAATGATCACCACTCATATTTAGAAGCCTTGATGTCAAGTATTAGTCTTTTATGAATGTGTACGCATTATGATCATTACTTTGCAGACGACACTGAGTAACGGTAGGTACGAGAGAAGGAAAAACATGGACAATTGTGGATGTCAAGTATAAAGTCTTTTATGAATGTGTATAAATTATCATCATTACTTTGCAAACGACACTGAGTAAGAGAGAAGGAAAAAAAACATGGACAATTGAACTGCCACCTGTAATGTGCATGTCAACGTCCGCTGCTTAAAGCCAGTCACAGAATTCTTTCTACTTGAAATACGAAGGGAAGCATTATCAAACATTTTGACAATGTTTTTGAAGATTCTTATCGCATGGGAAACTCGACCCACACATGTCTGATCACAGTTTACCCTTGTTTTTCTCGCCACATACCTACGAATTTTCAAAAAGACGTTGCCATGAAAATAATGACTGCAATGATTTAATATTTAACATGCATTGGCATAATACCGGTCATAAGCCTTATACCGGTCGATTAAAAATAGTGGAACTTAAAGAGATCTACACATGCAACAATAGTTATTTCTGAGGTATGCACACTTCAGACATCTAGGTGTCCAATACATAATTTACAAAGCATCGATAACAATGCATTCGAAGACAACAAGGCCAAAAGTTTTCAGGTCATTTTCGGGGCAGGCGAGCTCGTCGTGGGACAAACACACTGTCACGTTCATCGCCAGATTTGTAGATAATAATCACATGTGCTCACAGCACAAGACGAGCATGATTCAACAGCAATCTTGAATTTTTTTTGGTGACCTACAACTCGTGTAAAAGTGTGAGGAACCGTTGCATTATCGCCCGGATCTACGGCTGAATGGGTCAAATTGAACGTACGCCGCCATTTTCCCGCCATTTTTAATGCTACGGCCAGCAGTAAAGTTCTACGTCATAGCGGTTGTGACGGACCAAAATTATATGAAAATTCTTGTCAGTATACGCCCATTTTCTCATGACTTTTTGTATGCTCATGCAGATTTTTGTTTTGTGCAACTACTAACAGGAAAGAAAGGAACAACAGAGGATGTATAAAGGTACATAGCGGCAGTTAATTGTGCCGTGTTTCGTTCGGCCGGTATAGTGCACCCCCTTCCAACCACGCGCCCGTTCTCCGTGCAGTTCCGCGGTGTGTTCCAATTACGATATTATGTTTTTAGCAGGACCAGAGAGACAAAATAATTTACACAGAAGAAGTGGCAAAGATAAGCTGTAACAGCAACATGTAACTGGAGAAAATGATGCGTTGATCATTTGCCAAATTAGCATTGCTTGAGAAATTGCAGTAAACCGACCGGTATTATGCCAATGGATGTTAGAGGATATATATAAAAAATGTCTCATACTATAAAGTTCTGCCTTGGCATTTGAGTTGTGGTTATCATTTTTAGGTGAGGCCTAGAACTCATTGATCTCACCTAGTCAGTCTTTCCGGACATTTCCGTTAAACCTGTCTCGATCCCTAAAAGATAAAAATTGATGTAATAACATTATGCCTGGTTTATAAGCTATACGCAAGACTTCGAGGATAGAGACGACTAAACCCGTTTGTACCGACCTGTTCTATTCTATACTTCAATAGGGTCAGCCATCTTTTGTCGGAGAAAATTGTGGAGGAGTCATTAATGCAAAAAGTCAAAGTACTAAAATTGCTTTCGGTGCCGCCAATTTGATTTCCAAAAGTCACACAAGCACAGTGGTTTAAGTTTACACAAAACTGCTCGACAAAGAGACAAATCTTGCCGTCTCAGGATCAAACCTGGGAATCAGCACTGCGGCATCTTCTAAACATGCGATAAGATCAAATGTCTTTTTTGGTGTTTGCGTTTCTTTAAGTCCAGATAGCATAAATGATTATAGACTGATTTGGTCTCGCCGAGGTTAGATCAAAACTAACCCAGGCAAAACCCCTATTTTCTCCCTACTGATAAGATCTTACAATTAACTGGTCGTTAAAGGAACAAATAAGCTCTATAAAGCCGGCACCTAGGACCTAACAGGACGACATAATTAACTTGCACGTAGATGTCTACTAGAGGGAATTACATGTAATTCGTTTATATTTAGGAGTAGAATACGAATCGTATCAAAGGACTCTTAAGTTCTCTGTTGTTTTATTGAGTATGTAAATTAGTCGGTAAGGTGTGCATTGTTAGCTTCCGTCGTAAATTAATGATAATGACACCAGGTCTAGTCTATGTTCCGTTGATAGATAAGCTCTTCTCTGAAAACATGGTTTGAACTAAAATTATCCTGACATTATCATTTGAGCCTAAAGAGCGGTGGGATCAACTGTAAAACTATCAGTGGGATCAAATGTCAGTGGCTGGTGTAATTTTTGGATCAGAGAGCCCAAAATGACAAACCGCTTTAGTAGCGGCCGCCAATGTCTGTTTTAATAAGGTGTTTTTTTATAAGTGGCGATACAACAAAACCCTCCTTCTCCGCAACAGGTAACATCTTACAGCTCGACAGAGAAACACTCTCTAGAGCTAAAGGCACAACTTGCCGCACGTGCAATTTGAGGCCACGTCCGCCACGTATTTCTGAAAACGTTCAGGCTGTACAGGGCAGGTGCGTCGCCCGTACTGGCACGTATGGGGGGCGAGTCTGCAGCCCGATGGCACACAAAGATTTGCCTACACGTTACGTTCTACGGCATGTCTGTGTGCTCCGAAATCCGTCGGATTCCCTACGAGGTTGTACGGAGGCGGTACTTAGCACTTACGGATCCCAAAAGATAGTACGTATTTGCACGTACGCTGGGTTGTGCGTTTATATAGCTTAACCCCAAACCTGGGTGTTTAGAATTCATTTTTTTAAAGCGTTGCTTAATAAGATCAATCGTCGCTTGGCATTGGCTGTTGTACATTATAAAGTTTTTTTTAATTCGAAAAAAAAAAACATAAGTAAATATGCGAACAATAAAACAAAATATAGGAGCTGCTTTGATGCCACCAAGGGTAGGTCACAAACAAGGCAAGCACAAACCCCTATTTTCCCTAATCTCCAAGCAGAGGTTAGGCTCCGGCTGTTTTCTATAACGTCTTTTTAGTCGTTTTTTTGCGGGATTTCTATTTTGTATTGTATCTTGTATTGTCAAAACCTACTTCAAGAAGATGACAAAATAGAAAGCCTGATGAAACGACTAAAAAACTTTAAAAACAGTTGGAGTCTAACCTCTGCTTAGAGAGTATATCTTCCCCGCTATTGATTAAATCTTACTGATAGCAGCTTCACAAAGGGACACTACCTAAGAAAACCTGGGTATCAACAGAGCGTGAATGCGTATTAGATGGTTTCAAGCCCATTTGTGGGGTAAAATATAATTGGACCTGTCTACTCCACATTTGAATCGACGAAATAAAAAGAAATATATAAGCCAGGCTATGGGCGGCGACAACAAGATTTATTCGTCCTGATCTTGTGGATTCTATAAAGCGATAAGGTCAATATTCTTTTGTCCATGGCTGGCGTGAATTGTGGAGGATTCACAGACGCAAAATCCTTAATCCTACAACATACATTGTTGCCGACATGGTGGTTTTCGAAAGTCACACGAGCTCAAAAACTTTATTTTTCGCTACTGGTAAATTCCCATACAAAACATCTAAAGAAAGGAAAAATCACTCATTCTCTCTTAATCCTTAACCTGGGTGTAAGTAGTGGATCCTCCTTTATAGTTGCGATAAGATCGACTGTGTTTTGTATGTGGCTGGGGTAATTTGCAGAGGATTTATCGATAACCGGCAGAAAAGGTAATACACAAACTAGAAAGGCCGACATTTGCTTAAGAGCAAATACACCATATTTCAGCCATACCCCTTCCCACGCAACATTGGACTGTTCCAAATCACCCCTGCGCAAAAATGGAACATCCTCTTAACAGTGCATTATCCCCCAAAGTGGACTGGTATTGTGAATTGATTCCAGGTAAAAACAGAGCTTGCTTCTATTTTTCAGAAAATGACAATAATCACACCTTCCATTCAGAAAATTTTCATCATGACTGAAAATTGTTGAATGACTTCATGTAATGTCATTAACAATTTTCAGTACGATAACTAGGTGTAAGTTTAAAAAAGTATAAGCTCCTTGTGATGTGGTTACATTTATTATTGCAGTGAACTTTT
The DNA here is from genome assembly GCA_019207045.1 of Branchiostoma floridae x Branchiostoma belcheri. NCBI lineage: Eukaryota > Metazoa > Chordata > Leptocardii > Amphioxiformes > Branchiostomatidae > Branchiostoma > Branchiostoma floridae x Branchiostoma belcheri. Next base: position 20,911,826 of record CM033036.1, read on the forward strand.
TTTATTCAAGTAGGGCATACGATTTAATAATTATCAAGCAGGTGCAGGTACTGTAGGAGCGTTTGTTTTCTTCAAGCTGTAAAACTGTTAAACTGTTTTACTTTGTATGCAATCAGCCATCGAGCCTATTCTTATTTTAGTTTAACAACTTCCTGCCAGACCCGGAAGATACGATTGAACCTTGTTCGAGGATTTATTTTCGTCTGTCTGGTCAGTCTGTTCATACCCTGGCGCTGAGAGTGTTTTATTGGGCTGAAACTCTGGCAGTTTAAAGTTACTTACAATTTAAATGTTCAAAGTTTATGTCAAACAACAACAGCACTAGGAAATGTGGCCACTATAGACAGGTGGTCACTATAGAGAAAATGCTGATCTATTGACTAGGAGCCATACGTTACACATGATTTCAGTACACTGATCATTAATCATATAAACATTGCACAGGTAAGCCAATTGTTTAGATGTATAATTAAGTTCAAATAATTCTGAAGAGAAATATTGATGAGAAAATAATTCTCGCCACTGTCTAACTTATAATTACGTATCAAAACTAAACACAGATTTTCTAACTAACGCAGCTTTCGCCGACTTCATCAAAGGACCGCCGGCTATCAATCAAACACGGCTGTTGATTAGACTTAGAGTTTCAAACAGTCATGTGCTGTGTGCCAGTTGACAGCGAACTTCATGCTACGTGATGTTTTACATTGCTTGGACCTTCTTTCCTACAGCGGTGCTTCTACAAAATATTTAGACTGTAACACTGAGTCCCACATGTTTTATAGAATAGAATTTGACGCAGAACAGCGTTTTTGCTGGGTATTTTTCTTGAAACATGTCCGTGGGAATATCAGCGAGGCGGCGACGTAGGGATATCAGACCGTCAACAAAAGTCGCACGGCGGCTAACGGCGCAGCGAAGATACTAGCGCTATAAATAAGCGCTTCAACTAAGGATGGCAACCCGTACAATATTTTTGTATACTGTTGAGCTACGTAAAGTTTGTTGTTTATGAGGTTTTAGTTGTCTTTGAAGCTTTGACCCGAAATATTTTAAAGTCAAACTGCTGAAGAGAAGTAAGTGACTGCTACGATTATCGTAGATATGGCCCTAAAAAAACTGACAAAAGCCTTCTCAATAGTCTAAAATGCAAGAGCTTCCGGGGGGGGCTTCGCCCACCTGGGTCCCCCCCACAGTGGCCCTGCCCCTGGACCCCGCCAGGGACATTCGGCGGCCCCCGGACCCCTGTCCGACGCTTTGAAAAAATCCTGGCGAGAAGTCTGTACGGCCTGAGTCTTCAAGTTAACGTATTGTGTGGTCCCGCTTATGAATATTAATTAGCCTTCGCTTTCGTCTTCGCTGATTGGCTGAACCATTAATTGAATTAACTCTTCCTGCCGGCTAGACGCAGGTGCAGATGTCGGCTCTGTGGGGTGAACGTCCGAAAGGTCATGGCATGGAGAACGAAAGAAAACAAATTTCCCCTAAAAAAAGTGCTGTAATTAAGCCTTTTACAGTACTTTATGCCAAAAATTTTACTTGGATCATTTTACCAACTATCTTATGCCTATCTATACCAAATGTTACTCATACCAGGGTACAGGGGTGCAAAATATACCGTTATAAGACCGTCAACAACAGTCGCACGGAGCTAACAGCGTAGCGAAAATACCATCGCTAGCGTTTCAACTTCGCATAACAAGTTATAAGTACTGTTGAACTCAGTAACGTTAAAGTTTGTTTTTAGTTGCCTTTGACGGTTTGACCTGAAATAGTGTTACGCTAAACTCCTGAAGAGAAGTTAAGTGACTGCTGCGATTATCATAGATATGCCCCTAAGAACTGATACAATATAAAGCCTTCTGAATAGTCTAAAATGCGAGAATCTTAGGCGGGCTTCGCTCCCCCTGGCGGGAACACTGCTATATACGGGATCATGAGGCCCCGCTTATGAATATTAATTAGCCTTTGGCCTCCTCTTCGATGATTGGCTAGGTCTTTGATTCAATTAACTCTCCGGCTGACGCGCACAGGTGTGGCTCTGTGCGGGGTCACGGAAGGTCACATCAGGAGGTCAAAAGAAAACAAATTTCCCCTCAGAAAAGTGCCAAAATTAATCATTTTAAAGTTGTTTATGTCAAAAATTTTACTTGAATCTTGTTACCAAGTATCTAATGCCTATCTATACCAAATTTCAGCTCATTTAATTGTAATACCAGGGTACAGGAGCCAAAAGTGTCCTTTTTTGGTCAAAAATTGGCCAAAAATCGCAAAAATAAGCATTTTGTTGTACTGTACACCAAAAGTGTTATTGAATTTATATGAAGGGATTATCAAGGCACATCTGTGTCAAATTTCAGCTCATTCGGTTGCAATACCAAGGTACAGGAGCCCAAAGTGTCCTTTTTTGGTCAAAAATTGGTCAAAAAATCGCAAAAATAAGCATTTTGTTGTACTGTACACCAAAAGTGTTTTTGAATTTATATGGGGGCATTATCAAGGCACATCTCTGTCAAATTTCAGCTCATTTGGTTTTAATACCAGGGTACAGGGGCCAAAAGTGTCCTTTTTTGGTCAAAAATTGGTCAAAAAATCGCAAAAATAAGCATTTTGTTGTACTGTACACCAAAAGTGTTATTGAATTTATATGAGGGCATTATCAAGGCACATCTCTGTCAAATTTCAGCTCATTTGGTTGTAATACCAGGGTACAGGGGCCAAAAGTGTCCTTTTTTGGTCAAAAATTGGTATAAAAAATCGCAAAAATAAGCATTTTGTTGTACTGTACACCAAAAGTGTTATTGAATTTATATGGGGGCATTATCAAGGCACATCTCTGTCAAATTTCAGCTCATTTGGTTTTAATACCAGGGTACAGGGGCCAAAAGTGTCCTTTTTTGGTCAAAAATTGGTCAAAAAATCGCAAAAATAAGCATTTTGTTGTACTGTACACCAAAAGTGTTATTGCATTTATATGAAGGGATTATCAAGGCACATCTGTGTCAAATTTCAGCTCATTCGGTTGCAATACCAAGGTACAGGAGCCCAAAGTGTCCTTTTTTGGTCAAAAATTGGTCAAAAAATCGCAAAAATAAGCATTTTGTTGTACTGTACACCAAAAGTGTTTTTGAATTTATATGGGGGCATTATCAAGGCACATCTCTGTCAAATTTCAGCTCATTTGGTTGTAATACCAGGGTACAGGGGCCAAAATTTAAAGTTTTGGTCTAAAATTGACCAAAAAATCTCAATAAAATCATTTTAGAGGCAGATATGAAAAAAATGGAAAAAAGCATCAAGGTATTGGCCCATTCTACCCCTGTGCCAAATTTCAGGTCATTCGGTCCAGGAACGGCGGAGATTAATCACTTTGAAGATTTGACAGGAGAAAGAAAGAAGAAACATTACGAATACAATATATTTCACCATACTATGTATGGCTGAAATATAATAATATATTTCACCATACTATGTATGGCTGAAATATAATGATGGGAACAGCTTTGATGACGGCAAGGATAGGTCAAAAGTAAGGCAGTTACAAAACCCTTTCTTCTCCACTACTGATTAATTCGTACAGATAACAGCTCGACAGAGGAGAACCATAAAGTAAACACTTGGGTTTTAGCAGTACAACATCTTTAATTTGAACGTTGATGTTCACTAGAAATATTTATGAATATCTAAATCATATCTAGACAACGAAACAACAAAAGTTCGAAGCAACATTATCGATGCCGACAACTTGGTTACTGTGTCATGACCCTTTTTGATACCTATAATGCTAGAAGATCCCCCGTCATTGCTTGTGGCTAGTATAAATTGCAGGGGATTTCCTGACTCAGGGGTCTTGAGTCTTAAGCAGCAGACAGGTCTACTGCAGTGATTCATTGAGGATCATCCCTGGTTTAATGTGAAATCTCCCACAATTTACATAAAAAAGGACTCAAGATCTACGACCAACAAAGACTCAAGGCCCAGACAAGGTGAAGGATGCGTCAGGGCGCTATCTGCTCTACACAATGAAGACGACGAGTTAGCTATATACTGTAGATGCAGAAATTTACGCAGTGGTTTTATGTTCGCGGTTTTCTCGTTGTCAATTCACCGCGAATTTAAAACTACCGGGAACATTTTTCCATGCCAGTACGAGACTACATTGCATGATGCTACCGCAAACTTAAAACCAACAAAAAGAGTCCTTTTTTCTCGCTACCGCGAAATTAAATCCCAGCAAACTTTGATGCATTTACAGTATTGTCAGCATTGTTGAGAAATCTAGTCTGTGGTTATCTTTTGGTCTCTCCAATGTAAGTTACTTAATGGTAGCGAAGGCTGTTGCACCAAATACTTGTTGTCCTGCATCAAGTATTTTGAGATCTGTATAACCAAACCAAAACCAAATCATATCAGGTTGTCTAATTATCTGGTTGTCGGGGGTTAAGACTCTTGCTCGGGACAATATTAAGGATGATACAAAATACGCATAAGTTCATATAAACACTGTTTTCTTTCTCTGTATAAGCAAAACACATAATTCAAGATTCCCATTTTGCGGTATTAGCAACTTCAGATGTTTACTTTTCTTGGAGAGTGAAAAGTGACAGCGACAGGTTGAAATATTTTAGGCCTGTAGACCCCAACCTATCGGTTGCGTGGTAAAAAAACAGCATTCTTTTGTAAACGCCAAGTAGAAGGCGGTGACTGCTATCTTCGGCCACTGACATCTACAATAAGGCCCTGTTTATTTGATTATAAGGATAACATGCATGCGCACATCAATTTCAGGCCGTTTCCAACTATACTGTAAAACGTACAAAGCAGCTACAAAGTGCGAAAATACACGCCGGAAGATGTTAAAGAACAAAATTTAGAAAATAATGTATTGTTTAGGATACCATACTCTGTGTGTTCCGCCATTTCAAGAACTTTTAGATTTTACAATAAAGATTTTTTAGACCAAATATTTTTTCCGCACGCATGCGCCAGTTCTGTAATTCCCAGAGGATGTCATCCATATTATCAACTCTACGTGGCCTTTGAATAAAAAGTGTCTACAGTCGCTAAGGAGCCTCGACTGTCATTCGCAGATTTGCAGCATGCGCAAGTGACTTAGTCACCCATATTGATTTGAGGACGCCATCGGCAAACCTATATAAGGTAAGGCTCCAAGAAAGTTAGTCAGAGACGGCGTGAGACAGAAGAGGACGGTAGTAGCCTACTTGTCGTCCGATTTTGTCATTTTGTCTCCCTGACATATCGAGTGCCACGGATACAAGAGTTTTCTATCTGAGAAGTTGATTCTTCGAAGCTACACGTGAAGACTGCTAGTAACCAGCAAGGCACGGCAGACTCGACTTGAGGACGTAAGGTTTTTATTTATGTGCATTTTATATCGTTCTTTTCATGTCATTGATAATACAGTATTTGTACAAATATTTTTATACATAGGAAACGCAAAAAAAAGGTCATATTCAGGTGGACACCAAGTTGCAAGTCATTGATAATACAGTATTTTTACAAGAATCTCCATACATTAGAATCGAAAAAAATGTTATAGTCAGGTGGATACCCACAAGTTGCAAGTATTGATAATACAGTATTTTCATGATAATACAGTATTTTCACAAAGATCTCTGTACATTAAAAACGCAAAAAGGTCATATTCGTGTGGATACCCACAAGTTGTAAACAGGACTAATTGAATGCCTACCCGTAGACTCAAAGAAACAGCGTCTTTCAGTTAAATGTCATCTCAAATAGACGTAAGAAAATGCGTAGCCATACAGAGCAGATGTTAACATACTGTATACTTTATATCTTACTACTAACTTTTAAGATAACCATTGCATAAAATCAAATCTTTTAGTTGGCATTAAATCATTACCATACGTTGTGCTTTATGCATGGTTTACAACTGATTTTTGTTCCGTGTAACGGCGTGGTCTGTGTATTGCAAAAAAATATTCATAACTTCCAGGTTACAATCAATAAGACATGGAATACTTTCTAAAATATAAGAAAGGAGCTAAGGATACGCAACTATTTATATTGTATTCTATCTACTTCTTGTCTCATCATCCCTGGTCAAATAAAAGGTATAGAAATCCAAGAAAAAAAAGATATTCACTAATTTTTCGCCACAGAATTTTGGTTATTCAGAGATGTTGAGCTGATTTCTTCAGTTTGTGACGAAAGCTAACATTACGTCATATTACACTCCAAGCGGAGGTTAGGTCAGTTTCAGCTATGCAAAGTTGGCCGCTAATATAGCTTTGGCTCTTTATAAAAAGGTGTACCCCCTCGTTTTTGTTCAAACTTAAATGAAAATTACCCTTTGAACAGAATTGCGATAACAACGTTAACCTCCATGTAAAATACTTAATTAAAATCCGCCAACGCCTTACTAGCAGTCTTCAGTACGTTCTCAACCCTGGCTACATGCGGCACATGATGACTGAATTTGACAATAACGCTATGAAATCTGTATTAATTTTGTGGCAGAAAAAACACGAGGCAGTAGTTCTTTTTTCTTTTTTTAATCAAAAAGAAGCTTTGAATTCGCTTGATATTTGTAAAAAATGCGGTTAGCATACAATCAGCGACAGTTGACTGCGTCCATATTATGCTTGGAATGCGCTATGCACACAAATCTTTTTGCAACAATAAAAAAGGCGTTGCACATGGCACACGCACCTTATGCACTGGATTTGCTGTTATTTATATGTTCGATGTGCGTCACGAAATTACGGAATTTAACATCACAGCTGCCTATCGTTTCTGATAATGTGGACCAAGTGCCTAAAATTAAGCTTAAAGAAAATCGTTGTTGACACAACTAAAGTATAGTGACTTTTGTAAGATCTGTTACAGCTATAATTATAGTGAACAAACAACTGTCGAAACGTCGTGTGTGGCGTAACTGGTAGAGCGTTGGGCTCGGAATCTAAAGGGTTCAATACTTGCAATTGATGTGCTCTCGGAAAGTGGACTTCACCTCCCTCACTTCTAGTCTCTACCAGACTCCGAGTCGCTGAAATCGTAGAAATCGTACAAATAGAGGAGTATGCCGGCCAGAGGAATATAGCCGGCTAGGCAACAGTAACGCGACCGCGACAGACTCCTAGGATCGCGAGCTGTTCTCTGGCCGGTTATATTCCTCACTATTTGTTCAATTTCTACGATTTTCCAGCGATCCGGAGTCTGGTAGAGACTACTCACTTCACCCAGATGTAGAAATGGGTACCTGACTTCGGACGGGGAGGTAAAAAAAAAAGACTACCTTTAACTTCTGTCTGTACTGTGCATGTGGCACTGTTTAATATAAGTTACTGTAACTTGAATGCAGACTCACATTGTCTTCGTCTGTCCAAAAGTAAAAATATTAACACGTGTATACAATGAATTACCTACATGGAAGTGCATGAATGATTATCAATTTGTCATCATGTTAAGTTTAGAGTGTCATTTACTCATTGGTGCTAAGATCTAAACATTCTTTAATACATTACTTATATGTACACTGTAAGTGTTATCGTCTCCTAGAACGTAGTTGAATATTTCTAGCAAACAAAACGTATAGAATTCTTTCGAGCAGACGGCTAATTTGGTGCCGACGAAGTCATTAAAAAGCCGCGACAGCACAAAACCTTTTCTTCTCGATCTCGATCCGCTACTTGTTAAAATCTTACACATGACAGCGCGACGAAGACACAATTCAAGCTTGCTTAAGCCTACAACTGTTTGCGGCTTTTTCTAAACCTGCGATAGGATCAACTGTCTTTCGTCGGTGTTTGGTAAAAGTTGTGAAGGATTTCGTGAATTGAAAAGTCTAAATTCTGTATGTATACGTAGGGACAATAAGGCTAACCTGTGCGTCGCCAAGAATAGGTCAAAACTTAGGCAAGCAAAAACCCTTTCTTCTCCGCTTCTAGTTAAAATCTTACACATGACAGCGTGACGTTGCCACACTTCAAGCTTTCTTAAGCCTGCAATTCTGTGCGGCTTCTTCTAGACGTACCATAAGATCAACTGTCTTTCGTCATTCTTCCACTATGTTTGTTATAAATAGTGGAGGATTTCTTGAAATGGAGAGCCTACTTGCTGTAGGGAAAATAAGGCTGACTTGAGTGTCGCAAAGTTTAGGTCAAAACTTAGGTACTGTGTGCGGCGTTTTCTAAACTAGCGATAAGATCAACTGTCTATCGCCAGTGTTTGGTATAAATTGTGGAGGATTTCTTTAATAGGAGAGCCTAATTACTGTTGGAACAATAAAGCCGACTTGGTTGTCGCGAAGTATAGGTCAAAACTTAGGTAAGCAAAAAACCTTCCTTCAATGATACTTGTTAAAATCTTACACATGACAGCGCGACGAAGTCACACTTCAAGCTTACTTAAGCCTACAATTCTGTGCGGCTTCTTCTAAACGTGCGATTAGATCAACTGTCTTTCGTCAGTATATGGTATCAATTGTGGAGGATTTCGTGAAAAGGAGAGCCTAATTACTGTGGGTACAATGAGTATCGCCAAGTTTAGGTCAAAACTCAAGCAAACGAAAACCCCTTTCTTCTTCGCTTCTAGTTAAAATCTTACACATGACAGCGCGACCATGACACACTGCAAGCTTGCTTAAGCCTACAAATAAGTGCGGCTTCTTCTAACGTGCGATGAGATCAACTGTCTTCCGTCAGTGTTTGATATAGATTAAGGAGGATTTCGTGAATATGAGAGCCTAATTACTGTGAGGACAATGAGTGTCGCCAGGTATAGGTCAAAACTAAGGCAAGCAAAACCCATTTCCTCACCACTGATAAAATATTACAGATCTTACAAAGAACCACCATAAGCTCCTTGGCTTTAAAGCAATTATCTAGGTGTTAACAGTATATATAGCATCATTAATTTGAAAGTACAGTTAAACTTTTATTAGCGGCCACCTTTGCAAAGCGACCACTTGGCCATTGCGGACCCTTTTTGTCGGTCACTTAGACTTTTCCCATTGACCTAAGCATTAACGAAAATTCCAAAGCTGCCACCTGTCTAACGCGGTCACTGATACACGATTTTTGGTCACGTAGATACAGAGACACTACAAATTGTGGCCATACAGCGGCTATATGTTATCCTGCGCCCAGTTAAGAAAACATAGTTTGCTCGAATTTGGAGTTCCTGACAGGGTTATTTTCGCGGTAGCGAAAGGTACGCGTGCCTTCAACGTTAGAGCGGAAGTCTCTGTTTGCAAATTTCTCGAATGACAATATCAATCATTTTCGGTAGATTTCACTTTAGTAGGTTCAGTTCAATCGAGACAATGCTATCTGGCGAGAAAGATTAGTGGCTACGTATATATATATATATATATATATATATATATATATATATATATATACTGAAATCATGTGAAACTTATTGCTCGTGGTCAATTGATCAGCATTTCCTCTATAGTGGCCACCTGTCTATAGTGGCCACCTGTCTACAGTGACCGCATTTCTTTCTCCCTTGAGTGGCCACTATAGACAGGTTTGATTATATTTAGACGTTGGCGATGATGTAATAGCACATTATCTGTATAATCTAGAGTAGACCTACATGTATGAAGTGAGGACTGTCTAAATTTCTTTGAAGTCATTTTCACGATATCTGGCGCATAATAAGTTTTAAACCTACAGTCCAGCAAACTTTGGGCCGTGCAATGATTCGACCAGATTCTTGTTGTCGACAATTTGGATTATTTGCCATGGTATTGGTGGTTTCTAATGCACTTGCTTTCCTGCGTATTTACGTAAATTGTCCAGGATTACCTGATGCAGAAGTCCTATTATCTGTATAGACTGCTAGAGTGATTTAAGAAGGATCAATCGAGATTTCGTCTCAAAGCCTCCATTCTAGTTGAGCAAAAAACTCCCTCAATGCTGATGTTGGTAATGGTCTATGTTGTTATTGTGTTATTTCTATTGTTAGTAGAACACCCATGACGCCAAATACAGGACTGTACAGTGAGTCCTGTCTATGACGGCCACTTGATGGACTGGATAAATGTGGCAACTACAGTCAAACCTGTCTGTAGCGGTCACTCCATATACTGAAGAAAAAGGGCCACTATATTCAAACCTGTCTGTAGCGGTCACTCCATGGACTTGATAAATGTTGTCACTACAGTCAAACCTGTCTGTAGCGGTCACTCCATGGACTGAAGAATTGTGGCCACTACAGTCAAACCGGTCTATAGTAGCAACTGCAGGGAATGGAGAAAGGTGGTCACTATAGACAGGCGGCCACTATATATAAAATGTTGATCAATTGACCCCGGGCAATAAGTCACACATGACTTCAGTACTCACTGATTTTTCTCACCAAATAGCAATGTCAGTTGTAGATGAGCATATTGAAATTGTTGACTTACAGTATGGTCGGGGAGTAGGAAAGTTTGCATATATTTTTTCCTTTGCTTTTTTCTAAAGATCTCTATTTTCAGATTTTTAAGAGCTGTACAGCTAGCATAAAAAGGCGATAAATGTGATATCAATTACTTCATGCTTGGCATAACCACATGCATGAAGTCCATATCACCTTGAGGGAGCTAAATTTTGTTGTTAAAAATTGTTGAGATATTGCATATTAATAGGATCAAATTCTTGATTGTTTTAGGTGATGTACGCTGGCGCTATGGCGGGTCCGTGTACATCAGGTTTCTGGAAGTGGACGGTCCTGGTGCTGATAGTAACGACTGCAACTGTGACTGCTCAAGGTAACGTAATACGAATTATTGAAACTTATCTGAGTGTGCTTCTTTATCCAGGGTAACGTAGCTTCAGGAGCTATAAAATTTGGTTGATCTTTTGGTAGGTCAAGATTAAGGTCGATGACAATAAAGGTCAATCAATGATACATCTCCTGGCGACTTCCCTCGGTAATGCAGATGTAGGTCCTGGTTTTGTTTTTATCTTTTGCCTTGGACATATGAGGTGATATATCTTCGTGGAAAACAGCTTTAAATGTCTCGAAATGTCCAGGGCAAGGATTATATTCGGATGATGCATCACTTAGAACAACATTAAAGGGGCTAACTGTCTCCCATGTTCTTACTTTACACAAACTATCATAAAAATCCATTCAGTTTTGTCCGATTACTTATTTTTAAAAGATTTCGGCCAACAGTCAATGAGGGTGCTACGGATGAATTGTGATAATGTTAGGTATGTCTGACTCAATAGTTCCTGACTCTGTGCCATGTAGTTTGCATAATCATATAGGCGGAAAAAAAACAAGAGACTTACAAGTAGTAGAAAGTTCACGCCACAGTGAAGTCCCTTAGCTCTTGGTGTACAATAACAATTTTGAAATTCTATCAACAATGGGTCGAGAAGTACATTTTATGCTTAGATATATTGTGGACTGATATAACATTTATTTTTTTTTTGTTGCAGGAGGCGCTCCCAACATAGAGCTCATCTCAGCCTGGCCCTCAGCTAAGCTGTACTACCAGGAGACCCTGACCCTGACCTGTCATGGCGACGGTGACCCCGCACCGACCTACAGCTGGACACGTGATCCGGACCCCCTCCCAGCGCGCGCAGTTGTAGATGGGAGTGCGGGAACGTTGACCGTTCCGGATGCCACAGACTCCGATGGTGGAGTGTACACCTGCACAGCGGACAACGGAGTTGGGACTGTGTCGATGAGCATCACCGTGGTTGGTTGTCCTGACGTGAGTAGTCAAGCTTTCCGTCGGATAGACAGACAAGTCACGTGTTCCCTACCCTCTGACCCCATTTACTCTCTGACCTGTCCCTCATGTACCCAGTAGATCATTCGTGGCTCCCGCTTCACTTAGTACGGTCATATTAACGATGAGCTCACTACCCATACGGTGTGTATACTTGTCTGTGAAATAGACGGAAAGCTTAGTTCTCTTCGGAGCTTGCAAAGAAGAGAAGTGTGTATCATCTACTGGTCTGCGTCATAAACTAGAGCTTTGTTATTTTGCACTGGGGGCTAAAAGCCTATTGAGTCAGCATGACAGTTGTTGTGTTGCTGCCCCAATGGCATTTAAGGTATGGAACTGATGGTGACGATGATGATGACGCCACATAGTAGGTAATAATGTTTGCATTTACAGCCTTTGAGACTTGAAAATCCATTACAGTAGTATTCTGTAATATTTTAGGGGTTTACAATGTTAAAGATGTACGGTTTAAACCCTTTGTATTTCGTCTGTCTGCAGATAACTACCTGCGCAGATTCTGTGTCCACTTGCCGGAGCTGGGCTGCAAGTGGAGAGTGTAGCACAAACCCAGGCTACATGCTTCTCAACTGCAAACTCAGCTGTGACGTCTGTTTTCCAAGTATGGCATATGTTGCTTTAGTGTCCCCCATCCAAAACTGTTTGAGAATCTGTGCTCAAAAATGCGTTACAATTTGTTGAACAAATAGTAAATAAGCCATGCGTTGAGCTAGAAAGTCTTGCTGTTTAGGAAAACGGCTTCCATGCTATGCTTTGCAAATAGTTATTTTTATTACAAGTACTAATCGTTTAATTATTATGTAAACTATAAGACAACCAAGATGTCCGACAGAGTCATAAAAAACGACAACTTTCCTATGTGACAATATCTATCAAACCTTAAGAGGGCAGCGTTCCATTGTCTAGATGTGAAAATCCTATATATCGAAGCCAAATTAGGTAAGGCAAAGATCGACGTTTCACCTTTTATGAAATACAATTATTGTTACAGCAAGATATTTGTCATTTCATTCTAAATCTTCTTTTTGATACATTGTGAATGTTATTTTGTCGGATATCTTTCCCTTAGACTTGGGGGCTCATTGCATTGGTATCCGCCGCGGTCGTTCCTGGGATACATGGGAATGCTATGACGTCACGGGTGTCCCCGAAACGGTCCGGAACGAGCTCAGTCTGGACGATTTCTACCAGGTTTGCTGAAATGCTTTTTATTTATTAATTTTTTTTTTAGATTTAGCGTTTCTGGACTGCTATTACGTAATAGGCAACCTGGCAGTCAATAATATTGCACGTATTTTCGTTACTAGAAATACCTCCACGCCTATGGTATCCCCATCCTCGGCTCTTCCATCGTGCCGGACGAAGCCCTCCGGAGAGCGTGTTATGACGTGCTGTTCATGTTTGCGGACAGAAAGGACATCCGGGACTCTTACTACAACTACTACGGTAGGGCTGCCATCATGGCGGACACTGAGGTAAGGCATCACTTCTGTAGCCGACATTTTAAATAGTTGTTTGGTTGAACAACGTATTGAAATTCTTTCAACTTCTGCTGACGTGTTCTTTTTATGCCCCACAGTTGACGTTGGATATCCCTGAACATTCTACCCTTGACCCTCTATTCAACACGCGGGCTAGGGGTCTGGCGGCCACCGTCAGCAAACCCGTGTCCACCGGGGCTGAGGAGAACGTGCTCTGCTACAGCACTGACCGGTAAGGGTTGAGGGTATTTCATTAGATAGTAAATTATATTTACTGTCAAACATGTATATAGCGGCCACTCGAGTGACTGGAGAAATTTAGACACTATAGACAGGTGGCCAGTATAGAGTAAACGTTGACAAATTGAGCACGAGCAATAAGTTACACATGATTTCAGTACCCACTAATCTTTCTCAACAAGTAACATTGTCTCGATCTTCTCAAAATTCAACTGACCCTGCAAAACTAAAATCTACCGAAATGATTGATATTGTCATTCAAGAAATGTTGGCAAATTCGCCGTCAAAGACTTGCGTTCTAACGTTCGAGGAACGCGCACCTTCCGCTACTGCCAAAATAACACAGGCGGTGTCCAAATCTTCGCAAACTACGATTTCAAAATCGGCGCAGGGTGAAATATGGCCCTGTATGGTCGCACTATACTAGGCAGTATTTCTGTATCTACGGGACCGGAAATGTGTGGCCGTGGCCGCGTTGGACAGGTGGCCACTATAGACTATTCCTGTAAATGCTTAGGTCAGTGGGAAAAATCTAAGGGACCGACAAAAGGGACCTCAATGGCCAAGTGGTCGTTATGCAAATGTAGCCGCTAATACAGGTTTTACTATATATGACTTCTTGCACGCAAAACACATCGATGATGTCACCTGAAAATGGTACGAAAATTAACCTCTTTGTGGATACAGATGATCGCAAATCGTTGTTTCTCTACAGGTACAAGGGTGAAGATATCTTCATCCGTGAGGTCGGGAATGGACTGGACATCCTTGGGGCCAGCAGGGTCATCAGTGATTTCCAAACACGCCTGAATACAGCATATTTCAACGCTCTGGCCAATGGACTGTGGGCTAACACTTACGCCATCGGCAACAGCGATAACTACTGGGGGGAAGGTTGGTGGCGCATACATCCGTTTGACATTGGAACTGCACTATACGCACTACCCAAGAACTTGCCATACATTGTATCCGTTTCAGTCGATTGATTTCTCAATCTACAGGTGTGCAGAGCTTCTTCAATGTGAACATGGAGAGGGACCCACCTGACGGGATCCACAACCACGTCAACACCCGAGCCGAGCTGCTGGCCTACGACCCAGACCTGTACGCTCTCGTAGCTGACATCTTTCCTTGTGGAAACTTTCCTGCACAGCGTTGCGATAAAGGTAGTGCAAACTAACTAGATAATACGCCAAGTAGTTACTCAAGCAACTGGATATGGTTTTGGAAAAGGTCAGACGTTTCAACTACCATCCAGTAGTTTTCGCAGTGATTCTGTAGTAGTTGAAACGCCTGACTGTTTCCAAAACCATATCCAGTTGCTTGAGTAACTACTTTTGGCGTATCTTATTACCTGGATGTCTAACCTACATCGACGTGATAATCAATAGCCATACTATCCAATTGTCTGTGGACAGTCACATGTAGAACAAGTGCTTACGACAGCAGTTACACCAAGATCATAATTTCTTCAGGAATTATAATTATCTATAATAAAATTGGTTAATAATATAGAATCTTTCACTAAGTATCTGAAGCTTAACCGTAAAAAAGTAAGACCTCCTGCTCTCGATTCTTCTTACCAGGTAACAAGGGTATTGACGATGCTTATAGATAAATTCCATCCGACTTGTAAGTGATGTAAATGAAAATATATGTAATGGACGTCCAGATTTGCAAAAATATGTCCACATAGACTCAAGAAATCAGCAAAGTGTGTTGGACAAGTTTTAGTAGTAAGAGGTCTAATTCAGACATGTCTTAACCACTCAGACTATGCCAATCACACGTTGAAGATGGACTGTTTCTCTGAGAGCTACCAGAGGACCACCGTGGAGGGGGATGCTGTATGGGAAGGGACACCGACATCCACCCCTGCTGCACGAGGTACATGTAGCACAATACGGTCTGCTGTAAGGGCAAGATTTCTTTGTAGGCTTGACGCGAGTTATAAAAAAAGGCAGTTTTATTCGGTTTCCCTGAGCTTGGCAAGCTCAGCGTATAGTTTCCGTAAGAAGAAATTTGTATTCTAGACACCAGCTGTAGCTTATTTAATCGTTTAGTTGACTGGTTCATTGCGGTACCCTTTAGCCCTCCAGGATTGATATTCTATGGAAGTATACAAACATACATGTTAAAGATAACGTATCTTTAATCGTCCCATAAGATAAACAGCTTTAAATAAAAATATCAAACGTAAGCTGGGAACAAATAGTAAGTTGCCTTTTTTTTTAATCTTAGAAGACCAGACAGTGATTCAATGTTTTGTGGCATAGTTCTCGGTGGGGCAAGGTTCCCTATTAAACATGGCTTGGGAATTTTGAAAGTCTAGGAATTGAGCTCTTGTTGCATCTTCAATGGACAGAACCCTTTTATCAAGTAAATGAATTTCAATAAAGTAAAAAAGGAACAAAAGGAACTCCTGTGTCTTTAATTTAGAGATGTCTACTCAATATGTACTTATCAATAAAACGTTTGCATACAAACTTTTGTTATACTAACAATAACCGAGACTGCAAATTGTTTCCTAAGATTTCGATCTAGAAAAAAAAGAAACCAAGAGATCCGCAAAACAACCAAGATACTGACCATTCATAAGCCATGGATAGAATCCTAAATAACAACAGACTGTGTCAACCACTTGTCAATTTGATATCTGATGAAAGATCTGTTTTGCGACAGGTACGACTTCAACAGCGTCAGCGGCCCATTCCTCTACAGCTGCGACTACT
Source organism: Branchiostoma floridae x Branchiostoma belcheri (assembly GCA_019207045.1). Classification (NCBI taxonomy): domain Eukaryota; kingdom Metazoa; phylum Chordata; class Leptocardii; order Amphioxiformes; family Branchiostomatidae; genus Branchiostoma; species Branchiostoma floridae x Branchiostoma belcheri. The sequence continues at coordinate 20,928,022 of CM033036.1, forward strand.
CCAACTATGACACCGTCGCAGTTCTCATGTAAATATATCAATGTTATTTGTTTCACGTTTATGTTTATCGAAATGAATACGCTTGTTCGATCTGGACGTCATAGCCTTATAGGCATCTTTAGCTTTCTCCAAATTAGGCAAATAGCCTATACCTGCCCGTTTTGTTATAACATTGGATTTATATACAATGTATTCAAATCATCTAGGGAGATAATCGAGTTTTTTTAGTATACAAGGTAAGTTATATTCTACATAAAAAGAAGTAATTGATCAAGAGATGTTAAGTAAACAGTTAAATATACCTATATGGAAACCGATGCTTTTAGAATAATCATTATTTGACATACAGAGCAAAGGATATTAAATTATAGCTATATGGACTTGAGGAAAGATAGTCAACTTGAGCTGAGGATAAGAGAGATACACATTTAGAACCATTTTAAAACCATTTTAAAAACATCTGGAAACCATTTTGAACACATTTGTAAACCATTTAGAACGACTAACGAAAGAAACAAACAAGAAACTTCTCCAATACTAAGGGCATTCTTTTAATTTGTGGTTTGTGGACAGACAGACAAAATAGTTCGGCCTTCTACTGTCCTCCCTGCTTGGAAATACATTAGTTCACTCCATTTCATGTGGCCTTGAACGCTCTTTACTATCTGGTCTCACTTGTGATTGCGTTACCTAAGTCTACGTGTATATATCACTAAAATGTATGGGTAAAAAGCGTTTTTAAATCTTATGAAGAAATGTTACAATTGAATACTGGCAAAGGATATGAATTTAAAAAGACAAGTCTATCCTTAATATTTCCAACAACCTAATCTGCATAAGCTAAGAGAAAAATGAAATGCAAATGAATTTACTCAAGGTCTAAGAAGCTCCAGGAGGTAAGAAATATCCGGAAGATTGCCAAACTTGCAAAAGGAGAATTAGATGCTTTTGATAACCTTTGAAGACTTCTTCGCTTAATATTGTTAAACGATTAAATTGTACTATTCATTTTTGTTCCAGTAAATCCCGACATAAAGATCATCTCAGCTTGGCCTTCAGCTAACCTGTACCATCAGGAGACCCTGACCCTGACCTGTCATGGCGACGGCGACCCCGCACCGACCTACACCTGGACACGTGATCCGGACCCCCTCCCAGCGCGCGCAGTTGTAGATGGGAGTGCGGGAACTTTAACCGTTCCGGATGCCACAGACTCCGATGGTGGAATGTACACCTGCACAGCGGACAACGGAGTTGGGACTGCGTCGATGAGTATCGACGTGGTGGGCTGTCCTGACGTAAGTAGTTTGTTTTATCTACAGGACTGTATGATATAATACAGACAAAAATAATTTTGTTTTAATTTTTGCGGTTAAGTCATTTCAGTAGAAGTAAGCACGACCGACTTGCCGTACCCTTTTATAACCGATTTTTCGTGTGTTTAAAGAGTTTTAAGCGGTACGGAGCTCGTCAGGGTTTTTAACGAAAGTAGGAGTTCCTTTTCAATACGTTTTGGGTATAGAACTACTTACAATCATTTGAGTCAGAGATATTCAAATCAGTATTTGGTACCTTTCAATGACATGTTGGGTTCCTAAAATCATCTCTCATAATTCCAACGGGAGCCACATTTCATTCAGTTTATTTATTTCTGTTTATTTATTTATAGGGTTTTGTTGAAAACTACATGGATTTTTTTTTTAACTACAGGTTTCTACCTGCCCAGACTCGAACTCCGACTGTCCTAGCTGGGCTCGAAGTGGAGAGTGTGACAGCAACCCTAGCTACATGCTAAACAGCTGTCGCCTAAGCTGTGGCGTTTGTTTTCCTAGTATGATGTTGTTTATTGTTTATTGACTCCTTTAAATGTTGACAGCGTATCACTGCAACATATACTCTTCCAAGAGTGATACAAGTAGTACACACAACACTTGGACACATAACATACACATTTTGAATGACGTATAACATGTCATTCAAAATGTCATTCAAATATAATGTCCTGTACTAGTGTATGATTTCTCACGAACCTAAACAGAAGCAGAATCGATGCTTAAAAACACATTAGAATTTGACGACTTTATCTACTGTATTTTGCCGAGGAAGTTTAAATACAATGTAGATATCATTTATATTATATGGCCCGTAGTTAAAGTATGTTCTGACCAGCAGACTAGCCCCCTGCTGTAGTGGCTCGCACAAATGTGTGTCCTAAGCATCTGTTACATATATATTTGCAACTTTAACTTAACATATGTTGTGAAATATGTTGGGCATGCAAGATGCACATGTAAGTCAGCACTCACTCCTACACTTCCCATACATTCAATATTCTTTATTGTCCAAATTCATATGTGCTGGTACTGCATGATTTCGGACAAAGCACTAGTATACTCCCTAGGTTTTGGTAACATCTTACTATGTCTGAGTGGTTTTTGTGTTTACTTTGTACAACTAAGAAGCCAATGCAAAATTAAAACTTGAAGCTGTAAAAAAAAAAGTTCTGATCATAATTGTTGATGGTTGGGCATGCTTACACATCTAACATTCGAAAAGGTTCAAAATATATATCGTCAGGTGAAATATGGACATAAAGTTATTAAGAATGTTCATGGGAACTGCAACGTCTTCTTAATCAAATGCTTGCTTTTCTCTTAAGACGCAACTAAATAGATGCCTTGTCTTCCGAACTCATCAGTATGTAAAAGTTCTATGTTACAAACTAGCGGAGTAAATTATGGCCACTATTGTGACAACGTCACATTCATCACTTTATTTCTCTTCTAAATACATTCTGCATTATGAATGAATGCAAAAAAATAATTTTTCGGGTATCTGTTCCTCAGACCTAGGAGCTCACTGCAATACCAAGCGCCGCGGGCGTTCCTGGGATACATGGGAATGCTATGACGTCACGACTGTCCCCGATGCGGTTAGGAACGAGCTCAGTCTGGACGAATTCTACCAGGTTTGTAATCATACTGAAAAATATTATTTTATACATGGACTGTCTTAAAAATTATATTTCCTATAAACTATCTTTATCTCGTAATCTAGAAATACCTCCACGCCTATGGTATCCCCATCCTCGGCTCTTCCATCGTGCCGGACGAAGCCCTCCGGAGAGCGTGTTATGGCGTGCTGTTCATGTTAGCGGACAGAAAGGACATCAGAGACTCCTACTATAACTACTACGGTAGGGCTGCCATCATGGCTGAAACTGAGGTAAGTGGACACTTTGCTTCCTTGTACCTAATTGTTCAACCTACTAGAAACAGTAGAAAGCCGCTTAATTGCACGGTAAATTTGCCAGTGAAAATTCGTGCAATTATGTGGATGGTGCAGTGATGCGAAGTTATCTAGCTGGATTGCACCGGTTTGGGATTTGGGGATTCCGTGCAGTTAAAAGATGTTTGCGTTAATCCGTTGTGTGTTAACTGGCTTCTACTGTTCTCCTTTTGTGGAAGATCGTATCGAAATTACAAAACAAAAATCACCGCTTGTCTTTAGTACTACTTATACTGCCACTGCTACGTTAACACGTTTAACCTGTGTTCTTACAGGTAACGCTGGACATTCCCGAACAGTCTAACCTCGACTCATCGTACAACACGCGGGCCAGGGGCCTTGGGGCTACCGTAAGCAGACCCGTGTCCACAGGGGCTGAAGAGAACGTGCTCTGCTACAGCACAGACCGGTAAGGCTTGGGTGTTTAGGTATATCTACAGCCCAGTTTCTTAACCGAAATCCGTGCACAAAAGCTCTAACTACTTATCTTACCGAGTAAATAGCGCTCCTAGCGACCAGCCTGATAGTTACAATGCCAACCCTAAAAAAAAAAAATTAACCCAGCAAGGCATTGCAGTAAAGCTAAGGGCACAGCCCGCCATACATGCAACTGCGTGCTATCTTCGTGCAAAAACGTGAGTAATCTTTTGGGATCCGTAAGTGGTAAGTACCGCCACGAATGATGCACGCAAACACTCACGGCATGAAGACCACATACTTATTATCGCAACCATCCGAGTAACGTGCGTTGACGTACTCCCTCCATGCTCTTGCCAATCCTTCCCCACGTTTTCAGAAAAACGTGACGGACGTACGGACAAAAAACACGTACGGCGGGTTGTGCCCTTAGCGTAAGGTGACTTTCCCAAAGTAACATCCTTAAAACAGCTGGGTTATGTTCCTTTTTGGCGACGCCTCAGTGGCGACGACTAATAGTATAGTGTGCGACCGTTTGTCAGGAATTCCCAGAATTCGACAGGCATGTGAGGAACTTAGAGTCCGCGCGTGCGTAGTTGCATCATCCCTTTAGAGGGGAATAACTGGGGAATGGATTAGCTTCAGGGATGCCTTAAATAATTAAATGCTAATCATGTAAATTAAGGGCTAATTTGCAAGGATGCTAAGAATTTTACAGACCAGCGTACTCGCAAACGTACCTCATAGGCCCTGTGAGAGCGCGTGCCCATTTCGCGCCGTCAGTAGGCATTTGTCGCTCATTAGAAAAGAAAGATGCTTTAAAAAAGCTTCAGAAATTGCTGTTTCTCTGGCTGCAGAGGTAGCATTAAGCGGTCTTGACCATCATTGTTCTACAGGTACAAGAAAGAGGACATCTTTGTCCATGAGTTCGCCCACGGAGTGGATAACCTTGGTGCCCGGAAGGCCATCAGTGACTGGACAACCCGCTTGAAGGCTGCTTATGACGACTCTCTGGCAAATGGACTGTGGTCTAACGTTTACCCTGAATTCACCAAAGAAGAATTCTGGGCAGAGGGTCTGTAGTGAACAAAACTTTCATTTAAACATGCATCTCCATCTTTTTAGTTACCTTTGACAACATTAGCAATTTCCATACACGGTAGCATCATTTAGAGAAAGTAGAAATAATGAAACGGCTTAGACATTCTTTGTTTAATTCTTTACCTTATGAGACAAATATTGTGCATATATCTACAGGTGTGCAGAGCTTCTTTAACGTAAACAACGAGAGCGATCCACCTGACGGGGTCCACAACCACGTGAACACCCGAGCCGAGCTGCTGGCCTACGACCCGACCCTGTACGCTCTCATAGCCGAAATCTTCCCCTGTGGAAACCTCATTGTTAACCGCTGCGAGAAGGGTGAGACAGAGCTTCTATATACATTTTTACATCTGAAAAAAGTAATCCAGCATCTTCTTATGTAAAGAATAAAATATTCTGGCCAAGTAGGTTAGGATAAACCGAAGATAGAGTTAAGGGTTTTTTGTTTTTTCAGGATAAGGGTATAACATATGTGTGCGCGATATTTTGCCTTACGAAAGCAGAAATCCATCTGACTAGTAACACAAATCAATTTCACATCTATGTATCGTGCAGATATTAAAAAGTGTAAGGTAAACACAGCTGTCATATGAAAAAATGCACATCCGCGTTAACTTTGAACTCTGAGGATGCACAGGAGATTAACATAGTGTAGAGATTTCTGGGGATTTTAAGACCTAGTGCAGGTGATAGAAGAGCTTTCATTCAGGCGTGTCTTGTTCACAGACTATGCCAACTACACGTTGAAGATGGATTGCCTACCTAATAACTACTACCGAAGGGCCACCGTGGTAGGGAATGCAGTCTGGGGAGAGATTCCGACAACTACTCCATCTTCCTCGCAAGGTCCGACAACTACCCCTGCGTCCTCGCAAGGTCCGACAACGCCCCCTTCTTCCTCGCAAGGTATGGCAATTTGCATTTACAAATTGCTTCTATCCAAAAAGCGCATTTGGGATAGAAGCGCATCAGGGATAGCACAACACACTGTCTTGAGGGGAACTTTACTGTGCAGGCTTAGCACATTTTAATGCTTTAAAATATCTTAAACGGTTTCTGTAAGATGTTCTGAAAGGACCCATGGTTATCACGTGCAAAGATGAAATATGTATTTCAGACTTAAATTCGAATTTTTGCTCCGTAATTTTGATAAATGAGGGGGTTTCTTTCAGTTTGCTAAACAAATGTAATTTGTTTTAATGAGCTTGTGAGACATCCATTGCAAGAAGTTAATTTTTTTCTTCTTAAAAGCTTATTTTGAGTTTGTTACATCTTGTAGTAAGAAAACTGCTTCACTTACACTACTATGTTTCTTACCATTTCAGCCATATCTACGCTGGCTCTCAATGATGCTGGCATTGATCATTTCACAATTTCCTGGACAATCGTGGGAAGTCCGCCGGTCTCGCGCTACAGACTACGCTACCAGCCTACGGACGGCTTCAGCTCGTACCAGGACCTCTCCCCTGCACCGGGAGCGGACGCCGTCTCCGCTACCGTGTCGGGCCTGCTACCTGAAACAAGCTACACCCTTACTCTCACATCTTTTGGCATAGACGATCAGCCAAATGGAGTTCTCAGTGGGACATACACCACAGGTGGGTGATGTGAACTGTTGAATGGACTGAAATCATGTATTTCGCTATTATTTGTTTTGTACGATGTATGTAAAAATGTGTATATAGGCTTTAAAAGATTGTTAGGACTGTTATATACGTTGTCTGACCCTTGCCTATTCCCTCATGACCTCGATGAAAAGCGGCCTACAGGCCGATTTGAGCTTTCATGAATAACCAACAAACTGATTCAAACAAACAAACTGATAGAAGAAATTGGGTAAGCACAGGTACCTCCGAATTTTCGATGGGTACTATTCCATCTTGATCACGGAGTGACCTAGTTATTGCGAGATTTGCGAGAACTAGGTCGATACTTGCGAACTAGGTCGCTCCGTGATCAAGATGTACTGACAGCTATAGAAAATTTGGAGGTATGTTTACCTTTAAAAAGTAGTCACTGATTGATGACAATTCAATTAACCGCGTACATACGTGACTAATGAATCTCTTCAACGAAGCAAGTGATGAACTAACTGTTGTATCATCACAGATTCGGTTGTGGTGAACGTCGAGTGTGACCAAGACAGCATGACCATCTCTATTCCCCTCGCGGCGCTGCCGGCTGTGGACGTTGAGAACATGCACCTTCTGGACCCCAGCTGTGGTGCAACTGTAGACGGAGATGTCGTCATACTGGAGACTAACCTGCAGGAGTGTGGGACCCAACAGGAGGTAAGGCAGTATTCTCTAAACAGAGGTTTTGGTCGAATAGTGGCCAAGAAAGGAGAAACCCAGCAACTCCTCCCCCATCTAAACCTGCACTTGGAGAAGAGTAAAGCTAGTGGCACAACCCACCGCACGCGCAAATACGTGCCGTCTACGTACCAAAACGTAGGCAATCTTTTGGGATCCGTAAGTGGTAAGTACCGCCTCCGTAAAAACTCGCACTAGGGAATCTGACGGATTTTGGAGCACGCATACGCGCCTAGAACTTTACGTGCAGGCAAAACTTTGTTTGTCATCGGGCTACGAATTCGCCCCCGTACGTGCCAGTACGGGCGACGCGCCTGCCCTGTACAGCCTGAGCGTTTTCAGAAATACGTAGCGGACGTGGCCTCCCCCAGAAAACGTACGTACAAATTACACGTACGGTGGATTGTGCCCTTAGCTTCAGACAGCACGACTTTATTCTTCCCCACCTGCTTCCTAACTAATGAGCTTGTGATCAAGCAGAAGTGACAGATGAATGAAGTAGTCCCGACGCTTTCCGATAGGAGCCAGCTAATACGAGGTTAAAAAGTCTGTTGTATTTTTATCCTCTTTTAAAATGTGCTATAAAGGTCTTCACTCATTTTAAGTATTGCTATCTTCTGATATTTCATTTATTATCTGCAAAAGTATATTTTTGTTTTATTGTTCCATTCATCCACTTGGAACGTATTGTTTTATAATTTTCTAATGTTTCATGCATTAATGTAACTTTCAATTGCTGTGCCTCTCGTATTTCCTAAGACCTCAGGGGACGACAAATTCATCTTCTCAAACGAAGCCATCGCCAACCAAGTGACTTATGCGAACGGTGCAGTACGTAAACAGCCGATAAACCTGCCCTTCCAGTGCGAGTTCCTCCGTCAGTACGATGTTTCCCATGGCGGGGCCATTATGTACAACATCCCGTCTCCACGGTAAGAACATCTCCTGCGGCTTTGCTTAAATTTTTTAAATCTTATAAAGACTGAATTCACTCTTCAGCTTAAGCAGATGTCCTTAAGGGCACTGACGTAGGTTGCTGAAGTGGTTGTTGATGCTGGTCTTAAATTTCTGCCTGTCCCTTGGTGTCACTCTGTGCTGTGGCAGTGAGTTTCAGAGTTTTGTTGTGGCCGGGAGGAAGGTGGGATTTCACAGGTTCCAAGACGTTGCAGAAGTTAAGACTATTAATTTGAAAAATATCTGCATTTGATGTTCTTTTTACAATCATTGGTTTCTTCTGCACTCTGGGTGATGATCATGTATAATTTTTACTATTCCATCAATTAGCTTTGGGCTGCCTTTACATACCATTCATTGTTTTTATTAGAAGAATTTTGCTTCGTAGAAATGTGTTATAATGCAGCAATATATTTCAGGGTTACGTTAATATATTTCATATAGATATGTATATAGATAGGTTCAATGCTTCTATAAGCAGTGTTTGTAATATCTTTGCAGTGTTCGAATCGTTCATGCAAACAACACTTTCACCATAGAGATGCAGATGTACACGTCAACAGACTTCAGTGCAAGCTACGACTCCATTGACTACCCAATTAAGGTCAGGAGAATTCATGTTTTACGTCCATAAAAGGTTAGACAACCAGGTAATGAGATATGCCACATAGCGGTTACTCATTGACAAGCAACTGAATATGATTTTGGAAAACGGCCAATAGATGTATCAACTTTGTCTTAGCTTTGTTTCCCATTGAAATTCAAATTGTCTTCAGTTTGACTTTGTCTTACAATGCTCCCTATTGGATATCTAAAATTGTCTTCATTCATAGCTAGGGTATAAAAGACCTGTTTCTTCCAGATCACTTTGGAAACTAGTGGATACCAGTTGAAACGTCTGATCGTTTCCAAATTATATTCAGTTGCTTGAGTAACTAATTTTTATTTATTTATTAATTTATTGATCTTATATGGTGGTCACTTCAGTCTAGCAGACTGATTTCTAAAAGAGCCTTGTTTTGGAATTCGTGTTTTAGCTTCTTTCGTGTATTGTAAACTTCTAATCTAACACAAGCAGGAAATGTACACATCAACGGAAATCAGAAACTTCAACAGACATATCTTTGTCGGCCTAATTAATCAATAAGATTAAACTAAATCTGTGCTTGAACGTCCCAGGTCACACCCTCTGATCGCATTAACTTCGGCCTGAGCGTGACGTCATCGCTGGAGAACCTGGAGCTGTTCGCCCATAACTGTGTCTCCACCCCCACAACCAACGCCAACGACTCCCCACAGGTCAACATCATCGACGATGGGTACGTATGACGTGTTGAGTTTGACTACTACTTTGGTAGATTGGGGTGTTGTTTTCGGCTGTTGATTGTTGGTATAGCTAAGGGCAAATACGTTTCACTCTACGTGTCAAAACGTGGGCAATCTTTTGGGACATGTAAGTGGTAAGTACCGCCTCCGTACGAACTCGTTGGGAATCCGATGGATTTTGGAGAACGCAGACACGCCGTAGAACTACGTGCAGGCAGAACTTTGTGTCCCATCGGCGCGTCGCGAATCCGCAGCCCGATGGCACACGAAGTTTTACCTGCATACAATGTTCTACGGCGTGTCTTCATGCTCCCAAATCTGTCGTATTCCATGCGACTTCGTACGGGGGCGGTACTCACCACTTACGAATCCCAAAAGATTCCCGGTGTTTTGGCACATTGACAGCACGTATCTACACGTGCGGCGGGTTGTGCCCTTAGCTTTAGCATTAGTGTGATCGTGTCAAAGTCTTGCTAGGAGCAGCGGAAGAGACGTCTAACTCCAAAGTTGTTTGTTCTGACCTTCCAGCTGTCTGGTTGATGAAACTCTACAGAAGAACAATGACCTTTCTAATGACAAGTCCCTGTACTACAGCGTGGAGGCCTTCACGTTTCCCCATGCTCTCGATCCCAGCCTGGTAAAATTTGTCTAAATGAGTTCCCTTCAGGGGTGGCTGGCGAATAGAGCAGATGCTTAAATGCTTGGTGATAGTCAAGGTGGCTTACATGACACTTTGCTGCACAACATCAGCATCTTGCTGCCTGGTGCAGCAAACTGTATTGTCCTGTTGCAATTTAAAGAAAGTAAAGTAACGTAAAGAAAAGCTGCATATTCCCACACATGGTTGGTTACAAGACCGCTCAAATATCGATCTCAAAGACTATGTTTGACAATTTACTCCCTCCCTCAGCTTTTCAACAATTGTAGTGCATGGCATGCCGGCAAAAAAAGGCACAAAAGAATATGTCTAAGTGTAACCTCACATTTTTATAGTATGCTTCAAAAGATGATAACAGAGTGCGACGCAGAGTTTTATTGTAAAAAATACTATAAAAACCGATTTCGCCGTGCCCTTCCCGGCATGTGTTGTAAAGGATGTGTCATTTTTGTCGAACTATATTGTGTGTTGTAAGAAAAGTAGACCAGGTATAAAGAATTAAGCTTCTGTAACAGTTTTCTTTCCTTCTCTAGGTGTACCTTCATTGCACCATGATCATCTGCTTCAAGGACGATCTGGACTCTCGGTGCAAGCAGGGCTGTGTTCCGGCCACACGGCGTAGGCGTGCGGTAATGGGCGGGACGGAGAGCAGAGTCCGCCGGGAGAGCAGCAGGGACCAGGCGGTGCAAATCACCGCAGGACCGTTCGAGATGGAGGATAAGGAAGGCGAAGAAGCAGGAGCAGGTAAATAATGGGAGACGTTTCCACCAGCACTATCAGAAACGGTACCGGAAACAGAAATGTGTTCTTTAATGAGCACGAACAGCAATCATCAGCTGTAAGAAGGATGAGTGTTTTTGAGTGTGTGATTCAAAAGTTATTCATTACCACTTAATATATTTGGCAAAAGAAAGAGAGAGAGAACTGGTTTATCTAAACACACACACACAGACACACACACACACACACACACACACACACACACACCACACACACACACACACACAAATTTCAAGTAGAATATGATAGTCCAAAGACTAAATTGCCTCGTACAATGTACAAGAAAAGAAAGAAGCAGGGCAATACATGTAATAAAGAGCGTTGCCGTAAGAAAGCAAATTGGGTATGTCAGTTTCACGGCACTGCATGTACAGCATTGATCATTTTGACAGCCCAGGGAAGATAGATACAAAATGTAATTTAAGTTAGTTCATACCAACAGCGTTACAAGAATAATTAAAATGGCGACGCAATTTTGAAAAACGAATAGCTTCTAATGATTACAGCTTGGTTACTAGAATCTGTAGTTTAGAGCAATATCAATCCTTAGTTCGAGGGGCAAAGACGAAAGGTACTCCTAGGTGGCAATTGTATAGTAATAGTCTATAAAATAATGTCCAAACTTTTAAAGACTGTGAGATAGACATACACTTTTTTATCATAATTTGGGCCATATGATAGTTGCTATAGATGCCTTCACATCGGCACCCTCAGAAAAGATTTTCAACTATGTTAGAACAATGATTTACGTGTAGGTGGCAATACCAACACCATGTGAAAAGGTCACATGGTGTTACTTACACACTTAACATTTAATAGGGTTCCTTAACAGATAATAAGATATCTACAAGCTTTTAATTAATACATTCTGTGCATTTAAAGCCCCCTGATGTTGCTTACACCATCCTTAAATAGGATCTCTAAATTGCTTCTTCATCGCGATATTAGAGAGAAAACTATTAAAGTATATTACCCCAGAAAAGAAGGGCAACGTTTTCCTCGTAACAATGATAATATGTGTATTGAAATTTCATGCTCAAGGGAAAATTGCAGGTACAACCAACTCGAATGGTAAGGAAGGAACAACGGCGCTAAGGACTACATTACTATGTTACTAATTAAGTGTACATTACAATAGTGTTGTTGGGTTTTGCTTATTCCTTTAATGCAGTGGAAGACGAATTTACCCACTTCTGTAATATTTGGCTTCTTTGATTTTAATAATAGGATTGATTTCTTATCAGAACCGTTGTTTTTGTTCCCCAGGGCCAACTACAGTCCCATTGGGCACCGCAATCGGAGCGTTCGTTGGGGTTGCCGGGTGCATGATGCTTCTGAACCTGGCCGTTGTTCTCGTGAAGAAACGGCGTGGCCTCACTCCGGGCAGCAAGAAGCGTGCTGACGATGATGGTAGGTACCCCTGTATTTTATCAGTAAACTAAAAGGAATTGTTAGAGACCATGGTAATTAGCATAGCACAGCTGCATAGCCATTGGTCTAAGTATTTTGAATAATTTAGAAATGCCATTAGAAATCAAATGTCGATCCTGCTAGCATTATCCATTCCGTTTATCTTGTTGGACGTAAAACTTCCAGGGACTTCTTGACTTGTGACAACTAACGTCTCCGGTCCTAATTCCGACCCATGCCTAATCCCGAACTAGTTGGAAAAACGAGCAGTGCTGCGATACGCATGAGTGCCCATTCATGATATGGGCCGTGACAGTTGACTAAGTTATTACTCTCTTGAATACCACAGTGTAAAGCATCTGTTTAAGCTCGAAAGCACCAACAACCAACGCTTGAAAATTTGCTTGAATTTTACCGCTCTGGTGGGAGTTGACGAGCGAACAGCTTACAAACATGGCCTTCAACAAAGCGGAATTATTCACTGTAGAGTACCTAACATCCCTGCATGACGCCACATGTATAAACAGTGATAGTCAAACTTTACAACAAGCTACACCTTTGTCATGATAGCGTCTTTCTTGCTCAATGATCGGAGCTAACACGACGTGCGATTTTCACGCATCTTCGAGTCCGCCATTTTCATCGATCACGTGATACGAAGTCATGTGACCACCACCACGTAAACAACAACACGGCGTCGATACCATTTTGCATTAAATCGCGCCGCACCGGTTGGCGGAATGAAAAGACTGAGCGCTGTTTTCGAAAGAAATATAGTTATCAAGCATTTCAATTGTAGTTTCGGTGTTCTAAATGCTTGACTATGTCTAGAAATAACACTGTAGTTGCATAGTTAGGGATTAGGGCACACATTTTCGCGATGGAACGTTCCACATGCAAATGAACCAAAAACCATCTGCAGCTCCCGCGAGATGTAATGCCCCGACGCAAAGCGCATCACTTGAGAAAAATACACGCCTGTCAAGCTTTAATCATGGTTATATGTACAGTACAAGTTGAAAGCTCAACTCACAAGCGTTTAGTGTCAAGTGCACATTTACAAAACAAGTGTGTGTTCGTGTAGAACATAGGTCGGAATTAGGACCAGAGACGTTAGCGTTAGCAGAATGCATTTTTTCTTATTGCCTCCTTTAGTAAAAAAAGAAAAATAGATATCTACATGTGTCTCTACAAAGCGGTCATGACAAGTGCACTGAAGGTGTTATTTGTAACTTGAAGTTCATGTGGCCAATGCCTGTATATTGTGGCACTGTTTCGCTGAAAGTTTCTTTTTTTTACTATCTGTTAGGACTGGACAATTACGCATACCACGCCGAGGAGAAGACCAACAAGACTGACGTTGCTGACAACAAGGCTTAAGACGTCGTCGGTCAACAAGAACCATGGACTCAGGATGCTTGTAATAAAGACATGTTGATTTAATAATATGGATGACAATATGTTGGAAACCTAAAACTGGCGCGGGCACGTAAATCAGAACCCCCCCCCCCCCATCAAAAACAAAATAAAGCATTCTGGGAGTTGAAAAACTTACTACAAACATAGACTATGGTATTTTGAAGAATATTCTTTGACTCTGGCATTAAATTTCGTATTTTATGACATTGATATCCATTTTCATACATTTCCTTTGTTTTATTCGCGGCATACATGTGCTCATTTTACAGCTGCTTTATACTATTTACAGCATGATCAAAAACCGTTTATTTGGAAATGGATGAAAATTGATGCGCGCAGATATCATTCATATCATCAGATCAACATGCCCTGATGTTTGTTTTTTCTAAATCCAACCAGCAATTATACTCTTCTGGTAGACGAACGATGGTAGACGAACGAGGGTTTGAATATTGATCAGCACTACCACAAACCTGATTACTAACCAGTACTAGAATCACTAACTTTACTTTATTTTTTATGTATTAGTTAATATAACCAACTATAACCTACTATCTAAATTTACTAGTTACAAATATACACACTACCTTCAAAAAGATATTAGCATAGGGTCTCCTCCATCTAACCTAGCGGGGTGAAATTAATAATCGTACTTACAATATCATATTAAAACTATATGTAGACAGTGTAGTGAACTCTACCACAAAAAGTAACGGTAGATGAACTCTTAATATGAATTGGGATAGTGTGGGATACCTTACAATTACATCATTAGCGGTGTAGGTTTTCATTTAACCTAAGTGTAAGGAACCTAATAACTACCATTTTACTAGCACAATATACGTTATTCACCTTGGATGTTAGTGCAGATGTTAGCAATGAGATTTTTTAAAGCTTTTCATTAACTGCGACTTCTACACTTTTGCGGATGGCAAGTTTCCACGTTTCCTGTCGACTTCCAAATTAAACGGACACCCTCGAATTCCTTACGATCTTCCTTGTTGGTCCCCACTTTTACCCACTCTAAATCTCACACTCGTCACTGCCACTGTCACAAAATAAAGAAACAAACCTTACATGACTGTAAGAACGTTCACCCAATCGCCGTGTCTGTCATGTTATTGAATAGACAGAAATCCTTGTTATTCCTGGAGTTCACAGAGACGAAAACTAACATATATTCTATGTTTAGAATACACTTTTGCAAACAATTCATGTCTAATTTCTTTTAAACAAGTTTCTATCATGACCTTTTTCAAACTCCTAGTTAACGTTCTGCAATTATACACGTAATCCAACACTTTTTTGCTTTGCTTCTATCATATATTATAACTATAATATTTGTATCTAATCTTTGGTGTAAAAGTCTGCAGATGACAAAGGGAATAGAGATATACTGACGGGTTCATAGTTGGAAAACTAAAGGACAACCGTTAACACACGTCCAGAATTCGAATTTTTTTGAATCAAATTAATTTTCTAAAATCTCATAATTCCATTTTGGATATACTAAAAAAAAGCCTTTTTTTACAACTTTTGCTATAGTGAAATTCTTCCTTCTTATTTTGTTTACATTTTTTGTACTTAAAAAGAGACTGTATGAAATGCAGCGCTCATTAGATAATAATAAATTTGGCCAGTGTACTTTTGAACCCTACAGTTATCTCTAAGTTAGAACCTTGATAAATGTAAAGATGGTAAGAAGAGTTCTAATGTAGGAATGATACAGCCACCTCAACGATACAAAGAGGTTTAGAATAAAAGATAGTAACATCGATCATAAAAAGACATAGAAATTGCAGGCCACTTCGTAAACCAGTTCAACAACAATTAACATCAACTCATGAGTCATCAAGACAAAGAGGTCCTGACTTGACAATGTGACATCATCTTCATTGTTTTTTAAAGCGCGAAAGTTTTGTTGGAGTGTCTTTATTCTGGAAAGATCTGTTATCTGCAGCTAAAGGTGGAGGAAAAGAGATAACGTCAACTTTCATAATGCCGATTCAAGCTTTTATGAGTAAACTAAGGTTCAAACAAACAAACCCACAAATCGCCACATTATGATAGTTGCCGTAAACATGACTAGTTGTGCAAGGCACAGTTTTCAATGAGATACAGTTCATTTATCAATCATTGCATCAAAAACGTACAGCGCATTGTCTCTCTGTTTAAGACTGCATTTAGATCTAGACTGTATGCATATATTGTGTTGGAGTAGCGATGTGAGTGAACTTGTGAGCGTA
The DNA here is from genome assembly GCA_019207045.1 of Branchiostoma floridae x Branchiostoma belcheri. Lineage (NCBI taxonomy): Eukaryota > Metazoa > Chordata > Leptocardii > Amphioxiformes > Branchiostomatidae > Branchiostoma > Branchiostoma floridae x Branchiostoma belcheri. Next base: position 20,943,936 of record CM033036.1, read on the forward strand.
ATCTTTGTTTGTAAGCTGCTTTCTGTACACACAAAGAAAAACTCGACCGTGAACATCAGTACCATTGTTGTTGGTAAGTGAACTATATCATCCTTTAAAACGGTAAATTTTGGCAAGACATACTGTGTTGTGCCTCATGATAAGACGTTGAAACATCTGGATCCGTGCATATGTAATAAAGTGACAGTCATGGTCTCACATATCATTGGTCAGTTTGATTCTTTAACGTTTGAAATGAATCTTGTTATATTCAAATACATAAACAAATAAGGCTATTGTTCACCTTACCATGATTCAAAGATGACACCAATATGAAATGCCCCATAAATACTAAACAAAAGTGTTGAGGTGAAACTTGTGTAAACAGGGTTTGTAATAAGAAAACAAAACAGCCACAAATAGCAGAGATTCTGTATAACCATTTGTACATGAAGTGAACCAATGGATGGATGGATGGATGGATGGATGGATGGATGGATGGATGGATGGATGGATGGATGGATGGATGGATGGATGGATAGATGGATGGATGGATGAATCGAGGAAGGGCTGGTGGTGGATATACAGATTGAATATGAATAGATGGAGGAAAGGCTAATGGTTCGATAGACAGATTGCAGATGGTTGGATGTATAAATGGATGAGGGGTTGGTGATAGATAGACAATTTGAGGATCGCTGGATGGACGTAGGAGGGCTTGTTGTTGGATCGACCACCAGCGGAGGGTTAAGGGTTGTGGGATAGACCAATAGATAGGTATTATTGTCCTCTTATACATATCCTAACATTATCCATTCAGAGCGGTGTGGTCCCTAAATCAACCAAAATTGCCAAAGTGATTCCTATATTTAAAAGTAATGATTCTACCTCGGTAAGTAATTACCGCCCTATTTCAGTTCTACCGTGCATCTCCAAAATTCTCGAAAAATTGATATACAATCGTCTTTTAAAGCATTTAGATCAAAATGACATTCTATACAAACATCAATATGGTTTCAGAAGGGGATTCTCTACTTCCATGGCACATATTCAATTAATCGATAAAATTACTACAGCTATTGACAACAATGAATTTACCATAGGAATATTTTTAGATCTAAGTAAGGCTTTCGACACGGTAAACTATTCTATTCTTCTCAAAAAGCTAAATAAATATGGCATTAATGACACGGCACTCAAGTGGTTTAAGAGCTATCTATCTGATAGAAAACAATATGTCACCCTCAATGGCTATACATCTTCATGCAAACTGATAAATTGTGGAGTTCCCCAGGGATCAATTCTGGGACCCTTATTGTTTTTAATATATGTTAATGATCTTGCTGAAGCATCCAAAATATTCTTTTTTATCCTATTTGCTGATGATACAAATCTCTTCCTCTCACATGCAGACTATGATTCGTTAATACGTCTAACCAATCAGGAATTAGAAAAAGTCATCACATGGTTCGAAACCAACAAGCTATCTGTTAATATTAAAAAGACGTACTATCTTATCTTTTGTAGTAAAAACAAGACTTATAATAAGAAAAATACCAATATCTTCCTAAAGAACCTTCCTCTCTCCCAAGAATGCCAGGCTAAGTTCCTAGGAGTACTTATTGATGATCGACTAACATGGAAACCCCACATTGCTATGATATTAAATAAAATTTCAAAAACTATCGGGATCATAGGGAAAATTAGACATCTTTTATCCCAGAGAACCTTAATAACCATATATAACAGTCTGATCTATCCATATCTCATTTATTGTAATATTGTTTGGGGAAACGCCTACAAAACTTCTCTACACCCTTTATTAATTCTACAGAAAAAATTTCTACGCATTGCGACATGTTCGAGTTTCTATACTCACTCTTCACCACTATTTGAGAAACTTAGAATTTTGAATATCTATGACGTTAACAGATTTCAACTTGCTCTATTCACAGCCCAACACATAAACCATACTCTCCCCGATACCTTTGACAGCTTTCTTAATTTTCGCTCGCAGTTTCATAATTATCAAACTCGCCAAAGCACAAATCTGCACATCCCCCTATTCAGAACCTCTCTTGCCCAAATGTCTGTTAAATACATGTGTGTTAAAATATGAAACGATCTTCCCCCCTCCCTTAAGAATCTTACCTCCTCTCTCCTGACTTTTAAACGTAATCTGAAAATCCATCTGTTAATCCATCCGAGCCCCCTGTAGTAGCCACATTTTTTTCTTTTTAATCATATTATATTAATTCATTCGATTATTTGATTATCCTTATTGCACTATTATAATTTTCTAAGTATTATGCTGATTTATTATTTATTGTTAAGTCATACCATTAATTACTTGTTTATCCTTATTGTATCATTATTATTCTATGTATAACTTTACTTTATTATTATATATCATAATCAATTTTGTTTAGTTTAAAGGAGGAGGGCTAAGTATAAGCTTCACAAGCTTTTTCCCTCCTCCTGCACCTGTTTTATCCATTGTTTTCGTTTTGTGTTTTAATGTAATACTTGTGTGCGAATAAATAAACAAACAATAGGTATGCTGGCTTGATAGATGGATAGAAGAGAAATGGAAAGATATTTCGGAAGACCAATGGATTGATGATAGACTGTTGAGTAGACTGAAGGTTAGATGGAAAAATGGAGAGATGGTGTTTGATGGTTGGATTGACTGACGGATGGAAGATGTATCGATATATGGAAGAGGCATGGGAGGATCTTTTGACAGACCGATGGATTTAGGATAGGTTTATTACATGGATGAATGAAAAGGGGAGAAATGGATATATCGTCGAACAGACAAATGGAAATTTTATAGTGGGATAAACTGATGGATAAGTTGAAGAGAGAGCGAGATCAGGGGTCCATATACATTTGCTTCTTAAAATGAGAGAAGGGATGAAAAAAAACGTTGGAATAGATCAAGTAAGGAAGGGCGGGGACTAACTGAAAAATTCGTTAATATTAAGAAAGATTTCAGTATCTTAATTAGGAGTTAAATTAATCTATTTTATTGTCCATGTCTCACCTTTATGCCACATTTTTGTCCATTTCTTTTTCTCCTTTTCTATGCATCGAGATAGGAAAAAAAACATGTTCTTCTTTGCCTGCTCCAATTTTATTTCTGGTTCAACGCTCAACCTTTAATATATTGATTCAATTTGCGATGTTATATTGTAACATACAGCTAAAAAATTATTCAATCTCGATCTAGATATTGAACGCGTTGAAAAGATTGATAAGAACTCCTGACTTGAAGCTATACCCCGCAATGGAATCTGTGTATTGTCAAAGATAAACAGCCAAACGTACTTTCCTAGAAATGATCAATTAAAGATACTGGGTACAAAATTAAAACCAGTCAAAACGCATGCTCAAATCTAAGCTAATTATATTATTAGATCTGTGACCAATAGAAAATGAGTAATAAAGAGAAGCAAAGGAACGTTTGTTTGGGAATATTTCATCCGCCGGCTTGGTTTGTTAGTTTGTTTACACATAAAACACGGGTCATCCAAGCACACATTATATGTTTCGTATTATTCATATACTACTTCCAGATATTGTATGTTGTCACCGATCAAATAAGAACGAAAAAAATAATATTATAATTAGCGGCTCATTGATACCATTCGTTTTAGCACAGTTTTGTTACAATTTGTGTGCTTACATCTATACTGATTCTACGTAACGATAAAAATACCTGCAATATATCAGGAAACGCTAGGTGGCAGTAATGCTCAAGCCAGATCAGCCCTAAGCAGATCGGTCACCTTGCTGCTGACAAAACCTTGCTGCTGACAAACGGGACTAGAAGAAACTTACATTTGCCTGCGTAGCAGCCAACCGATTATGATGATAATATTGAATTCTCAAGCTGTAACTTCGCACTCCTATTGCGCATTCCTCACCTCACCTCACCGGTCCCAAAGCCTCACCGGCCGTAGGGGCAGCAATGCCAACAACATAAGTTTTCCATCTTCGTCTATCGTCGGCCAAGGTTTCTAGCTGATGTACTGTTTGTCCCGACCATTCTTTCAGGTCCAAGTCCAAGTCCGTCGAGGACGTCCCCTAGGTCTTACACCCTCCGCCCTACCTTGCAGCATAGTGTGAGTCAGAGTGGCCTTTGCTCTTGTAGCGTGGCCAAACCATTGTAACTTCTTCTTTTTCACAAGCGAAAGGAAACTGGGACACGGGCCTACCAGGGCATTAACACGCTGCATGACTTCTCTGTTTGTGGTGTGCGATGACCAGTGGACCCGAAGTAGTCTTCGGTAGCAGTTCATCTCGAATGCATTAATCCGTTTCACAATCTCAGCGTTTAAAGTCGCACTAGTTGGCCAAAAACAACAGGGATTTCAAAACGTCAGAAGAACTTTATTTTCATTCAGAGAAATAAAAAGAAGACATCTGCATTAAGCGTCATAAACATCTTGTCATGCGCCATTCGCTAGTCTGCCAGTTGGACATGGTCCCCACGACGGCCAATGTCACGAAATCTAAAATCAGAGTGACAAATTGGATATCGTAAATGGTATATACTTTTATTAGCTTGATCTCCGAGTAACTTTTGAGCAACCATTTTGGACCTGTTAGTTTCTCATAACTAGACTATATAATTATTGAAGTTTTTCAACTGTAGTACAACACAAATTATTCTCACCTCGAATTTTCAGTCGCTCTTCCGTCGACCTTCTTCAGGAGTGACGATTCAGCTACTCTGATCACGTGACTTAGAGACACGTGATTCGAGTAACGAATCATAAATGCCTGGCAGACGATATCGGCCCCCGTCTCTGTTGAGTGTCGGCTGATGTGCTCTTATGTAGATGGCCTCCTTTACCCCCCCCTTTACTATATAATGTAGTTGAATTATACACACTTGATGTTATTGTGTGCCTCACCAGTGGGATCATCAGTTGATCACCACCCGTCGTTGGGAATTTCGGCCCATTAAGATCAATATTCCCTCAGGGTGGGGGGCCAGCAGTGCTTCGTACACCACCTCCCACTGGTGAGTTACAGAATGGCTATGTCTCAGCCTTTTTTGACCTGGATGTACTTGCTCCAGATCCATGCAGAACCTGTTTCAGCCGCTTCTACTGCAGCTCTGGTGATAGACTTGATTTCCTTCCTTTTGCACCCTAGCACTCTCAACCATTTTTGAAAGGATGTAGCAGCAAAACCCCGGCAGCTGACTTCAAATGTGTAGCATGAAGCTTTCCACCCTCTGTCTTTGCATACTTCACACAACTCTGCATACTTGGTCAGCTTCCTCTCATGGGCAGCATCTACATTGTCCTCCCAAGGTACAGTCAATTCTCCAATCACCACTTCTTTGGCACTTTCCGACCATATTGTGATGTCAGGACGGAGCAAAGTCACCGCAATCTCTGCTGGGAAGCTCCCTTCACCCTCTAGGTCCACTCTGACTTGCCAGTCATTTGCAGAGGAGAGGATACATGGTTTCAGACTGGTGTCATTATTCCACGGCGGAGCACCTTCCTTGATGAATGGTACAAAGCGGTCAATGTGGAAAGGAACATCCTCAGCATTGGTGCATTCAACTCTCCTTTTCACAGCCTCCGCAGCCACTTTCAGCACCATGTTGTGCCTCCATGTGTACTTTCCACTGGAGAGTGCAGATGGACATGCGGTCAGGATGTGCTGTAGGGTCCCCTTCTGTCCACACGCTTTGCAGATGTCTGACTGGTCGTCATACCACCGGCTCAGGTTTACTGGTGTTGGTAGTAGGTCATATGTGGAACGCCACAGGAATGAAATGCGGAGAGGCTCCATTTGCCACAGGACACTAAATGGCACATCCCTTTGTTCAACACTTTCCCAGGTAGTCCACCTTCCCTGTTTGCCTTGTCCTGCTGCTACTGCAGCCCTCTTCTCTTCTTCTACCTCTCTTATTTCCTGTATATAAACTGTTAGATTATGATCTAAATCTATTCAACATATCGCACAATTTATTATAGTAAAGCCGTTCTAGCTTGCTTCCTGGCTATAACTTTTGAGGGGCGTTTCATCGCTCACTGGCTGCATCTATGAGGAGTGAGAGGCATGCTTGAGGCATCTATTATGCACTATGTCTCTATCCTGCTCTTAGAGGAATGTCCTGTTTTAACTTATATATAGTAATAGTACCAAAGTCTAGTTTTATATAACTGTGAAATTCTTTGAGTAACTCCTTTTTGGTGTACTATGTACTACTACTTGTAGTTTGTATATGTCTGACTGTGTAAAATTTGTCGTATCTAGATAATTTGTAACATTGTAAATTGGATGTAATTTAGTGCAGAAAGAAAGAACTCTGACACAGCGGTTTCCCAATAAATATCATCTATTTATCTATCTGAACCAAGTATTACACCTGGATGGAGTCCGTGTTTACCTCTAGCACGAAGTACATAATTATTGAGGTAACTTTTATTCCGGCTGTGTTTCTTATCCAATATTCATACGGTCGGAGACATTCCACCTTCGGGAGAAGACGTTATTAAACTCCAGAAAAGAGTATTTTTTGCAATTAATTATTTAGCAATGATTACATAATCAGCCTACTGTTAGCAAAATGCCATTTGTGGTGAATTGCACAACTTGGGTTTTTGTAAAACCCAATCTATCGTAAACCCACTTGTTCGTTAGGCTATTAGAAATGCCATTCAAATGTAACGGATACAACTATGTTCATCCAATTTCAAACTGCCCAGTATCGGCTACAAGCCCTTTTGAACGGCCAAATGCCTGACCGACGTTTCCGGTTTATGTATGCTTATCTGAAACTTTAGGACCTTATTTTGACAGACTTGGAGCATTTTATTCGCTAACGCTTAAGAGCCGTTGGTCTAAAGTGAAATATTTAACTTCATTTCCATGCGAAGCAACAGATCGTTAACGTTGGCATTGCTTGGAACAGCAAACGGCGTAAAATATCTATGTTACAGCAGGCCGCCTATCATCGGAGATTTACGCACGGTCAAAAGAAAAAAAATCATTCCAGACTGAAGCTGACTGACGTGTGGAATACTTCCTTCTGTTTACTTAAATTGTCCCTACAAGTCCAAGAGAGCCATGTGTATTTATAGCCGAAGTTATCCCTACTCAGAATGGAACATTATTAAATGTCATATTCATAACTGAGTTTTACCCCGGTTTTCTTGGTTGACATTCATCGAGCAAATCATGCATCGACGATGTAAAACCAAGTTCTCAACGGAAAATCCCTAAAGACCGGCGCTCTCAGTAGCCAAAAACAGTTTTTAGACAACCGACACTAGTGTAATACGATGTCGAACTCACAAATTTACGTTCGAAGTTACAGAACCATCCGTAATACCAAGTAAGTACTAGGTCGTCAACAAGTGCAGCCCACCTAGAGAACGCCTGACATCGGTTAAAATTACACTAGGTCATAATTTTATTAGCAGTTTAAAAAAGCAAAAGAAGCTTATTTTACAGGTTTTTATGCATGGCCTCTCCCCTACATAAAACGCATTGAAAGCATGTTAGGTCTGATCGGCTTACCAGAGACTATTTTGAAAGTATCTTACACATTGAAATTTATCTATTATTCTATTTTTCTTCTGTTGTGGCAGTTAACAGCAAGTTAATCGGGGAAATGTGACCATAAAAACGTCAGCACAATGCAAATGACCAGAACTGCAGCAGTCTTTCCGTCGTAGTCGGCCTCCATAGCAACGATCCGAGTACAATAAAACCGATATGCCTTTAGCCTACTTACGTCAGGTCCCTGCTTCATCGATACGTTCTTTGGTCAAAACATTTGTAGCGCTATTACAAAAATAAACAGTATTACAGGTATCATATTACTATAATAAATTTTATTGCAAATTCTTGCCCTTGGGCCAATTGCAGGTAACATGAGAGGTTCAAACAGTGTAAAAACAATATCACAGGTGTCTACTCTAGTCTAAAACTAGTAAAAGCTAACTCTAGTTATTGGGTTCGACTCCTTTTTTCGAAGACAGCGAAAGACGAAAAATAAAACGCTTTACATCCGCTATTCAGGTTTTGCAATATTCTTCCATAGCCATAGCTATTTTAATAAATCAATATTCAGAATTGACAAATGTTACTGTTACCATACAATGTACACTGTGTATGTCGAGTAATACAGGCTTTTATCTACATTACGCCGTTTGCGCCATGTTGAGAAACAGTAGTGTGCACCTGTTAACACACGCAGATGATCCAATTAACTGCCAACATGGTCGTAAGGGACTTCAAATTAACGTTACAATAATTATGATGTCAATAAAAATCCCGTATAAAGTTCATTTATTCAAAAGGTAACGATAGGCGACATATAGTGTTTTCAGATAGGGTACAACTAACGTAATTATGTTTTCATTATTAAATCGGTCAGTAGAATGACTGTTGGTGGATGACGTCATCTACATTATCAGCTTTAGTCTTCAGGTGTGCACCTGACGACTTAATTACCTCATGTTCTTCGTATCCAAGTGCAGACAAAAAGTAGTGCCTATTCGTTTCCACCAATTCGGAGAAAACCTAGCAAATACTACTCACCTTTTTCAGTTTATTAATTATTTACTACGTTACGAACTTCCTGTATTTAGTAACCAGAACAGAAACTTTGGTGATATGACGAAAGAAGCATTACGCGTAGGGATATGGATTGCTGTTGTGTGAGAGTAACCAGACAGAATCAGCAGTCCTTCCTTGGTGTTCGTTGTGGTATGTTGTGCCGTCATTATGCTCCTTCGTTTTGGTTTCTTCTAGAATTTCTTGTTCAACGTTTCTTGTTTCATGTCAAGCCATTAGTCTACAAGACTGCAGAAGGCACCAGGATTTGGCAGAGTTGTAAAAATGAACATTTTTGTGGCTCAGTCTTGCCAGGTTCTTATCGGCATTGTTAAAAGGACCGCCATGTTTGCCCCGGGCATGCCTTTATTGTGTCTTTCTATATGCTGTTTCTGTCGCTTTTATGTTACACTAATGTGCTCGGGAGATTGTGTCGCTACATTTTGGTGCACATTTGCAGTAAGTGGCGTTGTTTGAAATTTTTTTACTCTATAACTCTACAACCGGATATCTCCGTAACATTGCACATGCCCCTTCTAATCACAAGAGTTCAACTAGTTTCTTTGCACGTAAGGCCATGTTGATTTGATTATATGGATGACATCCGCGCTCGCACCAATTTTCGGCCGTTTCCAAAAAAAAAAAAAAGTTTTCGACCACACAATAAATTGTGCAAAGCAGCTGTAAAATGAGCAGAAATATTCCATAGATTGAATAAAAAGTATCAGAAAACAGATAACTAATGCCATAGAATGCCAAAATAAATCTAAAGTCAAAGAATAAGATGTGAAAGGACAGAAAGAAAAAAATAAATCTATTGTTGGTTGGGGGAAGTACCAGTACAGAAAATTCAGGTAAAGGTCATGTTCAGGTCCAGAGGATCATTTTCAGGTCCGGACCTGAACCTGGACCTCATTGTCTGTGGAAACTTGAGAACTGGCAATACTAAAAATAATGGTAATTGGTCAATTTTGCTACAAAGGAATCTGTTCGGTTGATTATTCGACTCCCACTGGCATTTTAAAATCCTATCTCCTAAATTGACTATAAACTCTACTTGACTTCGCTCTTGTTGTCTTCTCTTGTCCCCCAGTAAGACCCAAAATGCCTGATGACATAGTGTGTCCATTTCGTAATTGGCAAAACCTGTTCCTCTGATTTTTTTTCAGGTCTGTTTTTTTTCGGATTGGTCCAAGAAGAAAAAAAATGTTTTGCACCCGTATGATGTACTGGTCCCTACACCTATAAACTGTTGGTATACCATACTATGTGTGTTTAGTCCTATGTTCAACCTTCCTGGCCACTTTGATTTCATACTGAAAGCAACTTTTTTTTTGGCCAAACTTTTTTTTTATTCGCTCGCTCGCATCAGTTTTGGAGTTCCCAGAGGGTGTCATCCATATAATCAAATCAACATGGCCTAAATGCATCACAATGCTTTCTTTGTTCTTCTTAGATTTTATTTTAGCTGTAAATAGCTATCTAGCCCAAAATTGGACTCTATGATACCCTGCTACAATACAAACATAATTCATTAGGTATGCTTTTATAATAGAACCACAACTTTGGATGCTTAGTAGCCTAAGGTTCTGAATGTGTCTTCGGTGATTCCCTAACCAGCCACATATACCAAGTAGGTGATATAGATACCTTGCATGTACTAAGAACCGTTTTTAATTGGTTAACAGTGACGACTTGTAAGTTAAAACTCCGGATATTCCAGCCAGCTCTGGGTTCTTGTTCTAGTCAGGTTCTAATCCACTGGTCAGCTTCTTGGAAACCCAGATTTCGGGGACCGTTCACGGACGGATGGGGCTGATTCAGTGTAGCTTATGATGGGTTGGCTGGAAAATCCATTCATTGGGTTTGTGAAAAAAAATGTAATTACGGTTTCTAAAAAACCGTTTTAATTTTTTAAGCATTGCTTTTTGTCACCGCACCAGCCCAATTTTTAAAGGCGGTTGCTATGTAATGTACAATGCACCTACTAATACTGATGTTTCTTAAATAAGTATTCATCACCAGTGATGTTTTCCTAGATTAGTATTTATCATTAGTGATACTGGACGGTACGATATTCCAGACGTTCACGGAATCATATACATTAAATAGGCAGGCTAAGGTCCAACATAATTTTTACAGGTTACCAATGGCTGCGTAAAAACGGCCATTCTTTGTGATCGATGTTAACGTCATCGTGACAAAAAAAAACATTCAAGAATAAACAAACGCACTGATATCTCCAGGTCAGGTCTTTCCATGACAGAACGACAAGGCCCGTGCAAAATTTGGTTGACACTTGTTGTGTTTTCTCTACGATTGCACAGGCGTGGGCAGCTATATGGGCATGATATACGCTCTGTTCAACCAAAACATGGGCAATCCTGATGCCTGGCAGCTTTGTCGGACAAAGTACCATTGTTCTGACTACATGATTAACCCTTATTGGGTGGCATATACTAGTACTACCCCCGTTCTAAGCGGCGGAAGGGTTGGTATGACCCTCGCGTCTTCGATTACCAAACAACACAAGGACGTTTTTTAGACCCGCATATCACAGTTGTCTCATTGAACAGGGAAAAAAACTGTGTGATACGATATTTTTTGTGCTACGTTTTGTTTTTTTTGTGATTTTTACTGTGTTCTGAAAAGGTACAGTAAACCCATCCCCAGGCCAGAGTTGGAACGGCAGACATGTAGAATTTCTCGTCGCTGGCTAGGAGAGGGTCTAAAGGGGGTTTCTGGTATTCAGACCCCATCTAATTTGTTGCTGTGTTATCGTTTTGCATAAACACAGGTTGCCCGCTTCAAATATATATCGCCAGAGTGGATTAAAAGCTTTTTAACTGCTTGCTAACAAAGTACGTAAGGGAATACTGCCTTCCATACAACTAAAGTAAACAAAAACTTTTTGATGCGCTCTCAGTAATTACATACCATAAGGGTTCATCGCAGTCCTCTTCGTTATCATCTTGGCCATACCTCAGAATAAATATTGACAAAGTCTGGTTGTATTGAAGACCTCAGTAGTATAGTAGCGACAGAATGAGTCCCAATATTCAGGCGCAAGCAGGCGCAGGTCAAAGGTCATCGCCTGCTGATATAATGTATTCAGGCGCAGGTCAGAGGTCAGATATGATGTATTCAGGCGCAGGTCAGAGGTCAGATATGATGTATTCAGGCGGAGCAGGTCATAGGTCACATATGATTTATTCAGGCGGAGCAAGTGAAAGGTCAGATATTATTTATTCAGGTAGAGCAGGTCAGGGGTCAGATATCATATATTCAGGCGGAGCAAGGTAACTATGACAACCCCCCGCCCATCTTGTGAGACATGCCCTTATTTGGCAAAAAGGAGCAGGTCAAATAAAGACTGGCGCTATAAAACGAATGGCACACGGCATCCTCCCTGAGTTCCCAGCGAACAGCCTGGAGGACGCCAAGCTTGTTAGCAACATGTTCAAGACCAGAGCCGTCGAAGATGACCCGATGGAGATAGACGAACCGTGCGCGCCTTGCGAGCAGCAGCAAGAGGGACTCACTTCGATATACTCACCATGGTACAAATCGTGGGAATTACGACTGCCGATAGGTGGACAGACGTACCTGACTGTAGGACTTTTCAGGGATAAACCGACGGTTTCAGTTCGACAGTTCTACCGTCTCAACCCGGCTGATCTTTACGACATACGGCCCGGGAATCAGGCGATGGTCATGACCCCCGAACAATGGCAGGCCCTCAAACGCAACATGTCGAATGTATCTGCAGCGCTGCTGGGTTTCAGGTTTGCAGCGACGTCCAGCAACACGGCAACGTTCTCGCCTCGCTGGTTTCACTTGGGCGGTGTGCTGTACGCCGTTGTGGGGCTCTTCGGCGGGACCCGGATCGTGGGCCTGGGCGAGTTCTTCCTGCCAAGACCAGGCGAGGACCCCGACAGCATCTTGCCCGGCACGAAAGGGATCAACTTGAATTCAGACCAGTGGAGCAAATTGTTAAACACAGTGGGAACGGTCGACCGGTCGCTGGTGGCCCTAGACGACGCAAAGAAAAATTATATTTGCAAAGACTTAAACGATAGGGGGCTATTTTGAGTGTTGTGGTCTTTACGAAATGGATATATATGTCAATCGGTAACATCTGCTGAGATCAGTCTTTATGGATGCGCTGAAAGCACAAACAACAGACGTCTTTCGTCAGTTATTATATCACAAAGCCCCAGACTTGTTTCCCCGACACCGGCGACGCCCCAGGTCTGTGGCGTACGTAAAAGTGATACAATGGGTGGATGCGATCTCGGCGGACGAGGAATATGAAAAGATTTTAGACAATTTCATGGCCAACGTACCCAACGCGAGGGATGGGCTGAAAACGGTGCTCGAAAAAGTACTGCAAGAGGAACGATTAAACTGGGGGCGACTCGTTACCGCAATGTCTTTCGCCGTGGACGTGTGTACGCACGACCGGTATGAAAGAAATACCGACGCCATCTCGATCGAGTTAGCACCGTTGATTTGCGACTATGCGGGAAATTGGTTGTTACGCCAACGTGGATGGGACGGATGGCTTGAACGTCGGCGGCACGACAAGTACCCGTCGATTGTACAGTGTCTCTGTTGGCTGCTCACTGCTCATGTTTGCATCATCGTGACGTAGCATGTTAAAACACGCCCACGCACGGTACGCTGGTTGGCCAATGCTCGATGTAATGTTGATTTACATAGTTGCATGAGATAATGAGCTGCACGCTAATTGGTTGGGGCAAGACAAGAGGTCCTCATAAAGGCAGACCCGCTGTGATCTAGCGCACCTACGGATCTCCGCCGCCTCGCTGACGACCAAGAACCCGACGAGCCATGGACGACTCAGTGATTTATCCGCAAGATCTCCAATATTGGAGGACACTACCCGCGTACACCGGGCTCTCTAAACCTCCACAGGCGGACGCAGCGACGAAGACATCACCCCGGCACGACGGAGCCCGGACGCCGCCAACTGGAGACGTACCAGACACTTGGCCCGCGACCAACCCAGCACCGACCGTTAAACGACCCCCGACATCGGAGGTTATCAACGACGGAGTTGAAGCCAGGTTCTCTATTGGCGAAGACGTATTTGTTACAGTCGGTTGTTTCAAGGGGATGCCGCTAGTAAATGTGCGGAGGTTCTATCGACCTTGTCCCGGGAAAGACGTGTTGAAGCCCGGTAAACAAGGGCTGGCTCTAGCCCCAGAGCAATGGCTCGCTCTCAAACGCAACATGAGCAGCGTGTCGTCAGAGCTCCTGGCTTGCGGGTTTTCAGCCATGCACATATCCTACAAGTACAACGGGAGCACGTTCCCACCCAGCCGATTCGACCTGGGAAACCAACGATATGCTATCGTGGAGCTGTTCAGAGGGAAAGCGGTCGTGAGTCTACGAGAGTTTTTCAGACCGAAGGCGGATCAAGACAAACTTCTCCCGAGCAAGAGAGGGCTCAACCTATCAGCGCAGCAGTGGGATGCCCTGGAGGAACAGGCAGACAAGATCGATGCCGTCCTGAAAACCGTCCTCGAGCAGAAATTGCTGACCAGCAAAGTCCTGAAAAAATCGCGAACCAGTGATTTGTCATGAAAATAAACTTCCTGTGGTACAAACATGAGCAAAGATCTCATAGAAGTATGTGTGTGTCATTTTATTGCTATCGTAGGTTCGTTCAATAAGCGTGTGTGTGTGAGAGAGCGGCGCATGTGCATAAAAGAGGTGCATCTGCATAAAAGGGCTAGCGTTCTAACTAAACAGTCAGTCTCAGAGTTGGAGAGGCACAAACAACACGCATGGGTTGTCTTCCCGACATCGCGTTCTTGGGCGAGCTCTTTTGTGAGATAGTGGACCGCGTTCATTGCGCGTGCATGTGTATGGGAGGCCGAATATTTATGTTCTTTCGTGGTTTGGGATGGTTTCCAAGAATCCCGAAAGGAGGAGGAGAAGGAAGGCGGGAGGGGGAAGCAAGCCCTACCCCACCAATACTGCCGAGGAATGGCACGACGTCCTCCACAGGGTTTACTACGACCCCAGACATCCTGCAGGGTACGGTGGAGTGGGACGGCTCCATCGAGCCGTGCGAGACAAGTACGGAGTCACCCGAAAACAAGTAGAAGCGTGGTTGCGTTCTCAAGACACCCACACCTTACACAAACCCATCAGACGACGTTTTCAAAGGAATCGCGTGATAACCGGAGGAATACACGACCAGTGGCAGGCTGATCTCGCCGATATGTCATCCCTCTCTCGGCAGAATGACGGGTATCGCTATCTTCTGACCTGCATAGACGTATTTTCTAAATACGCGTGGGTCGTTCCCATCAAAGACAAGACGGGCCCCACCTTGGCGAAAGCCTTTCAAACCATCCTAGCCGAGGACGACCAAAAGCCCAGGTGCCTGCAAACGGATCAAGGTACAGAGTTTCTCAATCGACACGTCCAGTCTCTATTGAAGAAGGAGGGGATCAAATTCTTTACGACGTTTAGTGTGGAAACCAAAGCCAGTGTGGTGGAAAGGTTTAATCGTACGCTGAAGACGAGAATGTGGAAATATTTCACCGCAAAGAACACGCACCGATACATCGACGTCCTGAGCGATCTGGTGTGGTCCTACAACCGCTCTTACCACCGCAGCATCAAAATGGCTCCCATCGAAGTGAACGAGAAGAACGAGGGGCTCGTGTGGCATACCCTGTACGGAGAAGATGACATCTCGAAACCCCGGAAAGGGAGAAAACAACCGCCGTCGTTTAAATTTCGAGTCGGAGATTCGGTTCGAATCAGCAAATCTAAACTGCGCCTGGAAAAGGGCTATACGCCCAATTGGACCACAGAGATCTTTGTCGTCTCTGAACAAATTGCCCGCCGTCCTCCCGTTTATCGCGTGAAAGATTACGACGGAGAAGTTTTGAGAGGGACGTTTTACGAGAAGGAGTTGCAGAAAGTTACGAAAAAAGACGACGACGTCTATCAAGTAGAGGACATCCTGGACACGAGAAGGCGAGGCAAAAAGAAGGAGTTCTTTGTGAAATGGAAAGGATATCCGGCCAAGTTTAATAGCTGGGTGAGAGAAGAGGACATGGTTCCCATATGATAAATACCGATGCACGCCCGCACATCGGGCATTGCTCAGACGTACCTCGTCATGGCCAATTCGTTTTACGTCACTCTCCCCAGCGACGGAAGTATGGACGTCTTTCAAGAAAACACGGTCACGAATTATCGGACCAAACTGGCTCAGCCCGTAGAACTGTCGGGAGAGTGGGAGGTGGGTCTCGTCGAGATACAATATCCTCACAGCTGGCTGAACGTTCGGGAAGGCGAAAACACTTTGGTGTATTACATGGTGGACGAAAAAGATGAAGGGAGTGGTCGGGAATACGAGATCGTCAAAATCTCCGCGGGGCACTACAAGGACGTTTTACATCTCTTGAAAAGCCTGAACGAAGCCGCTTCCATACGTTACCCTAGTCTCTTCAAGCAACACGACATGTTTGCTTATGACAGCATCACGAAAAGAGTGACCATGGTCCTGCCTCCCATGGCGCAAAATTCGACGACAATGAAGACTTATCTGACGGGGCCATTGGCCGAAAAACTGGGATGGGGAGTAAAAGGTGCCATATACGGTAGCTGGGTACAGGCACCACGTCCAGCCGACCCTAACCTGGGCTTTCACTCCTTGTACGTGTACGGGGATGTCGTGCAGCATCGTCCGGTGGGCGGACAGAAGGTCCCTCTCCTGAGAATCGTCAAAATCGAGGGACAAGACGGGGACATCATCGATCACCCTATCCCCACGCCTCACTACATACCCCTGGCCAGGAAACGATTCGAAACGATTGAAATCGATATAAGGAACGACCTTGGCGAACCCGTGCCATTTGTGCAAGGGCGAGTGATCGTGACACTTCACTTCAGACAGAGGCGGTCTTCCTACTTTTCCTAGATATGACGGGACAGCGAGGAGGACAGTTGCCGGTGTATTACGGACGGTCTATGCAGCGTGGTTACGGGTTGGGAGGGATTTTTCGCGGTTTGCTCAGATCCGCCGTACCTCTACTGAAACGAGGGGCCCAAAATGTGGGAAGACAGGCTCTAAGGAGCGGTATGGATTTAGCTCATGATGTCCTTAATGGTCAAGGGGTCAAACGCGCTGCCAAACGTAGAGCCGGCGAGTTTGGACAACGTCTGATGTCTGGGCAGAAAAGAGCCAGGGTGCGTGCACCGCCTGCACCGGTGGGGCAAATCAAAGGACGAGGGGCGGGCAGAGGAAAGAAGCCATTAAAACGTGGAACGAGACCGCGTGCAGTCAGTCGCAAGAGAGTCGGTGCACAGCGCGGACGTACCTCTCCCGATATCTTCAGCTAGTCACGATCTAAACGACATGGCCCACATTCATCCCCTGTCGTGTTCCTGCACCAAATCAGAATTGGATCTGTTTGAGGTACCGCCAACTCAGACGACCATAACGGACGGTAGATGGGTAGAGTATCATCCGGTGGCCAGTCTCGCCGAGTCTTCCCCGATAGAATTTGACATTCCTGGAGCGGGGGAGGAATTTACGGACCTTTCCCAGACGAAATTGTACGTGAAAGCCAAGATCGTTCTCCCTAACGGCAACGACCTGCCGGACAACGCCAAGGTAGGCCCGGTAAACCTGTTTCTTCAATCGCTCTTCTCGCAAGTCACAGTTACGGTCGCTGGCAAGGACATAACGGATTCCACCAATTGCTATCCATATCGTGCTTACCTGGAGACGCTGCTAAACTATGGGTCTGAAGCAAAGCAATCGCAGCTGACATCCGAACTTTTCTATCAAGACACGCCGGGACGACTTCACTTGGTCGACCCCTACCCAACAGATCAGGGCGCAGTGGCAAACGAAGGATTGGTGAAGCGTGCCAACATGACCCGCAACAGTCGCGAAGTGGACCTCATAGGACCCCTACACGTCGATCTGTTTCATCAAGATCGCTTTTTGCTCAGCAAAGTCGACGTTAAAATCAAGCTGCACCGATCGAAACATCAATTCTGTCTGATGTCGCCTGGGGATCAGTTCAAAATTGTCATCACGGAGGCCGCCGTCTTTCTGAGAAAGGTCAACCTGTTACCCACCTATCAGCTGTCCATCGAAAGTCAACTCAACAAGCAGACGGCCAAGTATGCCCTTAAGAGAGTTCAGTTAAAACCCTTTACAATTCCCCGTGGTAACCATTCAGTGTCGAGCGACAATCTGTTCCTGGGACAGGTCCCCAAACGCGTGGCGATCGCTCTGGTGGACAACGCAGCCTTCCAGGGGTCGTTCGGTACCAACCCCTTTAACTTTCAACACTTTAACTTGAACTACATCAGTCTCTGCGTCAATGGGCAGGAGGTGCCTCACAAAGCGCTGACACCCAACTTTGCCGAGGGACAGTTCGTCAGATCCTACATGAACTTGTTTGGAACGACAGGCAAGCAAGGGCAAGACAGCGGGAACCAGATCGCGAGAAGCGACTACGACAAGGGCTTCACGGTGTGGTGTTACGACCTAAGTCCTGACCTCTGCGGCCTCGGTGGGGACCATTTTAACATAATCAGACAGGGAAACCTTCGCCTGGAGCTGCACTTTGCACAGGCTTTAGATCAAACAGTGGTGGCGGTGGTCCTCGCTGAATTCGACAATCTCCTGGAGATTGACAGGCAGAGAAACATCAGCTTTGACTACAGCAACTAGAGATGGACACGAGACAGATGTACGCCGTCTTACGGAGCGACAAGAACACGGCACCTCACCTCCGCGGAGTCTTTGCTTCAGATCGGCTTCCGAGGCATGTACGGGTCTATCCGAGCGCTTACGTCGTTAATACTGACCCAAGCAATAAGCCCGGGCAGCATTGGCTGGCCATCTATTTCGACGGGGAAGGACGGGGCGAATTCTTTGATTCTTATGGCCGTGAACCTAGTCTGTATCCCCGCCCTATACTAAGATTTTTGCGGAGAAATACGCGCCTTCCGTGGATTCGTAACCAGCGCCAGATACAAGCTAGACTGTCTACGACTTGTGGGCAGCACTGCCTGTTCTACCTCTTGCACAGATGCCGAAATATTCCGATGACTAACATAGTCGATATGTTTAGTAGTGACTTAGAACTGAACGATGTATCCGTAGCAGAGTTTATAGAGCGGCATTTTGATATAGATGCTCCCGTGGTCGACATTGAGCTCGTCAT
The DNA here is from genome assembly GCA_019207045.1 of Branchiostoma floridae x Branchiostoma belcheri. Taxonomy (NCBI): domain Eukaryota; kingdom Metazoa; phylum Chordata; class Leptocardii; order Amphioxiformes; family Branchiostomatidae; genus Branchiostoma; species Branchiostoma floridae x Branchiostoma belcheri. Next base: position 20,962,742 of record CM033036.1, read on the forward strand.
GCGACAGATAGCGAGAACCCTTGAAGACTTTGATCGAGCGTTTAACGACTAACGTATGCATGGTTAACCGTATACTATATGATATAGCTTTTAGAGTGTAGTATTGACTGTAGAAGGTTGTTATGAATAAATATCATGAAAACGTATATCGGTCATAGCGTGGTCTCTTTTTCCGCACACACAATCGCACACACAATCATACACACAATCACGCACATACACTCGCAGAAACGAATAAACGGAAAACCATTCTATATCTAAGCCCGTGTCCGCATCATGGGAAACTTTAATTGTGAACACTCACACACAATCGCACACACAATCATACACATACACTCGCAGAAACGAATAAATGGAAACGCATTCTATATCTAGACCCGTGTCCGAATCACGGGAAACTTTATTTGTTAACGCTATTAAGTCCACGACATTTCAGAGAAGCTCCGTTTGGTAGACGGAGTAGTGCCTGCACTGCCAACTTTCCGCTTCTTCCCTGGGAGCCTTTGAGCGACAACACGACGTCGCTTGGGTTGGGGTGTTGGGATGACGTCTTCGCTCTCTCCGTCTGAAAGATCTTCACCACGAGCGGTGCGGCTCTTGTGACGTTGGATCACGGATAGCCGGGTCGGGTGCCTGATAGCGGCTTCCGGCGCATTGATGCGTGCCAGTCCCCTGGCAAAAGATTGCCAGCCGGTGGGATTGAACCCTTGCCTCTTTTGCATCGCGTCTCTAATCAAGTCGGACACATTTGAACCAGGGACCACTTGTTTGTCGTAGATCAACTGTCCTTGATCGTTATAACCGATGATGTCTCCACCTTTGTGTTTGATGACGTTGAGCATCTGTCGTGCGCGAGCTTTCATGGTCTTGGGAAAGGCCTCCAGTATGCTCTGGTCTTCTTTACCGCCGGATGCGAGGGTGCTGGGAGACTTTCCATCCGTGTTGCCGTCCGTGGTAGCGGTGTTGGTGACGGTAGTAGGTGAGGACAACACCCTCACCGTGACTGGCTCTGTGCGACGCTTATCTCTGTACGTCAAATAACGCTGCAAGAGTTGTTGGTACAAGGTAGCTTTCTCGTCGTCCGGAAGATCGGGTCGTTCCATCACCGACTTCATTTCTTCGTCCAAGGTAACGGCGGTCTTGACCAGGGGAGACGTCTGTTCTTGTTGCTTAGCCTGAATCGTTGAGAGCAATTCTTGCGGCACGAGTGCCATCTTTCTGCTGTGTTCCATGACGACAGAGCGGCGTTACTTCCGTCCACCTCCAAATAAGGAACTAATTGCAGAAATAATCGGACTGAGTAGAAGAGACAGGAACCCACCCTTCTGGATCAACGTCTGCCTTTTCTTGGTGAGGGGAACCTTCTTATCGCCAAGCTGACGCAGAGTGGCTTTGTGGCGAGCCAGACCTCTCTTCTGGGCCGGTGTGAGACGAACGTTGCCCTTCAAGACGTTGTGCGTGCAGTCACAAATCGATTTCAAGAGATCGTTAGGGGCGGACGACAGGATGGCTTTTCGCAATTTCGGGTTGGCCTTGCTCAACACCCGGAGACAATCGGCGTGACGATGTAGCCTCTTCGACATCTTCGGCAAAATGAGACCGCGGCGTGGACGAACGGAACGTTTTATCACTTTCTCAGGTACACTTGGGGTTGTGGCGTCAGCATGTTGGTTCTCACGCGCAGGTCCTGGGGCGTTTCGGGATGGAGGTCAAGGAAGAGATGTCCGTACGTCGTCTTATTCACGGCGTCCTCGTAACACTCTCGAAGAAATTTACTGTGTCCCGGGTACATTTGCCGAGCTAACGTGGTGATCATGCTTTGATCCCTTGGCGATTTGAACAGGACGATGTAACTGGAGTTTAGAGAAATGGTTCTCAGGCCTTGGAAGAACAAATTCTGAACGAGAAAAATCACCGACAAGTCACGATGACGGCTGGCTCGGGTAAACAATTTTGTAACTCTTTGATCCGTGTCCTTGGCCGACTCAATCATGAGATCATCAATCACGAGCGCGTTTCGGCATGACGGCTTAATGACGTCATTCCAATTGTTGGGAAGGCCTTCTACGAACTGAACTTTTGAACCAAGTTTCGAAGTCAGCTCGCGGTGCAGCTTGTCCTGAAACTCCGAATAACACCACACCACGTGTTGAAAGGGACCGGGATCAATCCAACTGGCTCCCGTCGTCAGTAGTTTTTGAGCAAAATAAGATTTCCCAGACCCAGAACAGCCCGCTAGAACCATCCGACATGGATGGTGTATTCTCGCATCCATACCCGCAAATGACGTCAATTCTGCCCAGCAGCACTATTTATCTATCTATCTACTACACTATAATAATGACAAACAACGTTTCTGCGCATTTATTTTCAACAGAGGCGAGGCAGGGCAGCAGCATGTCATCATCACACGATTGCTTTACAATATACATCTATGCGCAATATATGACACACTAGCCGCTCTAAATATCGAGAGGGAGAGTGGTGACCCTGTCATTCTTTACCTTTCGTTTGGGATAAAAGTACGAAAAGGCATCTCGAGTTTGCGTGTACGTGTGTATTTCGTTGTCGTGCACGCGAAACCCTTTGTTGATGCCCTGGCCACTTTTCTTGGTCTGCAAGACGTTCAGGTACTTGAGGTGGTTGATGACGTTACACCGTTTGCTCACCCCTTTGCAACTGAACTTGTCCTCATTCGCTTCATCTCCGCCGAAACAGTAATACGTTTTACTGCACAGACCGACAATACCGCTCCCAGACCATTCTTCCTTGAACAGCCCGGGAGTGCGCTTGTCGTAAGCCGCGTTCTGCTTGGTGTCTGTCCGGGGAAACCAGTCAGATTTCTCGCGGTCGTACGACTCCCGCATGTCCGGTTTGATCACGTCCTCCAGCGTGTTCGCCGAGATGGCGATATAAGCAGAGTCCGTGTCCATTTCACAGTACTGGAAATCGGACACGTCCACGAACTTTAACATGAAATCGTAGTAAAAGGCGAGCATACGTAATTTGGCATATTGGTATACGAAGAAGCCAATTTGCATGGGAAGGTTAAACTTGATGGTGCGCTTCGCCGACTCAATTTCAAAGACATTTTTGTCGTTGACCACGATCAGATGCCGAAACCGCGAAGTGTTGATCTTTCGAGTGGCGGTCACGACGTCTTGGCAATACTCGACGTCTGTTTGTTTTTCTTTGTTGGTGACCGTCTTGCCGTAGCCCGAATTACCGATCAGCTTCATGGTGTCGGCGATGATCTTCTTGCTTTTGTCCTCGTCACCTTTACGCCTCGCATCGCTAACGGCATCTCCGAAAGCTTTAAAACTGGGTTTGGGTCTGTACTCCATCACCTGGTAGATGCGAGTGACCTTCAAGCCGTGGTCGAGGTACCAGTTGAGCAAGGGCGAAGCCAAGAGGATCTTTTGACCGAACATACTACCGATGAGCGATCGCCTGGGTTTGGACATAATGCGATGCTTCTCGGCGTACTCCTTCATGTGCTCGCCAATATCGTCGATGGAAATCTCGACGTTCTTAAATATCGGAGGCATTTCGGCGAAGCGCGACTTGAGATCCGCGGGGACCTCGATGTCGCATTCCACCGCTCCAAACAACTCCTTCGAGCGAACAGCCTGGAGGACGCGTTCACCGGTCATGTCGGGAAGATGTTCGGTGGGAGTCTTGCGGCCTTCCAAGAAAGACGCCAATCGGACGTCGGCTCTTACCAAGTTTCTCCACTGACACTCCCACATTTCGGTGACCGCATACCCGCACGCTCGCAGGTACTCGGTCGTTTGGGCCGTTTCCGCCCTCAAAGTCGCGAAAGACTGGCCGCGACGATCGTTGAAGAATTGGCCTTTGGTCAAGGGGCAGCGGTGACCGTGCCAATAGCAACCGTGAAACTGAAAGATTTCCCCGGTGTCGGAACAGAAACCGTCCACCGGAATTCGACGTGAACCGATGCGCTTCTCTGTGCTGTTGAATTTGTGCCGAATGACGAGGTTCCGCTCTTGGGCCAGCCAGTCTAACCAGTCGACGGCCATTCGTCCCCACTGAGGTGTGGAATATTCTCTTTCGAACCCCGTGTCTTCCCGCCGCCGAATGTAATGGCCGGAGGGCATGTCCTGCATCAGGGCCCACAGATATAACGCATTCGCGTCGTAGCCAATGACCTTTTGACAAGGTTTCGGTTCCCTGCCCGACAATGTCATCTCGTCGGCCCTGATGTAGGTCTTGCCCTTCTCGTGGTACCTATGAAAGATGATGCTGGGTCCCCCCACTATGTTGTCTTTATACAATCTGTACACCTCCTCATTGTCAGGAAGAGTAAAGTACGTATCGTGCGGCAGGTTCATGAATAGGTACTTAAGAGTCAGACCCGGGACGCTAATGCCATCCTTAAACATGTCTATACCTTTGTCCTGGTAGAACTCTGTCATCTTTTGCACGGCTTCCACCATGGGGCTAACGTCCTTGTTGTTGTACCATATTAGGAAGTCTCTCATGGTCGTCATGCCCTGCTCTTCCCACACGCGCTGACAGTACAGATAATCCTCCTCCGAGATGTCGGACTGTCGCAGGTTGCTGTGGAAGGCGGCTCGTGGTGGTAGCCGCGTGTGCTCCAACTTGTCCAAGCTGTCCATCCATTCGTACGGGAAGAATCCCTTTGTCTCCTGGCAGCCGTACGCCTTCAGCAGGATAGAGTAGGAGAAGCCCGGAGCCACATAATTGATGAGATCCAGGAATTTGAGGTCGTCCGTTTCAATCGACATGTACGTGTTGTTCTTCTTGATGGGCCGGAGTTTGCTTGTAGATCGCAGCAGCAGCGGGAGGAACACTTTTTTGATGGCGTTCAGGTCATACTTCCCACCGTTGAAACTAAGGACCACCAGCTGACTCATGTACTTGTTCAGTTCCTCCATCAGTTTGGTCATGTAATGTTCTTTCCGGCGTTTTTCTTTTCGCTTCGCCTTGTCAAGTATGTCTTTCGGAGATTCTCCTTCCGTTTGTTCTTCTTCGTCTTCATCTTTCTCCAAATCCCTTTGCCGAATTTCTTCCATTTTGTCCAACGCCCAGCCAAACTTTTCCAACAGAAGGGAGTACGCTTTACGACTGATTTGCTGTAGGAAATTCAACAAGTCTTCAGCCACTTTTGTCGGGTCGCCTTCGGACACGAAACATTCTGGGTCGGTGTAATCAGGGACGTTTGAGCAGACGCTCACGCTCAGGAGTTCGTGCGCCGCCTCCCATGTCATCTTGTCCGTCTTTTGATCAGTCAGTGGTTTTAGAAGACATTCTATATCGAAGCAGGCGCGGTAGGGATAGTAACGATCTTCTTCGGGAACGGCGATCCCTTCGTCCTGCAGCTTTTCAAATATGGTCTGCGGTAGATGGTAGGCGCCCCCCGGATACTCCTTGTTCACCTTACCGTCGCACGTGCGAATGTGTCTTTCACAAGTAAAACGCTGCTGCCACCTCTTTCCACATTGCGGACACGCGTACGACTTGGCGTAGGCCTTAAAATCCTTAATGTAACTGAAATGGTGCTCGCAGAGATTCAGGTACATCGTATTGTTGTGTGTAGACAGGGGACGCCTCACCAACTCCGCAAAGAAGTCGTCATCTTCGGCGTCTTCATCGCGATTGGGTTGAAGAGCATAAACGTACACGTCGACTTCGAACAATTTCTCTATGCCCTCCAGATGTTTGAGGGACACGCCTTTGAACTGCCTTGGCGTCTTACCCACCCACGCCAGGTACTCTTTAAAGAGGCTCTTGGTCGTCCCTTCCAGTTTGGTGCGATCGCATTGCCGATGGAGTGCCAGGCATCTGAAAAAGCAGAGCTTGTCCGTGTACGGGCCGTGTGGTCCGCTATAAAGGGCGATGATGGACCTGCTGTTCCTGATGTAGTCTGTCAGCGTCCCGGTGGCACCGATCGGATGGTCCTTGATTTTGTTCACGTAAAACATGACGTTCACCATCTTCTGCAGGACGGACTTACTGTTGGGGCGCTCCTGCCGCGCCTTCTCCATGTGATCGACCTCTTCGATTTTGTCCAGGAATCGTCGGACACCATCCTCGTTTTCCACTTGGACAGGTTCTGGTAAAAATCCGTTATTATTTTCACAAGGGTAAAAATATCGCAGTGCCCCCGTTTCCCCGTCCTGGAGGATGAACCCGAACGATAGGTTGATCTTAAAGACTGTTTGCTGGTCGCCAAAGATGGCCCATACATTGTCGGCCAGATCGCTGGGATTTTCGGACTCCAGTCGAAAGTTGTACGTGTCCTGGATGTTTTGGCCCCGCTTGAACTGCGTCCTGATCATAGACCATTTCTGCCGGTACAGATTCTGAACGGCCACGTCTTCGTGTTGGGGAATCAGCTCTTCTGACACGTCCTCCGGATCTTCCTCAAAGGGAAATGCGTCGTCGTCTCCTGCGGGTTGGATGTGTCGTCGTTTCGCTTTGGGACCGGCCCCGTCTGCGGAGGAAACTCTCTTCCGTGGTCGGGAGGTAGACGCCACGGGGTGTGTGGCTTCCCGGTGCGCCTGCAGGGCATGGGCCGTGTCAAACGCCACGTTACACGGTCGGCACCAGAACGTGGGGGCCGGCCTGGGTTTATCGTGCAGCCGCCGATGTTGCAGTAGATTGTCCCGTCTAGGAAACTTTTTGCCGCAAAAATCGCACTCGTGCGTGGGTGCGGTCGGGTCATGCTGCTTTTGATGTCGTTTGAAACTATCGAGACGGTCAAAGCTTTTGTCGCAGATCTCGCAGTGGTAGGTAGTTGTGTCGTGTGACTTTTGGTGCCGAGTGAGATTGCGTTTTAGTGTAAAGATTTTTCCGCACGTTTCACAAGTAAACGCCATGGCTAGTTGACTGTACTCTTGATCATTGCTGGGTTCTGAAAGAACGTACAAAGCTTTGTTTGAAAAGCTGAATTGTAAAATACTACAGTGCTTTTGCTAGAGCGACGACCGCACACTCATCAGTATTCAAACAAAGAAAGGGCTTCGGTGCTCTTTTGTGAGACCTTTTGTGACTGAACAAAATCGTTTTTTGCCGGTCAGGAATACTTGTTTTGGTAGCGGAGAAGTTTTTCCACTTACCGAAAGAAAGAGACGATCCGTCTGTAGCGGTACTGCGGTCATTCAAGTAGGTGGCACGACAGAATCGGGGCACAGTCCGGGGTGACCACCAGGCCAACTGATCGCCGGTGTCTCGCCTGTGGCCTTTTATTGATTGGCTAGCCAAATATGGCATGTCCATTCACGAAGAGCAGGTGGTAATTTGCATAACAAAACGGGCCACTTTCGCCCAGAGCGAGTTGGTGAGGCGGAACGAAGCCGGCAGGCAGGATACTTGCTTGGACTCCGTCTATTGTCTGGGCGACGACTCCGTCTATTGTCTCCTGGCAGTGAACAACAAAGGGCCATCTGTGGTTCTTCAGCAGCAGGGTCTACTTTGGGCCAGAGGCCAATTTGCATTTGAAAACGGGCCCACTTTAGCCCACGTAACGTTTGGCCAAGAACCCTTTTCAACTTGTTGATAAAGGTTTTGCGTTTCTTCCTTGCCTCTTTTCCCAGAAGTTAGGGCTGACCATGTATGTACGGCAAACGCAGTATCCGGTCTGTATCCGTCCAAAAAGTGCAGAGAAGACACCGTAGAATACACAGTTCGTTCTACGGTCCTGACTCCAAGGGTACCGACGCTAGGTCTGTTCCAACCCGTGAGAACCAAGCCGCGGTGACCAATTCGCCTATTGTGTCCTACCCGCACAAGAACAATGGGGCACCACCTGGCTTCCTGGGTGGCCGGATGCCAATTTGCATTACAAAACGGGCCCATTTCAGCCCACGTAACGTTTGGCCAAGAACCCTTTTCAACTTGTTGATAAAGGTTTTGCGTTTCTTCCTTGCCTCTGTTCCCAGAAGTTAGGGCTGACCATGTATGTACGGCAAACACAGTATCCGGTCTGTATCCGTCCAAAAAGTGCAGAGAAGACACCGTAGAATACACAGTTCGTTCTACGGTCCTGACTCCAAGGGTACTGACGCTAGGTCTGTTCCAACCCGTGAGAACCAAGCCGCGGTGACCAATTCGCCTATTGTGTCCTACCCGCACAAGAACAATGGGGCACCACCTGGCTTCCTGGGTGGCCGGATGCCAATTTGCATTACAAAACGGGCCCATTTCAGCCCACGTAACGTTTGGCCAAGAACCCTGTTCAACTTGTTGATAAAGGTTTTTTCGTTTCCTTCTTGCCTCCTCGGTTCCTATGAGTTAGGGCTGGCCATGTATGTACGTACAACGCAGTGTCCAGACAGCACCGTTCTCTGTTGTCTTGTAGCTGCTCAGAACGCGTGGGACGCTCACTGTACGTGCCTGACTCCGCACGGGCCTGACTCCAAGTGGCAGAATTGCTTCTGTTCCAAGCCATGTGCACACAAAGCCGCGGTGACCAATCCGTCTATTGTTTCCTACCCGCACAAGAACAATGCCACCATCTGGCGTTCTTCAGCGCGACCACCAAGGGCCGGGGCCAGCGGGGTCAACTAGGGGCCAGAGGCCGATTTGCATTTGAAAACGGGCGCACTTCAGCCCGCGTAACGTTTGGCCAAGAACCCTGTTCAACTTGTTGATAAAGGTTTTGCGTTTCTTCCTTACCTCCTCAGTTCCAAAAAGTTAGGGCTGACCATGTATGTACGGCAAACGCAGTGTCCGGCCAGCGCTTACTGATAAAAACTCCTTGGTACAACAGCAGGGTGGTCACTGTATTTCTCTGTACGACCTCTCCTTGAAGGTTACCGTTAGGTCTGTCCAAGCCAGCCGTGTGCATACCAAGCCGCGGTGTCTATTGTTTCCTACCCACACAAGAACAATGGGGCCATCTGGCGTTGTTCAGCGCGGGCAACTAGGTTCCGCGGCCAGCGGGGAACAATAGGACGGGTTGTCATAGTTACCTTGGTGGGTCAAAAGTTCAGCCTGACCTCTGTTTCACCCCGACTTGAGCTAAGGAATTACATACCCCCCTAAACTCCGTATATCTGGACCAATCAGAGTACCGACTCGTCTGATGCAAATGTAAATATGCAAATATATGGTGACAGACAAGATAAAAGGTCTTCCTCTCGAACGTTTCGTTCTGCTAACAGAACCGCCGCAAGATGCTTCCATAGAGACTTAGAACCAGGCCATATAAGGGCATGTCATTCACGATTGGAGAGGGGAGGTTCATTTGGGGTGGGGTGGGGTTGTCATAGTTACCTTACTCCGCCTGAATATATGATATCTGACCCCTGACCTGCCCCGCCTGAATACATAATATCTGACCTCTGACCCATGACCAGCGCTTGAATAAATGATATCTGACCCCTGACCTGCGCCTGAATAAATAGTTTCTGACCTCTGACCTGCTCCACCTTGCTCCACCTGAATAATATCAGTCAGCGTATGACCTTTGACCTGCTCCACCTTGCTCCACCTGAATAATGATAGTCAGCGTGCACCTACTATACTACTGACCTCCATTCTGTTTTGATGGATCCCATCATGGAAACGGAGCGTCACATACTGAAGTTTATATAGAAAAAAAATACAAGTCTCAAAATATCTAGTAGAACCAGAGTGTCTGATTCCATTGATAACTCTTGACACAAAGAATCACCAAACGGTGGACTTCTTGCAACACTGATAGTGTCTAGTAGGAGCTCTGAGTTTAAAACAAAAGCCCGTCTTCTTCAATGGCTTCTATATTGTACATAAAGTGTCGTCAGCTGATGCTGCCCAAATTTTTCAAGATTTCGTTTTGTCAAGAATGATATCATAGAGGGATCGTCCACGTACCCTTGTCATATACACATCTCTCCGCTTTCATAGTTCCTTCCTCAAGCTCGTTTTTCTCTTCTAATGCGCAAGACACATTAGCCGTCATGGCCAGCAAACAGTTTTCTATAGAACATTACTCTCTTGTGCCCCACCAACTGGTGCACTCAGCTTAGCTTTAACATAGGGTATATACACGTTTGATTTAAGAATTTCTTCTGACCAAATCATTAAATTCTCTTCAGCAAATATATTTCTATAAAAGAACTGAAACAAATACTGATTTTTTTTCTTTATCTTTAATAACCTTTCCATTCCCAACCTAATCTTCTCATTCTCTTCAGACTTCCCCATATATGTCACCCAGGACAAAAAGAATTCTGTGGGTTTTTCTCCCTACTCCCCCAGTGTATTCACGATCTAATCCTGGTTCCCTCGCTCTTTTGTCTTTTCAATTCAAAAACTTTTTGGTTAAGACAGGCCAATTCTTTGGTAAAAAAAATATTTTGGCTCTTATGCAAGTCATACGGTCCATCAACTCGTCTATCTTATGTCTTTTTTTCTGCGGCCAATCTAGCGGCATGATACTTGATTTACGATTTTATTCTACCTTTAATAGCACCCCACCATCAACACATGTCTTGGAAATAAGGAATATACAAAATCAAAAAGTCCTATTCCATCTCCATAAAACTGTGCTAAGTAAGTACGGAATCAAACAATACAGACTCTAAAGCAGTCAACAAAAAGGGTCAAAGGTCACACAGGGAAGGCCAGAAAGATTTGCAACATGAACAAATATTTACCATGAAAATATGAGCAGACGAAAAAGTGTGTTATGGAATTATCATGCGACTAAAAACAATTTTATTCCAAAGATGACCAATAATCAAAACTTGACAGCTTGCATTCTTATTCAAACTTTGGATATACGGTTTAAAAATAGGCCCAAGCCTCATTTTAATAAGTATTCCGTCCAAATATAAGAAATTAATTCTCTCAAAAGCTTTCTCTTAACCCTCAAACACCCGAGTGGGGTCCATTTGGACCCCAGGCGTACATTTTGAAGTACCATTTGAACATTTTTCATCTGAAGAAAAAATCCTTCCGTGACTTTGTCAGTCAATATGTCTTATACCTTCTCCTACGTTTTCGCAAAGATTGGTACAATAATGTGGAAATCATTAAGAAAGTTTGTGTTCAGTCCCTCTGGGGTCCAAACGGACCCCAGCAAAAATGTGCAGTTTTTAAAACTATCTTTGGAGGCTAACTCCCTAACCACTTACAGTATGACTACCAAACGTTTAGACAATAATAAGAAAGTAAACCTTAATCATCACATAAATTTCTGTGTCATCAACATGTAATGTGACGACATTATGGCGTCATTTGCCTAATCAGGGTGGCCATCTTGGATTTTGACCTATGACGTCATGAAATTAGCATAAATTATACATTTTAAGTCATGAAAATTACATTGAATTTCATAGAGTTTAATTGTTGTCAGAAAACAGGTGTAGTTAACCAAGAAAACCTTGTTTAAATTGAAATTGTCAAATTTTTGCAAAAATATGCCTGTTAGAATCTGGTTGCCATGGCAACCCCCAAAATAATAAACTTTCCTCATTGACCAAAAACTTTTGCAAACAATATTTTGTGATAAATTACCAAGTTTCATAGCTGTAGCTCTAGCCGTTCATGAGTTATGCGACATGAATGTTGCTGAAGGCCTCAAAATTCCCCTATCTGGTCGGAATAGGTTTAGTGCAAAACGTGGTCCTTCTGAACTTTTGCATAAATTATGATAATGACTTGGAATTACCAACACCTTAACATCTCAAAATCTTCCTCTTACATTGACGAAACAATGTATATACAATGATCGCCGATAAGAAATGGTACTGAGATTTTATGAACAAAACATTTTGGGGTCCGTTTGGACCCCAGTCGGTCATTTTAGTCGCAAAAAAAGGTCGGGTGCTTGAGGGTTAATCTAGACATATGCTGGCTTCCTTCATATTCTTATAAGGCTAAAAAAAGACCTGATGTTATTCGCTTGCGCCTGTACTGGCGAACCTGGACAAGCGGAACCCTTGTCAGTAGAACTGGCGCTACCGGCTGGACTGCTGGTCGAGCGACGGGGCCCGGTTGCTTATAAGTACGCCCGGCTAATTTAACACTAACGTCTAGTGGCATCTCCAGAGAAAGAGGAAAAGTAGCGGGAATTGCAGAGTCGCATCCCTCAATGTTGTCAGAAAGGGGCTCCGATCTGCGCTTATTGCAGACAGTAGTCTCAGCCTGGTCATCGGAAGGGGCCGACCGCTTAGCGGCCAGAATCGACACCTCCATATTTGCCGGGTTGGCATAAAAAATGTCCATTGCAAGAGAGGTTACCTGACGGACAACCGCCTCCCCTGCAACACCCACCGTGGGACCCGTGGGAACATCCGTAGCGGGGTCCTCGAACACCTCCAAAAAGACGGCATCAGCAGCAACTGCCGGAACTTTTTGAACAACAACCTTTGATTTTCCCGATGTGTCCGCGACAACAGCGGGAGCATCGCCAGAAGCCGGAACTTTCTTAGAGCTGGCCACACCAGAGGCGGAAATACCTAAATCGAAAGAGATGGCCCTCTCGATCGCCTTGTTTAAAGCTGTGTCTTTCTTCTTCAACTTCATCTCCACCGCTCCTTATCATTGGCAGGAAAATCAGACTTGGACTCCGAGGAGGCAGCACACCCTCGTCATCCTTGTCCTCCAGGACCTTGCCATCCCTCTGCAGTGGAGAAGGGGAATCACCACAACCCTCCTTACCCTCCCCGGAAGAAATAACCTCGGGATTAGGGCGAACAGTAGACAGCCCAGCATTGGCCTCCGCTAAAGTAGCAGGTCCCTAGCCTAGCTAGGTCCCTTGTTCGGTGTGTCACGAAAATTGATATAAACAAATTACCCGGAGTGTCACACACGCAGCTATCTTAAAGATCCCATGGTAACCACATGGCCACAGAGCGGCGACACTGCCTGAGTAGAGGTTTGAATTAAGTCCTTGATTTTCTCATGATGTCTCAAACGGCTCCGTGCCAGGACAGCCCAACTTCAGCCAGAGGGCTTCCTTCGTAACGGCGTTCCAGCCTGTTACAGAAAATGGAGATTGAGAAGATCGTTTCTAGTTTGAAATAGATGCGAAAGCGGCTGGTTGAAGAGAGTTTATTATGTTAGAAAGTCGGAGGATGAGTTTCATTATTACAGCTGGGGTCCTTAAAGTAAAGAATATCATCAGTTATACATATATTAGACAGAAGTGGAGCAGAATATATAGGTACAGTAGCTAAGTAGATCAATTGGAGTTGCACGTCCCCAATTAACTTTATTAACATGTGAGTTCTTGGATAAACCCAATTGTGCTAACAAACACTGACTCCCAGTCAAATGACGCATTGGGAAAAGAACTGATAACGTGAAGTCATTGATACATCCGATAGTGTACCTATTAATATTGGAGTGCCCCAAGGGTCCATCTTGGGACCCCTTCTCTTCAATATTTTTATTAACGACTTACCAGAGTCAATCACCAACTGTAAAGTTTCCCTCTATGCGGACGACACAGCAATTTTCTGTGCTAGTAACAACCCAAACCATATTGAATCCATGTTAAATGCTGAGCTTTCTCAACTGTCTACTTGGTTTCACAATAATCGGTTAACACTCAATATTAGTAAGACCAAGTGGATGTTGATGGGATCTTCCAAAAGAATAAACAATTGTCATGACTTAGAAATCAAAATTGATGATATTTGTCTGGAGAAAGTAACATCATACAAATATTTGGGTGTAATCCTTGATTCATGTCTTACCTATAGTAACCATGTAGATATGATGCATAGTAAAGCATCTCAGCGCATTGGTTTGCTTAGACGCCTACGACCTTATCTTGGTACAAATGTTGCTAACATGCTGTATAAGGCCATCGTTTTACCAATAGTAGAATACTGCGATGTGATCTGGGACAACAGCAGCTCTACACTCAAACAACGCCTACAGATTCTTCAGAACAGGGCCGCCAGGATCATACTGAGGTGGGATCCCAGAGCTAACATCGAAGAGCTGCATCACACACTGCAGTGGAGATATCTACAGGACCGGAGAACTCAACACTTGTGCATTATGGTGTACAAATGTTTGCATGGACTAGCACCTAGCTATCTAATCAATACTTTTAACTATAACAATCAAATACACAGTTATAACACCAGGCAGGCTCAACAGTTACACAGACCAAAGTACACATCTCGAACAGGCCAACGAACGCTTGCTTTCAGAGCGGTTTCTATCTACAATTCCCTTAAACCAACAACAACTTCACAAACCACTCTGAATTCATTCAAGCGAGCTTTACAATCTGACCTCTGACCCCTCTGACCAACGACCTCGAATCTGGTTTGAAAATTAGCTTGATTTCGTTTATTTATGTACTGTTATGTTCTATTCATATGATTATTGTTGTGATGAGTTTTGTAATTAATGACTTTGAGTTGTTATTATTTGGGCTAATCGCATTTAAGTTATTATCCATATTTTGATTTAGTCACGTTTTATGTTATATGATTATTGTTATCTTTATGTTTATGTCCATTATGTTCATTTGGGCTCCCTTGGAAATCAGTTTTATCAAAACTGTAGGGACTACCCTGAAAGATTAATAAATAAATAAATAAATAAATTGTCAACATTTATGTCCGTGATTACCTGTAAAAAAAATACACATTTGGACAAAACTCTGGTGTCACATTCTAAAATAGCCAGGAGGCGCCAAATCGTCCATGGCGATTGGGTCTATCTTTTTTTATTATCTTTAAGAAGCAACGAGCGAGTCATTTTCTTTGAGTGCTCGACAAACATTCGTCAGCAAATGAATGATTAAAGCATACAATGTGGCTTTCAATGATTAAATAGAAGTGTCATGATATATGACTCTTCTTGTATGTAACATCAAGACCAGGTAATTTTTCGGTCTGAAATAAATATATATTTATGTTGTTTTTAATTCTTGACTTATGAAACCTCCAAATGAAAGTTGCTGCGGCTGCTACTTTGAAACCAAGTACCATAGTCTTAGGGTGGGGGACCTATTAAAATTACTTATTACTTAAGAAAGGGACATTGGTATTCCCTGAAACGAATAAAATGCAGAGAAACAACTTAATGAGAAATGTCGTTTCGTGGTTTAGATGTTACTTCACCGGAGGGCCTCTTGAGTTTTCACAATTTTTTTCCTTGTGTAATAACGATTAATAAAGTCCATGAAAGTTTCCGTACGCCTTTCCCCAAGCTTAATCCAACGTATTAGATCTTAAGAAGATTCCAATAATTTTTGTTTTAATTCGTTTAGTCAAGCAGATGGAGGAGAAGCAGTATTGTTACTCCACATGCGAAATACCATGTTCTGCCGTCGTCAGCAACCCCATGCAGACCCTCTCTAAAGAGCGCATGCGTAGAGTCCCTACATCAAACGTGAGGAGCACGCTTTCTTTCTAGAGCTCTTTCCCGACCATTTTCGGCCAGATGAGGCGAATTTCTAGGCTTGGGGTTTAAATTTTCGGTTTGCTGGGCTTCCCAGGATCATTTGGTTGCTTTTCTGTCTCTGTATGTTAAAGTTAAGCGGAGTTACGAGAGTTTTTGAGTCACCGCACCCCTCTACGAGCTGTGCTCGGTACAGGCAGGCTCCGAGCCCCGTCTAACGTACATCCAGCGTTACGCTGGTACTATTACAATGGGGTTTCCTTCCCTACTTTGAGGAAGAAGGATCCCTTTCCGTATGGTAGTAAAGCACTTTGTGTCGTTAAAGCCATATGCTTCATTTGCCTTTTCTAGTCGTATTTGTTGTGTTTGTAAGACTTTCTAATTTAGTACCCCCCACTCTAAGTGGAAGAATGGTTTGTATAGCCCAAACGTCTTGTATTCGTAAACAACAGAGGAACGCTTCTCAGCCCTGTGTATCTCCCCCATAGTTGTCGCCGACCGGGAGAAAACTTAGGCGTGTGGTACACTGTGGTAAGATACTTTTTGTGTGACATTTAGTGTATATTTTCGATTTCTAGGGAGCTTTGAAATG
This sequence comes from Branchiostoma floridae x Branchiostoma belcheri, assembly GCA_019207045.1. Classification (NCBI taxonomy): domain Eukaryota; kingdom Metazoa; phylum Chordata; class Leptocardii; order Amphioxiformes; family Branchiostomatidae; genus Branchiostoma; species Branchiostoma floridae x Branchiostoma belcheri. The sequence continues at coordinate 20,978,673 of CM033036.1, forward strand.
GTGCGGTGAACGCACCCCCCAGTTCAGCTGTGGTAAGGCCCGGCCTATTCCAGACGTGTTGAATTTCAATGATTCCCGCCCGGTGTTCGCCACCAGTGAGCAAACGGTCGAGACGGGATTTTCGGTATTAATATTTTATGATCCCAGGAGAGTTCTGCTGTATGTTCCTTCTGACGGAGCAAGTTGGGTATTTCTAACGTCCACAGATCACAGCCGTCCACCCTATTCATCAATTTTTAACACTGACGATGCTATATAAGGTTGTTCGCCATATGCAATAACACATTTTATTTTTATAATGTAAATTTGTGCGGACTACGTAAAACAGCCAATTAAACTTGGGTGGCTTGAGAGCGATCTGCCCTCTTATGAATCGATCCAACCAAAATCAACACTCGTCGGCCTTTTCGCATTTGAGAGAACATATGTTTAAGGGTTTCCTACTCGGTTCATTTTAGCCATCTACTGTCTTTAATTAGTTTACTGAATCTTCGAGTACATTTTGTTTTCTCTATCTCATTAATTTCTTTCCAGTTCAGATCTTCCAAAAACATTGAAGAACACCACTTTGTCATACCCCCATATCTTTAACCAATTTCTACCCGGCTGACGCAGGGTCACTGTTCCAAGTGCGACGCAAATTATAAATCTTTGCTGATTCCTTCTTGATCTTTGATAACCTTCCCACCCTGTCTCTAATATTACGTTAGCGAAAACAACTCCATGGACAAAAAGAAATTGTTGGGTTTTTCTCCCTTCTGCTCCCGATGTATTCGCGATTTAATCCTGGCTCACTTGTTCTGTCGACTTTTAAATATATTAAGCTCTTGTTTCAAACATTGTTTCTGTCTTTATTCTTTGGCAAAATCGATACGTATTCATGTTCGAATACTTACTCTCCGAAAAAGGAGAAATCAGAGGTTCCACAGGAAGTTGGAGTCTCGGGATTTCGTAAAGCCCTCCCAACATACTGCCTGGTCCAACATACTGTCTAGTCCGAATTAATTGCTCCGGGTTGTCACCTATATCATATTCCTTGAGACATATAATGCCAAATAGTTTCTCTTTAAATAACTGAAAGGCTTGCAAACGTTTCTGATCATTTCTTAGACTATTAACGTTAAAAGTAGCAATAATTAGCATTACTTGGGCCATCCAAAAAAAGGAAGAAAAATATGCCAGACAGCAGAACGAGCGAGCTTTGAGTGGAATCGAAATCAATGGCGGAACTTTAAAGGCCCGAAGAGCTAGGTTTTGTTTTAACAACCCAGCAATCCAAAGTCTTCTGTGACTTATGTTCCACATATTCTACGGGTGTACAGATTAAATGTGTCAGCCACTTTGACCGGTGAAGGGGTGCGAACCACACAGTCACCTACCGGCGTGCAAAGAATGGAAACTTGTACCCATGTTAATTTTTCAAATGCCAAGACAAACTGTCCCAAACATTCTCTTATCTGGTACACGTGTACTCAAAATGGGCACAAGGTTTCGGGAATCAAAGTTATGCATATAGTTAGAATCCTGATAAGCTTTTTTCTGCACAACCACTCTCTTTTTTTAGCTCCGTTAAGTTGACCATAGCCGGTACTTTCTTTGACAAGGGTTTCGAGTCCGATAAAGAGTCAAAGATCTAGTTCTCTTCGAAGATTGGGCTGCAGATGACCAGTCTATCCCTGAGGTGGTGTCTTTATTAGAATCCTGCACTCATAATTGCCTTTGGTACAGAATCCTGATTAGATTTCTGTTGAGTTTGTCCTGACTTTATCTTTTACTTGAAGTTGATTTATCCTGGCTGAAGTTGGTTTACTAGGAAGCCTCCCACGCATCACAGCGAAAACTGATTTGTTCCTCATATCATTTGCATGTCATCAAGTGACAGTCTTCAAAGGGGACGTCCTTATCGCACTTTGCACAAGTTCTCTGTTGTACAAATAAAAAAAAAACATATGTCTCAATACATCTCACACACCCTGTCTTAACCATTAATCGGCCTCGTTGTTAATCTGATTCATTTGTTTTGCCTTTTCCCCCGGCAAACTCGACCACACTAGCCTTTGTCTACCAATTACTGGGCTTTGAGACAGCGCGAGCATATGATGCTTCATAATCCCTGTTGGTGTGTCTTGAGTGACCACATACGTTACATCTGATGTCGTTTGAACATTTCTTGATCGTGTGACCCGTCTAACCACCTTTGAAACATCTAACCACATCACAGTCGGTAGCGAAATACCTCACCAGGTTACATCTGAGACACTGACTTTAGCCCTTCGTACTCTACACATAAAGGTTGCTGTCACTCCTCAGTGCATTGGGAATAGACTTCTATAAGAGCATACGATACTGTCTAATGCCCTTCTTTATCTTATCATAGGGCGGATGCTAAGTTGGATACCTAACCGACAAGACATTGACATACTGTCGTAAAACCGATTGAACTATAATTCATTCAGTGATATAAGCAGGCAGCTGCAACAGTGACAGAACCGTGCCCTGACCGTATCATTGGACCTTCACCGCCACCCATCGGTTTCCAATCCCCCGCATGTCAACAAAAAGCTCTTCACCGAAGCGGTGGTATTCCACCTGCAAGCGACAGGAAAGAGACTGCTTGATGGCGACAACAATCTCGTTGTCCGACCATACTTTGTCTCCGAAATTCTCGTCACATCGCGAGCGCCATATCAAATGTCGACGAGACAGGAAAACCAAAGCTGATCTCTTCTTAAACCATTCAACGTGTTCCATGATCCCCCCGGTTGACTCTTCTGCCAACTGGAATGCTATTGCACACTCAGATTCTCATCCCTACAATCTCTCATCCTCATACCTGCCATTTTCTCTTGGTATCTTTTGAATGTATTATCCAATGCCAGTGTAGATGGTGGGCCTGGTAATATGTGTCCCTCCTTTGATGTGTATCTGAAAAGGAAACCCACTTAAACCAATGGAGAGCCATGTTGCTGCTGTTACATAACTCTAAAGCTATAAGCGGACAAGAGGATTTTGTCTCTTGATGGCTGTTGCTTCTTCCGTGTCTCAAAGGTTCACCTCAAATATGACTGAATAACAACGCCCTGAGGGTATACTGCCCTCTGCAAACATGCTGCTCACAGGTCTTTTGCTAAGTTAATTCGGTGGCCTTTAACATTACGAGTATTGATCTGTGATGGAGTAGCAGAATGGCTCGAACTCTTTATTAAAATCTTTTTCAGCTTTTATGAAGCTGGCTGACTGAGCAACTGCCTAAGCTTTAAGTTGTTGAGCAAAACAAAAAAAAACGAAAACGCAAAATCAGCTGGATAAGGAAAGTATTTGACTACATATAAGAGATGACATAAAAAGTCTAGGGCAGGAAAAAGACTAAATGCAATTATTGTATTATTCCCTACACTTATTTACCTATGACTCAACGTTAAAGGTTGCGATGGAGATAAATACTGACCCACACTTCACTGAGTCTCTACCCCGCTTATCTCGGTTCATGACTGGAGTAGACTTCCTAATCCATACAGCCTCCTTTATCCAGCAGGTGCATCTGTTGTCCCTTCTGTCAATCAACTTAGTGCCGTCACTGTTAAGTTCTCTTCCGCCTCAGCTTCCTTCTTCTGTGGTCAAGTTTACCGTACCATCCTTCACATGATATTTCCCATTACTGAAGCATTTCAAAGCCGACAAAAACTCTTCTATAGTAAGAGGTTGTTCTTGTTGAACTTGAATATCTTCCGGGATGACAATTGACCATTGATCTTTAAGTTTCTAGGTTTTAAGTTTCTGCAAATATATTCTTATAAAAGACGAGAAAAAAAAACACTTCGCTGATCCCTGCTTGATCCTTGATAATATTTCCATCCATATATATTGTTTCTTCTATCACTGTAGCCTTTCGTAAAAAAAAAAAATCCAGGTACAGAAAAAAATGTGTTTTTTTCTTCCTGCTTCTCCCAACGTATTCGCGATCTTATCTTAGCTCCCACGTTCTCTTGTTTCAACAATTTAATGCTAATTCTTTAGCGAAATCAAGTTTAGGCTGTTGTGTGAGTCTTATAGTCAAGAAATCAATACGATTCATTAACCGGTCAATGTCTTTTTTTCAGCAGTCAATCTAATAGCATGACGCATAATCAACGATTTAATTCTACTCTTCACATTATCCCACCATTGACGTATGTCTTGGGGAAAAGGAATTAGCAGCATCCAAGGGTGTTTTCATCAAATGATGATCAAAACACTTTTTGAAATGCGTAGCTCGTCAAAATAGAATTATTGCATATCTATAACCCTTCCCCTGTCTATAGTTTTGGTGACTTTCAAAGAAATCAGAACATCGTGATGATGCGCGAAGGACACTGGGAAATAAGCATACTGATCAACCAATAGTTTGGGGGCAAATGAAATTTGTCGAATCTACATTGCACTTTGCAGCTTTGTCTCTCCATGTAAAATGAAAAAAATGTTAGATTCCAAATACTCCATTTGTCTTCCAGATTGAACTGTGCACAGATTAGTTTTCGACAACCAACGTTACTGTATCACCCCTACACAGCACTCTCCCTTGATGCGTTCATTCACTTCACATTCAATGAAACACCAACACAAGTGTTAGGATGGGCGCGAGTGTGTGGACACAAAAACTTTTTGCATTTTAGCCTGTTAAAGGAAATGCGTAAGGCTATAACTCTGAACCTATTAATTCTATCAACAAACATTGTGTTTTTGGTTATACCTTTCCTAAAGCCTTTCTGATATCCTTAAATCAACAAAGACAAGCACAAAATAATCAAAATGCACAACATCTTTTCATAACATTGGCAAGAAAGAGGCTGAGTTTCAGAAGGGTACAATCTAAGTGCCAGTCGCTGTACATTGTTCAAGATGCATAATCAATCTGACCGGTGGGTGTGGCAATTGTTCTGACCTTCCCAGTCAACGGTGAATGCGCTTACTCCTTCTGAACCTGAACACAAAGATCTGGAATTAAATCTTTTACGTTTTCTGCTCAAATGACTTGCAAACCTATCAATGATAATATTCAGAAAATAATTTCATCAGGTTGGTAGAACTGGCTGTGTAAGAGAAAACTCTTATGTCCAATAATAACATTGTTACCGCCATTCTTCCGAGTAATATAAATATACACTGGCAAATCTACCAGAATTGTCCCCTACCTGAATTCAAGACTGGAACATACACAATACGTAGTATTACACCCATTTGTGGCAGTCGTTGATTCTAAGTGCGTTGGGGATTATTGAAGGACGCCGTTTTCCCCCGCCAACCACAACCTTATTGCTGGCAAGGGGTTAAATGTTTCCACATCATCGTCATCAAGGGATAATGCCATTAGGATTGTTAGAGCTGTTGGGTCCAGGCTTGACCTCCAGTCTGTTTTCACTATGTTCATCACTGAGAACGATCGTTCACACTCAGCTGTGTGTATTGGAATGATTAAGATCAACCGTAGAATGGTTACAATGTTTTTAAAATCTTCATCCTGTTCCCTTTCTCGGAATTGAAGTCCAGAGGATGCTAGAATGTGTGGTGAGCTATGCATAGTGGCAAGCTGCTTCCTTACACAATAGCAAACTATTGATTAAATGAAGCAGAACAGCATTGTCTATCCAGAATCGAAATAATATCTTCGATGAATTATCTTTAATCTTAATAAGTAGATATATATCGTATAGAATCCAATATGAACATAATTATGTACATCACATATATGAATACAGGTCTTGACATTAACTACGATGTTAACACATTAAAAAGGATTGCTGCGACTATCAATGTGATGTCTGCGATGGCTTTTGCCTGTTAAAAACAACCATAGATGTGTGCTTTTTTTGCATTATTTCAACACGATGTCTTGACATAGGAAAGAAAGCAAAATGCAAAATCATCTGCACGTTTCATGCTCATCAGCCAGATTCAAAGGGTGATCAATACAATTAAGATTTGACAGGGCATAGAGGTTTGCCTGTTTTGGGGAATAGCGGTGGCCACGCAATGCTTCTGGGCACATGTTTGGATGTGTTCCCACAGTCTTGGTGGATTCTCAGGTAGCCGGCGGCACTTGATCGCCAAAATCTGATGAAAGAAAAGGCTAAAAATTAACATGTTTGCACACTATCCCTGTTGACTTTTACAATGTAATGCGAAGATGATTGAGTAGTGACAAATTTGTATACAGAAAATAGAGTAAGATTTATCTTCTTAAACTGGAGGAAATTGCATATTTTGTGACCAAGAACACTAGAATGATCTCAATAGTCTAAAACCTACCCTTGAAAAAAATATATCTTTGTGTAACAAACCCAACGCAAGCAAGTCCCAACGCTTAACATAGAATTCTGTGGTAATTCCGTCACATCCTGGGGACTTATTTTTATCTTTTGACATAGGTTGTAATGCTTTTCGTAATTCAAATTCTTTGATTTCGCCTCTTCAACTGGGCCTTATGCTCATCGTTAGGGGAGTAGCGGTGGCCACACAATGCTTCTGGGCATATATTTAGATGTGTTTCCGCAACCGCATCATTATGTAAAAAATAAGTTAATTCCTTACAGTTTCTTCCAATAGAATTGTTTTGGGGTTTGTTATTATTGATTTGTCTTACAAAGTTAAGGACAAAATAGTCTTTTCTTGATAGTTTCTTGATAGTTTCTATTATCCAGGTTAAAGAAAAAATTGTACTCTCTCCTTGTTTGTAGGAATTGCACCTACTTCTGATGATGTAAAAACTTAAAATTAGTATTGTAATTTTGTAATTTTTCTAGCCTTTCTTTCATTTCAAAAATTGGTTTTTGTTTTCAGTGTTAGCAAATTCATCGGTCTCCCTCATCAGGCAGTTTGATTGCTCTTCTTATTCTTTTTCCTCATTTTTGTGAGTGTGTGCTTTCTTTAGGCGGCAAAAGAAAATATTTTAGATGCAAAGGCAAGTGTGCATTCCTGAGCAACGCGCTCAAGCTTACGGCATGTGTTGCACACCACACTACATCGTTACGGCAGTCAGGGGCCCGATGGTCCACAGGGGCTTTTACACTTGCCACAGACAACATTTATTTATACACTCTCTGGTAACATCATCTTTCTCGCGACCTTCCCCGTATATCAGTGGCTGCCCAAGATAAATGTAGGCCGCCCTTGAGGGTGACCCCTGGGATGTGCCGGCCCGGCTTCAGAATGACCCTATACTGCCGGATGCCATTCTTGACAGTGGGGTGCTGCGCATAGGTGCAGAACTTAGAGCTCTGCACGGTGCTGTACTGGCTTAGCTATTACTTGAATTGTCAAAAATTTCATCAAAATAATGTGGGATATTGGTGGCGGTAACCACGACAACATCGTCAGTGGCTCGGAGAAGCTGGAAAGCGCGTCTACGCGCAGCGATGGAAACCTCCTCTTTTCTTCACACTCTTTTGTGGCCTTTTTCGTAATCAGCTCCGTCTTATAAATGCGTTTTTTTCCTTATCTGTATTGTCTGTTAACTCTGTCTTTTTATATTCCTTAATCTCTATTTGTCTTCCAGATTGAATTCTGAACTTCACGACAATCAACGTTTCCTTTAGTAGGATTTCGCCTTTGTTTAAATCCCAGGCCAGATCCTCAACAAATGAAAACATTATTACCGTTATTCTCCATAATAATATACTCTGGAAAATCTACCAAAATATCTATTGTCTCCTAGCTGAATTCAATACTGGAGCATACACATTACATAGATTAAAAGTCATATTGAGAGGCTTTATTGTGTCCATATCTCCACCAGGAATATAATAGGAAAGAATCCTGCCGTCTATATCCTTAATTATGTCCAAACACACCAGTCAAACCATACTTGCCACAGATAACATGTGTGCACTCTCTGGTGATATCATCCTTCTCGCGACCTTTCCGGTATATCAGTGGCTGCCCAAGATAAAAGCAAGCTGGCTTCCCATGATGGTGACCCATGGGATGTGCCGGCCTGGCTTCAGAATGACCTTATACTGCCGTGTGCCATTCTTGACAGTGGGGTGCTGCGCATAGGTGCAGAACGTAGAGCTCTGCACGGTGCAGTACTGGCTTAACCAATACCGAACAAAATTATCATCCAGATAATGTGGGATGTTGGTGGCCATTGGTGAAGGAAGGAAGTCTAAAATAGAAAACAAAAGGCAATTAAACTTTCTTGCCGGTATCAAACTGCTGCCTATGCTGTCTGTAGGTGCTGATCTTAGGACAGGTACTCCTCCAATGTCCTTCCCCACAAGCAAACAATTTCCCGGCTTTTTGTAGCTTGAAAAAGAAACCGTTTTGTTACCAAAATATTCTTATTCATGCCCAGCATTTTCCCTACCGCCTTAACTCTTTCTTGACCAATGTTTGCCCTCAGCTCCACCTTGAAAATGCTTTTTTTTTTCTCATATGGATTATCTGCTAACTTATTCTTTTTATATTCCTGAACGGTGAGCCAGCCGGCATCGGACTTGTCTGCCACTCGAATGCATTTCTGATGGAAGGAAACCAGCTTCTCACTTTCAGTATGGGAATGCAGAGCTCTCTCCGTCTTTCCTCCTTGCACCTCCGTCTTGGCTTGCTCCACATTTTCCTCCAACTGCTGTGGTAAAGTCGTACTAGTATTGGTGGGTCGTCTTCTTTATCTTGGGTGCCTCGTCTGTCTTCATTTTCTTCAACTGCGTGTCTTGCTTTTCATCGATTTCCTCATTCGCGTCTCCAACCTTCCCAATCAATCAATGACCTTTATTTAAACTGGAAAAGCCCTGTCGGCCTTAAGCGCTCTTCCCAGAGGTCCAGAGGAGGGGAGGGGTCACGGGAAAAATAAATAATACAAACTAATACAAATTAACTATTTATACTAAATATTTTACAATCACCACTTACTATCAAAACCGTCGTGGTAGTCCGGTCTGTAAGTCATACAGAGCTGCCAGTTCGTCTTCTTATTCATCATCACTGAGACAGCAGACAGGATGGAATGCTTGTTGAGCTCAATAGTCTCTCTCACTGCTTCAACCCACAGGTTAAAAAGAACCGTGAAAATATATCGTTGTTTCCTGTGTGTCGTGCACTGCGTCGACTGACGCATGTCTCGGAAAAAAAGAATTTAGCAAATGTCAAGATGTTGATCAAACTCCCCCTGAAAGGCTTTATTTGTCAAAAACTGAATTATTGCATCTCCATAGATCTTCCCCCTGACTATGTTTGGTTACTTTCAAAGAAATCTGAACACCGCCATGGTCTGTGAAGAACACTGGGGAATAAACAAACTGGTTATTCACTAGTTCTGGCGCAAATAAAATCTGTCCAATCTATACTGCACTATGCAGCTTTGTTTCTCCACGTGAAATGAAAAATGTTAGGATTCCGAATCCTCCATTCGTGTTCCAGATTGAATTATGAATGAAATGTACTGGATTTCTCGCCAAACAAAATTTTCTCCTAGCTGAATTTAGGACTGGATCTTACACATTACATAGCTTAAAAGCAACCTCTCCACAAGAAATATTACAGGAGAGAATCCTGCCATCTATATTCTTATCTATGCACGAATACACCAGTCTAATAAAGGAAAAAATAAAATGGCTACACCACAGGAGGTAGGAGGCCCAGGATGTAACTACGCAGGAGAGCAATATGTATAAAACTTACTTTGTTAAGGCGTGCATTGCGGACCAATTAAATCAAAGCAGTCTGTTTATATTCCCTTTTCTAATTAAAATAGAATTTTCCGTGTCCAGTCCTGCCAAGGGGTCTTTGTAGTAGGGAAAAGTCCTATAAGTACTCGTGCAGTCATCTACATTTAAGTCCAGCATCCTTCACAGTCTTTGTCTTTTTGTTTTATAATGAATCCCACGAACTCAGGACTACGAGTATACGACTTGGCGCATGACATCTTTTATGCTCCGCTAAAGTTGTACATGCTGAGGGTAAACAATACCTCATTGCTGAGAGCGTTGCGTACGGAGTCCCGTAATCATGAATGAAAGATTGTATCGACTGGTATGATTTACCAAATATCTGTTTTCCGGCCTTGAAAACAATATGACATAACCGAAAACATAATCTTCTTGGCAAATGTAATGAAGATGTTTATTTTGAAGACGTCTATTTAGCACATTTATACAACTGGTTAACATTACAATTATAACAAAATGTTTTACAGACACATATGTTACCGGCTGATTATTTCGTACATTATCCAAAAATATTCTGAAAAAAGGACAATAACTTGAAAAAAAAACTATATATGACTAGGTAACAAATAATGACGAACTACGAACTAATGCATCATGTTGTCTTACAGACCATAAGTCTTGACGCACTTAGTGTACTCTTTAACAAGTGCCCCCTGTCATGCACCCTGCCCCCCCCCCCCCCCCCCCGACTCAACTTGTAAACTGGGAACCCTGTGGCTATAACAAATCGTTGTTCCACAGTTTCTACCTTGTCTGTCGCGGGCGGCTTGTACTGACCCGAGCCTACATAATCGACTAAAGCCACCTTGACCATCTTACCCCCCCCCCCCCCCCCAACCCTCCTTGTAATCTGCCGCTACCAGCTCTTCGGCCTTCAGTGGCTTAGGTGGGTAGTTGCCTGTGGGTTGGTCAACTTCCTTTATTGCACGCTTGCCACCCTTCCCAACGGGTCCGGTCTGGCTGGCTGATTTCTTTGGCCTCCCTCGCCAGCTTTTTGCCGCTCTCACGTCATCTTTGGCCCAGGTGACCAGCCCGGCTACCTGTAAACATTCAGTGTCAAAATTGTGATTTTAGACTTCCAGGGCACAAGCATTGAGTAATACCTGAATGCAGTGCATGACGTCGAATGTCCGTCCAGTGATCGGGTTGAAATATTGCAGGCGAGAAAGTTCCTCCATCCCTTTCTTCCCTGTTGCCTTTTGGAGCTTCTCCAGTGCACACTTCCTCGCGTCGCCTCGGCCCTATCCATGCCACCTATTTTGTAGTGCCTCTCTGTAGGCCGCTCTCGTGCACCTTCTCTTTGGGCCTGTTGCGGGCCCTCACTTTGTCCAGACCCACCGGCCTCACACAGCTTCGCCCGTAAGGAGGAGTCGCTTTGGAGGTACCGGTGGTTGTCGAGATAGAGAACCCGACAGCGCACAGATATGGTCTTCCCTTTCAAAAGACTTGAGGAATTTATATTCCAAGGCCGTATCGTGTTGATATTAATCACAATAAGAATGAGAATACACAAACTGTAAAATAGTACGTAAACCTTTATGGTTAACCATTTTTACATATTATCACATTTCTAGATAATATGATCAAAACCTCCTTGGTATGATAAAGCTCACAAAAATTCACACTGTAGTGTGTTTATGTATTTTGAATTATTCACGATCGTTTTTCATGATGTGGCTATGATGTCTTTCATTAGATTAAATAGAGCAACTAATTTTGATTTTGGATACCAGACCAAAAACTTAAGACTTCATCGCGTTGAAAGATCAATAACATGTATATGTAAAAGAACTTAATTATAGATTATATGTAAATGCCATCTAGTTATATATATTATATCAAGTAGATGCCCTCACTTTAGACATGTGAGTAGCAATGAAAAATGATATCCCTCATGTGTTTTTTACAAATAAATGAAAAAGCAAACATACCCCGCTGTTCGCAGACCCAACATGCATGGAGAGTCTGTGATGGTGCACAGGAGTTCTGCTCGCATTACGAACCACTCTTTCTGGTTCCCATCGTACATCATGACCCCCTTACGCAGCTCCAGCAACTCGTCAACAAGTAGAGACATAAAGGCGTTCATGCCTGGCGAGGTGCTAGCTCCTGAAAGCATTGAAGGAAATAAAGTCATATTTCTCATATATTTCAAATAACACCCGTGTCGGACGACTTGGACGTCAAATAAATTTTTTGCATTTGTACTAGTAGTTTCTAAAATGTCCAACAATCAAGCAGCATGTTAGAATATTCAGTAAATAAGAGTTATTTATTGATTGTTGTTTCATCAATAACTAAATACATTTTGTATTCAGGCATTAAAATAATATCTACACATAATTTAAAAACTTAACAAAGTAAAAGTAAGGCAATAAGATTAGCCTTGAAACTAGCAATAACACAACCCTTATGTAAAGTCTATATTTTATTACATAAAGTCCTGTCTCTTCAATTGTTAGTCCTAAAACAAGCTGCAATCTTTTGACAAATTATGATGACAGATCTAGCCACACTGGCTGTTATTCTTCTTACTCGTTGTTGAAGCCATACAGAATTTGCGAATTGACCCTTTGCGGCATCAACCAGAGCGAAGAATTATTGAGCTTTGAATTTTGGTAGAGAAGATCCAGGGACTTTCTAGATTCCAAAAAAAAACCCTATGCAGACCTCTCATAATTGGTAATTTATTTTGTTCGACAACATCACGAAAAACTCTTACTCTCCTACCTAAGAACACTTACCAGTCCTAAAACTTTTAACCGCTTTGTTGTTACAAAGAGAATTCATTTGCTGTCATCTGACCACATTTGTACAGAAGACGTTCTCTCACGCCACTAGCCGCACTCACGTGCTGTGAATATTGCTATACAGTTCAATAAGATATATTTACTTTTATGGTACAAAAAGAGTGATAAATTTTTTGTTTAATGCGATAATAATTCAAATTCAATAATATCAACCTTAAAGAAAGAGCTATGTTTATGCCAAAGACCTATGGCCGAAGTGCTTTTTCCAAGCGAACTCGTAGGCTTTTGTAAGTTCCTAACAGAACTTTTTCTACCCTTTCGCAGCTCCGCAATATGTTCCTGCTTTTTCATGGTTTGTGGCACCATGACAGCAAAATAACTTGGCAAGATTACCGGCTGCTTCCCTCTTGCAGCGTGAGCTTCTTTGTGTTTGTCCAATATGGACATGTACTCAAAACGAAGGCCACAAACATCGCCCAGATACGCGGGCAGCATTAAGTCAAATAAAACAAATTATCTACAAGTGAGACATCAATCCCGTTCGATCATCCACGTGAGAAACTTTGGGCAAATGAGCAGTGATAGACCCCCCCCCCCCGACACTCCTGTAGTATAGACATTGGCCATGATCTGATAGGTGTAAACCGTCTGGAGCGAAGTACTGATGACAATGACTGTCCGCCAATTTTGCATGTCTCCACAGGTAGAGGTCTTTTATTTCGCGCGCCTCTCGCTTTAGCTCAGTCAAGTATTTGACAACACCTGCATTATATGGTATATATGGAGGGTCAAAGACCCTCGCCAAAGGTTCCCCCAGAATGATTAGACGTGCTCCCGTACAAGCTTTGACAAGGGAATCCATGTTATGACTCGCAGGGCAGTTACATCTGGTGAATAAGGCATATACACTATATTATTACAACCCAACTAAAAAAAAAGTAAGTCCGAGTCTGGGAGCCGACCGTTTTGCACCAAAGCGCCAATGCTATCAACATGACCTCCCGATACCCACTGCCAGGAAACCTTGCAATCTTTCAACAATAAGTCGGGACTAGATGCTGTATATCTTCTATCGTATACTAATCGCTCTAACCTTCTGACAAAAGAGTACCCCAAAATAAGGACCCTTGTTGCTGTGCTGATACCTACTGCCATGTTAGAAAAGAGACAGACTCCAGAAAGAAAGCAAAACAGATGAAACTTACCGCAACAATAGATCAGTCCACAAAAAAGACAGAAATACTAGTAGTCTTTACAATCCAAGCAATTAAACTGCTGCCCGAACTTCTCTAGGTGCGCGGTGAAAATGAACTAGATTTTCGGATGCCGAGCACATGGATATTCTGTTCGTTGATTGGTTTAAATTGAAATTTTTGCGAATGCCAATTGGTTGTTCGAAAGAAACATTCAGTTTAGTGATTTACCCCAGTAACGTAAATCTGTAAACCCCTTGGGCCATAACAAATCATATAAAGTCATAACAAATCGAAATGGCCGTCACGCCCTGCCTAAAGTTTTATAAAGTACAAAAGACTTCCCAATTGATATCAATTTCGGAGAAAATTTAAAAAATTCAAGACACTTATCGCCCATCACTATTATGCTGTTGTGAACATTAGCGTCTGTGTGGTGGAAAATCAACATTTTGGGAAGCCCTTGATAAGGAACTGTGACACATTGTCATGGAGTGTACAAGAAATCGATTATTTTAGAAATACGATACCACTAGAATGAGCAGAGATGACTTACCGTGCAGTCCCAAAGGTACTTCCCGCCTTTTTGTAATATGCTCCAGGTGGACACTAATTTCGTCTGCTTCGGCCGTTTGCACGTGGTCTGTAAGGTAGACTTCTCAAGCGGGCTCTTCCTCAGTTGTGTCTGAAATTCAATTGAGAGTCCAAATCAACATCAGGAAATATGGTTACATAGCAGGTTATTGATATTTATCTATCTATTCATTGCGCTAATGCTGCCACTAACCATGATATGTAAAGCTATGAACTATGCTTAGAAGTTTTTGGACATTGAGTTTACTTACTGTTCTTTGTTACACAGTGACGGTCACATGTTTTTCTTTTTTCTATTTGCTCTTGCATCTTGCACCACAACTGTCCATAGCGATTTCACCACAGCATCTTCTTCTGCGTCTCCGCTGTAGGGAAGTGGGTGAAAAAGGGTTGAGCGTCTTCTTCGGCTCTGGTTCCTGACCATCTTTGGGTTTTGGTGACTTACCAAAGCAGGTGCTTACGGCCACGGTTTCACCTTGTCGTAACAGCCTCTTCTTCTGAGTCTCCGCTGTAGGGTAGTGGGTGAAGACGTGGTGCCTAATGACAGTCAGCAGGGCGGGGTTTCAAGAGGGCCTTCTTCGGCTCTCGTTCCTGACCATCTTTGGGTTTTGCTGACTTACCAGAGCAGTTGCTCACGACCAGGGTTTCTTCAGAGAAGACCACCCTGGCCAACCTAAAAGCCATTTCTGTCATGGGGGGCTGATTGTCCCTTCACCTCCATGACTCTGTCCACGGTCAACAGGCTTAAAATGTATACAGATCAAATCAGAAGTGCGAAGATCAGTCATCTACTGGGGAAGCAAAGGACGTGGACTTACAACCATGTAATTTTTTTAAATGCGTGACCAAACTGACCCAAACCAACTCTTCTCCAGAACACCTGTACCCGAAATGGGCACAAGCCATCGGGATCAACACTTCTCTTTAAATAGAGTCCTGATTGGCCTGATCCTTGAAGTGAAGAAAAAGCATTTTCATTCTGCATAATAAGTCATTTTTACTGCTAACACTAACCTTTGATAGTGCTTGTCATTTGCTTGTATCACACGTGCCAGATCCATGGCTACCTTCAATGGTCCTCTGGCGTCAACATCTGAATCTCTCTCTCTCTCCTGGCGCACATGTTCTTCAAGCAGCTCTTTTTCCCGTTGGAACTCGTCTTGCCGTTGGCACTTTGTTAATAAGATAGTATGTAAACTGTGATAGCGTTAATTATTTAGCAAGAATCACTTTCCCATTAAGTGTTAGGTTTGTATTTTATTTAGGCACAAAAAGTTTTCACTTGCGCCAGAAATGAAGGGAAACGTATTATTAAAACAAAATTCCTCATCGCAGCATATTTGTAATAAAGCGGCGTATTCAAAGACAGCGCGTAATACAATATACCCCGATGACGACTCTACCATCAACGTCGCATCGATGCTGCAGAAGTCAAATATGCGAAAATGGAAGGATGATGACATACACTGTACCAAACAATATGCATCTGGACTGGCCTCATGTAAGGCCTTATCTTTCATAACATAACGTCCTGTCTCTTCAAACGTCAATCTTTTTGACCCAATATGATGGCAGATCTAGCCAGACTGGTTATTATATTTCCAACTCGTTGTTGAAGCGATAACGAATTTGCGGATTGACCCTTTGTGGCATCAACCAGAGCGTAGAATTTTTGTGCTTTCAATTTTGGTAGAGAAGATCCAGGGACTTTCAACAATTCAGGAAGTGGTAATGATACATTTACACGCGTCTCCACTTGAACGTCTGCATCAACATTTATATCATCTTCTATACCATATGACAGTTCCTGTAGGCAAACCATACCGATTGTCACATCAGAAGTCAAGAAGATTGTCGATAATTGGCTTAAGTCAGGTCTTATTACATGCTTCATACCGTTTTCTTAGCCTATTTGTAAGTGCTTTGGAAATGATTTTATAATCTGCATTGAACAAACTGGTTCTTTGCCTCGAACTGCCCTTTCTAGATTCCAAAATAACACCCCTATCCATACCTCTGATTAATATTATTTTATTTTGTTCCAAAACAAAACGAAAACCCTTACCATCCTACCTAAGAACACTTTCCAGTCCTAAAACCTTTAGCTGTCAACGGCTTTGTTGTTATAAAGAAATTTTCATTTGCTGTAATCTGACTAGGTTTGTACAGAAGACCTTCTCACACCACAATCTGCACTCACATGCTTTGAATATTGCCATACAGTTTAATAAGGTAGATTTACTTTTTGATACAAAAAGAGTGACAAATGATTCGTTTAATGTGATGATCAGTCAAATTCAACAATATCCACCTTGACGAAAGAGCTATGTTTATGCTAAAGAGCTATGGCCGAAGTGCTTTTTCCAAGCGAACTTTGTATATTTCCAACGGTACTTTTCCCACCCTTTCGCGTCCCTACAATATATTCCTGCCTGTTCATGGTTTGTTGCACCGGTTGCTTCCTTATTGCTACGTGAGCTTCTTTGTGTTTGTACAAATTGAAGGTGTGCTCAAAAGGGCCAATAACCTCGCACACAGCGGGCAGCATTATCTCCAACATCTTCTGGGACACCTCTCCTTTCTAGGCACCGGCAATAATGTCTAGATATCCTCATCCTCCGCAAGGCTTTCCACATCACTCCTCAAAGACGTCGTTGATGTACCCCATGCGAAAGACCTTCAGCTTTGGAGCGGTTTGTGAGCTTGATATACTCTTTTGGCATTCTTTGCCTCATTTCCCTGCACGGAGACAACTCCATATTCCTTATAGAGCCTCCCGGTGAAGTATGGAATGTCATTGGAGAGTATCCACAATGTCAGGATTCCACTCTCGGCAGGACAGGTTGAAGTAGGTATTACGGTTCTCTCATGATCATTCAGCTGTGCTTCACCTGTGTCTTGCTTGTTGAAAGGCCTGTTACACCTGCAATTGTTAGGGAAGTTTTTGCCCAACACATGACGTCTTAAATTACCTCGCTCAGCTTCATTGGGGACGGCCAAAAGATCTACCAGCCGGGAAAAGTACTGTTCCAGACAGAAGGCATTCTCCTCAATGAAGCCAACATTCTTGAGGTGTGGCGAGTGGCCTTGTCCGCATCGTGCTCCAGGATTTTGTCAGCAATGGCCTTTATGTTAAGGTCAAGGGAAGGATTCTCGCGTGGGCTTGAGGTGATCTGAAATGAAGCACGGTGTCTTTTCAGGTCATCACACTGCTCAGCAAATTCCTCATTGTGGTGTACCCTGTCTGTTGCGGCCTCAACTGAACCGGTGGCAGAAGACTCACATTGATACTTACCTTGATCAGACTCATTCCTCGACTTCGGCAAGGAAACGGGAGCCTTCAGCATAGCTATGACATGTTCCACGCAATCACGTTTCAAAGCCTTCTATCTGATACGTTAAAGCTGCATTTGTCTCTCTGTCTGTTAGGGCTCTGGACCTATGGATCAGTCTCAAACAGGCCTCTTGCACCTTCATCGGATCACTGTAGCGCTGGTCCATAGTCCAGGGCTGCTGGGTCTGGAGCGATCTTGCAACTCATAATGAACATATTGCTCTTAGAGACATTTGCCCAAGGTGAAGGTTAAGTGGCAGCATCTTCGGTTTTGCCGAGTACAGTGGCTGCTCACGACTCGTCTCCACCCTAAACTCAAAGGCGCATAGCTTACATACAATTATGTAGGGCCTGGACTTCAACCATTCAGCCTGTTCAGTGTGTTGTGCCCAGATGGACTTCCTCACTTCTGATTTCTCATTGGCCGCATGTAGAAGGTACTGAGTCTCCCGGCTTCTTACCTTTTTGTCGAAGTTCCAGCATGACAGTGTGTCCATTATCATGCCTGAACCACGAGTCTCAAGAGTGCCATTATCCGCAAAAATAGAGATAAATGGTACTCCATATCTTGAAACCAACGCCGTTCGGACGCTTCCCTCACCCGATTGTTTTATTCGGTGGTTATAGCAAAGCACCAGGCATTATGATACCACATACCTCTCAGAGTGGGTCGTTAGTGAGCCTTACGTTATGCCTGCATCCTCTCAGAAATGTCTATTGCCAAAAACTAGTAGCAAATTGATACCGATGTGCCACATCTTCTTTTTCCGGCTAGGCTGTGTGCAGAAACGGGAATTTTTTTTTCCAGAACTGATCCTGAGGCTCCGAGTTTTGCTTGCTGTCGCACTTCCCTAAGTGTACCGTGGACTTCGAACAGACGTGGACTTTTTTGACAGACCCCCCACCCCACCCCTGTAATGTAGCAAATTATTGTCAACATTGAATTTCCAGGTATACTATATCCTGTCAATATCTTTAAAGCACTATGCAAACACCACATTACTTTTACAAAGCAGATGAGACATGTACAAAATCAATATGCTGCAATTGTGAATTCACGTAAGTATAAAAGGGAAACTAACCGTTCTGTATCATCCTTCGGCTTATCCATGGCAGGATTGTTGGTACTTCTGGATGTTTCACAACCCAGGAATATCAGTCAAGTATTAAAGCCTATGCAAGCAAAGTTGCCCAGTTTACATATGCGGGTATTTCTAAAGTAAGAGTACAAAAATAAAACAACACACGTCTTGAATTTGTAGCAGACGTTTCTTTAGTAAACTTTGGATTAAGCTATGATCAGAATTTTTAAATGCATTCTGTTAAGCTACAAATGGTAAATTTCTGAGTTCTGGTATACGTATACAAGGCAAGACAAAGCAAGAAAAGTTTCCTAATTAGCATGCGTAGCCATAGGTCCTCCGGAATAGATGATGCGGAAATTGCCGTCTGGAGCCTAAAGACGCATGTCTGCTAAGGCGGCCGCTCTTGAGCGGGCGCTCACACCCACCCCAAGAAAAATGTCCGGGCTGGGGCGGGCGGCTTTAGACTCCTTCTGCGGCCGGAGTACCTGTGCTGTGCTATCTATCTATCCATACGCTTCTCTGCAGCGCCCGAGAGGGAATATCCGCCGGAATATCTGCCGATGGTATATACGTCAAATTCAAGTCCACATTTAGGCGGGCTACTGTTTCCCACAGCTTAGTGATCGCTCTTGACACTTCAATGCTCCCCCCCCCCCCCCTTGATTGTACCATGCTGCAATAAGGGTTGTGTTGTCCACTTTGGCCTCTATCCTTTTTCCCCGGACCACATCAGCACTTGCTTTCAAGGTTTCCTTCAGCGCATTGACCTCTTTTATAGAGATATGGTCATCAGCCATTTGCGATGGCCAGTAGTCCCCCACTTGGACCCTTCCTTGTTCTGTATCTACTACTCCTCCCCATCTAAAGCCTGAAGCATCAGACGCGAGGGTGATGACTTCTTTTTTTCACTGGTAACCAAGATAGAAAACCCTCCCACGAATCTAGGAACCTCCAGCACCGTACCTTTCCTCTCAGCTCCTCGGTCATCTGCACATTGCTCCTCTGCTCGCAGCTATCCTAATGGCGTTGACGATTTCTCGAGCATACAACTTTGTCGCCGGTATAGCCAAGGAAAACGACACCATCTTCCCTGCCAGCTTCTGTGCCGTCTTGATCGGGATGCTTGAGGCTTGCAACGTCTCCTCTCTCAAGGTGGCAAACTTCTCTTTCTTGTCTTCCAGCAGCCTGAAAGCTAGCACGACTGAATCAATGATCATGCCTAGGAAAATAGGCCTCTGCGTGGGCACCAAGGTCGATTTGGCCAACCCAATGAAATAGCCCAAATCCACTAGGACCTTGCAAAGGATAAAAGCCGCTGCTTGAGCTGACTCAAAATTTGACCACTCTCCTAGGCTTCTCTTCCTCTTTCTGCTTGGTACCAGGAGTCCGACTGGTTTCTTCATTTGCTTACCTGGTACCGTGAGGACGACTAGTTCTTTTGCTGATCTGCTTGGCCCCGCGATCGCAACTGGTTCTTCTACTGAATCCTTTAGCTGCAACGAACCCGCGTGTCGATCATCAACATATAACGAAGCGGGCACTCCTAATGACGTGATCTTACTCATGGCCACTAAACCTATTGTCTGATAGATAAAACAGCTACTTTTAAACCCAAAAGGTAAGTTGGCGCAACAAAAATACCAGCCGCATGTTGAGCCGGAGCTGCCCCTGCTTGGGGCGGGCCGACCGGTGCTGCTACAGCTTGGTGTGCCGGGGCTGCTCCTGCTACCTGGCCTGGTGCTGGAGCTGCTTGCTGAACCTGGGCTGCCATCGCTTGAACCAAGGCTGGGACTGCTTGCTGCGCCAGAGCCGCCTGCCCTGGGGCTGGAGCTGAACTGGTCCCTGCGGAAACTGGTAACGAAAGGCC
This sequence comes from Branchiostoma floridae x Branchiostoma belcheri, assembly GCA_019207045.1. Lineage (NCBI taxonomy): Eukaryota > Metazoa > Chordata > Leptocardii > Amphioxiformes > Branchiostomatidae > Branchiostoma > Branchiostoma floridae x Branchiostoma belcheri. The sequence goes on from CM033036.1 coordinate 20,999,197, forward strand.
TGTATTGTTAAAATGAAGAAGAGTCACCTCTCCTTCAAATAACTCCAACCATACTGCCTGGTTACAAAGTGCCGATAACACGCCTCCCAGGCCTATCTCGCGCTGACACCACGTGTCGGCTAATTGAGACTCGGAAAATTCCCAACGTTCTGGCGTCCAAACCTCGAGCCGACAGCACTGAAAAACACCAACAAAACTAACAACACGCAAAAACCATATCACAAAATATATAATTTCAAAAAAAGGTACACCAAAGTCTACACGAACATACCTCCAGAAGGCAAACGACCAATGGCTGCCCATGACAATTAGCCAATTCAACACTTAAAGAAAGACAGAGCACAGCTGAGCATCAGCAAAAAAAACAAAAAACAAGACTATAAAATATTAAAAAATTTTATTGCCATGACGACGATTGAGGGTAACAACAATACAGCTCAAATCAGAAATAGACTGGAACTTCCCTGTCTCACTATCCCTGGCACAAAATACTAGCCCACCTGTAATATAAACCCACAGCCAGCAGAAATGTACTATCCCTGGTATAGCACAATGGTCTGCCAGTAACCTAAACCTACAGCTGAGCAATACAATGTGTAGTGGAGAATAAAAATAAGGAAGAACCAACTGTTTCCAGCACTTCCGTTCTTTAATGACTTTCTTGCACCTAACCCATATGGTTGTCCTACTTCGTAATATTCCAGTCCATTGATAGTATAATAGGCTTAAAGTTTGAACAATTATATTTGGCTCTGAATATGATTACCATTTGGATGCCATCATTCAAGATCATGACCTCTATATGAAGTATTTCCTGTCTGCCTGTGGGGTTAAGCTCTACAAAAGAAAATGTAGGGGGGGGGGGGGGCTTGCATACCGAGCATAGCAGCATTCCTATGGAAAAATTCCTGTGCAATTCCTAGAATTTTTGCAGACTGAATGCAATATATACCACTTGACGACTCCCCTGAGGCGTCGTCAAAAAATGCTGCTGCAAGGCCGACAAACAGGCATCCACCTCCACCATCACAATAAACCCACCTAGGCACAGCTTAGAGTGAAAAGGGACTTGCTGATTGGCCGTTACTACCGTCCACATGATGGTCTTCACGAGGACAGTCTGAAAGAGATGGCGGAGTCAACCAGGTTGGCTTGCCAATCCAGTAATGCCATTGTTGTCCTTGTTGGCAACATCAACCTTCCTGAATTTGCCTGGGGGGAGAAAGTTCTGAAGCCAGGATCGTCTTACCCAAATATCCATCACCATTTCATGGATATAATCAGTGACCTTGGAATGGAACAGATAGTTGAGAAACCCACCAGAGGAGAAATCACTCTGGATGTAATAGTGACAAACCATCCTTCTTTGTTCCCTCGTATTGAAATTTTACCTGGTCTGTCAGACCATGACATTCCTTATGCAGAACTTCAAATATCAAACGCTCGTGTCCTCCAGAAAGAACGCCAGGTTCTTTGTTTCAACAAAGCTGACTGGGCCGGTTTACGGCAGGCAACGCAAGAATTAACTGACTCAATCCTGTCCACTCATGCTGACAAACCGGATGTCGCGGCCGTGTGGTCAGACCTGAAGATTGGTCTACAGGAAAGAGTTCAGGAGTTCATCCCATGCAGGTCTGAAGATTCGTGCTAGGAGGAGTCCAGCATGGATAACCCACAAAATCTTGAAACTTATAAGGTCATTAAGGAGAAGGGATAGAATCCATAAGAAGTATAAAAAGACCGGAAGACAAGACCTACTTCAAACAGTCAAGTCTCTTAAGCGTCAGGTCCAACAGCAGCTGAGACAGCAGTACTGGAGACACGTACAGGACCTTATCACTGAGAACTGCTCCGATCAGCCCAAACTAACCAAGAAGTTCTGGTCTTTCATCAAAACCAAGAGAAATGAGAACTCAGGCGTATCACCACTGAAAGAAGCAGGGAAGCTTGTAACAGATGATAAAGAGAGGGCCGAGATCCTAAACCGCCAATTCCAGTCAGCTTTCAGTGCCAGGGTTGACCTCACTGAACAGGAATTCAAGATAAGAACTCAGATGCCTCCGCTAAATCCAGAACAACCTGTTATGGATGACGTCATCATCACGACTGCTGGTGTAGAGAATCTCCTCAGAAATCTCGACCCCCAAAAGGCCAGTGGACCGGACCATATCAGCCCTCGTGTCCTGAGAGAGGTAGCTACAGAAATAATACCTTCGCTAGCCTTTCTGTACCAGGCTTCCTTTGACAACGGGGTCATCCCGGATGACTGGAAGTGTGCTCATGTATGCCCAGTGTTCAAAAAGGGGGAGCGTTACAAAGCAGAGAACTATAGACAGATATCTTTAACCAGCATTCCATGCAAGCTTCTGGAACATATCCTTGTAAGCAACATCATGACCTACTGCGAACAGCATCAGATCCTTTGTACACAACAACATGGATTCTGGAAAGGCCGCTTATGGGAGACCCAACTCTTGGGTCTAGTTGATGAGGTCTCAGCAACACTTGAAAAGGGTCACCAAGAAGACCTACTTGTCTTAGACTTTTCTAAGGCATTTGACAAAGTTAGTCACAGTCTTCTAGTGCACAAACTGAGCAATTACAAAAACGGCATTACGGCATCAATGGTAAGGTCAACACTTAGATTCGAGAGTTCTTGCTGAATAGGAAGCAGGCCGTTATCGTAAATGGCACAAGGTCAGAATATGTTCCAGTGGAATCAGGAGTCCCACAGGGCTCCGTCTCAGGTCCCTCTTTGTTCCTCATTTTTATAAATGACCTGCCAAACGACTTGTCCTCATCTCCAAGGCTTTTTGCAGATGACACAGCTTGTCCCAAAACCATCAAGGTTGCCCACATGACCAAGTTTGTCTTCAGGAAGACCTTGACAAGCTTGCAGAGTGGAAGAAGCGATGGCAGATGTCCTTCCACCCCAAAAAATGCTCAACCGTCCATATGACTCACAGCAGGAAGACATAGGAAGCAGAGTACCAACTGCATGGCCATATTCTCCAAAAAGAGACCCAAGTGAAATACCTTGGTTTGATACTCACCAAAGACCTAAAGTGGGGCCCACACATCATAAACATCTCAAACAAAGCAAACAAAACACTAGGTTTCATCCGCCGCAACATCAAAGTCAATTGCAAAGCCATCAAGGAGGCAGCCTATAAAGCTCTAGTGAGATCTACCCTTGAATACGGCAGTGTAGTATGGGACCCTCATACTGCCAAGGACGTCAACACTGTTGAGAAAGTACAACGCAGAGCGGCAAGATGGTTATGTCACAGTCCTCAAGTGTTGGTGACATACTACAAGAACTCTCATGGGACACTCTGAAGACTCGCCGCAAACGTGCAAGACTCTGTACCTTCTACAAGTTCCATCATGGAATGGTGACCATCAACTCTAAGAACCTTCCTACACTTAACCAACCCAAACGTCAGACAAGACAGTCTCACCCTTTCTACTACAATATTCCTCTAGGCAGAACACAGTACAGACAGATGTCATTCTTTCCACGAACTGTGTCCGAGTGGAACCTGCTTCCTGCAGAGATGGTGACTGCCCCATTCTTGGAATCCTTCAGGGATAAGGTGGCAAATCTACACTAACAGTTACAGTAGACCCCCAAGATATAACATTACTTGAAACTACAACAGACAACCTCCTGTACCAGCACCTCTTTTAAGTGTGGCAGAAACATCAACAAGATGATGGTGGCCAGCTGAACATTAAGAAGAAGAAGAAGAAGCAGTACCATTATAAAAACTACAATCCATCCAGCAGTTCTTGACTCAGAGATATTTATTATCCCCATATACATCATCCAACGAGGAAACCCCAAACAATACCTCGGTCTCACTGGACAAAGTTAAAATCTTAGACACAGAGACAGACTTTTTGCCAGAGGGATTAAAGATTGAAGCCATCTATGTCAGAGCTTTCCAACCATCCCTGAACAGATGGTGGGAACCATAGACTTCCTGCAACGTATGATCCACTGCTTACTGAGTCACATGTTCTCTATGTGCATAGCGTGACGTCACTTCAGCAGTGGATTGTTCATTCCTTGACAAAGACTGGTGCTGTTCAGTCGAAAATTTGGGTGAGTCCATTTATTTTTGTTTTGGAAATTACAGTTTAATTAGTTCAAGAATGACTTCTTCCAGCCCAGATGAACTTTCAAGTTACTGTATTGCAAAAATGTTTGCGGTGGATTAATGTTCGCGGTTTTCACGGTGACCACTTCACCGCGAACTTAAAACCACGGCAAACATTTTTCTATTATGGTATTAGCCTGCAGTCTATGGTGGTACCACGAACTTAAATCCACTGCCAAAAGTCCCTTTTCCCGCTACCGCGAATTTAAATCCCCGCGAACTTAAATGCATTTACAGTAATACCTCCACCTTCATGGAGGGAACTTCTGGCGAAAGTTAATGTAATCAGCACAAAGATTTGACTTACAGCGGTTGGGTGCCTGTCCTCTTGTGGCCCGTTGTGATCGTCGTGGTCCCCCGTTTTGCTAAGCCAGCCTCACCCAGCGTGCGTATCTCGGGCGCTATAGTGTAGGAAGAATGCAGTGAATCTACATTAATCAAAATTTCAAATGTGGCAGTCTTGGAGTGGAGTGAATGGCAATGAGTATTACACACACACACACATACATGTACACACAAACGTATTATACAGTCACATACATGTAAACATATATACACAATGCACATGAACACAAACACGCGTACAATGTACATGTACAAGATTTACATTGCACATCAGTTCACAGTTTCACACACACACTCACACTCAAACACACTCATACGTGAGCACTGAAAATTCATTGTATAACTACTTACTCGGATGGGGCCCGGGGCTGCGTTGGCCTGTATGGGCAGAAAATTATACAATGTCACAATTTAACACATAACGCTAGTTCACCTTTATTCATGGGGTGACCTTTATCCGTTGTCTTAAAAAACAGCACATTTAGGAGTATTAAGTCTGCAGACAGTGGTTTCAATTTTTTTCAAAATGTTCTGATTTCAAACGATCGACAGTCCATCGACTTCATACCCCTAAATACATTTTTTCATACAAACAATGAATATAGGTTACCCTCAGATAAAGGTGAACCAGCGTTACAATCATTCTGTAATTTTGGTAGAGAAGTAGCCTGAATACCGCATCCAGAAAGTACGTAGTTCCCTCAAGCGTTTAATTATACACTATATAAAGTGGCTTCTCACCCTGACATAAACACTATATACAGTGACCCTTCTCTACTGTTCCGTCTGGGATCCTTGGCCATGTAAACGTCTGGAATCGTCCAAATTTTGCACGAGGGCACTGATTAATCCCTACACATGAGCGAATTAAGGAATTTTTCCAATTTTTGCTTTGTTAATTGAAAGTATTTTTACGCGTTCACTGTACAATTTAATAGTACGACGTACATCCGTAGATCACTGTTAGGTGAGCTATTATCTGAGTGTGTATCAACCTTTCCCCTAGCCTGCTACCTCAGATCCCAATAACCTCAAAGAAAACCGTGAATACAAAACCCATGACCGCAAACATTTTCTATCCCTGTCCTTTTCTAGCGATGATCTCACGCTACATGTTTCCCTATTGAAAACCTTTCAGCATAACACTGGGTAACACTAACTCTAGCTCGCATTGTTATCATACTATTCAAAGTTTATCAATAAACCAGTCTCAAATAGCCTGATTAAATCTCGCTTATAGCAGCCCGCCAAACATCCGCCGGCCCACTATCAGCTTGATAGAGAATAGCCCTTAGTCAAGGGAACTGGGTTTTCCATATATGGATAATGTATGCAATTGCCGGGAGCCCACCAGAGCCTGGCTTTTGGTTGCTATGGACTGGGGTGGGTTGCTATGTGGTGATTGACAGCATCACACCTCTTATCTGTAGTTGATCTCTCTGATCTGTGCCACTTGTACTGATGGTGGGAACAGAGTTCTACTATTATAAAATGATGTCTTTTTTTAACAACCGCTACACCGAAGAACTAATGTGAAGATTACCCTTCAATACATAGAATAGCATTCATTTAGGTAGATGTGCCTGTGGCATAACTTTTGATGTTCCAATCATTATAGGAGGGACATATCATGGTTCTGAGAAGTTTGACCAAGGAGGTTGACAGGCTTCAACTGTCACAACAACATGGCGCATTTTTGTGAACCAACTGTTTTTCTGCAGTTCTCTGCCTATATAGATTTTAAAAAATGTACTTTATGCCAAGCTTTCGTTGCTGGCCACATAAAATCTCACCACCAGGCAAAATAATAGTTCCAGGAAAGTCTGCGCTCCAAGATTCCTTCAAGCTTCTTGAAATCCCCACAACTGGCACAAGACGTTGTTTTCCTATTAAACACAAACATGCCTCTGCTCCCATGGGTCCTTCACACAGAGAACCACAGCCTGCACAGACAATGGGAGAGGCAACTAGCCCGCCCACCGTCTGGGTGGTGGAGACATGCTAATATACTGGTTTCCACGGTAATGGGGGCTTGACCAAAATCCTGGCTTGCCATTGGTGTTGGTATTTTCTACAACAGTTCCCCCAGGTTATAGCTAGTGGAGCACAAACTCCGCGGGGAGGGGCCAGTTAGAGCCCTGGACAGCGGAGTTTGTGTTACACAGACTAAGTCTCAAAGTCCTTCCGCAGCAACTGTACAGTTTATTTCCTTGTAATGCCAAACTATGGAACTCAGAGCCACTGAATGTCAACTGTTTCCTCCTGTATACAATTGTCCAATCTTCAAGCCTTAAAGGGACTGTGAGCATTCTGGTTTGAACTTCTTGCATGGTAACCAATGACGTTATATAGAAATTCCTTGTATTAGATTTAAGTTCATTGCCTAGAAGTGTGCAAAGACGACTTTGCTTCAAACAATCCCATTAAGATTGTATACCGTAGAGAGAAATGAACTGTATAAGGTTATACAAAACCAATTTCCTTAGTTCATATGCCTTAAAGTTCTGTAGAATAAATTTGTATTCCTAGTACAACTAGAGACAAATCACTGATCATAAAACATGATATTTTTTTTTATCTGCTTTTATTTTGGGTCCGCTATAACAGAAAAGCGAGGAGAAGTTGAATTTATCCAATAAAAGTCTCATTTTATATCAAATTCTGTTAACTGTTACAGTATCTCTTCAACATGTTTTGTTGTGACCTGTACTTAGCCAGGTGTAGCAAAATGTGCAATAAAGGTATTCAATCAATCAATCAATCATTAAGAAAAGTAACTTACGGCGGCGTTGGCGGGCTGCTGGGCAACAACGGGCGGCACAATGGCAACGGGGATGGCAGGGTTAGCGGGAGCGGGGATGACAAGGGGTGCATGAGGGGCAACAGCGACGGGGTGGGGTGCAGGGTTGACTTGGGGCTGAGCGTTTACAGGGTGGACGGCGGCGACAGGGATGCCGGCTTGGACAGGGGGTTGGACGGGCACAGGGGCTTGGACGGGCACAGGAGCCTGGACGGGCACAGGAGCCTGGACGGGCACAGGGGCCTGGACGGGCACAGGGACAGCAGGCACAGGGGCTTGGACAATGGGCTGGATAGGGGCAGGCACAGCGGCAGGCACATGGGGTGGCACAGGGGCGGCAGGCACAGGGGCAGCAGGCACAGGGGCAGGCACATGGGGTGGCACAGGGGCAGGCACAGGGGGCTGGACATTGGCTTGGACAGGTATGACAGGTGGTGCGTTGCCATTGTTGCCGCCGTTGTTCCCAGCATTGTTGTTTCCTCCTGCGTTGTTCCCAGCTCCACCATTTCCAGCGTTGTTCCCAGCTCCACCATTTCCTGCGTTGTTCCCAGCTCCACCATTTCCTCCATTGGGGTTGATTGCGTTCCGTAGCAACGTCATCAAGAACAGCTGGACAGAAAATTGGTTTGATATCATAAAAGGTTCCTAAGAGTGTGCCATTTACACAAATTAATACACATTCAAAGTTACTAAGATCGTGAGATGTACTTGTCTTGCAAACGGCTGACTACGAAACAACTAATTTTCTTTACCTGCATGAACACATTTAATAGCCAAGATGGTTGATATTATAACGGTACATAACAGTAACTACAGACTGTAGAAGAACATTCACACTCAGTTTTTTGCCTATGGCAATCTAAATAAGGACCCCAAAAAGTGATTATTAGGTTTGACGCCTCCAAATTTATAGCAGGGTGCGAAAGTAAAGGATTCACTTATAATGTTGAAGAAACCAGGAAGCAGAGATGTGCGCTGGACCCAATGCATCTTCTGATCAAGAAGGTTAGCCCCCTTGTTCTGATGGATGGGCAACTTTAGCTTTTACATGTAGGTTTTAATAGAGATTGGCCTGGGCCACATTAACTTGGTTTTAAGGATCATGACATCCTCATAATACCGAAAAATGATGCAAACATGTGAGAAAGAAGAAGAAGATGCCTAGATGTTATTACCAATGTATTGCTTAGAGTACGGACAAATATATCGTGCGATCATCATACAAAGTTGATGCCATAGGATTTTTAGGCAGGCTATGACAGAGTCAATCACTGAAAAGACTCATTTACAGCCTTTTGACAAATGTACATGTGTAGCAAAAAGCTAAACTAAAAAAATTGCTAGACACAAACATGTACTTGGCTGTCCCCAAACTGCCATAAGTTAGTGATCATACAGCAATCGCATGACGTATGTGACGTATCCTAAGGAATGAAAAGAAGCCATTCAGTCACGATAGTGTCATAGCTGGGATTTATTCAAAGTAATAGCTTTACTTACTATGACGTTCCTCAGCAGGTTGTTCTCCTTAAAAAGAGACAAAACATTTTATGTTAATTGAATTTTTAGATTACAGTCTTGTCTAAGAATAACATCCTGGGGACCCGTGTAAAGTGGTCTTTTTAGATGTATATTATTTTGATTACTAGGTTTCCAATATTCTTTTAATGCCACCAAAAGTGAAAAATTCCCCACAAAACTAATTACTGCATAAAGGTACCCTGTGTCAGACTTCCCAGACAGGACCAAGAGATTTATTTTTGGGGTATAGGTAAACAGATTTCTGAAATAAAATTACTGCTGGGTGCAGAACGACGCGAATAAATACAATGTCAGCAAAGGTTTTTGTTCAATCTTTTCAATGTACTATTCCTGGTACATGTAACGAACCAGCCCTCAGGAATGGAATGCACTGCAATCAGCTATCTGTATCAGCAATGAAGAGTGATGAGATATGAGATAATGAGATAATATATACACTTCCCCTACTTCTATAATATACACACAACATGGTTATTGTGACGAGTATAGTGGAGAAGAAAAAAAATTTAAGAAAGAACCAACTGTTTCTAACACTTCAGTACAATGTACGTTTGAAGATTTCCTTGAATAACTTTCTTCCACCTAATTCACACGACTGTCCTACTCAGCAATATCCCAGTCCTTTGGATAACTTGACGGTTGAACTATCCACACAATGGATGTCTTCGCCATCCACAGCAATAACACTGTTGATGCAAGAATCTCCCTCTGGCTTTTACCTTCGTCACCGATACAGTATAGCATCCACTAGGTGCCATGAGGCGAGCCAAATGGTATATTATTGTTTTCAGTCTGCGAAAATTTTAGGAATTGTACAGGCACGTGTCAATGCTGATCCATGGGAATGTTTGGAATTCCAGTCATGCAGCCAATGTTGGCAGGGCTTCTGGAATTCCAGCCGCTGGAAGAAAGTGGGTCATGGGAACTCCCTTCGGGGCTAGATGTATTTGGCCTAGAAACCTGGGACAGATTGATGAAATTCCAGTGAGGGGACGATGTAGGAATGTCATTGGAATGGCATTCCAACCATGTATCAGGAAGCCAGTGTCACTGGAATTCTAGTCTAGGGTAAAGTACTTGAAGTCAAGGCAGAGAGGGCAGCCTTGAGTTGGGCTGTGGTCCCAACTGGTGAGATGACTGTGCACAAAGTACGGATTTGCAATTTTGCTTGTAACCAAGAATAAAGTATATTTAGCACTCCTTTATTCCTTTATTCCGATACCCTTTAGCCCTATTTAGGGCTAGTCTACCAGGGTTCATATGAAACAATGAAACATACATAAACAAACGCAAATATATACACAAACATACATGTATATATACAAACAGATAATAATAGATACACAATCATTAAAAAACCCATTAAAAAAACTATTGGCTTGAGAAGACTTGATACATTGCCTTTTTAAAGCGTGAGATGTTGGGCAGGGATTTGATGTAAGGTGGTAGGTCATTCCAAAGCCTGATGGCACGGTAGAGAAAAGTTCGCTTTTTTGAGTTTGTTTTTGGCTTAGGGAGTTTAAAACTGAAGGAGTTGGATAATCTAGTTGAATATGTGTGGGTAGAATGGACAGGGACGATGGAGCTGTAAATGTTATGGGGCGCCTTTCTGACAAGTATTCTGAAAAACGTAGTCAATGTGCTGATGGCGAATCTTTCTCGTACCATGGGCCAACCCAAGTCTGAATGCATTTGCTTAACATGTGTTTCTAGTGGACATTTAAGCACCAATCTACAGGCTCTGTTCTGTACAACCTGGAGCTTTCGAGCATTTGATTCAGACATGTTTGCTAGAACTGGTAGACAGTACTGTGCTACTGATAATACAAGTGCGCATAAAACAACCTTGCAGACTTCATAAGACATGGCCCATGCGTGCCTTCTCACAAGGGCGATATTCCTTGATTGTTTGGCAACAACATGATTGATATGCAAATCCCATGTAAGTGACTGATCCATGTGCAGCCCCAACAAAACCGTCTATTTCACCTGTTCAATACTTCTAGTTCCAATAACCAAATTCAGTGAGGTTGAAGAGCCAGTTTTCGAGGAGATCCAAAAAGCATGCACTTAGTCTTAAGGACATTCATCACAAGTTTATTGTTCTTTACCCATTCTACAATCTTATTGAGGTCAGGCTGCAAGACAGCAGCAATCTCAGCTATGGACTTAGCGGCTTTGTACATACTTGTATCATCTGCATACATTTCAGTTGTGCTATTTGAAACTGACAAAGGTAAATCATTAGTGAAAAGTGTGAAAATAAGAGGGCCTAAACAACTTCCTTGGGGAACGCCACATTTAAGTACAGATGGTTCCGAAAAGTGCCCGTTAATATACACTACCTGCGTTCTGGCATGAAGATAACTTCTCATCCAAGCTAAAGGGCCTGAACTGAAACCATAGGATTGTAATTTTGTCAACAAGAGTTCATGGTCAACTAAATCGAATGCGGCACTGAAGTCGATATAAACAACCCCTACCATTTCGCCTTTATCCATAGCGGAGAGCCAATCATCCGTCATTCGTAATAAAGCAGTAGTCGTGGAATGATTTGGTCTATAGGCATGTTGGAAAGGTGTTACAATATCATTCAGTGCTGCATACTGCCAGATTTGATTGTGTACAACTTTTTCCAATACCTTACTCAAAGTAGGCAGTAGGCTGATAGGCCTGCTGTTATTACCGGTCAGTGGTTTTCTGGTGTTCTTACGTAAGGGGCACACCTTAGCTCTCTTCCATTGGCTAGGAAAACAGCTGCTCATAAGTGACTGATTACGAATATGCCTTACAGGTGATGCAATATACACAGCTGATAATCTAACTAATTTGTTTTCGAGTTGATCAATACCACATGTGGATGACATCGGTATGTCTAACAGTAACCTAAGTATCTCATCATCACTGACTGGGTGGAACTGAAAACAACATGACTTATCCGACATAATTTGTTGATCAATAGGGACAGTGACAGGTGCGTTTTGAGACTCCAGGTTTTTCCTGTAAGTCTCGGTTTTAGTCATGAAATAATCATTAAAGTAGTTGGCAATTTGACGAGGTTTAACTATGTTCTGGCCATTCACTTCCACACATGTTGGATATTGACACTTGGACCTACCTAATAATGAGTTAGTTAACTTCCATACATATTTTGGGTCATTAGAATTCTCAGACATCTTAGATTTGAAGTAGTGTTCCTTTTTCTTCCGGTTTAACTTAACTACATAGTTTCTGAGTTTCTTGTAGATCTCCCTGTCAGAAGGTAGGCCGTAAAGATCAGCTGCTGTTGTGTGTTTGTGTTTGATATCATGTCCTTCAGTCAGAAATAGTCACGTCACTACTGTGTTGGGCATTGATACAAGAGGCTGCTGTGATTTTTGTATGTTTTATGTAACTGTGTGTACCAGTGTGTAACCTTGATATAAATCTAGTATATGCCATGAAAAATTACATCTGGCTCTGAATATGATTACTATTTGCCATTATTACCTTAACATTTTCTGCCTATGGTATATGGCTTTCCCTATCAGTTGACCTGAGTTGACCCAAGCAACCGACTTGATCCCATCTTTCTAGGCCATGACCCAAAACCCATTTCACATTCATCCAGGCTAACATTCCATACATGCCTGTGAACATGCCAGGCTAACATTCCATACATGCCTGTGAACATGCCAGGCTAACATTCCATACATGCCCGTTGAAACATACCTGACCCAACCATCCCCCTGATCCCACATGCAAAGGATTTTCAGTAGTACCTGTAAGTGCCAATGTGTCTGTGTTTGTGTGATTGTATTTTATACATGTTGCACATGATTTTGTATGTTTGTGTGACACTGTGTGTACCAGTGTGTGATCTTGATATACCTTTAGCATGAAAATTACCAGTGTGTGACCTTGATACACCTTTAGTATATGCCATGAAAATTACCAGTTTGTGACCTTGATATACCTTTAGTATATGCCATGAAAATTACATTCGGCTTTGAATATAAATAATATGTTACCATTTGCCATCATTCAAGATTAGGACCTTAATATGTAACATTTATTGTCTATCCCTATCGTTGACCTGAGTTGACCCAACCATTCCCCTGATCCCAGCTTTCTAGGACATGAAACAAATTCCATTTCACATTCATCGAGGCTAACATCCATAGATGCCTGTGGAAACATGCCTGTGCAATTCCTAGAATTTTTGCAGACTGAACCTAATATATACCATTTGGCTCGCCCTTGAAGCGTCGCCAAAATGTTCCACGTACCTAGGAAGTCCTTGAAGTCCTTGAGCAAAATGCGGAGCTCTGTAATCCTCAAAATATTGTTATACTTCCATGTACCTTGCAATAGTCCAACGCAACGTGACAGAACATGTTTCTTCGGTATGTATTTAACCATGCATGTATCCCCATGCGAAATATTATGTTCTGGCACCCCCATGCAGAGCCTCCTTGATGTGCGCATGCGTAGCGTCCCAACTCGTTTAGACATTACTACACGAGAACCACGCTCTGTTTAGAACATTTCCTGAGCCATTTTTGGCCGGTTGGAGCGGACAGCTAGGCCCGAAAATTGGTTTTCGGTTTGCTGGGTTTCCCAGGATCGTTTTTGTGGGTTTCCTGACTCTGTATGTTCAGGTTCAGCTGAGTTACGAGAGTTTTTGTGGCACCGGACCCCGTCTACGGGCCGGCTTCGGTACAGACAGGCTTCGTGCCCCGTCTAACGTGCATCCAGCGTTACGCTGGTACTTTTACAGAGGTTTTCTCTTCCCTGCTTTGAAAAAGAAGGATTCTTTTCCGTATGGTAGGAAAGCAGGTTTGTGTTATGAGATCCATCTGTTTTGTTTGCCTTATCTAGTCGTATTTGTCGTGTTTCTTGGACTTTCCCGTCTACTACCCCCGTCCTAAGCGGCTGGAGGGTTGGTATAGCCCAAACGTCTCCGGTTCACAACAAAGTTTAACCCCCTTCGTAACTCAGGTATGACTTGACAAACCCGGTTGAAAATAGGGTAGTTTGTTGAGGTAATTTTTTGGTACTGCCTGTGTGTTTTAGGGCTGTATATCTTGTGTATTGGGGTAGTTAGCGACCCTCATCCCCAAAACATCAGAGTTGGTATCGTCCGCCTATTAGCGTTTCTTGGAATACGGCACACAATACAGTGACCTACATACGGGGTATCTCATTTCGCCCTGGTAGGAGTGTGTTGGGGGTTTCTGGGGATACCGTTATCAGTGTTTCTTGCCTGAGAAGTGTTCAAAACCCACCACAGAAGGATAAATCTCAGACAAACGTAACAACCATCATGCCTCCCGTCCTCTCTAAGTTCGCTGTACAGAGGAGCGTGGAGATCACGTTTTTTGAGCCGTCAGAAACAGAGTCTGATGACATAACAAAACTGCTAAATTCACACAGTTTAGATCTCAACAAAGATATCGAGGGGATCATCAGAAAGGGCAAAGGGAAATATGAGATCACCTTCAAATCGGAGGAGGACCTCTTGAGGGTATACCCGTCTTTGGTCGCGGACTTTTCCATCGATGTAGACAACAACGGAACGGACACGGTGATTGTCACCGCCCTTGGTATACGATTTTGGGTAGACGACAGTTTCGTCCGCCGCAAGCTTCAAGCCTACGGGGAGGTTAAGGCTAGCAGATTCCTCACCTGGGCCAGCCTGGGTTATCCTACAATCAAAACAGGCACTAGGCAGTATAAGATGCAACTGATTGGCCATATCCCATATACATGTAGGATTGGCCAAGACCTTGTCACGATTAGATATGTGGACCAGCCCGGAATGTGCGACAGGTGTGCTGGTGAAGAACATTTCATGGCTGACTGCGAATGCAAAGCAGTTTGGAACTTGGGGCGCCAGGCAAGGGAATGAACTAAGAACCCACAGTGCAGGAACTGTTACGGGGAGGGTAATGCTGTTAGAAACTACACCCTCACTTTTGCTAGAAGGCTGATCATGCCCACATAGTGGTCACATACAAAGTCCACCAGTGTGGACGAAAATACCAGCATGGGTAGTAAAATAGGCCGTTTAACCCAACCATAATAACACTCTTTTGACAGAAGTATTCATGTACCGTTTCACTGTCCGCATAGGAATTAAAGTCTTTATCATGCAATTTACCGAATTGCGTCCTTTCTCTACTGGAAAACATTGTACACATAGGTATTAACGAAAATAAAGCCTTTCTTAATACAATTTACTGTATCATGACATTTTTTTACTAAAAAAAAGTGGCTATATAGGCATTCAAGAAAATGCAATCCAAGTCATTTTTTCTACCGAAAAACACTAGCCACATAGTGATAGGTATTTGAGAACATAAAGTACAGTGTAACACTACCATGTAACTTCCAAGCAGTACAGACCCGGTGGAATGCTGTACTGAATAGGCATTAATGGTTACAGAAAAATATTGGCCACATAGGCATTAAATACAATAAACTACAGTATAAACACAATACATGTATTTCTCTCAGTGTGACAGTTGGGGTGAGGCACTTACAACAAAGCTGGGTAGTAAGGAAACTAAACAAACTTCTACCCCAACATCTACTAAGTCTACAGTATTTAAAAGTCTATAGTGATCTCTCAGGGTTCATGTAGCTGTCGCATATTCGGTGCAGCATCCTACAAGGCCTGTACTGCTCGGGATGCATGGTACTCTTACACTGAAGGTCCCTCAATGCTAATGCACATCAGCTTAGACAGCATTGCAACGTCCAGAATGGACCTCCAATCGGTCTTCACGGCGCGGCAGCAGTGGCAAGGAAAAAGGCAGCTGCAACACGTTGGTGAACTGCTCTCTCTTCGTCTAGGAAGATGTTTTCCCACAGCTACACAATTCAAGCAGTCCTTTTGGTTGACCCCAACCCAATTCCTTCGCAACGCATGCATCCTCGTCAAACCCGTTCCTTGCCAGGATAGGCTGGAAATGATCACAGGTGTGCGCGTATGTGGTCATTCCCAAAACCTGCAAATGTGCCGTCGTCAAAAGGCCAGTCACAATCAAAAACGTCCAGAGACCTTATTCGCTCCATGACACGACGACGAACACTTTCAAGCATTCTTCTCTTGTGTCTGAATAACATGATGATAAATAAACAAGAATTGTGAATAAATAATCTGCTCAAATAGTTCTACTCAAATGCCATCCCAGTGTTTAGCTTTACTGGAGAAAAAGTGTAGCTAAAGCAAAGCAACATTAAAACTATACACATAAAATAATAGTTAAGTTGAGTCTCACCCCTAAAACGATAGCTTGTTCACGATAGCCACTCATTACAACACCTTTAAAACGTCCATATCTACTGAGTGTCGAGCAGAAACTGTTGTAGTTGCTCTACAGATAAACATTAATTAACTTCATCTCCGCAAGTCTTACCGAATTGAACTCCAAGATTGGAGGACAGAATAAAACTTGGCAGCTCATCTTCTCCAATTCTCTCCAGCCATAGCTATGTTACCAATGGCTTCACCCAGTAGAATTAAGAAAGAGGCTCTGAAATCTTTTGGAGAATCCGAACGCCCTCTCCAGCACCCGAGCCGCAACCCTTTAGTCTTACCCTTATTTAAACATGCTCCGGAACCCTTCTCATAAACATAAAAATCCTGGACAAAATGCCGGATGGAATCATCATCTGCTAAAATACCGGTATCATCATCGGCATACTGCGATAACAGGGGTGCCTAAGCATTTGCACGAACCCTATGAAATTCGTGCGAATATTATGTGATACACACGAATCACTATGCGAAAACGCACGAATATTATGAAATTCGCACGAATCACTATGCAAAAACGCACGAATATTATGAAATTCGCACGAATCACTATGTGATTCACACGAACCTTATGAGATTTGCACGATCCTTATGCGAAATTGCGCAACCACTGCCGGGGTCACGTGACAGACGGAGCGGGATTTTCAAGATGGCGGCTTCGATCGGCGGCGACGGAAAATACGATGTAACAAGCCAAAAATGAAGCAAAACAGTAGCTCACAGGCTATCAAATACATCTTTGCGACGGTAAATATTCATTCCATGCCTTGAAATATAAATATCACGGGTAGAAACGCTCAAAATCATGCCTCCTCCCGGCCGCCGTTTTTGCATAAGGATCGTGCAAATCTCATAAGGTTCGTGTGAATCACATAGTGATTCGTGCGAATTTCATAATATTCGTGCGTTTTTGCATAGTGATTCGTGCGAATTTCATAATGTTCGTGCGTTTTCGCATAGTGATTCGTGTGTATCACATAATATTCGTACGAATTTCATAGGGTTCGTGCAAATGCTTAGGCACCCCTGGATAACTTGACCTCTATTCCATCAGGGAGACGGATGCCACGAATATTAACATTGTTCTTGACCATTTCAGAGGAAGGTTCAGGGGAGAGAACATACAATAAGGGGAACAGCCCTGCCTGACCCCGCAGGACGGATTAAACTGGTCAGAAAGCTGACCGTTGACAAGCAAGGCACGGGCGGCTCTGCTATTCAAAGGGGTAATGTACGTCTTGAAAACCGGATCAAAACCCATCCTAGATAAAACAGCCTGCAGATAACAAAAATTGACTCTTTCAAATGCCTTCTCCTGATCCAAATACAGGTAGGCACACGGAAGAATTCTGTTTATGCTTTAAGTCACAATTTTCCGAATCAGAATTTTCTCTATTCCCTCGTCATCGGTCAGTCCAAACCAATCTTTCCTTCTTATGCTTGTGAAGTAAGATAACAGAAAGAATACATTTTTGTTTTCACTCGAAGTGTCATGCCATGTTGATTTGATTTGATTAGATGGATTATGTCTTTGAGAATGCCCAAGATGTCTGGCCGAAAAAGAATGGGTTACCTTCATTATCGCCATCGTGATCCTTGTTCTGTACTAGTCTAGTTTGCATGTCGGATAATTGAGCTTGGTTCGTTAACATGATAGCTTGAGCTTGTAAAGCTTCATGATCTGCTTTCTGTGTAGCTAATCTTCAGTGAGGTCATTCGTGAGTTCACGTTGACTTTGGAGCTCACTACTCGGATTCTCAATACGCTAAGCTTTCTTGTCAATCCCCTTTTTCCTGTTTTGAAGGTTAGCTTGTAGATCGTTGATTAGCTTCCCTTGTTTGTACATGGTAACCTTAAGCTTGTTACTGAAAACCAGGGTATTTAGTTCATTAAGCTCGTCCACCAGCGTCGTTTATATATTCTCGAAATAAATGCTTGGGAGCGTTACACTTCGTGGTGGTTCTTTTGTGGGGTGGGGGTGTTCATTTTCATCAGGGCTTGCCGCGAACATATTTTTTTAGCTGTAGACTTCTCTCCTTGCCTATGCCTGCAGACTCCCGTACTTTTGTGAGTGGCGTTATGAGAATGTTCTCAAGACCTCCTTGTACCTTGCGGATGGAATGAGACTTGAATTGTTTTAAAGGTGTGTTTTTCTGCTTGAACGTCTTTTTCCAAGGTCAGAGCCACCGTTGTCTGTTCTGAGTCACTGGCAGGTACTGTCATTGTAGACGCGTCACACTCGGAAGCAGTCTCTATTCTTTTCCTGCTGTTGTCTTTTGTTTCAGCCTCCCTGACCACGGGTTCTCCATTCACAAATCCGCCATCTTGCTCGACAGCGGTGTCGGCAACACTACTAACTTCTTTATTGACTTTGCAAACCAAAAAGAGCCATTGCCGTGGATTAGAACTGTGCCGGTATGGTAGAAATGGATGGTGAGAATTTTGGTGTTATTTCCTGACAAAGCGGAGTCAGTAACAAATAGATGGGCATTGTTGCCATTCTTTCAGGTATATATAAACTTGTACCCCGTGTCCGCTTCGAGCGACTCATCGAAATGCGCTCTAGTGGCATCAATCCATAGAGAAATTCGGTCTGGGGTTGTACGGAATTTGAGTCTACATATTTATGTTTTACCAGAGTCTTTGTGGTCTTCGATCAACTGTTCAAAGTCGTGAATATCTTTCGCCGGTGTATCCATATGCATGGTTTGGTTTTGCCCGACCTGGTCCGATATTTCTTTGTCTTCGTCTCCCGCGATCCGCAATATTCGACACTTTTCTCCCGAACCATGCCAGCCTTGTCACAGGACAAACAACAATATTCATCAACTATAATACACCTTTCTTTACTCCATTAATATGCATGGTGATTATAAATGGTCGATAATGACAAAACTCTACTCTACTTCTATCTCTAGGGCTTTTCCCGCCCAGGAAAATTTGCTTATGTTTTGCCTTTGCTCGTGGGTTAGTCAACTCGGCTCTGGGGCTTTTCCCACTCCGGGAACTCCGGATCCGACAGCGATAAGTCTTCAGTTGACCACTGTACTACAACTCCGGGGTTTTTCCACCCTTGGAAATAGTTGTTGGACTGTTGGGGATAGGCAGTCATGACAGTGCTAAAACTTCCCCGCCCGCAATCCCCGTCTGATAGGATATAAATCTGACCCAAGTCACATAAAACTAAAGGATGGAAAAATCCAAGATGGCGGCGTCCTGTCAGCACATGGCCGATAAAAAGTACCTCATATATATATAACTCGCTAGAAAATCTGGACTTTTTGCCTAAAACCTTATTAAAAACTTTCCCTAGTTGCCTTTACCACTCTTAAAAACTAGTTAGGTCAAAAACTGGCTAAAAAACATAGAGAACCTCAGCCCAATCTAGGCCGTCACTCAGAGCAAATCGAGACACGTCTTTCCACAGTTCACGCATGCGCACAAAAAATCTAAAGTCATCAGGTCCCTTTCCTGTGGCTCCTCTGGTCTCATCTTTGCATTGGCACTGTTGACCTAGCCCTGGTTGGTTTCTCGCCTGAAGCATTACATCATTCACCAAGTTTGACGCTGTTTCAAAGAGCTGGTTCTTCGCCATTTTATTCAGATCAGTGTTGACTCTGGCATGCAGGGATGCCTCCAGCTCTGGTGAGTGTGACGACGGATCCCCGGGTGCGCCACACGTGATCGTCTTGTTTCTCTTCGCACACCGCCAGTGAATCGTTTCCCGGGTCTCCTTCTTAAAGGCGTATCCGTACCCTTCGCTACTAACCAGTTTATACCGTCCCTTCGTCGTCGACCCCTCTATCACTATGCAGGTGACAGTTTTGTCGGACGCGTTCCGCTCTTCTGTGATTCCATCGGTCGGATGGGACACCGAGATCTCCTGTACCTCTTCCAACGATGATCCTGTATCGTGGCTGAACTCGCCGAGGCTGCTTTCTGTAGCAGCAGAGGCAGGCTCTGTAAAAGGAATACATTTATCTTAGTCACTTACATTACAATGTTTTGTAAGTTCTCGTACGCAAATTATATCATTAACCCTCAAACCACCGTATGGGGTCAAAACTGACCCCAGGCGTATATCGATGTGTGCCATCATGGCATTTGTGGTCGAAAACAAATTTCCTCCCATGAGTTTGTTTGTATATATGTCCTATAACTTCTTATAGGTTTTTAACGAGATTGGCTCATTATTGATTAAGTTATCTTAGAAAGTTTATGTATGATCCAGTGGGGTCAAAACTGACCCCAGCATTTTTTTAAACAAACTTTTCCGACCTACACCTAAACTACTTATCTTAGAATCACGAAATTTTTAGAGAATGATGTACATGTAAGCCAAAATTATTGTAATAGCTTTTGTGCCAATATCATGTTATATGACGACATTATGACGTCATTTAGGTAATCTCGGCCGCCATCTTGGATTTTGCCTGATGACATCATTAAATTAGCATAAATCATGAATATTGAGGTATGAAATTTATGTTGAATTTCATAAGATGTGATAAACAACTGATATCTGCTAAGAAAACCTTAAAACTTAAATGTTTAATACAAAATTAGAAAACTTAATAATAATAATAATTAGTAATAGATATGTCTGTCAGAATTTCGTTGCCATGGCAACATGAAAAATGATGAACATACTTTGTTCACCGAAAATTTTTGCTTTCAACATTTTCTAAAAAGTTACCAAGTTTGGTGTCCCTAGCATGAGCCATTCAGACGTTATACGGCATTGAAGTTGTCATCAAAAATCTCCTTCCCGGTCTGAATAGCAATGGTGCAAAATGTGGTCATCATGATCTTTTGTATAAATTATGATAATGAGCTAGAAATATTCTCACCTAATCATGTCAGACTGTTCCACATAGATTAGTGAAACTAAACATATATAAAAATCACAAAAAGTGTCACACAAAAAACTGTATTTGTACAAAATGTTTTGGGGTCAGTTTTGACCCCATACGGTAATCTACGTCGCAAAAAAGCTACGGTGGTTTGAGGGTTAAGTATCGTAACAACACAAACAAGGTTATTCAGACGTGCAGCTCATGTGATGCGCGTCTAGTTGTGGCCGTCATCTTGGACGCGAGCAATAGGAGAGGTTGGAATGAATGAATGAATGAATGAATGAATGAATGAATGAATGAATGATGTATTAAAACGTGATACTTCGCAGCCAGAAGCTGAATTACGTATACGGTACAATACAAGCATTGTAAAACAACATATCGCAACTTACCATAAACTTTATAACACCAATTCAAAGTACGCTTTAAAAATGTACGTTTACAATTATAGTCAGGACAGAAATGAGTAACTTAACGTGGGGACAACCGTTTTGTAGAAACGAGAATTGATCTTAATTGGAACATGATTAAAATCAACTATTCACACCGTGATTATCTGTTGTTTAGGAGGTGGACTATATCACCTGACTAAATATGGCATTCGGAATGTTTATATGGGTTCGTTCTGCACTTAACAGTTTTAAGCTTCTTAGAGTTCCTAATGTTTCTAATGAGTTGCCCCTGCTGTGGGTGGGAGGATTTCAGGGCTGAGTTTGCCAGCAAACTTCAAGCATAAGTCCTCTCGTCGGCCTTTCAGTGACTTAATACCGGTTAGCTGCAGAGCTAACTCATAGTTAGTGTACTGTCCCTTCAGAATTGTGCGCAGCGCCCTCTTCTGAACCCGCTCGATTCTTGCAACCTGCATACTCATTTAGTCATCATTTCTTCCATCTTCCGCACTATATGCCTCATAAGACTGGCAGCTTGTGAACTTAATAATAGCTCCATCCTCAGGGAGTGAACCAAGGTCCCATAAACCAGAAGATTCCTCATGAGGAGTTCCTACATCCCCTGGAGAATCGGCAGGTACCACGTTACCTTTCTCCGTAGATACATCATAGGGAGTCCCCTCTAGCTTAGAGGTTTTGGAAGGCACCAGACCTTCTCTACCGCCTTGTTAGGCTTTGTAGGATCTGGCTTCTTACTGCTTTTCACAACTGTTTTGGGAGAGTCGGTTTCCACTACCGCCTTGTTGGGTTCGGTAGGGTTCACAACTGTCTTTGGAGAAGTGGGCCTTTCTTTGGAAGGCACCACTCTCTCCTTGGACGGTACTACCTTCACTACCGCCTTGTTAGATTCGGTAGGGATAGGCTTTATTTCACTGTTTTTCACAACAGCAGGGGAGTTGGTCTTCTTGTCATTGCTGTCCATTTTCTCCTCTTTTTTGCCCTAAACGTAGGTACTAGGTTGCTTGGGCCCGCCACAGCTTTGCCTTTGCCCGCGACACTCAGTCTGGGCGCTGGTGTCCTGAACACTGTTGTCCATCGCCCAGGACGTAGCCGGCTTGCTGAATTGCACGCATTAAGGGTAAAGGATATGCCACGTGTGGCCGTCATCTCCACTCACATTACATTTCATGCCACTAGTGCATTTTTTGGCAACATGGCCTAATGCCAAACACTTACTGCACTTATCCACGTCACAGTCAGTCCAAAAGGTGCTCAGCACTACCACATTTGTGACACATTTTTGGTCGACCCGAATATCAGAACGACATAACCTCATCTCCCAGTCTCACCGAAATGGGCACATGGCACATACGCTTTATCCCGTACTGACGGGTTCCCGTCAACAACTCCGGGTAGCCCTGACTTGCGTAGGTCAAGAATTAGTTTAAATCGTGTGAAGTTGTCATTAAACTTTAAAGGAATGCCTCTTCGTCCTCCTTAGGGCCAAGTGCTCCCAAAACCATTCTCCCTAGATTTGGATGATACTCATAACCCCGGGATTCGCGCAGTGTAGCCCTGAACTTCCGTAGGTTTGGGTGATTCAGTGCCCGTGCCTTTTCCTCCAGGTATGCCAGGGCTGAGATCAAACGCGAAGCTGAAACATTGGGTGCGGGATCCTTGCCTGGCACATTACAAAATTGACTTAACACATAGTAAGAAAGGACACAAACATACGTTAGATATAAAATGCAAACGAGTAACATAGTACAAAGTACACCCATGTGTGCTTGAATGGACACACCAAACTCTTAGTTATTTTAAGATGCCAAGTATCTTGTACACATCCCGTAAAATATAAGTTGCCCAGTAATTAAAAGAATACAAAAGAAAAGAAAAAATAACTATTCATGCTGAGCAGGCGTGCAGGCTACATATGGACTACAGTGGAGTTAAGGAATTGCCATCAATGTCAGAAATACAATCAATATCCTCATCGACCAAACTAGCCACATTGTAGACTTCCAGAGTCCGTGAAGGAAAGTCCTCACTCTGGAAAGCTAAGCTTCTTCCTGCCGGTCTGCGGGGCGGCGGGGTGCGGTTGGCGGGGTGCGGTTGGCATGGTTGTTGCTGTTAGCTGTAATGGCTGACAGACAGTACCGGACTGCTGGGCGGGGAGTGCTTCCGGGGGTGAAGTGCACAGCGGCCCGGTCGGGGTCGTAGGTCCGAGGGAGTTCCCTGTCACTTTCAGTGCCTTCCACCCTCAGTCTCGGTTTGCGGTTGGCGGCCAGGTACTTGAGTACCGCCCATAGGTCGGTCAGCTGTTGGCTTCGGAAGGCTGGGGGCTTCACCAGCCACACGGCCATCCCGTTTGAAGTGCCGTCTTCCTCATCGGGCATAAGCTCCTGTGTTACTCCAGTCTAGAGGCCCTGCTCTTCCTCATTCTGGATGGCATCTCTTCTCACGTCCAGCAACTAGTGTAAAACATTGAAAAATGGAAATATGTCAGCGCATCCAAGCATATGTGACTTCAATAAAAATCGCTAGTAGTTCAAACAATGAGAACTAAATATAAATTTGATTAGATTTCAGCTTTGCTCAGAGTTGAAAAGTGACAGGGGTTACTTCGTCTAGATCATAAAGTAAAAGCGGGTTTATGAGGTCAACGTGTTCCTGTCTGTGCATGAGTAGATTCGCATACAAACACAAATTTGAAAAACTAATCAAACAAAACATGTTCCTCTCTTCTAAAAACAAACTTTAAGTCAAGGTGTCAAGGGCTTGGTCCTTTGTTTACAGACAAACAGGTTTGCATAATAGACATAATAGACTCACCCTCTTTCTCCGGGACCGGAGTCGCTTGTCTTTTCCTTCTTTTGCCGCCTTTTCTTTGTTCTCGGGTAGACTCAGTGTGTACGCCCGACGAATGGTCTCGTAGTAACCAACACACGCGGCTGGAAAAAAATGTATAAAAAGTTTAGCTTGTATAAACTCAACTGTATTGAATGTAATTCTAAGTTACCATAATTGTCGATTTTGAACATGTACATACATCATATATACCAATGATTTGAGCATCATCATGGCAAAAAAAAAAAAATTCCACACAAAAGTTGCGTAGAGAGTATAAGTTATACTATTTATAGGACAAGAAATACCGTCTTGTATTGCCCGTTTTAACATTTGCAAAAGGGGCAGCTTGAACTTGAAGCACAGTTGCTCACCTCGGATCATATCTGACGGGTGCTCGCCGTTGGCAGCAATTTCGTTGACAAGAAACGTCGTCACTGCTGCATTGTGGGGTGAGTCTGTAAAATATAACGATGAAAACTGTTATATTTTCTGAAGGTTTTTGTATAGATGATTCTAAGTCTTTATTTGTGTTACATAAACAGATTAACAATTTGCCTTTGTCCATAATTGTCTGTTGACCATTTAGTTCGGACTTTACATATATATACATATACACTGTATAATACAATTGTTTAAACTTACCGTTCCTTCCCCTCATACTTCTTGTCATTTTCATTTGAGTTGTGCAAACGTCTCACAAAAAAAAAAAGTTTTCCCATTGTCGTTTAATATCCGTACACATTCGCCCAGGACGAAGACGGCCTGCAGGCATTGATGAAGGACAGGTCACAGTTACGCCACGTGTGGCCCTTCTCTCCAAACACGTTACATGGGATGACACTGGTGCAATCTTTGACAAGATGGCCTAATGCAAGACACTTAGAGCACTTCTCTGCTTCACAATCGACTAAAACGTGGCCAGTACTTTCTCACATTAATAGCACAATTTTGGTTGGCCCGCGTATCGGAACGTGATAACCTCATCTTCCCGAGCGAAGTGGAGGTATGCCAAGAACGAGTCGAGTAGGGGGAGACAAGGAGTCTAACGTGTGCGCTGCTGAATGAGGTTCCTCGTGGCCGCGGGAAGGCGTAGTCATTCAAGGCCATACTGACTTAATTTCAATGGATGAAATCCGCGCGCATTGATTTTTGCCTGTTCTATAAAAAAAAGCAACTTTGACCCAATGTTACATAATAGCATCACTGGTCAGTCAAAACGTCATGCTTGCCAGAGAATATTCTCTCCATGGTGAAAGGGACACATGGTATTAAGTCACTAAAGCCTAGGTAGAAAATACGTACATGAAAGTCAGAGCACATTTCAGCATCACTGCCATCAGCTAAAGGAACAAAAATACAACACTTTCGACCTACCTAAAAAGTCCTTGGACGACATGCAGAGCTCTACAACCATTACAATATCGCTATACGTCCATGTGCCGTGTAATTGTCTAACGCAACATGACAGAAGTTATGGTATGTCCTTAAGCATATATAGATCATATATATCCCCCGGCAAAATATTGTGTTCTGTCATCCCCATGCAGACCCTCCTTGATGTGCGCATGCGTAGCGTCCCAACCCGTCTGAACATCACTCGAGAACCACGCTCTCTGTTTAGCACTCTTTCTCAGACATTTTCGGCCGGCTGGAGCGGACAGATAGGCCCAAAATATAGTTTTTCGGTTTGCTCGTCTTCCCAGGATCGTTTTGGTGGGTTTACTGACTTATCGAAAAGAAAAGCCGTCAAGAATTGAAAAAGACTTCGAAGGAAAATATCGTTTTAATTACATAACAGCAAAATAACATCTATCATTACATCATAGAACAGGTCACATTAAAAAAAGTGACGACATATGTTTTATCCCAGTTATGTTAATTTTTCACAATGCAGTTTTTACATACAATCAGTTTGCGATCTGTACTCGACTAGTTTGAAAATACGTTGAAAGAGGTCTTTACTATCGAGTCAAAATATTTCTGTCCAAATCCGTTTCCGTCTATAACCATGTACATACAAGAACTTCTGGGCATTAACGTTTAGTACTTTGTGGTCTGAACTGTTTTACTTGCTGTTGAGGGCAGTTCCTCTCCCAATGCCCTCTTCCTAAACAAGCTGCACATTGGTCTCTTGCTAATCATCCCCAGTTCCCTAGGCCTCTGACAATACGACCATTGTTCTACCTTACAGTAGGCACTACACATAGAAATCGTGGAAGATGTCAAGAATGTCTACCCTCGATGTAACACTATGCATCGTCCCCTTCTTAACTCTCCATCCGTTTTCTTTTCGTCTCTCTGTCGTTCTTTATTGAAGAACATACTTGTCGTTTGTAACATTTTTTTTTAAATTTCGAATCCCAGTCCTGACACGTTGCCCGCAAATTTGTCAGAACCGTTTTAAGTTTTCCCATTGTCGTTTAATATTCGTACACATTCGTCCAGGACGAAGACGGCCTGCAGGCATTGATGAAGGACAGATCACAGTTACGCCACGTGTGACCCTTCTCTCCAAACACGTTACATGTGATGACACTGGTGCAATCTTTGACAAGATGGCCTAATGCAAGACACTTAGAGCACTTCTCCGCTTCACAATCGACTAAAAAGTGGCCAGTACTTTCACATTAATAGCACAATTTTGGTTGGCCCGCGTATCGGAACGTGATAACCTCATCTCCCAGTCTCTCTGAATTAGGAACATGGCTTTTCAGCTTCATCCTGTACTGACGGGTTCCCGTTAATAACTCCGGGTAGCCCTGACTTGCATAGGTCAAGAATTCCACAGGACCTCCTGGCAGTACAAAATGACTGGCAGTACTATCAATCAATGAAATAAGACATCTTCAACTTGTTATGTTAAACCTACAGCAAGTGGACCATGTAAATGATTGTCAGGCCTATCTGTATCAATACGACATTTGTAGGATGGGTGAGATGTTGACTCGTTTTTTTTTTGTTTTTTTGTGTGAAATATCACTACAAGAATTTTTTTTAGTTGGCAAGTCTTACTGAATATTAAGATCAGTTCTTGGCTGTGTCTTGTTTAACGCTCTCCAACGACTCTCTCACCATGAAAAGAGCGTCCAAGACGGTCGCTGTTTCGCGAACGTTTCGATGTTGTCATTATCCATCGCATGCAGGGCCCGCTTCAGATCTCAGACCGGTAAAGGGCTTTAAAGTTCCGAATCATGCCCTGATCTAGTGGCTAGATGAGTGAAGTGGTGTTGGCGGGCAGGATAAACAGGCGGACGTTGCTCAGGGGGATGTCATGACGACGGGCCGTGCAGTTGTCCAAGAGAAGCAAGATCTTCTTCCGCCTCATTCCCATCTATTTGACGACGTTCCGGACCGAGATCTTGAATATGGCGGCCGTCATCCAGGCTTTCTTGTGCACTCCTAGGGCAGCCGAACACACTGACCTCGGCTTCTTGCTGTTTCTGGTTTCTGATGACCGGAGGAGTCAGTCTGTCGGTTCCAGTCATGTTTAAGTTGTGACCCTATCTCAGTTTGGAAGGAGGAGACAGAAGAAAGCTTTAAACCCATATTTCATTTTCTGGTGACAGCACTGATAGGGCAGCAGAAAATTGTAAATACTGACTTGATTTTTCGTAAAGCTGTAAACCAATACGACATTCTGTGGCGACAGCAGTGATAGGATGGCAGAAAGTTGTAAATACAGCTGATTTGATTGTTTTACATTACAATAATGATACTACTAGAGATGTCATCACAATGTTGTCTTTGAATAATCTGAAATTATGGTTAATCTAGGATTGCATTATTTACCTTCCAGCTCAACCAGCCTGGCAAAGACCAGCACACTCGCATCGGGATCAAAGCATCCATTCTTCTCCAACACTCGCAGTGACTTAGAATCTTCACAGCTATGTAGGACTGCCATGCCCATGCTACTTTCATAAAGCGGGGGAAAGCCTGTATGCCGTCGTGCGAATCTGTTCCTGTCGGTATAGCCTCCCAGCTTGGCGCAGTTCCAGTTGACTGGACAGTCCTACTTATTACAACGCCCATCACATAAGGAGTGGGCCTTTCTGACCCTCTCTAAACTGTCACGGCAGCATCTGTTAATATTGCTTAAAATTGTCCTCTTCGCATCTCCATCTAGCTGGCCTGATTCTAGCACCTGATGAAGAGATCGTGCTTAAAGGTAGCTAATAGACCGCACAGCGTCTATGTTGACTTCATCCCGGCTGACAAGACTGCGGCCAGCTCTGTTTGGCGCAATCACTTGAAGGATTTCCTTTACATTTTTTTTTGACGTCGGTGATCTCTTCGTTTGTTGGTTTTGTGCCGTTGTTGTTTGGCCTTTCTCGACTGGCTACTCTTTTCTCCTCTCTTTGTTGCGTGCACACGCTCGACCTTAGCCAGCACAACCTCAAGTCTGGCGTCTGTGCTTGCTATGGTATCCTCCAGGTCCTTCAGATTTGCCATGTAGTCGGTATTAAATGCATACATTGTCCCTCTTCCCTGCCTGAGTTGGTTTGTTCCACGCTTGAACAAGCGCCATCATTGTGTGCCTGTAACTCGCTGTGCATGTCTGACACCTTCTTCGCAACCTCGCGCAGATTCTCCCTGTTATGTTTGATTGTGATCGCATTTTTTCTGAGTTGATTTTGAATGAGCCAGCCAGGTACTTCCCAGCTAGCTGCTGCGGTATTCATGCTCTGTACAAAGCTCACCACCTTTGCGCATTTCTTGGTGTTATCCTTAATGGCAAACTCCCTGTTTCGCTCTCAGTCAGGAAGCCCTTTGCAAATCGCATGGTCCTGGCAGGCAGACCAGTACTCCTTATAAAAGTCAGGCAACATTGTGTTGGAGAACTTTGTCTTGGCTGCCTTGGGATGAGCAAGCCATCCAAGTCGCTCCCTCTTCTCCTCTGACATCTATTAGAAAATACCATGTACATGAATGAAAATACATCTTTTATCCCACATGCATAATACAAAGTGCTCTTCACATATTGAAATTTGGTGCTTTTGTGTAAGTTCACCAGCTGTGTCCATCTAAATTTTATTTGAATTGGTAACTACTACTTAGCACTTATGTGTTAAGAGCCTAACTTGTAGTTATTCAAATCGCTGACACATCGGGAGCAAAGTTTTTATTTTTGTAAAAATATCCATGAAAAATAGATGCAGTTTCATTCTTCCAATAACATCATACATTTAGTACATTGGTATATATATATACCTTGTAGAAAACACTCGAGCTGCCACTGACATGTGCGTCGTCAGCGGTACTAGTACTAGCACAAGGCGTTACAAGCTTGATGTGATAAACTGGGGCACATCGACAATAGGAACCAGGGAATAGCCCACAGGAAAATGGTCATGAGAGGCCGATGCACTTCCTGCAATGAATCCGTCCAATCTGTGTCCGTCCACCAACACGTCAAAAAACTTGGATGGTTCCAGTCGTTCAAAGTCGAAATAGTCTGTTTTTGAGACGGGGCAGTCCGACTTCATTCGAGCGATCAAGTAATCCAGCATCTTTAGGCACAACTCTTTCCTTGTCACATGCAATTCCAAGTCACCGAGATGGTTTTGAAATAATATTTGTAATAAGTTTGAACTATTTTGAGTAAAAGAACATTTCAGTCACTTAAGTTCGAAATTGTTCAAACAATTTAAAATGAAAGTTTAAACATGTTTGAACCTTTTTTATATTTGTTGGAACATTTGGGAAAGTAATGATATAATTATCTCTTTATTTAGAACAATTTTCAAACATCTATGTGTTTTTGTTACTGTTCCAACATGTTCCAACATTTTGTGTCATTTTTTCCCTCCATAAAAACTTTTATTGACCCCATAAACAAAGCTGCTAAGCTTGGTCCTTTGTTTGGCTCTTGTATTTTTAGATGTTCTTTAGTATACAATGGTGAGTCTTTTGTGAGAAGGTGGCAGACAGACATAATTTCCTGCACTTGGCAGGGATGTGTGAATTGCCCTCTTCCCAGCCCACTGACCCAGTTTCATCATATTGTTTCCATGTTCGAACATGTGATCACAAATGATGCATCTATGTTGGAACAGTTTAGAAACTAACAGAAATAATGTATTTGATGTTAGAAATGTTTCTAACATGTTTGAATACTATAGAAACATTTAGAACGTTACATAGATGTTATGAATAGTTCTAAACAGTTACTTATCACAGTTAGATTGTTACAAAGATTTCCAAAATGTTGGAACAAAAGGCAAGAAACACCCTCTCGGTAATATGGAATCGACTCTAGTACACGAACTAGAAAGTACAAAGACTTACCTGCTCCTCACCCTCCGCAAGGCTGTCCACAGTACTTCTTCCAAACTCTCCCACAGTCACAATACTCATATGTCCCAACCTGACTGGGGACCCGGGGATTGAAGTGTCGCCAATACCAAGAAGAGGGGTGAGGGGTTGTATACTTGTAGATAAAAGTCTGATATGTACTCCATGCAAAAGACCTTGGCATTCTTGGTCTCTTTTCCCTGCAAGGAGATAACTTCATAGCCTACCTGTCATTAATGTTCCTTAGTAAGTATGGAATGGCATTGGCCATTGTCCACGCTGTCAGGTTTCTACTTTAGGCATGAATAGGCAGAAGAGTTTGACGCTAGGTTATGGATTCCCTCAAGCTCATTTTGCTGTGCTTGGTATGTCTCTTGCTTGCTAAAAAGGGCTGCTGCGTCCCGCAGTAGTTATACTGTATTGTTATATCTCCATGTAGCTTGTAATTGTCAAACACGACATTTTTGATGTTAATTCGGTATGTTCTTAGCCATGTGTATATATCCCGGGCGAAATAATGTCTTCTGGCACCCCCATGCAGACCCTCCTTGATGTGCGCATGCGTGGCGTCCCAACTCGTCTAGAGCACAACTCGAGTCTGTGTTCTCTGTTTGGAGCCCTTTCCCGGCCATTTTCGGGCGGTTGGAGCGAACAGCTAGGCTCGAAGTTTAGTTTTCCGGTTTGCTGGGCTTCCCAGGATCGTTTTGGTGTGTTTCCTGTCTCTGTATGTTCAGTTTCAGCTGAATTACGAGAGTTTTTGTTGCACCGGACCCCCTCTACGGGCTAGGTTCGGTACAGGCAGGCTTCGTGCCCCGTCTAACGTGCATCCAGAGTTACGCTGGTACTTCTACAGCGGTTTTCTCTTCCCTACTTTTGGGACGAAGGATCCCTTTCCGTGTGGTAGGAAAGCAGGTTTGTGTCAATAGATCCATCTCCTTTATTTGCCTTTTCTAGTCTTATTTGTTGTGATTCTTGGACTTGCCAATCTACTATCCCCGTTTCAAGCGGCGGAAGGGTTGGTATAGTCCAAACGTCTCTGGTCCAAAACAAAGTTTAACACCCTTCGTAACTCAGGTCTGACTTGTCATACCCGGGTGAAATTTGGGTGGTGTCTTGAGGTGATTGTCTAGTACTGATCAAATATTTTGCGGCTGCTTATCTTGTGCATTAAGGTAGTTAATGACCCTCACCCCCATACACCAGAGTTGGTATCACCCGTCTGTCTCCTTAGCGTTTCTTGGAATTTGGTCCAGCTGACAGTGACCTACATACGGGGTATCTCATTTCGCCCTTTTAGGAGTGTGTTAGGGGTTTCGGGGATACCGTTTTTTTATTGTTTCACAAATCCCAGACAATCGTGACAACCATCATGCCTCCCGTCCTATCGAAGTTCGCTGTACAGAGGAACGTGGAGATCACGTTTTTTGAGCCGTCAAAAACGGAGTCTGCTGACATCACCAAATTGCTTAAGTCTCACGGTTTAGATCTCAACAAAGACATCGAGGGGATCATCAGAAAGGGCAAAGGCAAATATGAGATCACCTTCAAATCGAAGGAAGGCCTCTTGAGGGTGTACCCGTCATTGATTGCGGACTTTTCCATCGATGTAGACAACAACGGAACGGACACGGTGATTGTCACCGCCTATCGTATACCGCTAGAGGTAGAAGACAGTTTCGTTCGCCACAAGCTACAAGCCTACGGGGAGGTTAAGGCTAGCAGATTCCTCACCCATGCCAGCCGGGGGTATCCTGAACTCCTTACAGGCACTAGGCAATATAAGATGCAACTGGCTAGAAAAATCCCAAACAAGGTCATGATTTGGCAGGAAGTTGTTGCGTTTAAATGTGGATCAACCCCGAATGTCCCAGATGAGTGGTAATGATGATTCTGAGGCTGATTGCAAAGTAGTTAAATGTGTAAGGTGTTTGACATGAAACATCAGGCAAGAGAATGACCTAAGAACGTACAGTGTTCAAACTCAAACATGGAGGGTCATGTTGTCGGAAACGGCAACCTTACCTTGCTAACAAATTTATCATGGCCACACAGTAGACAAAGCTCAGTGCAGTACCTCTCTCCCGCCCTGCATTCTTGGTCCATCCCCATGTTTCAAGGATTTTTTTCTTCAATTTAATTTCATAATACTGCAATTAATCTAATCTTTTCCCACTTGCGCAGAGCAGCTGTACAAACGGGAAATAGGCCTTGATGATACAAGAAAACAAGTGTTCAGTTAGAGATTCATAATACGCTGTCAGATAAGTGTCAGTATCTTACACTATACTGACTGTAAAGTTGAACTCTTGGGCCTTATCGTTTTCATTAAAGACCAACCCCGTACTATAAAACCACCCAATAAATTCGGCTAACGTAAACTACTAGAGCTCAGTCTTCTGTTCACTGTGGTGGAGTTCACATCGGGGAAGGCTGGCTGAGACAGCTGACCAACACAAGTTTATTTTCAATTCAATTTTGATATTAGGAATAGGATACTACATTAGGTATTAAAGTATGATTATACATAAAGCTTTACCTAACCCAGAATATAAAGTAATGAAAATGCTGGCTTGTCTTACTCTGGTACTGTGAGACATACCTGACAGTTACATGTACAGTCTACATAGCCCCTGTTGGTTGCAAACAGACACCACATTATTAGCCATATTTCTAGACACATAAATATCAGAGCTAATTCAGTTATAAGGAAGATTTTCAAGTTGCAATCATGTGTAGATACAAAAAGACATTTTGATACAAAGTTGGCAGAGCAGACTTGAAAGTTTCAATTTGAACACAAGGTTGGTTTCCCAAAATTTGAAAGTTGCTGTTATTAGGACCTCGATTATGTAACTTTGCTACAGCTATCTGGATCATTCTGCAGGGTTTGATAGTGTTTCCTTGAAAACCAGTAGAGAAAAATATTTGAATTTTTGACCAGTATTTTATGCTAATCTGTCCCTGCCTTTGTTTCCAGTGTGTAGACAGTCTGAGATTTTTATTAGTTTATGTATTTATAGGGGTCAATTCACCCCTCTAGCTGCTGGGATGGTCACAGTAGGGAGTACTTCCTTAGTGCTGTGCCCAGGGCACTCCTGTTTGGTCTTTAAACAAAAAACTCTGCAAGCCAGATATTTCTATTCAGGATTTCTTTTAGGAATTATGCTTTAGTCACTATGCTGGATACTGTAAAGAAAAACCCCAGCCAACTTCTTTGAGCACTCTTGCTCTTCTTTATCCAGCCTTCTCATGTCTGCCTCAGTGATTGAGACTGTATATAGCAAAACGTGCATCAGTGGATTCGGGAAGACCATCCGACCCCGGGGTTTTCCCATTCTGCATTTCTTTGACAGCCTGTTCCATTTCTTCTAGTGAAAGCGGCTGGTCAAGCCGAACCCGGTCTGTCTCAGGACGAGTAGGAACTAGTTTTGTCTAGGAAGTATTTCTTATCCTAACTATCTATCTTGTAGTCCTTAGCCACATGACCTAACTCCCAGCACTTGCCACACTTTGTTTCTGGGCGGTCGGCCACAAATACCTCTTGCTCTCAAAAACACACTCACAGTGAGTTCGCCAGAGGAAAGACCTTACAAAAGCCGACAACGCCTGCAACACCTTCTTCACCATGGACGGCAACCCCACCGGCAGCAAACCGTACAGGGCAAAGGACTTAGTGAGGGAGAAACCCGGGCTGACTTTCCTCGCCACTAGGCTCTCCAGCCACGACCATACGTCGGAGATGACAGAACACTCCCGGAACGGATGGGATAGACTTTCGTCCTGTCGGCCACCCAATTAGCCAGCTTGTCTTTAAACCCAAAAATTCTGTGTTTCCAACTGATTCTGGCAAGATTACCAAAAATCCCTCCACCATCTTTAATGTTGAATTTGTCCACTGTTTTAACTGTATTGGGCCATCCCCCCCTACCCCTCCATCTACCAAGCCACAACGCTTCGGTCTTTCCTTTGTTTAATTTTGCACCCGCACTCCGTTCATATGTTTTAATATCCTCAAAGAGACGTCGAATAGAGTCGTCCGTAGTAACCAACGCACTGGAATCATCCGCAAACATACTGAGTTTTTTCTCTATCCCATTTGGTAGTTGGACCCCCTTATATCTTTATCATTCCTTATTAAACAGGCCAAAGGTTCTAGGGAAATAACATATAACAAGGGAGACGAAGAATATCCCTGTCTTACTCCCCTATTGAACACAATTTTATTCGATAAATGCCCATTTACCAAAATTTTACCATAGGCATATTTTTGTGGCTGTGTGGACTCTGCATGTATCATCTAAAGTTAGGTCCAAATCCCATGTTAGTGAGCACTTTGTTTAAAAACTGATGATTAACCCTATCAAAAGCCTTTTCTTAATTTAGAGAAATGATGGCACCTTCTAGATTCTAATGGTTAACGAGTTCGATAATATTCCTAAAATCCAACATGTTGTCGGTGATCGTCCGACCGGGCACAGCGCATGACTGGTCCTCGTGGGTAACAAATTTTAGGACATTCTTTAACCTATTTGTGATTGCCTTCGAAGGGATTTTCTAATCAACGTTAAGCAAAGAGATAGGTCTTTTATTCTTTACTTCAAGCGGATCCCCGCCTTATTGAGCAAAGTTATAACACTGCTTGTTTGAGATTCAGATAAGACCCCCAACTTCATCCTTCATTATAGGTGATTCTTCAATTTGTCCCAAAACAGAATATAGAATTAATCTTTAGTCAAACCGTCTTCTCCGGGGCACTTTCCGTTTCTAGAGCCCTTTAAGGCTGGCAAGAACTCTTCTGGTGTTAGGGGCTGTTCTAAATGAGCTTGAACGTTCTAAGGAATAGAACTGGTCAACTGGTCCAGAAGTTTCTTCGGGGCCGTGTCATCCAGCTCTTCTTCAGCGAATAAATTTTCGTAGAATGACTCAAAAACTTTGCTAATGCCTTTTTGGTCTTAAATAATCTTTCCTTCTTTGTCTCTTATCTCTTCTATGGCCTTAGTCTTTCCCCTGGATACTTCCCGAGACAGAAAGAATTTTGTAGGTTTTTCTCCCTCTTCCTCCCATTGAACCCGCGATCGAACTCTGGCCCCCTCGTTTTCCTGTCTATTCAACTCAAATAGCTCCTGTTTTAAGAGGGCTAGTTCTTTTGCTAATTCGGGGTCTGACTGATGTACTATAGTAATTGTCAGGAAGTTAATACGGTCCGTCAGACGGTCTTTATTCTGTCTCTTTTTCAAAGCTTAATTCTCTTGGCGTAATTCACAATTAACATTCTGATTTTGCCCTTCACGTTATCCCACCACTGACGTAGATCTGGGAAATATGGGATGAGCAAAACCCACAGGTCAAAATGTTAGTCGAAATCTTCCTGGAAAGCTTTGCTAGCTAAAACAGAACTGTTACATCTCCACAAACCCTCCCCCATACTATGTTTTTGGTTACTTTTATGGAGAAATAAACGCCGTCATGGTCTGAAAAGGGGACTGGGAGATCAGCAAAAAGGTTAACGGCCAATCTTTGGGGCAAATAAAATCTATCCAGTCTGCATTGGACTGTACAATTTTTGTCCATCCAAGTGAAACGAAACGTATTAGGATTCAAGTCCCCTCCATTTATCTTCGTTACCATTATTACACATTGTTTCCGTTATTCTTTTTAGAAATGTATTCTGGCAAATAAACCAACAACTTTCTCCTGGCAGAGTTCAGGACTGGGGCGTATACATTACACAGCTTAAAAGCCGTTTCTCGGCAGGAAATTTTACAAAATATAATTCTACCATCTATATCCTTATTTATATCTGAAACTAACCAATCAGAAAAGGGGGAAAACAAGATAGCTACACCACAGGAGGTCTGAGTTCCTGGGTTCCATAGAGCCCTCCCTCCTCACTGTTTTGCCCATTTTAATTGTTCTGAATTGTCCCCAACGTGACACTCCTGAAGACATATTATGTCAAGACGTTTTTCCCTGAAGAATTGAAAGGCTTGTGTGCGCTTTTGCTCATTTCTTAAACCGTTAACATTGGTGGCGATGTTTACAGCCATTATGCAAATGAGAAAAAAGAACAAAGGTGCCATAAGTGGGTGCTAGTCAATGGGGGGAAACTTACAAGTTCGGAGATCTATGGTTTCTTGGAAAACCAACGCTCTAAGGCCCTCTGTGACGTTTTCTCAACATACTCGACGTGTTCACAAATTAAGTGTGTTAGCGACTTGGCGGGCGAAGGTGATCGAATCGCGCAGCCAGTCACCGGGCATGCAAGGGTTGGAGACTTCAGGCCGTAACTGTTGTCCAGATGTAGGGTTAGGGAGCTCCAAACCATTTCTTCCTTTGGGCACTTATACCCAAAATGGGCACAAGACATGGGAAACCCGCAGTTTCTCATCAAGCGAGACCTGTCGAAGGCTTTTTTCTGGGCCATTATTCTCTCCATGGAAGAGGACTTTTGCGACGAAGATTGCGAGAACGAGACTGAAGATTTAGGCGTCGCTTTTTTGGCCGCCGGTTGTGGAAGCGAATCTAAGGATCTATTTCTCTTTGTGACAACAGTTGTCCAATTCGTCTCTGGGGTGTTACTAGGACCCTGTACTGGATCCTGACTAGGAGACGCTGTGTCCTGACTATAACTGGATTTGTCTTGGCTTAGGGATGTTTTCCTAGATGTGTTAGTAGGTTCCTGTACTGGATCCTGACTAGGGGGCACTATATCCTGACTAAGAGTGGACTTGTCCTGGTTGGGGGGTGTTTTACTTGACACTGATTTTTCCTGTCCAACGTTTCTTTAATTTACTTGAGAGTGATTTGCCTTGCTTTAGAGTAGATTTACTGGGAGCTTTACCTTTACTAGTAGGAGGTTGACTGGAGGCCTGTTTTTCTTGGCTGTCAGCCTCAGAAACGACTTCCTGGCTAGGAAACTGTGTTTCTTCACTAGGGACCTGGGTTTCTAGGCTAGAGGGTGTTCCTTCCAGATCTATCTCGTCCTGACTTGTGGAAAGGTAGATAGAGGCTTCACTTTCTGATGTTACCGTTCTTCTTTTATTAAAGCATTCTCCACAGTAAAAAGTGTCCTGTTCCGAACACTTTCTACATGTGATCAGGTTAGCATTCTCTAAGGGAGACTCCTTACCACACCTCTAGCATGGCCTCTTAATGTGTGAGAAAAGTCAGACTTTTCTTTACAGTTGTTACATCCCGTATACACGAGTCGTTAGACTCGTCTTCCTCATCCGTAAGTTCTTCCTCATCTGAGTCTGAATCTGAAACCATATCCCCCTCCCCCCGAAACTTCTTCAAAGTTCACTATGCTCTCCCTCGTCCACCTATTACTAGGTCTACAGAGCTCGAGCGTACGAAGCTGCGCACTACCTGTTAGTATGTCCAGATTTTCCGCACACGTTACACCTGATTTCATTGGTGCAGTCTTTGATAGTATGACCAATCTCGTTGCACTTAAAGCATCTAATCTGGTCGCAATCGGAGGCAAAGTGACCCTCCTGATTGCACTTTAGGCATACTAGCTTTTGACCTTCATACTTTACCCAGATGTGGTTATTGTTGATTCTCAAGGCATTAGGAATTGGCTTTTCAATGACCATACGGTATTGTCTGATACCTTTCTGGATTTTATAATAAGGGGGTGGGTAGGTCGGATATTTCACTGACATCACCTTACCATACTGTCTTAACACTGCTTGTACCGTGCCTTCAGTGAAGTACGAGGGCACCCAGAACAGGGACACCAACGTACCCATGCCATACCCCTGGACTTCTACATTGGGATACCAATCCTTTAGATCTAACATTAGTTCGTTCTTCTTTCCCATCGAATTCATCGTCACTTATTTCTACTTTTATCCAAACATTATGTAAATCTGACTTAACATCAATCCCGGCCATTTCGTGGAAACTTTACAGAATCCTTCTGACATCCATCTCTTCATCAAACTTAATACTGAACGATTTTTGGATCTTATCCTTTCCCTCATTTCCGTCTCTCTTTGGGGGCTTCAATGACTTACTACATACAAGGGCGATTTAGTTTCCACAAATAAAAATGGGAATACCCTATATTTAGTTTCTTAACTTAAGAAGTACTCGAGTCTGGTCATGCTAACGTTTCCGTTATGCTACAAAGTTCGACGTTTTCCTACAAAAGTGACTGCGTTGAGGGTGTTGATCTTTTCTATTGGCAGGTGGAGTGACCCCAAAGGGAATTCCACCCACCACAGCTCGAGGCTACAGAGCACTCGAGGGCCTTAACTAACCTCACAGACTATCAATAAAAATACGGCAAAAATGACCGTGAGACTTTGAAACCTGATCTAGAAATCAGTGGCCTTTCAAGGCACAGCTGACGAAAAAAAGCTATGAACCCTTCTCGGGGCGTCATATACCGATGTAGTTAGTAAAGACAACGGCCATATAGGCAGAGATCACCCATACCCCCAAAAGACAGATATGGTCCACTTACATCGAATCTTAGCCAGGCAAAGAACAGACAGTAACTGAACCTCAGTAACTTGAACAGAAACTGATAAGAACCTTGTTTTGAACAGATACTCTGTATTACTTCTGTTCATTACCAGTTCATACCAAGGGAGGATACTCACTCCCCCGGCTTACATATCTCAGACACAAAATCTAGATCAAATCAAACACACAAAGCGGATCAGCACATTGCAGCACATCACTCCCACCCACCACTCTTGGTCAATCCCCTTCCCCATTTCCCCCCACTATTCTACTGTTTTTGGGTTTTCTAATTTATTATTATTTTTTGGATTTTCTCTTTTTCAGTGTCCCTAATATAGGGAATTCAGGAAGCCATCTAGAACTTCAATGGCAAATGTGCGACATCCACATCTGCCCAAGAATAGCCCTCAGCCCAGTTGGTGTAAAAACCAGCCGGGCCAAGACGCGTGAACTCAAACACCAGTCTCTCTGCTAACGTCTCCTTCAGGAGAAGAGCCAACTCCGGTGCTGAGTGATGCTTATTGTGGTGTTTGGCATCACCTCTCGACCGCCAAATCAGGTTCTTAGAGATTGCAGACAAGGCTCCTAACACCCAGATACTCTTTTGACAAAAAGTACTTTATACTTGTCGAGTATTACTTCTGTTCATTACCAGTTTACACCGGGGGAAGAACATCACTCCCCCGGCTTACATACCTCAGCCAAGTTCTGGTTACCCACCCATCTAAAATCTTCAGATGGGATGAGGATCATCCTCTAACGGGATTTGGCTGGTCTTGGCGTCCTCGCCTGAGAACCTGCGGCATGAAAAGAGAATGATGGAAGAAGAGCAGAAAAAGCTGCTGTGGCAGTTGGGAGATGTATGTAGTATCACATTATGTGTGAATTCAAACTGTGCTACCATGACATATCTTTATCATTCGTTAACATTGCTAGGAATGTAACTAATTTGTAATTAATACATTCAGTGTATTACGATATGGCAGTACATAGTATGGTGTGATTAAGCAGGTCAATTGTTTTCCTGTCCATTGTCAGGCGTTGGTAACCCAGAGTTCATCATAACCCCGTGCCTGTCGATTCGACTATGGAAGAAACCAAAGCACCCTGACAATACACTGCTTATTACTCATATCAGCATCTGAATCAATCTAAAACTCCGAAACGAAAAAAATCGAGTCACATGCGTGTTTTAAATTTTTATCAGTTTCTTGAAGAACAAGATCTACATTGCTGATTTTCGCGTCTTTTTTAATCAGAAATCTAGTGAAGGACCCCAGATCTGTGGTGACGATGAGCCATCAACATCTAAAGGATTGGGGTGGGTTTATTTTATTTGTTACCACATCATAAATCATTATAGCTATGCAATGTTATCAAGGTAACGTCATGGGCGACTGACATCGCCCAGCACACTACAAAATTGTACATTTAACTCTTTCTTACACACACAGTGTGGTAATGTGCAACCACGGTTATCGTATCAAAACTTCAGGGGGTGCAAGCAAGCAAAGGCTAGTAGCGTAGTACAAGTCTAGAGAAATGTAAAAGAAGATGGTGTGTTTATGCAGGGCAAATGAAATTTGATGCTTCCTCCACCTCTCTGATCGCTGATTGCTACTTTTCCCTGTTGTACATAGGCTGAGTTTGGATCATCTCGACCTGGTTTATTACTGCAATAATGCCATTATGTTTTCTGATCTTACGTGCACGGCTCTTGTCCTCCCTACCTAACTTGGTCTTATCGTGATTCTTGTCTTTAACCGGGACAGATCGCTGGCCTGCGCAATACATCGTCGCAATATATCGTCACACAATAGGAAGCACTCCGAAGTGAAATAAAACATGTACAATGTACTATCCATGTCATCTTGAGTTCTACTATGTTATTTCAGAAAAAAACGACAACTCAATGGTGACGTTGAGAGTGGTGGTGCCAATAAGGTAACGTCATTAGATATAAAATTTTCTCGTCTTTGGTAAGAGGCAAGTTAGTTGCGACAGCTAGCATACTTTTAAGACAGTTGATATCTTATAGCCCTTGTGCCTATGTAGGTTAGCTTAACCCCATATCCGTTTCTGTCAACAAAAATGATAATAGAACATGATTAATTACGTTGCTTCTTTACTTTTTCAGGTTCCTCGTCTGAAGTCTGTCAGAGCTGCAAACAGCAAGGTTTGTCAAACCTATTACGTAGATGATTTCACTTTTCTATGGCGCCTCACGTAAACTAATATACTGTAGATTTGACTATATCTTTAGATTCGATAGCCCTCATAATGCTAAGATTGGTAAATACATAAAAGATTGCTTTGTGATTAGAAAAGATAGTGACACTGATGTTTAGCCCCACCTGATTGCATGGAGGTTTTCTCATTACATGTACTCTATATTGTTTAGTCAGTAGAGTTTTAAGATTTATTTTGCATCCACTTTTTTTGTAGTTTATATACTTCGTCGTGTCACTGTGCTTTTGTCGTGTCAATAAAGCTTGTATACTGCATGTGATTGGCTCATCATTTAATCATTTTCCACATAAACCCTACGACGACTTACAACCTTCTACCATCATAAATTAATAAATAAATTGTCTGCACGCAGTTGCAAGTGTAGACGAA
This sequence comes from Branchiostoma floridae x Branchiostoma belcheri, assembly GCA_019207045.1. NCBI lineage: Eukaryota > Metazoa > Chordata > Leptocardii > Amphioxiformes > Branchiostomatidae > Branchiostoma > Branchiostoma floridae x Branchiostoma belcheri. The sequence continues at coordinate 21,040,833 of CM033036.1, forward strand.
TCGGACACTCTTACGTCACGTGCTCATTCAAAGAGTCACAAAAAAACTTTCCTTCGGTCTATCACAAATATTAACTAGTACTTATGTCCTGTACTGTTAAGTGTACGCATGTTTTATTTTTTGCAGTCAGTAAAATTGTAATACGACACAAAAGCCACTTCACTTTCCTGAGAACTTGTTACTCTTTATTTACAGGACCCAATGTACGGGGTCGGCGACTTAATCGTCGTCCGTGGAACCGCCAACGATGGCGAGGATACCGCGCCATGGTTCGGAAAGGTAGTAGCAACAGAGCCCGCCAAGCAGCGCCTGACCTTGCGATGGCACGTACCTAGCCAAGGAAAAGGTGTATTCCAGATCGAGACGGTTGGTGGTAAGCCCCTGAAAACTGAAACCGTCAAGTTCGAGGACATCGTTGCCACTGTGCAGCTGTCAAAAGACCTGACGCTGCCAGTGGCAGAGATGGAAAAGGCCTGGCGCGCTGTGCAGCATTCAGGGGAGAGTTAGTGCGCACATTGCTTTTATCCCAACATCCCTATATTTTGTGTACAACATATATATTCTTGTAGTTGTTGTAGTAATTGTAGTGTCTTGTTGTAGATATATGTGGAGAAGGAGACCTCTTTCGCCACATCTTCAGAAAAGACACTGGAGCCGCATGTTCCCCGTTTAGGAACTTAATTCGAACCGACACACAACAAACATGTTTCGCCGTGTGGCTTCCTCAGTGTTATGGGCTCGAATGAGCATAGTACAGCATGTCCTTGCTTTTATAGGCCTAGTGCAAAGTGCACTGACCAGATGCAAGGTGCCCTAGGTGGCTTAACCAATCACAGTACAGCAGTAGTGCAGTAGTGCAGTCTGCTCTAGGAGCATTAGATGTCACATGACCTCAATTGACCTTTTGTAGTGTCTTGTTGTATTTAAAATGTGTCAATTTTGTAGAATAGAATATGTTAATTGAAAGTTCATGTAAGTTTAAGGCGAAAGGGATAGCCTTCATTCCCAAACACAGCTTATCTTCTTCAGAAATACTTCATGGAAGAAACGGTCACTTGGATTGAGGGTGTAGAGCCTGGAATTGAGACCCCAACTTAAACTAGGGTGTCCACCCATACATATTCACCACATGTCTCGGACATGGATCTGTGTGATAGTTGCAGACTTTACTGTCCATGCATTGATAAAGTTGGTTGATTAGATTATACTGCATTTTGTTTGTAGGAAACTTCGAGATATCCGTGGATAGAATAGAGTCCATACAGAAGTATTAGTTTCATACAAGTGTCAAATTTTACAAGACGTATTAAATGGTCTTTGTATCAAAGAGACATGTTTGAACACCTGTTTCATTGCTTCTGTGCTTAAGCGTATCGTTAACATTCAACATGATACTTTTCTTGTATACAGTTGAGGCATAAATGTTACATGCAGGGAATAGTAACAGTAGTTTTAACATGTTTATCTTTTAATATCATAAGGGGTGCCTGTCATATCTTATAAAGCATATTACTATACTATACTTTGAATGCTTCAATCCCTTTTTTGTTTTAATTTTTCGTCGGCCGGATTGAAGTGGACATCGTGGAATGTTTGAATCAATGCACACTGATACACTAATCAAAATCTCTGTGTGACAGCGTCATACATGTATAACAAGAGTTTAACACAGCTCACCTTCTTTAAGAAGGATGACTTCACGTCAGTCCCGCTCTCCCCCTTGTCAGGTCTGGCGAAAAAAAATTCCTAAGTGTTCCGTAAATGAACTTTCATTGGTGTCAAACTTGGCGGAGGTGCTATCGGACTACCCCTCGCGTTGGACTAAGAGACTTAATTCCCCTTGTGTCGGCCGTAGCGAGGGGAGTCCCCTCATGTGGGAACTGGAGACAGCGTGCCCCTTCTGTCGGCCTTAGCGAGGGGAGTCCCCTCGTGTAGGAACTGGAGACAGCGTGGCCCTTGTGTCGGCCTGACGAGGGGAGTCCCCTCGTGTAGGAACTGGAGACAGCGTGTCCCCTGTGTCAGACTTCGCGAGGGGAGTCCCCTCGTGTAGGAACTGGAGACAAAATTCCCCTCCTGACAAGGATTTGTCAAGGGAGGTCCCCTCGCGTCGACAAGCAGACGAGGGAAGTTCCCTCGCTAACCCCAGAGATATAACCTATGTGACTGTCTTTTTCATTTTTTGGCAGTCACACGAGGGGAGTTCCCTCGTTAACCCCAGAGATCTAAGCCTTTAGGGTGGTCTTTTTGAATTTCTCAGTGTCTTTATTTTTTGATATCACAGTCTGAAAGGCTTTAATTCAAGATTTCGTCGTCTTGAGATTACAGGATTTAAGACGCAAAAAGGGGAATAGATTGGATTTTCCCCTTTAGATTTGGATCGCGTTCTTTGCCAGAATGGCTAAGGTTATGTTTTAGGCTTGTGAGTCTGTGTGTCTGTGTGTGTGTTAACAGCATAACTCGAGAAGCCTTTGATGTATCCCGATTATATTTGGTAGGTAGGTAGGGGTCGGGAAAACGAAGGTCAAGTTCGATAATGGGCCCCCTAGCGGCTTGCTAAGGTACTGCAGCAGAACCTCAATTTTTGATATCTCCTGTTCTGGACATGCTGTGATCATGATTTTCGAGTGGTAGATAGCCCTCGAGGCAGAGAGTAAGTGCTGGGAGTTTGGGCCCCCTAGCGGCTTTTTTGGAGCTGCAGGCGCCGGTTTCCTTTCAAACTCTGGACGAGAATAACTCTACAACGTGTTGACGGATCGTCATGATTTTTGGTATGTAGATAGAATGAGTGATGACTTACATAATGGTATACTAATTATGCAAATCAACAGCTAATTTGCATAATTAATGAGGAAAATTCATAAATCCACTGCATTCCATGATAGGACTTTCAAACTTGTCACATATGTAGCTGGGAAGGAGAGAAATGTCGATAGATATCAATTATGCAAATGATGACCTCATTTGCATAATTAATGAGAAAATATGAACATGTTGACGGATCATCATGCTTTTTGGTATGTAGGTAGCGTAAGTGAAGACCTGTTCTGGACATGCTGTGATCATGATTTTCGAATGGTAGATAGCCCTCGAGGCAGAGAGTAAGTGCTGGGAGTTTGGGCCCCCTAGCGGCTTTTTTGGAGCTGCAGGCGCCGGTTTCCTTTCAAACTTTGGACGAGAATAACTCTACAACGTGTTGACGAATCGTCATGATTTTTGGTATGTAGATAGAATGAGTGATGACTTACATAATGGTATACTAATTATGCAAATCAACAGCTAATTTGCATAATTAATGAGGAAAATTTATAAAACCACTGCATTCCATGATAGGACTTAAAAACTTGTCCCATATGTAGCTGGGAAGGAGAGAAATGTCGATAGATATCAATTATGCAAATGATGACCTCATTTGCATAATGAATGAGAAAATATGAACATGTTGGCGGATCATCATGCTTTTTGGTATGTAGGTAGCGTAAGTGAAGACCTACATAATGAGATACCAATTATGCTAATCAACAGCTAATTTACATAATTAATGAGGATATTTATAAATTCACTACATTCCATGATAGGACTTGTCACATATGTAGCTGAGAAAGAGAGAAATGTCAATACATATTTACCATGCAAATGATGATCTCATTTGCATAATTAATGAGAAAATATGAACGTGTTGACGGATCGTCATGATTTTTGGCATGTAATATAATGTGATACTTATTATGCAAATTAACAGCTAATTTGCATAATTGATTAGGAAATGTTCATGAATCCACTGTATTCCATTATAGTACTTTCATCAAAGTTGTCACATATGTAACTGAGAAAGAGGGAAGAGAGTAAGAGGTGTATTTAAAGACTTTGAAAAAGAATAAGTCAAGAATGGATCAAAGGATCATCATGATTTTTGGTATGCTAATAGCTTAAGTAATGCTTGCTACAATTTGATATCAATTAATTGTAACTTGGGATCTAATTTGCATAATCAATGCCGAAATTTTATAAACCAACTCCAAGCATATAATTATAAAGAAAATGAAATGAGTAACGCATTTGTCTACAGACATCATTCTGCATAACAGACCTGGTTTATTTGGCAAAGGTATGTGTTCGTGGAACTCTAGTTACATTTTATTTTTACCTGCTTGATCTTGCCGTCGCTCTTTACGAACGCGTGCACCGACATGTACAGCATCTGAAGAAAGCTCGCACAATCTTGAATGTTCCGTCGATATACAAGTTACTGGAAGTGGCCAGGATTCCCAGCTTCTGCTGTGTTGCAAATATGATGTTGCTTCTTCTTCGCCGGGGCCTCTCCACCGGAAATCAAAGTCATCTGGTATATACTGCTCGTCAAGTTCGAAAGTCATCAGGTCCTGTGCCCATGGCTCCTCTGGTCTCACCTTCGCCTTGGCTCTGTTGACGTGACGGAGCAGTGCTGCTTGACTAGGCAAGGTTTCCAGCCTGAAGCAGAGCATCATCCACCAAGTTGGTGGCTGGCTCGAAGACCCAATCCTTCGCCTTTTCCTTTAGATCAGCGTGAATCGCTCCCTGTGACCCCGGGTCTCATTCTTAAAGATGTAGCTGTACCCTTCATTGTATCTGTTTGATTACACTACAAGGAATGTTAATAAGTTAAAGTGCATACAGCAGTCTCTATAATATTGAGCACGTTTATAATTGGTGGACTTTCTCTTATCGTCTCGCCAGAAAATGAGGCTATGCCACTTGTTGTCTGGGATCTGAAATCAAAATAAGTGAAAGATGCAATGTGCTCAATTCCTTTTGCATAAAAGATTCTGTATTTTGGGTTGTTATTACAAAGTTATAAATGTATTACTTCAAGACATTTCTTTCAAAATATAACTCTAAAGACAAGGCTCTGTAGATACGGCTTCACCGCAGTGAAATAACCCTTCAATTTGCCGACCCCATATTCCCCAAACCTAAGCAAAGAATAGCCATGTGTGAACGTGGAGTAGCATTACCAACAACAATGGTAAAAAGACATGAATCAACTCAAAACTGTGCCCTTTTTATCCGAATATCGTGTACAAGTGCATTACATTTTAAATATAGTAAACCATTCACTCATTGCTGGCATATAGCGAGTAGTGTATGGCAAAGACATACAGGGGATGACAGATTGTAACAACAAAAATGTTAAATAGTACCAAATAATACAAAATGAAGATTGACTAGAAAATATATTAACCAATCATCAAAAAACAGAAACCATTAGATAGTAACCTTTACAATAATAACTTAATAGACTTAAGAACAAGAAATATTGAGTCCAAACATGTATTTGTGTAATGACAATCAATTTTTGCCATTCATCAACTTTGTTTCATATATTAACTTATCCACGTCCACCTACACATTATTTTTATGCCACAGTTTGTACGATTCCATGATAGTGAATGCACAATATCACGTTTTTACAAACTCTCAGCCGAGTGAGATGGTTCCCAATTCCCGCCAGTCTTGAGGTTAATTTAAAATGACATCTTGCCGATTTGTTGAAGTTTCACATCTTATTAGACGTATTATAACGGTCTCCTTCGCTTCGCTTCAAATTATAATGTGAAATCTGTGGGTAATCTTCATGCATACACATTTTCCCATAACGTACGTTAACGTACTAGTACTGATGATGATCTAACTTTTACAAACTTACAACAGTTATCATACACCCCAAACAAATTGAAAATGTGCTCATTGTAAATGAAAGTCATCTCGGCATCAGCATGTCCTTGGACAAAACGCCTCGTAAGATCTTGTAATAGTCTATCACATTATGACGGAAGTATTAGTGTAACCTCGGTATGGCTTTAATCATGTATATCCTCAGGCGAAATATTGTGATCTGGCAACCCCATGCAGACCCTCCTTGATGCGCGCATGCGTTGCGTCCTAATTCTTCTGGAGCACGCGAGGCTGAGGCACGCTCTCTGTCTAGAGCTCTTTCCCGGCCATTTTCGACCGGTTGGAGCGAACAGCTAGGCCCGACATTTAGTTTTTCGGTTTGCTGGGCTTCCCAGGATCGTTTTGGTGGGTTTTCTGTTCCTGTATGTTCAGTTAATGCTGAGTTAAAGCTGAGTTACAGGAGTTTTTGTGGCACCGAGCCCCCTCTACGGGACTGGTTCGGTACAGGCTAGCTTCGTGCACCGTCTGACGTGCATCTAGCGTTACGTTGGAACTTTTAAAGCGGTTTTCTCTTCCCTACGTTGAGTAAGAAGGATTCCTTTCCGTATGGTAGGAAAGCAGGTTTGTGTTATGAGATCCATCTGTTTTGTTTGAATTATCTAGTCGTATTTGTTGTGTTTCTTGGACTTTCCAATCCACTACCCCCATTCTAAGTGGCGGAAGGGTTGGTATAGCCCAAACGTCTTCGGTTCAAAACAAAGTTTAACCCCCTTCGTAACTCTGGTTTGACTTGATTTACCCGGGTGAAAGTTGGGTGGTTTGTTGAGGTAATTTTTGGTATTGCCTGTGTGTTTTAGGTTTGTGTATCTTGTGTATTAGGGTAGTTAGCGACCCTCACCCCCAAAACACCGGAGTTGGTATCGCCCGGCTGTCTCCTTAGTGCTTCCTGGAATGCGGCATACCAGACAGTGACCTACATACGGGGTATCTCATTTCGCCCTGGTAGGAGTGTGTTAGGGTTTTCGTGGATACCGTTTTTCAGTGTTTGTTTTTTTTGCCTGAAAAGGGTTTTAAACCCACCACAGAAGGATAAAACTCAGACAAACGTGATAAAACACCATGCCTCCCGTTCTTTCTAAGTTCCCTGTACAGAGGAGAGTGGAGATCACGTTTTTTAAGCCGTCAAAAACAGAGTCTGCTGACGTTACAAAACTGCTTAAGTCACACAGTTTAGATTTCAACAAAGATATCGAGGGGATCATCATAAAGGGCAAAGGGAAATATGAGATCACCTTCAAATCGAAGGAAGACCTCTTGAGGGTATACCCGTCTTTGGTCGCGGACTTTTCCGTCGATGTAGACAACAACGGAACGGACACGGTGATTGTCACCGCCTATAGTATACCGGTAGAGGTAGAGGACAATTTCGTACGCCACAAACTTCAAGCCTACGGGGAGGTTAAGGCAAGCAGATTCCTCACCCATGCCAGCCGGGGGTACCCTGAACTCCTAACAGGCACTAGGCAGTATAAAATGCAACTGGCTAGAAATATCCCAAACAAAGTCATGATTTGGCAGGAAGTTGTTACGTTTAAATATGGGTCAACCCCGATTGTGCCAGATGAGTGGTGAATATGATTTCGTGGCTGACTGAAAAGCAGTTAAATGTGAAAGGTGTTTTGACCTGACACATCAGGCAGAAGAATGACCCAACGCAAAAAGTGCTCGAACCCCATTGTGGAGGGTTATGTTGTTGGAAACTGCAACCTTACCTTTGCTAGCAAGCTCATCATGACCACACAATAGACGCAGCTCGGTGCAGTACCTCTCTCCCGCCCAGCATTCTTGGTCCATTCCCACGTTTCAATGAATTTGTTTCTTCAATTTGATATTATGATAATGCAATTAATAAAGTTCGTGAAGTGCTGTCTTGTAATCATTCCCTACGTGCACAGAGCAGCTGTACAAATGGGAAATAGGCCGTGATGTCAGATAATCAACAGTCACTCAGTCCGATAAATGTCAGTATCTGATATCTTACACTATACTGAATATGAAATTGAGCATTTGGGCCTTAACGTTTTCAAGAGAAAATGTCTGCTAGGCAGATATTTCTATTCAGGATTCTTTTGGTAATTATGGTTTAGTCACCATGCTGGATACTATAAAGAAAAACCCCAGCCAAATTCTTCGAACACTCTTGCTCTTCTTTAGTACTGCCAAGCCTCTAATTCAAGAGATTATCGGCACTCTTTACCCAGCCTCCCCATGTCTGCCTCTGTGATTGGGACTGCATATAGCAAAACATGCATCAGTGGATTGACATTGACAGAGTAGGTCATCAAAACAGTTACCAAACTGCATGGTATTATGCTAGTCAATTCACACATAAAACACATACGAGATATCAGGGAGAGAATAAATGCAAAATCACAATTAGTGCTAGTGAAAGATGAGAACAAACGTAGATCCTAATCATGATTAATGTCGTAGTACATTGAATGGTATGTATTGTCTCAGGATTAAACTTGTCAAGAAAGCTGACCGTTGACCAGTACAGAACAGGCGGTTCTAGACACTTGGCTAGAAACCGAGTTGTACAGAGTTGGAAATTGGGGCCAAACCCCAACTTAGCGAGAACGTCTGCCATGTAACTGTGGTCAACCCTGTCAAAATATTTTTTCTGATCAAGAGCCAACAACACATGTGAAGTTACGTCTCTTAGCAAAGACAAACTGTCTTCTAGAGGTCTTCCCGGTATGCCGCAGGATTGGTCTGTATGGATAACCTCTCCAACGGCAACCTTCAACCTGTTTGCCAAAGTTTTGGCCAAGATCTTGGAGTCTACATTAAGCAGCGAGATCGGGCGCTTGTTTGTCAGGTTCAAAGGATCTCCCTTCTTGTCGAGGGGTGTAATATCACCCTGTCTTTGGGATGGAGACAACTGATTCTCCTTTAGACCTTTATTGAGAACCTGGAGCAAATCTTGTCCAACAATGGCCCAAAACTGAGTGTAAAACTATTTGAGAAGACCATCCGAGCCCGGGATTTCCCAATTCTGCATTTCTTTGACAGCCTACTCCAATTCTTCTAGCGCAATCGGCTGGTCAAGCCGAATCCGGTCTGTCACAGGGAGAGTAGGAACTAGTTTGTCTAGGAAGAATTTTTTATCCCCACTATCTATCATATCTGCGCTATAGAGGTTAGCGTAGAAGTCGTGGAAGGTTTCTAGGATTTCTTACCTTGATGAAACAATTTCGCCATTAGCCTTTCTCAGCTCTCTGACCGTTTTCTTCTCTCCTCTCTTTCTTTCTTTGCTGAAGAAAAACCAGGTCGGCTTTTCGTCCTTCTCAAAGTTCTGGATTTTACTACGGACACGTTGTCCTGCTAGCTTGCCTGATAGCAACTTTTTCAGTTGGTCCTTTTCCGTCTTCGTGAGCCGTGACGGGACATGTCCCGCCATTGTTCAGGCGCGACCTCAGCATATCTATTTTTTTCTCGAGATCCCGCTGTATCAGTGTTGCTGCCTTAGCTCTGCGCTTCGAGTGGCTAATCAGGAGGTCTTTGATGTTATTTTTCACCTCCTCCCACCACTCTCTGAGACACCTTCTTGTAACTCGTCCACCGCTTTGTCCACGTTTCCTGCGACCAGCAGCTTCTTAGCTTCCATCACCTTCTCCTCCAGGCTATGGATGAACTCCAAGTCTGATACAGCCACTTGCCGACAAAAAGAAGACACGGCAGTAGCTGTAGCAGTGGCGACCTCGAATGACTATCTCAGCTTGTCACTTCCTCTTATCCATTGTCTGCACTCGCACATCTGTATGCCACTCCTTCATTAGTATTCACCTGTGTACAACACTTCACCTGTATACCACTCAAACATAACTGTGTTACTGCAGAAACGCAATTTCACGCTAATGACTACGTCAAATTGTGATTTTTCTCGAGATCTCTCTGTATCAATGTTGCTGCCTTAGCTCTGCGCTTCGAGTGGCTAATCAGGAGGTCTTTGATGTTACTTTTCACCTCTTCCCACCACTCTCTGAGACACTTGTGGCTGCCTTTCCGGGCTCGCCACTCTTCGTATCTTTCAGAGAATTCTTCAATAAAAATGCCATCTTTCAAAACCTCCGTATTACATCGCCACACCCCAGCTCCACGTTCTACCCTGGGAGTGTGTGTAACGGACAAAAATACTGCGTCGTGATCAGACATTGGGAATATTCTTATCTCCGACGAGCAATGCGCAGGATCTGACACGTAAAATCTGTCCAGTCTGGACCGAGTTTCACATGATTTAGAGCTCCATGTCAACTCCCTCTGATTTGCGTGTTGTTCTCTCCAAACATCAACCAGACCAAGATCCTCACAGAAACCCCTGAGCTCTACCACATCCCTAACGTTATCCCTGGGAGATGAAGACGACCCAGAGCATCTGTCTAGGATAGGGTCGAGTACACAATTTAAATCCCAGCTCCACTGACAATCAGCGATGCATTCGGAAACATGTATTGATAAAGTTCCGCGTAGAACTTCGCCCTTTGTGCAGGGATACTTGGGGCGTAAACATTAACAATATTGTACTTTGTGTCGTCTATCTTAACTAACGCAGACACATCCCTGCCTTCCGTGTCTGAGCGGTGGGCCACAACTAAAATCCCTGGGCCGAAGAGCATACCTACACCCTTTGCAGAGTTTGTGCCCGAAGACCAGATAGCTTTGTTCCCCCATTGACGTGACCAATACTTCTTGTCGGCCAAGGAGGAGACGTGGCACTCCTGAAGATAGGCCACATCAACTTTCCTTGTCCGAAAAAAAATCAAAGACTGCCTGGCGTTTATCTCTATCCTTCATCCCATTCACGTTGAGTGACACTATGTTTAGGTCCGTCATTTTGAAAAACGGATACTATTTTCCAAGCTACACCAAGCTATAGATAAGGCTTAGAGACATTAACTATGTCTTCCTTCCTGTCCCTGCCCTTCTGTTGTGGCGCTTTTAACGCATTGGAAGTTGGTTTCCTCCATCAGGAGATGCCCCAGAAGAGTACTGTTCTATCTGGGACCCAAAGCCAGACTTATCGTCATTGCTGACCTTTTCCTTCTTTCTGTCCTGTTTTCCCAAGATCTGCACTTCCGAATCAGATTCAGAACCATCTGAGGAAAGTGGCCTCTTTGAGGTTTCCGACTCTGACCCATCACGCGATAAGTCCATCACAAGGGGAGAGGTTGGGATAGACTCATTCAGCTTCAAGTCCCAGTCCTCATTCATTTTGTCGACCTCCTCAATATCTGCCTCCTCAGACAGTGAACTGGTGAATTTAGTAGCCCCATCCTCAGGCAGTGAACCCAGGTTTCAGGGATCCCTCTCATCATCTGCCTTTTGAGACAGAGAGTTTGGGAATTTATTATCCCCATCCTCAGGCACTGTGCTAAGGTCCCAAAAGCCAGTGGACTCCTCTGGAGGAGATCCTACTTTCTCAACAGGAGGCGCAGTATTATCTCCCTCCACATCAACCTCTAGAGGAGTCCCTACTCCCTCTGTTGTGCCTTTCACAACTGCCTTGGTAGCGCTGGGCTTCTCCTCGGAAGGCACCAGCTTCACTACCTCCTCACTGCTAGTCACCACTGTTTTGGGAGGGTCAATATTCTCCCTGGAAGACACCTCCTTCACAGTAGAGTTCACAACTGACTTAGGAGAAGGGGTTTTGGGAGGATCAGTCTTCTCGCAGGAAGAAACCTCTTTCACTACCTCGTTGCTATGTTCTAATACCGCCTTCTTGGGTAGGGTTTACGGCTGTCCTCTGCCGCCACCGCCTTGTAAGGCGCAACAGCAGGAGAGTTGGTCTTCTCCTTTTCAATTGTCTCCTCATCCTCGGTCTGAGAAGGTGCTACACTGAGGGCGCTCGGGCCCGCTTCAGTCTTATCTGCAACCTTCTGAGCCTCGGCGTCTTGGGCGTTGGTGCCCTGGACACTAGTATCCTGAGCACTTTTGTTCTTCTCCCAGGACGTAGATGGCTAGCAGACATTGAGGAAGGATAGGTCACAGTTACGCCACGTATGGCCCTCCTCTCCACAGACATTACATCTGATGGCACTGATGCAGTCTTTGGCAAGATGGCCCAATGCCAGACACTTTGTGCACGTCTTCGCCTCACAGTCAGCTAAAAAGTCCCATGTACTTCCACATTTGTGGCACATTTTTGGCTGACCCGCATAGCGGAACGTTATGACCTCATCCCCCAGTCTCACCGAATTCGGCACATGACAGTCAAATGTTCACTGTATCCCTGACTTGCATAAGTCAAGAATTTTACATTCAAGGCTTTCTCAAACTCTTTCAACTTGTATTGAATGAAGTTGCCATCCACCTCCAAGGGAATACCTATGGCCCGTTACTACTGTGACTTCTGAGCCATATGTATTGACTTCAATACTGTAATCTGCAAGCAGATACGGACAGTTCTTGTGACGGATTGCCTGTGACTTGAATATCAAATCACACCGCCCCTTCCCTATATTTTGTATCCCCTGAAGATCGGAAGTGGGAATACCGTTCCTATTCAAGAGCTCCGTCACATCTAAGAGGCATACCTCTGTTGGTTTGAAGAGGTTAACCCATATGGTCCTTTTCCTCGCGATGTTTGAGGAAGGAGGGGCCATCTTCGCTTTTACAGTTCCAAAACTCTCGGCACAGTAAACCCCTTCCGAGCCTTGTTTGGCATCCGGCCTCCGCTAAAAATAGCGGATGACCTAGATACACTTCCGCCACCAGGCTCGGAAACAAAGGCACAGGGCGGACGATTGCAAACCCCGATTTACCCCTGTTTTAGGGGTGAGGGTCGTCAGAACTTAACGCAACAACGTACAATACCCACATTTTTGCTGGAAGTAGCAAAATATCTCAACAGACTACCCAACTTTCGTCCGGGTACCACTTAGTATACCCGAGTTACGGAAGGGTAAGAAACTAGTTGTCAAGAAGTCTAGAACAGAACGGAAGAAACAAACTCAACATTAGAACTTTAACTTTTCTTCATAACCAAATCAGTATAATAAATTCCATCAAGAATTAATCACATCATAAAATGAGCAGAAGAAAAGGACTGTACAGGTGAACCATGTGGGAAGGTTAAGCACGCTCCTCCTGGATCCACACCACACGGCCAAAAAAGTCCTGACGGTCAAAATAAAAGGTCAACATAAAAATGGAAGATATTCAAAGTCGACAGGATATACTTACGTGTTACCTTTCTCTGATACGTTCGCAAAGGGGGAATGGGCCGAATAAATTGACAAAACGTATGGCTTTAGTGATTGTCCAAAAAGATCAAACTAACAAAACCCGGGCGAGGGAAGAGGTAAAAAAAACATATGCAAATGAAATTTACAATCTTAACAAGTCTCCATGCAAATGAATATATTTCTAAAACACAACCAAACATTGTACAAATACCCCTCCAAATCTTTCTTCTGGGACAGAAAATTCCTCCCTTCATCCAACACCGAGTCATATGCAAACCCATCCCGCCTGATATCAGTAGTCAAAGTAAGTAAAAAAAGAACGAGGAATGACCTCATTGCCGATAACTAATTCATGTGTAATGCTGAGAGTTATCTCTCCTACCAAGAAGATAAGACTTCGGACTACAAAGTTGTTATATTGTCAAGGAGTCAAAGCAAACTCAGTCACCTGTTAGCCTGGACCCCACCCTGGAGGACACACAACCGTCGTTAGCAAGCAGCCGAAATGCCGACTATGGGACGGATATAGTCGAGTTCTTATACTGTCGAGGGGTCAAACAAACTCAGTCACTGTCGCCTGCTGTCCTAGCATGGACCCTCACATCCACGTTCTCCAGTAATGCAAATGATTTTTCGATTCGAAAATCGTGAACGATCCACCTTCTTATAAAGGCGTCTAACCAGGTCCAGCACTCCTCGGCCTTTTCGCATTCAAAGAATATATGTTGGAGGGTTTCTGATCGAGTACATTTTGACCAGCTACACTGACTATCGTTGATTAAATTCCAAATTCTCAGGGTGCTTTTTGTCTTTAATATGTTATGTACAACTTTCCAATTTAGGTCTTTTTTTTTAAATTGAAGAACTTCATTGTGACAGACCCCCCAAATCTTAGACCAATTTTTGCTCGGCTGACGCGAGACAACGGCGGCATCCCCGCCCCAAGTGCCCTCACTCAAGGAGTACAAGCGTTTTAGAGTTGTTTTTGACCAGTCAAAAGTGTGATCTAAGTTGTTATACCATTTAACCACCTCCTTTAAGTGCTGTTGTGTCTTAGGCCATTCCACACAGTATGGGACCAAGTTACTCCATGGATAGAGACCTAGTTTATTCAAGAACAAACCAAGCCAATATCTACCTATAACTGCCCAAGCAGCACTTTCCTTTTGGACCATATGTTTCAAAGTCAAAGCCAGCATAGCCTTAGCTTTTTCCGCAACGTTTACTACCTCCAACCCACCCTTCATCTTTGGAAGATATAAAACTGACCTCTTAACCTGTTCAGCTCCCCCCCCCCCCACAGAAACTTGAAGATAAGTGATTGAATTTCCTATTCACACACTTTTGGTAAAGGAAAGACAGGAGCAATGTACCATAACGTCGGGATTAGAACGGTGTTGATGACCACTTTTCTCCCTTCAAAGGACAAAGTACTGTCTTCCCATTTAACCAAATTGTCTTTAAACTCAAAAAATCTGTGTTTCCAATTGGTTCTGGCGAGATTACCATTACCGAAAAATCCCCCAACCACCTTAAGTTTTGAATTTGTCCAGTATTTTAACTGTATGGGACCATCCCCTCTACCTCTCCATTTACCAAGCCACAAGGCTTCAGATTTCTCTTTGTTTAATTTTGCACCTGCACCCAGTTCATATGTTTTAATATCCTCAAAAAGACGTCCGATAGAGTCGTCTGTAGTAACCAACGCACTGGAATCATCTGCAAACATACTGAGTTTCTTCTCTTTCCCATTTGGTAGTTGGACCCCCTTATGTCTTTATTATTCCTTGTTAAGCAGGCCAACGGTTCTAGGGAAATAACGTACAGCAAGGGGGACAAGGAACATCCTTGTCTTACTCCCCTACTGAACACGATTTTATCCGATAAATGTCCATTTACCATAATTTTACAATAGGCGTTCTTGTATAAACTCTGAATGTATCCTCTAAAGACATGTCCAAATCCCATTTTGGTGAGCACTTTGTCCAAAAATTGGTGGTTCACTCTGTCAAAGGCTTTTTGTTGATCTAGAGAAATGATGGCACCTTCTAGATTTTTGTGCTAAAAAAAGTCGATGATGTTTCTAAAATCCAACAAATTGTCGGTGATCGACCTGCCAGGCACAGCGCATGACTGATCCTCGTGGATGATATATTTGACGACATTCTTTAACCTGTTTGTGATAGCCTTTGAGAGGATTTTATAGTCAACATTGAGTAAAGAGATAGGTCTTTTGTTCTTTACTTCAAGCGGATCCCCCGCCTTATTAAGCAAGGTTATGACACTGCCCTTTTGGGACTCAGATAAGACCCCCCGCTGTAAACCTTCGTTTAAAACTATGGGTAAGTAATTCTTTAATTTGTCCCAAAACAGAATGTAGAATTCTTTGGTCAAACCATCCTCCCCGGGGCATTTTCCATTACTAAAGCTCTTTAAGGCCAACAAAAACTCTTCCGTTGTTAGAGGCTGTTCTAGTTGTACTTGAACATCCTCAGAAATATTGCTGGACAACTGGTCCAGAAGTTTTTCCTGGGCTTCATCATCTAATTCTTCTTCCGCGAATAAGTTTTCGTAGCAGGACTCAAAAACTTTGCTAATGCCTTGTTGATCTTTAATAATCTTTCCTTCTTCGTCTCTTATCTCTTCAGAATCTATAGCCTAAGTCTTTCCCCTGGATACTTCCCGAGACGGAAAGAATTCTGTAGGTTTTTCTCCCTCTTCCTCCCATCGAACCCGCGATTGGACTCTGGCCCCCTCGTTTTCCTGTTTCTTCAACTCAAAAACCTCCTGTTTTAAGCGGGCTAGTTCTTTTGCTAAATCGGGGTCTGGCTGATGTGCAATACTAACTGTCAGGGAATCAATACGGTCCATTAGACGGTCTTTATTCTCTGTCTCTTATCCAAGGCTATCCTCTTGGCGTGACTCACAATTAACACTCTAATTTTGCCCTTCACGTTATCCCACCACTGACGTAGATCTGGGAAATATGGAATGAGCAAAACCCAAAAGTCAAAGTGCTTGTCAAAATCCTCCTGGAAGGCTTTGCTAGTTAAGACAGAACTATTACATCTCCACAAACCCTCCCCCCTTATTATGTTTTTGGTTACTTTTATGGAGAATTGTACGCCGTCATGGTCCGAAAAGGGGACAGGGAGATAAGCAAAAAGGCTAACGTCCAATCTTTGGGGCAAGTAAAATCTATCCAATCTGCACTGTACTGTGCACTTTTTGTCCCTCCAGGTAAAACGAAGGGTATTGGGATTTAAGACCCTCTATTTATCTTCGAGATCAAATTGTGAACAAATATCTTGAATTTCCTTACTACCGATGTTTCCTTGGGTAGGGTTCCCCCCTTTTTTTTCCCGGGCCAGATCTTCTACAAAATTGAAATCCCCACAAAGAATAACATTATTGTTACCGTTGTTCTTTTTAGAAATGTATTCTGGCAGACTAACCAAAAACTTTCTCCTGGCAGAATTCAGGACTGGGGCGTATACATTGCACAGCTTAAAAGCCGTTTCTTTACAAAAGATTTTGCAGGATATAATTCTACCATCTATGTGCTTATTTATATCCGAAACTGACCAATCAGAAAAAGGGGAAAACAGAATTGCAACACCACGGGAAGTCTGAGTTCCTGGGTTTCATAGAGCCCTCCGTCCCCACTGTTTAGTCCATTTTATTTGTTCTGGTTTGTCGCCAACGTGGCACTCCTGAAGACAGATTATGTCAAAACGTTTTTCCTTGAAGAAATTAAAGGCTTGTGTGCGCTTTTGCTCATGTCTTAACCCGTTAACATTAAAGGTGGCGATGTTTAGAGCCATTTGGCTAATGAGAAGAAGGAACAGGGGAGCCATAAGTGAGTGTAAGTCAATGGGGGGAAACTTACGAGTTCGGAGACCTATGGTTTCTAGGAAAACCAACGCTCTAAGGCCCTCTGGTTCGTTTTCTCTACATACTCGACGTGTTCACAAATCAAATGTGTTAGCCACTTGGCGGGCGAAGGTGGTCACCGGGCATGCAAAGGTTGGGGACTTCAGGCCGTGAGTGTTGTCCAGATGTAGGGTTAGGGAGCTCCAAACCATTTCCTCCTTAGGGCACTTATACCCAAAATGGGCACAAGCTATGGGAAACCTGTTGTTTCTCATCAAGCGAGACCCGTCGTAGGCTCTTTTCTGAGCTATTATTCTTTCCATGGAAGAGGACTTTTGCGACGAAGATTGCGAGAACAAGACGGAAGATTTAGGCGTCGCTTTTTTGGCCGCGGGTTGTGGAAGTGAATCTGAGGTCCTTTTTCTCTTTGAAACGACAGTTGTCCAATTCGTCTCAGGGGTGTTACTAGGATCCTGTACTGGGTCCTGAGTAGGAGACGCTATGTCCTGACTAGAAGCGGATTTGTCTTGGCTTAAGGATGTTTTCCTAGATGTGTTAGTAGGTTCCTGTACTGGATCCTGACTAGGGGGCACTATATCCTGACTAGGAGTAGACTTGTCCTGGTTGAGGGGTGTTTTACTTGAAACTGATTTTTCCTGCCCAGAGGATGTTTTACTTGAGAGTGTTTTGCCTTGACTTGGAGTAGATTTACTGGGAGCTTTCCCCTTTCTAGTAGGAGGCTGTACCTTCTGACTAGAGTCCTGTTTTTCTTGGCTGTCAGCCTTGGAAACTACTTCCTGGCTAGGAGACTGTTTCTTCGCTAGGGATTTGGGTTTCTGGGCTAGGGGTTATTTCTTCCAGTTCTAAATCATCCTGACTCGTGGAGAGGTAGATGGAAGCTTCACTTTCTGATGTTATCGTTCTTCTTTTGTTGAAGCACTCTCCACAGTAAAAGTGCAAAAAACTTTTTACATGTGATCAGCATCCTAGAGGGAGACTCCTTATCACATCTCTGGCATACTCTCTTAATGTGTGGGGGAAAGTCAGCCTTTTCTTTACAGCTGTTACATCCCGTATACACCGAGTCGTTTGACTCGTCTTCCTCATCCGTACGTTCTTCCTCATCTGAGTCTGAATCTGAAACCGTTTCCCCCGCAGACACTTCTTCAAAGTTCACTACGCTCTCCCTCGTCCACCTATTACTAGGTTTGGCGAGGGCTCGAGCGTAGGACGCTGCGCACTCCCTGTTAGTATGTCCAGATTTTCCGCCAACATTACACTTGATCTCATTGGTGCAGTCTCTAACGGTATGACCAATTTCGTTGCACTTAAAGCATCTGATCTGGTCGCAATCGGAAGCAAAGTGACCCTCCTGATTGCACTTTAGGCATACTAACTTTTGTCCCTCGTATTTTACCCAAATATGATTGTTGTTGATCCTAAGGGCATTGGGAATCGGCTTATCAATGACCATGCGGTATTGTCTAATACCTTTCTGGATGTTATCGTAGGGTGGTGGGTAGGTCGGATATTTCACTGACATCACTTTACCATACTGTCTCAACACTGCTTGTACCGTGCCTTCAGTGATATACGAGGGCACCCGGAACAGGGACACTACCGTGCCCATGCCATACCCCTGGACTTCTATGTTGGGATACTGTCTCAACCCTAACATAGTCTCGTTCTTTTTCCCATCGAATTCATTGTCACTTCGTAGGTATTCCTGCCTTTTAACCAAACATTATGTAAATCTGACTTCACATCAACCCCTGCCATTTCGTGAAAACTTTACAGAATCTTTCTGACATCCATCTCTTCGTCAAACTTAATGCTGAACGACTTTTGGAACATATCATTTCTTGTCTCTTCTTGGGGCCTCCATGGCTTGTTACTAAAGGGGGCAATTTATGTCCCACCGAAAAAAAGGGAAAACCCTGTAGTAGTGTCTTGGCGGTACTCGAGTCTGGACTTGCTAACGTTTCCGTTATGATCCAGTCCGACACTTTCCCACCAAGTGCGTGCGTCGCAAGGTGTTGCTCTTTTCTCTTGGCGGGTGGAAAGAACCCAATGGGTATTCCAGCCGCTACACCTTGAGGCTACAGGGCACTCAAGGGCCTTAACTAACCTCACAAGACTGTCAATAAAATTACGGCAAAAAATAACCATGTGACTTGGAAACTGAATCTAGAAATCAGTGGCATTTCCAGGCACAGCTGACTAAAAGGCCATGACCACTCTTGGGGCGTTGTACCGATGTAGTACATAAAGAAACCAGCCTAACAGGCAGACGTCACCCATACCCCCAAAGGACAGATATGGTCCACTCACATCGGATCTTAGCCCGGCCCAAGCAGTAACTGAACCGTAGTTGGTAAGACTGATAAGAACAGATACTCTTTTGACAAAAGTAATTGTATACTAGTTCAGAGCATTTACTTGTTATACAGTTCATACCAAGGGAGGATAAACACTCCCCGGCTTACATATCTCTTGATACATCCCCCTCCGGGGACCCAGATCAAACCAATTCTGAAACGGATCGACTCGGATAACGCAGCACCTCACTCCCACCCACCACTCTTGGTCCATCCCCTTTCCCATATCCCCCACTATTCTACTGTTTTTGGGTTTTCTTTTTTATAGTTTTTTTGGGTTTTCTCTTTTTTAGGTTTCTGACCTCCCTAATATAGGGAGATCAGTACGACTAGACCACCAAAAGTGGACGTAACACTGAGTTAGGTCTATGGAGACCCAGGAGAATCCCTCCGCCCAGGTGGAGTAGAAACCCGCAGGTCCTAGGCGTTGAAATTCGAACAGCAAGCGATCTTTTAACATCCTTTTCAACTTGTCCACCAAGTCAGGACCGGTGACATGACTTCTTTGGAACTTCGAGTCACCTCTACTTCTCCAGATCAGGAACCTGACTATCGCACTGACAGCCTCAAGAACCACCCTGGTCTTCTTAGGGGTTGGGGGGAGACTTCCCCACAAGGCGAAAGACCTCGTCACTTGGAAACCAGGGAGAATGCATCGTCTGATAAGACCTCCAAGCCAATCCCAAAGCTCGTTGACTACATATACAGGGCACTCCCAGAAAGTGTGTGAAACGCTTTCATCTAGAGAAAACCTTTGCCTTGGACAAGCACTATTTGGATGGAAGTTCCTCCACCCACTGAGTTTCAGGTTCGTCAGCAGAGAGTTATGGGCAACATGCCACGATATCATGCGATCCCAGTTTGAGTGTAAGCGGTTTTGCAGCGCTTTCCACACACCCTCCCAGTCACGAGGGGGTCTTTCTGTACACATCTGAGAACAGTGCCCTCCGCTTCCAACAATGCAGTATACAGGGAAGCGGTGGTGCTAGATGTCCAGTCCACGACTATGCCTTTCCTAGCAATGTCTCCTAAGAGGTTGGTAATCTCTTCGTACTGCTTGGGTGGATTGAAAGAGTGTGGGGCAGTGTTGCTCCACGACTCTGGATCGATGCGACGGAGGCAAAGTCCTAGCCAGTAGTGCGCGAACCTACTGCCAGGATCCTGGGGGTCTGTCAGCGCCTTCCTTACACACTTTAACAGAAGTGCATCGGCCTTATGGGCCACAGACACAAGGCCCAAACCTCCCTTGTCTTTCGATAGAGCTAGTGTGCCCAACTTGACTAGCGGAGTTTTTCCGTCCCATATGAAGCGGCGAATTTCTTGTTCAATCTTAACCTTTACTGATCTCGGGAGTGGATATACTGGAGCAACGTACCACAGTCTGGCTGCGGCCAGGCTGTTAACCACCTCCACTTTGCCAATGAGGGTGAGCTTCCTATGCCTCCATTTATCTAGTTAGTCTGTGACCAGACCCTCTGGTCGACAGACTTTTAGTTTTGTCACGTTTACGCGCGTTCGCAGCTGTATCTGTATGTTCCCGTTGTCTGAATTCTATGTGGTTTGGCAGGTCCTTTGTACTGAGGTTGACGATGATGCACGTGAACTTTTTTTTGCGGCAGGTGGTTTTATTATGGATTTTATAAAAATAACACCCCTACAATTTGTTCGTCTTGCGGTGTTTTGGTCCAGATCCTCTGTATGTGGGTCATGGTGTCATTGGAATTTGTCAAGCAGATGCGTGGTGTTACCTGATCGTCAAAGTTATTCGCGTTCGCATCGGTATCTGCATGTTCCCGTTGTCGCATACGTACGTTGTTTGGCAGGTCATCTGCACTGAGGTTGACGATGATGCACGTTGTTTTTTGTTTTTGTTTTTGCGGCAGTTGGTTTTATTAGGGACGCAATAAAAATAACACCCCTACAAAATGTTCATCTTTCGGTGTATTAGTCCAGATCCCCTGTATATGGGTCATGCTGTAATTGAGATATTGCAAGCAGATGCGTGATGTTCTCTGGTCGTCAATGTAACGCGCGTTCGCATCTATATCTGCATGTTCCCGTTGTCGCATACGTTTGTGGTTTGGCAGGTTCTCTACACATAGTTGGACGATGATGCAAGGTGTTTTATTTTTTCGGCAGCTGTTTTTATTATGTATGTAATAATTTCAGAAATCACCCCTGCAAATTGTACGTTTCACAGTGTATTGGCCCATGTCTGCATATGGTGCCCGTTGAGGTAATTGGGTATAGTTAAGCAGATGCGCGATATGTGCAAGAATTTTACGCGCGTTTGCTTTCTACCTCTTATTCAACAAGTTTATCCGTACTACTTTATGTACCAGCATCATGGACCCCGGGATTCACCCATTAACACTGTGTCATGCTACCTTATGGCTTCACACTAGTTAAAAACTTATCGCACAGTTCATCATCAACAGCTGTGTGTTATCGTATGTGGGACATGGGAACCGACATCTAATGTTCCACTAATGACCCTGTCAATCAAATACCTCCTGTCGCCGTTTGCAATGAAGCGTGTAAGAATTCTCGTCCCAAATGAAGTTTAGCCATATTATATTCCCGGACTTCGACTAAGAAACATCAAGGTCCTATTCCGTGCTTCATACTTATTACGTCCATAACAGAAACATGTTAATACTTGGTGCGTTTGTCAGTCTGCCTGTCGGTCTTGTAGGTGTGTCTGTGTGTGAATGTGCCTGTGTATTAGAGTAGACCATCCGGTAACTTATCGTCACCATATCTTTTTGACTTTGGCCACATGTTATCTCACAATCCATACCTGTTTAGTAAGATTCACATGACACAGAAATATTAGGCAACTTTAGATACAACGATATATCTAACACCATGAAAAGAATCATATAGGATATAAGCACAACGTCACACACCAAAGAAGACAAAACAACCAACATATACCAGACCGACGTCACAGACTATGTTACCTACGGTCACTTGTTTCTCCTTAAACTTGGCGAAACGTTGGAGCCAAGCCTCCTCGGCGAGGCGAGAGCCGTTACCAGTCGGGTTACCCAAGATCTTAAGGTGGGTGGACACCCAACTGTGGATGGGGTACGGTTTGTCCTGCCGTCCCCTCCATCCCCCAAGCCATAGCGCTTTGGTTTTCCCCATATTCAGTTTTGACCCTGTGCCGCTTTCGAACCTGCCTATGAGGTAGAAAGTTCTGTCGATGGATTGCTGGTCTGTTAGCACGCAGGTGTTGTCATCAGCGTACTGCACTAGCTTTACCTCCTGCCCTTGCCCACCAGGGATCTGGACACCCTTAATCTGGGGGTCAGCCCTGATGGCCGCCGCCAGAGGTTCTATACAAAGCACATATAGGAGGGGGGACAGGGGACATCCTTGTCTAACCCCTCTACCGATAGATAGACGGGAAGTCAGGTTCCCGTTTACAAGCACTTGGCTCGACACATCTTCGTACAAGACCTTCATCCACTTACAGAAGTTTTGTCCGAAGCCAAGCTTTTCAAGGACATTGGCCATGTAAGCATGGTCAACCCTATCAAATGCCTTCTCCTGATCAAGAGCCAGGAAGGCACAGTCCAGGTTCTTATCATTGACATACGAGATTATGTCTCTGAGGAGGCAGGAGCTGTCCACAATGGACCTACCCGGGATGCCACAAGTCTGGTTCGAGTGAACCACCTCTTCAATGACCACCTTTAGCCTGTTTGCAAGGGTTTTGGTCAGGATCTTATAGTCTACGTTTAGTAGGCTTATCGGTCGATTGTTTGCTGGGTCAAGTGGATCCCCGGACTTTTCTATTAGAGAAATAATACTCTCCCTTTGGGAAGGACAGAGAAGACCCTCCTCCAAACCTTCATTTAACACGTCCAGCAAATCGTGCCCCACTAGGTTCCAGAAACGCCGGTAGAACTCTTTTGGCAAGCCATCAGAGCCCGGAGTTTTACCATGGGCCATTCCTTTCAGAGCATCTTCAAGCTCTGACAAGGAGACTGGCTTGTCTAGCGCATCTCGGCTAACCTGGGACAAGGCGGTGTCCAGCTTATCTAAGAAGTACTGCTGGTCTTGTGTATTTATCTGGTCGGGTTCATACAACCGCGAATAGAAGGTCCGGAAAGTCTCCAAGATCCCATTCTTGGAGGAAACAACTTCTCCTGTAGCATTTCTGATGCTGTGAATTAGACGCTTCTTCCCCTTTTCTCGCTCCTTTTGAAAGAAGAAACGAGTAGGCTTTTCGTCTTGCTCGAAAGCCCTGATCCTACTCCGGATCTTTTGACCCGACAGTCTGTCAAGACGTAGTTTGGTCAGCTTCTCTTTGGCCTCTGAGTAACGCTCCATTGTGTCGGAACACCCCCTCAACACATTCAGACGGGACCTTAGAATGTCTATTTCTCTTAGTAAGTCCCTCTCGACCAGGTTGGTCGAGTGGACTATTCGTTTGCTATGCTGCCTAATCAGGTCTTTGGTGTTGGATTTTATCTCCTCCCACCATTCCCTAAGATTTTCACAGTTTTGCTTAGACTCCTGCCAACTCTTATATTTCTCTTCAAAATCGTTGGCAAATAGTGGATCTTCTAAGACTTTGACATTGCATTTCCATACACCAGGGCCTCGTTCAGTGTCCTGTGTGGGTGGCACTGACAACGAGACCATGTCATGATCAGAAAAGGAACACGCCTGTATTACACAGGGACCAAGGTTACTGGTGGACGTGTAAAATCTGTCTAATCTAGACCTTGTGTTAGTGGCTTTCGACCTCCAGGTGAAGTCCTTCTTGTCAGGATGTTGGTCTCTCCAAACATCCACAAGACCTAGGTCTGCACAGAAATTTCTCAACTCCACTACATCCTGGGTATCATTCCCCGGTGTGGTGGTTGAGTCTGAGTATCTATCCAGGCTACAATCTAAAACACAGTTGAAATCCCCAGTTACTATAAGGGTAGCATTGGGGTGCATGTACTGGTGGAGGTCTTCAAAGAAGGTTTTTCTTTCTGCCGCAGTACTAGGAGCATAGACATTTACTACATTGTATTGGGTGTCGTCGGCCTTCACTAGTATCGAGACCACCCTACCATCTAAATCTGTCTGGGATGACACAAATTCCATCCGAGAGGATAGGAGGATGCCGACTCCCCTCGATGAATTTGTACCGAGGGACCAGAAAGCTTTGTACCCCCATTGGCGGGTCCATCTTTTCTTATCTTCTATAGAGGATACGTGGCACTCCTGGAGGCAGGCCACATCGACCTGCTCCGTTTTACACAGGTCGAAAACCAGATCCCTTTTGTCCCTATCTTTCATCCCGTTAACATTTAAGGTGAGTAATTTCCAATCCATCAATATTTATGGTAGATCGTTTGATTTGGCATGTACACAGTTCCGGACCTAGGTTGGCTTTGGGTTGGCTTTGCTACCTGGCTTGGTAGCTTTGCCACTCTTGCCTTTGCCACTGTTTGTGGTGGACTTCTTCCTCGTGACGTTCTTGGCCTCTGGCTTCTTGCCCTTCTGAGAGGGCTCAGCCGAGGACGGGAACATGTCTATCTGAGACCCGAACCCTTTTTCCTGAGGGTCGGACAGGACTTTGGCCTTCTTGCCTTTCGTTGCTGCCTTTGGCGGGATGTTGGAACCATCCGAGGAGTCTTCCGACTCACTCGAGTGGGGGCGCTTTGGTGTGTCCACGTGCCCCTCTGTTTCCATGTCTATGATAAGGTCTCCCGACTCTGGGAGTGCCAGTGCGAGGCTGGCCTGAGGGTCTGCCTGTTCTGAGAGGGAGTCGGGGATTTTATTTGCCCCGTCTTCGGGTAGGCCTAAGGCCTCGAGGTCCCAAAAACCACCGGACTGAGGTGTTTCGGAAGGAGGTGTTACAGGTTTGGTCGCCGTAACCACCTCGGGTGGAGTGTCTCCCGCCACCTTGGGTGTTGTAGGTTTGGCACCCACAATCACCTCGGTGGAGGGGTCCCCTGCCACCTTGAGTGGCACAGTTTCCTCTTCCTTCCCATTCTCTCTTTCCTCCTCTTTTTTCCTTTTCTTCCTCATCGTCCTCACTCTCCATAACCTCCTCATTAGAGGAGGCACTCTTTCTAGCATCTTCGAAGTCACTACCCTCATCGCTGCTATCATCTCTATCCTCCTCTTCCTTATCATCGACTTCTTTGACCGACTCATTGTCTTCCTTATCATCGTCTTCTTTGACCGACTCATTGTCATCACTAGTCAATTCGACACGGGGTTTGAGCCCTACATTACCCTGCTGGGCACCACTTCCCCCCGGTCTATTCTGGTCATCAGACTGAGTCCATTCAGCTGTACTGCCCCACTTCGTGCCCATGGTCAGCCTGTTGGCAAAGCTCAGTGGACACGATCTGAGCGTGTGGCCCTCTTTCTTGCAGTTATTGCATTTGATCTGAGCGCTGCAATCTGCCGCCCTGTGCCCCAATTCGTGGCAGCGAGTACACTTGACAGCCTGGCACGCTGCCACGAAGTGGTCCTGGCCACCACATCTATGGCACATTTTAGGTTGGCCGTTATACCTAATAGAGACATTGTCTCCACCCACCCTGATAGAATTGGGTATGTGCTTGGACAGTAACATCTTATATTGCCGGGTTCCCGTTTTCAGATTCGGGAACCCCCGGCTGGCATACGTCAGAAACCTTCCATCCTTTATAGAAGAAGTTTATTTGCAAGTTCGTGCCCGAGGGCTAATTGCAAGTACATAGTATACACATAGTGACAATGGACAGTCATAAACAATGTTCTAATCTAATACTAGTGTTGGCTATTTCTAAGCAGGTTGGGTTTGACTTCTTTTTTGGAAGCAGAGGGAGACGAAAAGCCCCACATTTTCTAAAATTTGTGGGTTCTGCGATTTCAAGAGAAAAGTGGCCTTCTGTTTGTCTGTCAATGTGGGGAAGTTGGGATAAGTCTTTGTGACTTCTCTAAACAGGGTGATTCTTTCGGTTTCGTTGAATGAACATTTGGAAATGAAATGTGTTTCGTCTCCCACTACTTTAGATGTACAATATTTACAAATCCTTTCACACACTGGTAATCTCTTGTATCTCCCTCTTTCCACTTCTAGAGGATGAGCGCTAATTCTGACTTTGCTTATTGCGGAGCGCAGCTCGAAATCAACTAGTTCTAAGTACTTCTCTCTAGCGTATACAGATTTACAAGTTTTGTAGAATCTCAGCTTACCGGTATCTATACTTATATTATGTAGAGACGTCTGGATATACATATTGGTAATTCTGTTCCTTATCATATTACATACATATACAGGGTCATAGAGTGAGTTATCAGAGTACCAGAGATAAGAATATCCACTATAATCAAGTATTTCTTTAACACGCTGCAACAATGATCTTCTCCGGCCGTTTACGACGGAGTTATGCTGTTCCAAGAGTGCATTTACTTGTAATGGATGCTTAGTATAATCCATTTGTGTTAAACACAACCAATATTTTACAAGTCGAACGGAAATATCTATGTCTAGTGGAAATCTACCTAATTCGGACCTACATGCTAAATTACTACTATTTCTAGAGACTCCAAGAATGTTCTTGCAGAATTGGTTGTGTGTAATTTCGATCGGAGATGTATCATTTAATTTCTCGGTACCCCAAATTTCACAGCCATATAACAGAATGGGTTTAACACAGGAATCGAATATTCTTAGTAGGCTATCGGGTGAGACTGATGAACGGGTTAGACATTTGAAGCTGTGCATGGCTTTGCGCGCTTTGTTTGACAATTGTTTTTTGGCAAATGAAAAGGTACCTGATGATGTTATGGTGATACCTAGGTAGCAATATGAAGATACGATGTCTACTCTCTCTTGTCCGAATAAAAAGTTTTGTTTTGAAAATAATCGGCCAGATTTGTTGAATATGATAATTTTGTTTTCTTTAGATTCACTTCGAGCTTCCATTTAGTGCAGAATATGTTTAGTTTATCTAAAGCGCTTTGCAGTCCTTTTTCGGTCTCAGAGAATAAAACTACGTCGTCTGCATATAGTAAACTTGACACTAATAAATTATTGAGTGCGGGTGGAGAACATTCGGTATTATCTAACTCGTGAACAAGGTCGTTTATAAAAAGATTAAAAAGGGTAGGGCTTAGGTTGCACCCCTGTCTGACACCCTTATTGGTAACAAATGGAGGTGTTAGGCCGGATGACGTTTTGACGCATGTGCTGGGTTTTTCATACATGCATTTAATAAGACTGTAAAAGTTCCCTCCTATTCCCGAGTTGAGTAATTTGAAGCGGAGCCCTTCTCGCCAAACCGAGTCGAACGCCTTTCTAAAATCTATAAAACACGAATATAGTCGTTTGTTTTCGGATGTATATTTACTAATAAGGGTATCCATGACAAATAGGTTGTCTCTTGTTCCAAAATGTTTCCTAAAACCGGCTTGGTTGGGTGAGATTAGTTTGTATTCGTCTAAGAACTCTGTAAGGCGTGTGTTTAAAATAGAAGTGAATAGTTTTGCTAGACAACTCGTCACTGAGATCCCCCTGTAATTATTAGGGTCGTCTTTTGTACCGCCTTTATGTAAAGCCACAATGTGGCTGGTGCACCATTCGTGGGGAAAGTACCCTGCAGACAGGAACAGGTTAAAAAGTTTGACTAGTGGTTCTAATATAATGTTTGATGAGCACTTCAACATTTCATTTCGAATGAGATCACTTCCCGAAGCTTTGCCGTTTTTAAGATTAGAGAGTGCCTGTTTAACTTCAGCTTTGCTTATTGGGAAGTCCAGGGGATTATTTTCAAGATTTTTCTCTAGCTTGTATAATTCATTTTCTATGTGTGTTTCAAAGCTGCTGCGTGGTTTCGAGGTGTTTGGGTCTATGCCATAAAGCTTTTTGAAGTGCGAGTGTAGGCTTTCAGCTGGAATCGTTTCGTGATCGTCAGTTTTATCATTAGATTTGTACTCTTTAAGAAGTGACCAAAAGCCCGAAGGGTTGTTATCGGATAATGAATTTAGTTGCTTAAATATCTTTTCTTTGTGCTCTTTCTTGATTTTCCGTATAAGCCTGGTGTATTGTTTTTTCTTAACGAAATAGGATCCTCGAATATGAGGGTCGCGTGGATTACTAGAAAGAAGCTTAGCAAGGTTTTGTAGTTCACGTCTAGCAGAAGCGCATGTTTGATTAAACCATTTCTTCTTGTTTGATTGTTTCGAACTGGGTTGTCTTTTCGTCTTTTTTGTGCTATGTAAGGAAAGAGACTTTTTTTCCGGCTTCTTGTAATGGTGTAACGAGGTCTTGTAGGGCAGTCTCTAATGATTCTGGTTTTAGCTCATAATTTTTGTGGATGAATCTGTCAATGTTTGAGGAAAAAGATACTGAGTTAATTATTTCGGTGAACTTTTCACTAGAATCTGAATTCCATGTAAATCTTCTATAAGGCATTGTCGACAGTTTGTTTACCTTTTGTTGGGACTGGAGTGGTTTTGGGTTGCCTTCTAACAGTAGAGTGAGTTTGCAATGGTCGGAGAGTGGCGATAATGCTTCAATGTGAAAGAAGATTGATTTACGGAGAACTATGTCCTCGCTAGCTAGTACATAGTCTAGTACACTACATCCTTTTGGCTGAAAGCACGTTGGTTTACCAAGAAGGTCTCCGGGCGTTCTCCCGTTTAGTATTCTAACTTTGCTATTGATACAAAGGTCTATTAGATTTTTACCAAAAACTGTTGGTTGAGTTTCATCCATATTGGATCTAGGGAGAGGGTGGTCAAAACTATAGTCTTTTGGAAGAATTTTAGAATCGATAATCGGGGTGTCATCTGTGACATAATCATTCAGGGTTCCTACTCGGGCGTTAAAGTCACCCCCCACCAATATGTCCCCAAGATTACTGTAATGTGAGATGTCTTCTTCCAATATGTCAAAAATGTCATATGTTCTGTTTGCATGAATAGTTGATCTCTGAGGACTAATGTAAACAGACGCTAAATAAATGTCTCTGTCACTGTTGAATAACTGTTTATCTAATCTAACCCATAGAATGTCTTCGCTTTTGTTTTCCAATTTAGTGACTAGATTTCTGTATTCTTTTTTGAATAAGAATAGAATGCCACCCGAATTCCTTTTAGCCTTCTTAGATTTAGTTCTACAGCTACTAAAATAAAGATAATCAGGGAAAGATAACTCACCAGTGTGCCATGTCTCCATAAGGGAAAAGAAGTCAAACCCATTGAGCTCATTTCTAAACTTACTATCCTCTAACTTTTTACCGAGTCCGTGAATGTTCCAGAAACCTATGGATATACCAAAGTTTCTAGTTTTGCAAGGGTTCAAAGATAGTCTACTCCTCGGCATCTGAGTCCGTTGAGGAATACACATATTCATTCAAATAGTTGAGGTCGCAAATTAAGTCCGAAAGATGTTCCGTGCTGGTTGCGTGTCCGACGTCTACTGCTAACACTGCCCCGCCATTCGCCTAGGTGGAGGAGGGCCATTCCTGGGGTAGTTGAAGTACGGGAACGGCGGAGGGCTGGGCCACGGGGGAAGTACTCCACCTGCTGGGGGACGGCCATACACCTCTGCTGGGGAGGGCCATTCTTGGAACCAGGGCGGGAAGAAGAATGGAGCAGGGACAGGAGGGACCGGGCCGTTTGGCATACCGGGTGGGCAGAAGTTCACCGGGCCGTTGGCGTTGTTAGCACGATGCGGTGGAGGTGTGAACGCCCTCTGATGTGTGTTCTCACTCCGGTTTGGAGATAAACCTGGTGAAGGCATAGGCTGCTTGTGAGACGTGCCGCCATTTTTGTGGGACGTGCCGCCATTTTTGTAAGACCCATCTGGAGAGAAGGGTTTCATTTGTCCGCCATTCCTTCTGGGCCGGAACTCACCAGGCATACCAGATCTGAAGGGGGCCCCGCGTCTGCTAGGCGGGGGACGGTTGTCATCCTTCCTTCCGAGTTGCGGAGGGGGAGAAGGGTAACTTCTGTTGGCCTTGGCCTTGCCTGCGTTGTCATAGCTGGAACGTCGTGAAGATCTTGGCGGAAGCCCCAGGGCATTTGTGGCCTGCTTCTTTATATTAAAAGCCAGGATTCTCGTGCCGTCTTGATTTAAATGATACCCGTCTTTTTCAAACATGTGCTCGTTGTAATCGTTGTCGCTCCACAGTTGTGGGTGGTTGACATATAGCAGCGAGTTGTTCGTTTTACACATGGATTCAAGATGCTGGTTCACAGAGAGAATGTCCTTGTTGATGTTTGGGCGATAGGAGCTTGCATCTCTTCTTGGAGGGACTGCTGAGATTACCACCTCGGCCTCAGGAAATAGCGACTGTGTGGTACTCACTGCCACTTCAAACTCTGAGATGACTGACTCTTTCGGTTTCGCCATCAAGTCATTCGTGCCGAGGTGTAGGATCACTGTGTTAGGTGTGGTGTCTTCCTTGGAAATCTTCTCAAGGACTGTCGGAGCAGTGTAAAGGTTCGGAGACCAGTAGGGCTTCGGCATATCTGAAGGGGGGCACAAAAGGTCTGGCTTCAGTTTTTGCGCATTTGAATCCCCTATCAGTACTACACGTTTGGGACGCTGACTTTGCGGGGGTATCCCTGATGATGTATCTCCATTAGGGCGAGCTGTTCCCTTTGGCTCGACTGGTCTTTCTTGAGTTGGGTCTTCGGACGTTTCATTACTTAACGCTGCGAAACGATTTCTAGTCGGTAGGGAGTACGTCATTACCATAGGTTCAGTGTTGCACGCTTCACTTGCCTGCTCATGTGTGACAATGTGGGTCTGAGCGTTGCTATTCAAGCTCTTCACTTGGTCCTTGAGGTTGGCCACTTTCACCTTGAATACATCGTTTGAAAGCTTCATGTCGCTCATGTCTTTTTTCATGGCGGTAGAGTTAGACTGTATTGAAGCAATCACCTCTTCCAGCTGCTGTACTCTCTTGCGCAACTTATTGTTCTCTTCGCGAAGCTTCTTGACTTCCGTGTCGCCGTTCTTGGGGACAGATTCAATAGACTCAATTTTCTTCATGAGCGTGTCGAACTGACTTGATACTTGTGTTTCGAACTTGCTGGATTGAATCTTTGTGTTTGCTAATGTTGACTCGATTTGCAGCACAGCTGTTTGCAACATTTCTAGGCGGCTTTCCTTTGTGCTGAGATCATCGCTAATTCGGGCCTTTGTTCCAGTGGTTTTGACATTTGCATTCGGAGCGTCGCTGTCTTTTGTCTTGTCTGCCACTTTTGTCTTGACCGACGTTGTTGGCCCAGTACATACCATTGTGTTACCTGCTCCAGATGAATGGGAGTTAATTGGGGGCCCTGGTATGGTGATTTCTGCCTGACGGTTTGCTGGCGCTGTTACTTCCCGCGGGACTAGGCAGTTTATACAATGATATTTCTCTTCGGTATCCCTCAAAACTGCTTTGGTGGCGTCATCTAGCCCGGTACAGTCAAAGTGTGTCCAGCTATGACAGGTACTGCAACCGAACCACACGTCCCCGTCAACTTCTTGTTTATTACAAACCGCACAGACAGTGACGGATTCCTGTAGTTTGCTTGCTACAGGTTTGCAATTGTGTGAATCATCTGGGCATTGCTCAGCAATATCGGACAGAACCATCCCTTGAAGTGTGTTGTAGTGGGACACTAGCCATAGAACATAGCAGGATCCTTGTATCACCAGCTTGCTGGTGTTATACACTGTTATGTGTACCGAGCCAAGTTCAGTTCCGAGTCGCACATCGTCGTCTGTGAACATCGTGCTAAACTGCACACCGTTGTTACCTCGGTCTGTGCCCTTGACTCCATAATAGGCCTCACATACAGACTTCCACGAAGCAATTGATTCACAGGGAATATGCACAGTCAGGCACGAAGTGTTGTGCTGCACTGTATAGTGTTCAAGTCCATGAAGAGGATCGGTAGCCTTGTCTCTGTGGTTCTCAAGGTGTGAAAGGAATGCCGTGCTCACCTCTTTGAACTGTACCCCGCTCTTCTTGAATCTGTGTGTTTTCCTCACGGCAGGCGGCAGCTTCTTGGCAATCTCACGTTCTTGTACATACTCCTGTAGAAACGTCACGTATGCTGCATGTACGTCCCTGCGTGTGGATGTTTCGGGTAACTGGAGCAGTTTGAAGATCCCGGCGTCCTTCTGGAGGGGGGGTGACGCCGTCGCCATTTTGTACGCTTGGTTCCAAGCGCTTGTGAGCGGCAGAGTGAAAACTAACGAAATATGCGCCGCAATCCAATAAAAAGATTGAAATAACTCTTCTACGAATTCACTAATACTTCATTAACATTATGGACACAAATTTCGGACTCAATACGACCTCTGGAAGGATGAAAATTACAACATTT
Source organism: Branchiostoma floridae x Branchiostoma belcheri (assembly GCA_019207045.1). NCBI lineage: Eukaryota > Metazoa > Chordata > Leptocardii > Amphioxiformes > Branchiostomatidae > Branchiostoma > Branchiostoma floridae x Branchiostoma belcheri. The sequence goes on from CM033036.1 coordinate 21,073,321, forward strand.
GAGGAGCTCAAAAATCACACGTCTGAAGTTCAGGTCCCGTATTCCCTGAGTTGGTACCGAACGTAATTGTCGTCCAACTCCAGAGAAGCACCGATAACGGTGACCAGGGTGACTCCATTCCCATACAGCTCAACGTCGATAGTTCTGTCGGCTGCAAGGGCAGGAGCCACCCTGTTAAGAGCGCTAGTGGTCTCAAACACCACTTCGGCCCATCCCCTTTCCTTACTTTGAATACCAGCGCAATCTCTCATGATATCCACCTTGTGTTTACGCAGAAGCTCAACGATATCGTCGAACTCTGCGTCCCGGTTCTCCAGGAAGGTGATAGCAACTGTCCTCCTTTTTGTGTACGCGGAGGGCGTAACCTGCGGCACGAGTCGTAGCTCAGAAGCTCGCTTTACAGAGGATACTCTTTTGACAAAAGTAATTATATACTATTTCAGAGCATTTACTTGTTCTTATACAGTTCATACCGCGGGAGGATAAACACTCCCCGGCTTACATATCTCAGACACAAATCTAGATCAAATCGAGAACATAAAGCGGATCGGCTCGGCTCGGCGCAGCACCTCACTCCCACCCACCACTCTTGGTCCACCCCCCTACAAACCCAAGGTAAGTGCACACACACACACTCACCCACCATTCCCCCCTTCCCAACCCCACTATTCTACTTTTTTTTTGGGTTTCCTATTTTATAATTTTTTGGATTTTCTCTTTTTCATTCTCTAGACCTCCTTTCTTCCAGGAGGAAACACAAACCAACTACAAGTGCACCACAATGTGGGAGATATCGAAGTCAATCCACGTGTGACCTTCGACCCAATTGTCATAGAAAGCAGCCGGGCTTAAACGTGCAAACTCAAAGTCAAGCCTCTCGCTGATCATCTTCTGTAAACGAGTGATCAGCTCATGGCCCATAAAGTGTTTCTTCTCAAAAATCACCTCACAACGTGACTTCCAAGTAGAGACCTGGTCATAGCTGCCAATGTCTCCAAGACAAGTCTCGTCTTAGTCGGCATAGACTGAAAGACCAAACCATACACGGCAAAGGCACCCGGCATATTAAACTGGGGAAGAAGCCGCCTGTAAATGAGGCCTTCAACCCACTCCCACACCTCAGCCACCACCGGACACTCCCAGAAGAGATGTGTTACACTTTCCACCATGTTGCAACCTCTCCTAGGACAGACATCAGAGTCGACAAACCCTCTCCAAGACTTCAACTTCTGTCTAGTCTTCAGAGAGTTGTGTGCAGCGTGCCAGGCAAGCATCCTGTCCCACTTCTGGATCAAGGGATTGTGGATGGCCTTCCACACATCCTTCCACCTGACTGTCGGATTATTCTGAACACATCGAGGGACAATGTTCTCTGCTTTCAGTAGGTCATCGTACAACGACTTGGTGGTGCAGGATTTCCAGTCAATCTGAACATCTTTTGTCTCCAAGTCTTTTAGATGTCCCAAAATTGACTCAAAGTGCGAGGGACGTTCCATGGAGTGCGGAATGTTGTTGTTCCACGATTCGGGGTCCAGTTGTCTGAGACTCAGACCTAACCAGTAGTGGGCATACCTGCTCGTAGGCGCCTCGGGATCAGTGAGGGCCTTCTTAACGGACTTAAGCAACAATGCCTTGGCCTTGAGCGGGATGCAAACCAGCCCCAAACCACCCTCCTCCTTGGAGAGGTAGAGAGTTTTTCTGTTCACCAACTCTGTTTTGCCGTCCCACAGAAACTCAAACATCAGTTTCTCAATCTTTCTTTGAACTGAACGAGACAGCGGATAAACAGGGGCAACATACCAAAGAGTGGCAGCCGCCAAACTGTTGATTACTAAGACCTTCCCAAACAAGGTAAGTTTGCGATCTTTCCACTTCTCAAGTGTTGCCTTGAATTTGGCAAATCTTTGCAACCATGCCTCTTCGGCCAAGTTCTGGTTACCAACCGGACTGCCTAAAATCTTCAGATGAGACGAAGACCATCCTCCAATGGGATATGGCTGATCTTGGCGTCCTCGCCAACACCCCAGCCACAGCGCCACTGTCTTTCCCAAGTTTAGCTTTGCCCCAGTTCCAGATTCATACTTCGAAATCAATTCGAAAGTACGGTCAATGGACCTACTGTCTGTCAGGACAACAGTATTGTCATCTGCGTATTGTACAATCTTGGTGTCTCTCCCAGAACCTCCGGGCAGATGCACACCCTTTATCTGAGTGTCAGCTCTGATCGCTGCGGCTAAGGGCTCAATACACAGAACATAAAGAAGAGGGGACAATGGACAGCCTTGTCTGACTCCCCTCTCCACAGGAATAGAGGACGAGAGACTACCATTGACCAGCACCTTGCTGGATACCTCGCTATACAAAGTAGCTATGTATTGCCTGAACGTGGGTCCGAAACCCAACCTCTCTAAAATACTGACCATAAAGTCATGGTCTACTCTATCAAAAGCCTTCTCCTGATCTAAGGCTAGAAAGACACAGGGAAGGTCTTTGTCATTGACATAGGCAGCAATATCCCTCAGAAGGCAAACACTATCTGAGATGGAACGCCCTGGGATACCACACGACTGGTCCGTATGGACCACCAGCCCAATCACTGCCTTTAGTCTATTCGCTAACACCTTGGACAGTATCTTATAGTCCACATTGAGGAGCGAGATCGGCCGCTTATTGGCGGGATTTAATTGATCCCCCTTTTTCTCCAACAAGGTAATGATTCCTTGACGTTGTGATGGTGCTAACAAACCATCCTGCAACCCTTCTTTGAACACCTCTAACATGTCTGGTCCAAGAAGGTCCCAGAATTGCAAGTAAAATTCTTTGGGCAATCCATCTGATCCGGGTGTTTTGCTGTTGGCCATACTTTTGAGTGCTGTTAACAACTCCTCAGCCGAAATTGGTCTTTCAAGCTGATCAGATACTTCTTCGGGAAGGGTCTCTTCCAGTTTACTAAGGAAGTAATCCCTATCTTGGGAGTCTAACTGGTCTTTCGTGAAGAGCTTGGCATAAAAATCACGAAAGACTTCCGTAATTTCGTCAGTCTCAGAAGTGATGTCTCCATCATTCTTTCTGATCTCACGAATAAGTTTCTTCTTCCCTTCGTCCCTTTCGCTTCTGAAGAAGAAGCGAGTGGGTTTCTCACCCTCTTCAAAATGTTTGATCCTGGACCTGAGGCGTTGTCCCTCCAACTGATCCCGGACCCACTTGTTAGCTTTGTCCTTTGCCTCCTCATACTCACGAACGGTGGTGGTGCTACAATCTCCGCAGTTCAGGCGAGATCTGAGCATGTCTACCTCCTTCTCAAGACCTTTCTGAACAAGTCTAGCACCTTTCGCTCTTCTTTTGGAGTGAGTCACCACCAGGTCCCTTATCTTAACTTTGACCTCATCCCACCACTCTCTCATGGACGAGTGGTCACTCTTTTGGTTCTGCCAACCTCTATACTGTTCCTCTAAGTCTTGGACAAAGAGGGGGTCGGACAAAGTTTTAACGTTACATTTCCACACACCACGGCCTTGTTGGACAGGGTGGGTGGGTTCTATATCAGTAACCACTGCATCGTGGTCAGAGAACGGACAAGAGACTCTTTTGACAAAAAGTACTTTATACTTGTCGAGCATTACTTTGTTCTTATACAGTTCATACCGCGGGAGGATAAACACTCCCCGGCTTACATATCTCAGATACAAATCCAGATCAAATCGAAAACTAAAGCGGATCAGCTCGGTGCAGCACCTCACTCCCACCCACCACTCTTGGTCCACCCCCTCACAAACCCAAGGTAAGTGCACACACACACACACACACACACACCATTTTCCCCTTCCCAACCCAACTATTCTACTTTTTTTGGTTTTTCTATTTTATAATTTTTTTGGATTTTCTCTTTTTCATTCTCTAGACCTCCTTTCTTCCAGGAGGAAACACAAGCCAACTACAAGTGCACCACAAGAGACTACACTTGATCTTAGCCAAAAGGCCGAGAAGCGATAACGATGACCGTGACCGCTAGCGACCCACCCCGGGGCGGGCCGGCCCTGGGCCGTGGAGCACAAACAGCCGCCAACAACTTCCCATTCCGCCGCCGCAGGATAGCCGACACCTCTAACCCAGTTGTTTGTTGATCCAGTGCGATTCCCGCCCCGTTTTCCTTCCTTTCGCCACCACATGCGACCCGCACTACTTCCCGACGACACACCGCAGCCCCTCTCGCGACACCCTTCTCTCACCTCGGCCCCGTTTTGCGGCAAAACACACGTGACGTCGCCACAACGCAGCCGCTCACTTTCACTTTCAGACCTATACAACAACAACCGCGGCCTGGCCCACCCGACAATTGGTGTTCGCGAACCGCGCTCCGCCACTGGAACGCGATTCTCGAACGCCGCCCTAGCGACGGAGAGAAAGTACACACAACACAAGCGGTACTCACCTTCAATGCAGTCTTGCTCAACTCGGCCTTTCTTTCCTCTCCTCCGGGGGCACCGGCACTGCAGTCTGAAACAGAAAAGAAAGGAATGGAATGGCTATCTACTCTTTCCACTAGGCCACTCCAAGGAACAGCTGAAGGTTAGGGTTAGAGTTAGAGTTAGAGTTAGAGTTAGAGTTAGGGTTAGGGTTAGGGTTAGGGTTAGGGTTAGGGTTACGGAAAGTCGGACACACACAAACTGCAGGCTCTTCTCAATATGCGCTCCGTCCGTACACATTCCCCATCGGGGAATCTAGATTGATTTCATGTCTGAAAGTTGGTCATGGAATAAGGTAAACGCTTGCTCTGTCCTGACCGCGTAAAGAGATTGCGGTATGTGTGTGACATGTGTGTGCGTGCAACTTCTTTTGGATTTGTAAGGGGATGGACCGATCTCGGAGGTACTGCAATACCGAGCCGATCCGCGGTCAGGACAGAGCAAGCTCTTATTCCATGACCAACTTTCAAAAATCAATTTAATCTAGATTCCCCGATGGGGAATGTATCAGAGATTAAACTGATAAGAACCTGTTTATTTGGTTCAAACAAAATCGTGTAAACAAAGAAGTCAGAGATAGTTACAAGAAGTCTAAAACAGAGTAAATCGACTTAACTTTTACTTTAACTTTACTTCAAATCATTATGATAACTCTAATCAAGAAGTAATAAAATCATAAGGTGAGCAAGAGAAAAGGACTGTACAGGTGAACCATGTGGGAAGGTTAAGCACGCTCCTCCTGGATCCACACCGCGAAGCTACACGGCCACAAAAGTCCTGACAGTCAAAATAAAAGATCAACATAAAATTGGGAAGATAGTGTAGTCGACAGGATATACTTACGTGTTACCTATCTCTGATACATTCGCAAGGGGGGAATGGGCCGAATAATTGAGAAAACGTATTAATTTAGTGAATATCCAAAACAATCAAACTAACAGAAAGCGGGCGAAGAGAAGGTAACGTTTATGCAAATGATAATTTTTTGATCTAAACAAGTCTCCTATGCAAATGAATATCTTTTTAAACCAAATTCACATATAGTACAAAATAACCCTCCAAATCTTTTTGGGACAGAAATCATTCCTTCCACCGAAAATACTTCATCCAGCACCTTAGCCACGGTCAAATCTTTCCCTCCTGATGTCAATTGGACCAAGACAAAGAACGAGCGGTGACTTCACTATCGAGAACGAAATTCTCATGCAAAACGTCCGGACGACCACAGTTCTTATATTGTCAACATAAAACCCTGTCACTGTCGCCTGTTAGCCTGGACCCCACCCTGGAGGACGCACGACCGTCGTTAGCAAGCAGCCGGAATGCCGACTATGACCGGATATAGACACGTTCTTCTATTGTCGAGGGGTCAAACAAACTCAGTCACTGTCGCCTGTCCTAGCCTGGACCCCACACCGGAGGACTCATGGCCGTCATTGGCTAAACAGCCGGAATGCCAGAGAGTATAAGGTAAGCCCTGATCGCTTCTGTCGCACCGCAGTGCCTCTCTAACCCCCTCATATCCGTTCTGTGTATGACAATCTACATGAAAATCTAGAACTCGAGATGTCCGAATACAAGAAATGTACTTACGTTTTTGCCTACAGGGTAGATTTGTCAAGACTCGGTGCTGGAATCCATGGTGGACGACGGGAGAAACTACATCCCAAACCGACCCCAGGACCTGGAGGGGTATTAGAAACGAAAGGTAAGTTTTCCATTAGAAATTTTCAACCACTTGAATCCCTTAACCCAATTACGATGGAACTCGCTTTCTGGAAGTTTGTGGAACTCTACCGTTATCTTGTTTTTCAAAAGGGTTTTGACATTTACTGCCGTTACCTGTGGCGAAGAGAGTCTCTTATCATATAAGAGTTCACACCGCTCTTTCCACAATCTCTGCCTCAGGGAAGACGACAGATAGATTACAATGTCATTTTTTGACTTAGAAATTTTGTCGAGTACATCCACGTTATCCAGTGTTGCAAATGATTGTTCGATTCGAAAATCGTGCGCGATCCACCTTCGTATGAAACCTTCTAGCCAAGACCAGCATTGCTCGGCCTTTTCGCATTCGAAGAATACGTGTTGAAGTGTTTCTGATTGGTTACATTTGGGCCAAATACACTTATTGTCTTTGATTAACTTCCAAAATCTCAGGGTGCTTTTTGTCTTGATTATATTATGAACTATTTTCCAATTTAGGTCTTTCAAACCGTTAGGGAGAATTTCATTATGGCAGACCCCCCAGATCTTTGACCAATTTTTACTCGGCTGGCGAAGGACGACGGCGGCATCCCCGGCCCAAGTGCCCTCACTCAAGGTGTACAAGCATTTTAAAGTTGTTTGTGACCAGTCTAAAGTGGGATCTAAGCTGTTATACCCTTCCACCACCTCCTTTAAGTGCTGTTGCGTCTTAGGCCATTCCACACAGTGTGGAACCAGGTTACTCCACTGATACAGGCCTAGTCTATTCAGGAACAGACCAAGCCAGTATCTGCCTATAACCGCCCAAGCAGCACTTTCTTTTTGGACCATATGTTTAAAGGTCAAGGCGAACATGGCCTTAGCCTTTTCCGCGACATTAACTACCTCCAATCCACCTTTCATCTTTGGAAGATATAAAACCGATCTCTTAACTTGTTCTGTTTTACCCCCCCCACAGGAACTTAAAGATGAGTGATTGAATTTCCTGTTCGCACACTTTTGGTAAGGGAAAGACCGGAGCTATGTACCATAGCGTCGGTATTAGCACGGTGTTGATAACCACTTTCCTTCCTTCGAAGGACAGGGTGCTGTCCTCCCATTTAACCAACTTGTCTTTGAAACCCGAAATTCTGTGTTTCCAGTTGGTTCTGGCTAAGTTGCCATTCCCAAAGAAACCCCCAACCATCTTAAGTTTTGAGTTTGTCCATTGTTTTAATTGTATTGGGCCATCCCCCCTACCCCTCCATTTACCAAGCCACAGGGCTTCAGACTTTCCTTTGTTGAGTTTTGCACCCGCACCCAGTTCATATGTTTTGATATCCTCAAAAAGACGTCCAATGGAATCGTCCGTAGTAATTAAGGCACTGGAATCGTCCGCGAACATACTGAGTTTTTTCTCTGTCCCATTTGGTAGTTGGACCCCCCTTATGTCTTTGTTATTCCTTATTAGACAGGCCAACGGTTCTAGGGAGATAACGTATAGCAAGGGAGACAGGGAACACCCCTGTCTTACTCCCCTGCTAAACGCGATTTTATTTGATAAGTGTCCGTTTACCATAATTTTACAATGGGCGTTTTTATATAGACTCTGAATGTGTCCTCTAAAGACTTGTCCAAATCCCATTTTGGTGAGCACTTTATCCAAAAATTGGTGGTTCACTCTATCAAAGGCTTTTTGTTGATCTAGAGAAATGATGGCACCTTCTAGATTTTTGTGGTTTACAAAGTCGATGATGTTTCTAAAGTCCAACAGGTTGTCGGTGATCGACCTACCAGGTACGGCACATGTCTGATCCTCATGGATTACATATTTGAGGACTTTCTTTAGCCTGTTCGTGATAGCTTTTGAGAGGATTTTATAGTCGACATTAAATAGAGAAATGGGTCTTTTGTTCTTTACTTCTAGCGGGTCACCCGCCTTATTGAGCAGGGTGATGACGCTGCCTTTTTGGGACTCAGATAGGACCCCCCTGTTTAGGCCTTCGTTTAGAATCATAGGTAAGTAGTTCTTTAGTTTATCCCAAAACATAATATAAAATTCTTTGGTCAACCCATCCTCCCCAGGGCATTTTCCGTTACTAAAACTCTTTAGGGCCAATAGATAATCTTCTGATGTTAGAGGTTGTTCTAGTTGGACTTGGAGTTCTTCAGGTATAGTATTAGATAACTGATTCAGAAGTTCCTTCTGGGCTTCCTCATCTAGGTCTTCGTCTGCGTATAGGTTTTCGTAAAAAGATTCGAAAACTTTACTTATGCCTTTTTGATCTTTTATAATCGTTCCTTTCTCGTCTCTTATTTCTTCTATAACCTTAGCTTTTCCCCTGGATATTTCTCGGGACAGAAAGAATTTTGTAGGTTTTTCTCCTTGTTCCTCCCATTGAACTCGCGAACGGACTTTGGCCCCCTCGTTTTCCTGTCTTTTTAGGTCAAAAAGCTCTTGTTTTACCCGGGCCAATTCCTTTGCTAGATCGGGATTTGGCTGCTGCGCTATGGTAATGGTAAGGAAATCGATACGTTCCATTAAACGGTCTCTATTTTGTCTCTTTTCTAGGGCCATCCTCTTGGCATGACTTACAATCAGCTGTCTGATCTTGCCCTTCACGTTGTCCCACCACTGACCTAGGTCAGGGAAGTACGGGATGAGCAAGACCCAGAAATCAAAATGCTTGTCAAAGTCCAATTGGAAAGTTTGGGTAGCTATAACAGAGTTGTTGCACCTCCACAGACCCTCCCCCCTTACTATGTTTTTTGTTATTTTAACAGAGAAAGAGACACCGTCATGGTCCGAAAAGGGGACTGGGAGATAAGTAAAAAGGCTAACGGCCAATCTTTGGGGCAAGTAAAATCTATCCAGTCTGCATTGTATCGTGCACTTTTTATCCCTCCAGGTAAAACGAAAGGTGTTGGGATTCAAAACCCTCCATTTATCTTCAAGGTCAAAACGTGAACAGATGTCTTTAATTTCTTTATTACCGATGTTTCCTTGGGTAGGGTTCCCCCCCTTTTTATCCCATGTCAAGTTTTCTACAAAGTTAAAGTCTCCACAAAGGATAACGTTGTTGCCGTTGTTCCTTGTGGAAATGTATTCTAATAGGTCAGCTAAAAACTTTCTCCTGGCAGAATTCAGGACAGGGGCATATATATTACATAACTTAAAGGCCGTTTCTCGGCAAGAAATTTTGCACGATATAATTCTGCCATCTATATCTTTGTTGATATCCGACACTGACCAATCAGAACAAGGGGAAAACAAAATAGCTACTCCACAGGAAGTCTGAGTTCCTGGGTTCCATAGGGCCCTCCCTCCCCACTGTTTTGTCCATTTTAATTGTTCCGATTTGTCACCAACATGACATTCTTGAAGACAGATTATATCAAAACGTTTTTCCTTGAAAAGATTAAAAGCTTGTGTACGCTTTTGCTCGTTTCTTAAACCATTAACATTGAAGGTGGCAATGTTTAGAGCCATTTGGCTAATGAGAAGAAGTAACAGGGAAGCCATGAGTGGGTGTTATTCAATGGGGGAAACATTTACGAGTTGGGGGTCTACATTTTCTTGGAGAACCAGCGTTCTAAAGCTTTCTGTGTCGTTCCTTCTACGTACTCGACGTGTTCGCATATTAGATGCGTTAGCCATTTGGCGGGCGAGGGTGATCGGATCGCGCAGCCAGTCACCGGGCACGCGAAGGTTGGAGACTTCAAGCCGTGGGTGTTACTCAGATGTAAGGTTAGGGAACTCCACAACAATTCCTCTTTGGGGCACTTGTACCCAAAATGGGCACAAGCCATGGGAAAACCGTTGTTTCTCATCAGTCGAGACCCTTCGTAGGCTCTTTTCTGAGCTATTATTCTCTCTAGGGAAGATTTTTGCGAAGACGATACGGAAGATTTGGGCGTCGCTTTTTTTGCTGCCGGTTGCGGAAGCGAGTCTGAGGTTCTGTTTCTTTTTGACACTACAGTTGTCCAAATCGTCTCAGGGGTGTTACTAGGACCCTGTACTGGGTCCTGGCTAGGAGACGCTATATCCTGACTAGACACGGATTTGTCTTGGCTTAAGGATGTTTTCCTAGTTATTTTAGTAGGTTCCTGTGTTGGATCCTGACTAGGGGGCACTATGCCCTGACTAGGAGTGGGTTTGTCCTGGCTAAGGGGTGTTTTACTTTGGACTGTTTTTTCCTGTCCAGAAGATGTTTTGCTTGATTTGACTTGACTTGGAGTTGATGTACTGGGAGCTTTCCCCTTCCTAGTAGGAGGCTGTGCCTTCTGACTAGAAGCCTGCTTTCCTTGGCTATCAGCCTCAGAAACAACTTCCTGACTAGGGAGCTGTGTTTCTTCACTAGAGGTTTGAGTTTCTGGGCTAGGGGTTGTTTCTTCTGGATCTAACTCATCCTGACTCGTGGATAGGTAGATTGAAATCTCACTTTCCGATGTTATCGTTCTTCTTTTATGGAAGCACTCTCCACAGTAGAAAGTGTCCTGTTCTGAGCACTTTTTACAAGTGATAAGGTGAACATCCTCTAAGGGGGCTCCTTATCACACCTATGGCATACCTTCTTCACGTGTAGGGGGAAGCCAGACTTTTCTTTACAAGCGTTACATCCCGTATTAACTAAGTCATCGGACTCATCTTCCTCATCAGTAAGTTCTTCTCCTTCTGAGTCTGAGTCTGACACTGAAACCCCCCCAGACATTTCTTCAAAGTTCACTACGCTTTCCCGCGTCCACCTATTACTGGGTTTAGCTAGGGCTCTCGCGTAGGAAGCTGCACACTCCCTGTTGGTATGTCCGGACTTGCCGCAGACATTACACTTGATCTCGTTTGTGCAGTCTTTAATGGTGTGACCAATTTCATTACACTTGAAACATCTAATCTGGTCGCAATCGGAAGCAAAGTGACCCTCCTGATTGCACTTTAGGCATACTTGTTTTTGACCTTCATATTTTACCCAGATATGGTTTTTGTTGATTCTCAGGGCATTGGGAATTGGCTTTTCAATGACCATGCGATACTGTCTAATACCTTTCTGAATGTTGTCATAGGGTGGTGGGTAGGTCGGGTATTTTACTGACATCACCTTACCGTACTGTCTCAACACTGCTTGCACTGTTCCTTCTGTGATGTACGAGGGCACCCGGAACAGGGACACCACCGTGCCCATGCCGTACCCCTGGACTTCTATATGTGGATACCAATTCTTTAGACTTAACATTAACTCATTCTTTTTCCCCATCGTGTTCGTTGTTACTTCGAAGGTGTTTCTTCCTTTTAGCCAAACGTTATGTAAGTCAGACTTGACGTCTATACCTGCCATTTCGTGGAAGCTTTCCAAAATCCTCCTAACATCCGTTTCTTCTTCGAATTTGATACTGAAGCTCTTCTGGAACATATCATTTCCGTCGTTCTTTGGAGTCGCCATGGTTATTACAAGGGGACAATTTAGTTACCACCAACAAATAGGGAATCCCTGTAGAAGTGTCTTGATAGTACTCTTCTCCGGACCTGCTAACGTTTCCGTTATACTCCGGTCCGGATTTTTCCCGTCAAGTGCGTGCGTCGAGGTGTTGCTCTTTGCTATTGGCGGGTGGAGTGATCCCAAAGGGAGTTCCACCCGCTACACCTTGAGGTTACAGGGCTCTCAAGGGCCTTAACTATCCTCACACTGACCAATAAAACTGTCGGCAAAAAGACCGTAAGATTTAGAAAGCTAACTAGAGATCAGTGGCCTTTCCAGGCACGACTGACCAAAAGACTACGAGGACCTCTCGGGGCGTTGTACCTGATGTAATCAGTAAAGATCGCTGCCATAAAGGCAGGGATCACCCATATCAAGGAAGGAAAACAATGGTCTAATCCACATCAGTCCCTAGCCGTAAGGCCAAGGATCAAGTGCAGCCCTTACCAGAAAAACTGATAAGAACAGATACTCTTTTGACAAAAAGTACTTTATACTTGTCGAGCATTACTTTGTTCTTATACAGTTCATACCGCGGGAGGATAAACACTCCCCGGCTTACATATCTCAGATACAAATCCAGATCAAATCGAAAACTAAAGCGGATCAGCTCGGTGCAGCACCTCACTCCCACCCACCACTCTTGGTCCACCCCCTCACAAACCCAAGGTAAGTGCACACACACACACACACACACACACCATTTTCCCCTTCCCAACCCAACTATTCTACTTTTTTTGGTTTTTCTATTTTATAATTTTTTTGGATTTTCTCTTTTTCATTCTCTAGACCTCCTTTCTTCCAGGAGGAAACACAAGCCAACTACAAGTGCACCACAATGTGAGAGATATCAAAATCAATCCATGTGTGGCCTTCAACCCAAGTGTCATAGAACGCAGCCGGGCTTAAACGTGCAAACTCAAAGTCAAGCCTCTCACTGATCATCTTCTGTAAACGAGTGATCAGCTCATGGCCCATAAAGTGTTTCTTCTCAAAAATCACCTCACAACGTGACTTCCAAAGTAGAGACCTTGTCATAGCTGCCAAAGTCTCCAAGACAAGTCTCGTCTTAGTTGGCATAGACTGGAAGACCAAACCATACACGGCAAAGGCACCCGGCATATTAAACTGGGGAAGAAGCCGCCTGTAAATGAGGCCTTCAACCCACTCCCACACCTCAGCCACAACCGGACACTCCCAGAAGAGATGTGTTACACTTTCCACCATGTTGCAACCTCTCCTAGGACAAACATCAGAGTCGACAAACCCTCTCCAAGACTTCAACTTCTGTCTAGTCTTCAGAGAGTTGTGTGCAGCGTGCCAGGCAAGCATCCTGTCCCACTTCTGGATCAAGGGATTGTGGATGGCCTTCCACACATCCTTCCATCTGACTGTTGGATTATTCTGAACACATCGAGGGACAATGTTCTCAGCTTTCAGTAGGTCATCGTACAACGACTTGGTGGTGCATGATTTCCAGTCAATCTGAACATCTTTTGTCTCCAAGTCTTTTAGATGCTCAAAAATCGACTCAAAATGTGAGGGACGTTCCATGGAGTGAGGAATGTTGTTGTTCCACGACTCCGGGTCCAATTGTCTGAGACTCAGACCTAACCAATAGTAGGCATACCTGCTCGTAGGCGCCTCGGGATCCGTGAGGGCCTTCTTAACGGACTTAAGCAACAATGCCTTGGCCTTGAGCGGGATGCAAACCAGTCCCAAACCACCCTCCTCCTTGGATAGGTAGAGAGTTTCTCTTTTTACCAACTCTGTTTTGCCGTCCCACAGAAATCCAAACATCAGTTTCTCAATCTTTCTTTGAACTGATCGTGGAAGCGGATAAACAGGGGCAACATACCAAAGTGTGGCAGCCGCCAAACTGTTGATTACTAAGACCTTCCCAAACAAGGTAAGTTTGCGATCTTTCCACTTCTCAAGTGTTGCCTTGAATTTGGCAAATCTCTGCAACCAAGCCTGTTCAGCCAAGTTCTGGTTACCAACCAGACTTCCTAGAATCTTCAGATGAGACGAAGACCATCCTCCAATTGGGTACGGCTGATCTTGGCGACCTCGCCAACACCCCAGCCACAACGCCACTGTCTTTCTCAAGTTCAACTTTGCACCAGTTCCGGACTCATACTTCGAAATCAATTCAAAAGTACGATCAATGGACCTGCTATCTGACAAGACAACGGTATTGTCGTCCGCATATTGCACAATCTTAGTTTCTCTCCCAGAACCTCCGGGGAGGTGCACACCCTTTATCTGGGTGTCAGCTCTGATCGCTGCGGCTAAGGGCTCAATACACAGAACATAAAGAAGAGGGGACAATGGACAGCCTTGTCTGACTCCCCTCTCCACAGGAATAGACGACGAAAGACAACCATTGACTAGCACCTTGCTGGATACTTGGCTATACAAGGTAGCTATGTATTGTCTGAACATTGGTCCAAAACCCAACCTCTCTAGTATACTGACCATAAAATCATGGTCAACTCTATCGAAAGCCTTCTCCTGGTCTAACGCTAGAAGCACACAGGGAAGATCTTTGTCATTGACATAAGCGGCAATATCTCTTAGAAGGCATACACTATCCGAAATGGAGCGCCCTGGAATGCCACACGACTGGTCAGTATGGACTACCAACCCAATCACTGCCTTTAGTCTATTCGCCAACACCTTAGACAGTATCTTATAATCCACATTGAGGAGCGAGATCGGCCGCTTATTGGCAGGATCTAATTGATCCCCCTTTTTCTCAAGCAAAGTAATGATTCCTTGGCGTTGTGACGGTGCTAACAAACCATCCTGCAACCCTTCTTTGAAAACCTCTAACATGTCTGGTCCAAGAAGGTCCCAGAATTGCAGATAAAATTCTTTGGGCAATCCATCTGATCCCGGTGTTTTGCTGTTGGCCATACTTTTGAGGGCTGTTAGCAACTCCTCATCCGAAATTGGTCTTTCAAGCTGATCAGATATTTCTTCAGGGAGGGTTTCTTCCAGTTTGCTAAGGAAGTAGTCCCTGTCTTGTGGGTCTAGCTGGTCTTTTGTGAACAACTTGGCATAAAAGTCACGAAAAACTTCCGTAATTTCATCCGTCTCAGAAGCGATGTCTCCATCTTTCTTTCTGATCTCGCGGATAAGTTTTTTCTTCCCTTCCTCCCTTTCACTTCTGAAGAAGAAGCGAGTGGGTTTCTCTCCCTCCTCAAATTGTTTTATCCTGGAACGGAGGCGCTGACCCTCCAACTGATCTTGAACCCACTTATTAACTTTATCCTTTGCCTCCTCATACTTTCTCAGGGTGGTGGTGCTACAATCTCCACAGTTCAGACGAGATCTGAGCATGTCTACCTCCTTCTCTAGACCTTTCTGAACTAGTCTAGCACCTTTCGCTCTTCGTTTGGAGTGTGTCACCACCAGATCCCTTATCTTAACTTTGACCTCATCCCACCACTCTCTCATGGATGAGTGGTCACTCTTTTGTTCCTTCCAACCTCTATAGTGTTCCTCTAAGTCTTGGACAAAGAGGGGGTCGGACAAAGTTTTAACGTTACATTTCCACACCCCACGGCCTTGTTGAACAGGGTGTGAGGGTTCAATCTCAGTAACCACTGCATCGTGGTCAGAAAACGGACAAGAGACTATCCTGGCCTTCGTGGAAGGATCATCTGAGACATATATTCTATCTAACCTTGTCCTGGTTTGGTTGGAGGGAGAACGCCACGTGTACTCTAACAGAGTCGGGTGCTCATTCCTCCACGTGTCCTTCAAACCAAGATCCGTGCACAAGGATCTAAGCTCAATCACATCCTGTGTATTGAGGCCTGGACTTACAGAAGACGTGGTATGTCTGTCAAGCGCAGGGTCTAAAACACAATTAAAGTCCCCTGCTAAAACGAGTGTGGCATTTGGAAACATATACTCGTGCAATGAAGAGAATAGAACAGCCCTGTCCCTTGCCGTGTTCGGGGCGTATACATTAACCACATTAAATTTCGACGAACCGTCCGAGATAAGGACCGAGACTATCCTGCCATCCACGTCTGCTTTTGACGAGACGACAGACCACTTGTTTGACATAAGTATCCCAACTCCCCTGGCGGAGTTGGTGCCCAATGACCAGACTGTCTTATTTCCCCACTGCCTACTCCAAGAAGACTTGTCATCCAGGGAGGATATGTGACATTCTTGTAGACATGCCACATCCACTTCTGAGGCCCGACAAAAATCAAACACCTGTGATCTCTTCAACTTATCTTTCATTCCATTTACATTTAGAGTCAATATTCTTAAGTCCGTGGACATGCTAAGTTCATAAGGATATTACTCAATTTCAGGAACAGTTTGGGGGAGACAACGGCTATTTCTTCCGTCCTCTCCCTCCCTTTCTATTTCGAACTTGTCGTTTTGGAAGTTGGTCTCCTCCACCATGAGTTTCCCCAGAAAAGTATTGCTCTATCTGGGACCCAAAACCAGACTTCTCGACATTGGTGACCCTCTCCGTCTTTTTGTCCTGTTTTCCAAGGAACTGCACCTCCGAATCAGATTCAGAACCCTCCGAGGAAAGTGGCCTCTTTGAGGTTTCCAACTCTGACCCAGGTAAATCTATCACAAGAGGAGAGGTAGGGATAGACTCATTTAACTTCAAGTCCCAGTCACCAATATTTTTATCTTCCTCATTATCAGCTTCCTCAGACAGTGAGCTGGTGAGTTTGTTATCCCCATCCTCGGGCAGTGATCCTAGGTCCCATGGATCTTTCTCATCATCTGACTTTGGAGCCAGGGAGTTTGGCAGTGAACCTAGGTCCCAGAAGCCATGAGTTTCCTCGGGAGACCCTACTACCCCACTGCTTCCCCCCACTGTTTTGGGAGAGTTAGTCTTCTCTACCACCTCACTAGGCTCGGTAGACCTCACAGCTGACTTAGACTTAGAAGTAGTAGGCTCAGTAGACTTCTCAACTGACTCAGATGAAGTGGGTTTAGGAGGGTCAATCTTCTGCTTAGAAGACACCTCTTCTACTACCACCTTGCTAGGTACGATAGACTTCTCACCAGACTTAGGAGAAGTAGTCACAGTAGACTTCTCAACTGACTCAGAAGAAGTGGGTTTAGGAGGGTCAATCTTCTCCTTGGAAGACACCTCCTTCACTACCACCTTGTTCGATTCTACTACCGCCTTGATGGGCTTAGCAGTGTTCACCACTGTCTTAGGAGATGTGGTCTTCCCCTTGGAAGGCACCACTTTCCCCTCTGCCGCCACCTCTCTCACTACCGACTTGTCAGGCACAGCAGTAGGAGAGTTAGGCACCGAAGTTGGAGAGTTGGTCTTCTCCTTGTCCAATGTCTCCTTGACAAATGTCTCCTCCCCTTCAGCCTGAGAAAGAGCTACACTGAGGGCACTAGGGCCTGCCTCAGATTTGTCTACAACCTCCTGAGGCCCTCTGTCCTGGGTGTTGGTGTCCTGGACATTTTTGTCCTGAACACTGTCTTCCTTCGCCCAGGACGAGGAAGGCTTGCAGGCATTGAGGAAGGAAAGGTCACAGTTACGCCACGTGTGACCCTCCTCTCCGCACACGTTGCATTTGATACCACTTGTGCAGTCTTTGGCAAGATGGCCCAATGCCAAACACTTTGAGCACTTCTTCTCCTCACAATCAGCCAAAAAGTGCCCAGTACTGCCACATTTATGGCACATTTTTGGCTGACCCGCATAACGGAAGGAGATGACTTCATCCCCCAGTCTTACCGAATTCGGTACATGACTCTTCAACTTCATTCGATACTGACGCGTTCCAGTCAACAGTTCAGGGTATCCCTGACTTGCATACGTCAAGAACTTTACGTTCAGGACTTCCCCAAACTCCTTCAACTTGAATTGAATGAAGTTGTCATCCACCTCAAAGGGGATGCCTATGGCCGTTACTACGGTGACTCCTGAACCATAGGTATTAACTTCAATACTGGTATCTGCAAGCAGATACGGACAGTTCTTGTGGCGGATGGCCTGTGACTTGAAAATCAGATCACACTTTCCCTTCCCCACGTTTTGTACACACACAAGATCAGAAGTAGGAATACCATTCCTATTCAATACCTCTGTCACATCTACAAGGCACACCTCTGATGGTTTGAAGAGGTTAATCCCTAATGTCCTTTTTCCTCGCGATGTTAGAGGCATCTTGACTTTCTAGAGCTTTATCGGTTCTAAAAGTCTCGCCTCCCTAACCCCTTTCCGAGCCTTGTCCGGCTCAAAACCCTTTCAGAGCCCTGTCTGGCATCCGGCCTCCGCTAAAAATAGCGGCTGACCTAAATACCTTTCCGCCGGCGGCCCGAAAACAAGGCACAGGGTGGACGATACCAAACCCCAATGTACCCCTGTTTTAGGGGTGAGGGTCGTCAAAACTTAACGCGAAACCGTACGGAACCCAATTTTTTGCTGCAATTAGCAAAAAATTATCTCATCAACTTACCCAACTTTCGCCCGGGTACCACTAGGAATACCCGAGTTACGGGAGGGTAAAGTTTTGTTATGAAACCCCACTGTCCTAGATTCCAAGGAAGGGTCCACCTCCCGGATTTAGGGGTGAGGGTCCACAAAAACCTTCCACAACAAGGTACAGTGTCCAAATTTTTGCAGGACGTAGCAAAAAATTATGTCCACTAACTCCCCAAATTTCACCCGGGTACCCCGACGCGTACCCGAGTTACAGGAGGGTAAAGTTTCAGGCCCTCTCGCAACCCCCTCTCTTCGGGACGTCCGACGAACGTACACCGAGGCTACCTCGTGGAGAGGGTACGATGAAACTAAAACAACCCACAACTCGCTTATACTAAGTCGTACAAAGACAAGACAGATATCCCCAAGATCCTGAGAGCAACAGCAAACCTTAGACTGACAAACCAGGCCTCAATGCCCACTCCTTTCGCCTAAAAAGGCTCGGAAATGACACACGAGGCAGAGCGTGCTCAGGGTGCGTCCTCTCCGTGCGCCCCCTAGCGAGACAGATACACTTGATCTTAGCCAAAAGGCCGAGAAGCGATAACGATGACCGTGACCGCTAGCGACCCACCCCGGGGCGGGCCGGCCCCGGCCCGTGGAGCACCAACAGTCGCCAACAACTTCCCATTCCGCCGCCGCAGGACAGCCGACACCTCTAACCCAGTTGTTTGTTGATCCAGTGCCAATCCCGCCCCGTTTTCCTTCCTTTCGGCACAACATGCGACCCGCACTACTTCCCGACGACACACCGCAGCCCCTCTCGCGACACCCTCTCTCACCTCGGCCCCGTTTTGCGGCAAAACACACGTGACGTCGCCACAACGCAGCCGCTCACTTTCACTTTCAGACCTATACAACAACAACCGCGGCCTGGCCCACCCGACAATGGTGTTCGCGAACCGCGCTCCGCCACTGGAACGCGATTCTCGAACGCCGCCCTAGCGACGGAGAGAAAGTACACACAACACAAGCGGTACTCACCTTCAATGCAGTCTTGCTCAACTCGGCCTTTCTTTCCTCTCCTCCGGGGGCACCGGCACTGCAGTCTGAAACAGAAAAGAAAAGAAAGGAATGGCTATCTACTCTTTCCACTAGGCCACTCCAAGAAACAGCTGAAGGTTAGGGTTAGAGTTAGAGTTAGGGTTAGGGTTATGGAAAGTCGGGAAAGGGTTAGGGTTAGGGTTAGAGTTAGGGTTTCGGAAAGTCGGGATAGGGTTAGGGTTAGGGTTAGGGTTAGGGTTAGGGTTACGGAAAGTCGGACACACACAAACTGCAGGCTCTTCTCAATATGCGCTCCGTCCGTACACATTCCCCATCGGGGAATCTAGATTGATTTCATGTCTGAAAGTTGGTCATGGAATAAGGTAAACGCTTGCTCTGTCCTGACCGCGTAAAGAGATTGCGGTATGTGTGTGACATGTGTGTGCGTGCAACTTCTTTTGGATTTGTAAGGGGATGGACCGATCTCGGAGGTACTGCAATACCGAGCCGATCCGCGGTCAGGACAGAGCAAGCTCTTATTCCATGACCAACTTTCAAAAATCAATTTAATCTAGATTCCCCGATGGGGAATGTATCAGAGATTAAACTGATAAGAACAGATACTCTTTTGACAAAAAGTAGTGTATACTTGTCGAGCATTACTTTGTTCATTACCAGTCTATACCGAGGGAGGATAAACACTCCCCGGCTTACATATCTCTTGATACATCCCCCACCGGGGACCCAGACCAAACCAATTCTGAAACAGATCGACTCGGATAGCGCAGCACCTCACTCCCACCCACCACTCTTGGTCCATCCCCTTTCCCATATCCCCCCACTAATCTTCTGTTTTTGGGTTTTCTATTTTATATTTTTTTTGGATTTTCTCTTTTTCTGTGTCCCTAATATAGGGAATTCATAAAGTCCTCTAGAACTTCAATGACAAATGTGCGACATCTACATCTGCCCAAGAATAGCCCTCAGCCCAGTTGGTGTAGAAACCAGCCGGGCCAAGACGCGTGAACTCAAAAACCAGTCTCTCAGCTAACGTCTCCTTCAGAAGGAGAGCCAACTCCGCAGAGGAGTGATGCTTCTTGTTGTGTTTTGCATCACCTCTCGACCGCCAAATCAGGTTCTTAGAGATTGCAGACAAGGCTCCTAACACCCGCCTTGTCTTCATGGATGACCCATCTGGAGCTAAGCCCCAAAGCACAAACTTGTTAGAAAGAACAAAGTTCGGACAGATCTTTCTAGCTATTAGCCACTCCAGCCATGTCCACATCTCAGACACGTGGGCACATTCTAGGAAAAGATGGGAGATGCTCTCCACTCCTTCACAACCTCGTCTCGGGCATTTGGACGTCTTAGAAAACTTCCGCCAAGAATAGAGCTTCTTGTTAGTCACTAAGCCATCGTGAGCGATATTCCAGCAAACCATCCTCTCCCAGTTGGTGAGAAGGGGATTGAGGATGGCTTGCCAAATCTCTGGCCAGTCCAGACTTGAGTTCTCCCTAACGCAACGTGGCACAAAGTCCTCTGCCTCAAGAAGGGAGGAGTACAGTGACGAGACAGCGACTGCAGCCCATTCCACCTGAATGTTGCTCTGTTGAACATTTTGCAAGATCTTGGCAATTTGTGCATAGTGCGGTGGTGGGTCCACTGAGTGTGGGGCATTGTTGCTCCACGAAGCCGGGTCTATTCTTCTCAAGCTGAACCCTAGCCAATAAAGGGTGAACTTTGCCGCCGGGGCATCCGGGGTAGTCAGAGCTTTTCGAACAGATTTGAGGAGAAGTGCCTGCGCCTTCACTGGGATGCAAACCAAGTTTAGGCCCCCCTTCTCCTTCGGCAAATACAGAGTCCTTCTTGCCACTAGTTCTGTCTTGTTGTCCCATATGAATGCGAACATCTCTTTCTCCAACTTTTTCTCAATGGACTTCGGCAAAGGAAATATGGGCGCTGTGTACCACAGCGTAGCCGCTGCTAGAGAATTGCAAACCACCACTTTCCCAATCAGGGTCAGTTTCCTATTTCTCCACTGGTCCAGCTTAGCCTTGAACTTGGCAAAACGTTGCAGCCAAGCCTCTTCAGCCATTCGCTCACCGCCCATGGGGGACCCCAGTATGATGATGCTGTCTGAGGTCCACCGCCCTATCGGATACGGTTTGTCTTGTCTGCCTCTCCACCTGCCTAGCCAAACGGCTTCCGTCTTTCCAAAGTTCAGCTTGGAACCTGTGCCAGACTCGAACCTTCGGATGGTATGGAAGGCTCTATCAATCGACGGTTGGTCAGAAAGGACGCAGGTGTTATCGTCAGCGTACTGTACAAGCTTGACTTCCTGACCTCCCGGAACTTTAACACCTCTAATTTGGGGATCTGCTCTGATGGCGGCTGCCAGTGGCTCAATACAGAGCACATACAACAGTGGAGATAGCGGGCAACCCTGCCTAACTCCCCGTTCGATGTGGATCGGGGAGGACAGGTCCCCGTTAACTAACACTCGGCTAGAAACCGAGTTGTACAGGGTGCCTATCCAGCTTTGAAACTTGGGGCCAAAACCCAACTTCTCGAGGACCTCTGCCATGTAGCTATGGTCAACCCTGTCAAAGGCTTTCTCCTGATCTAGGGCCAACAACACACAGGTAGAGTTAGTGCTGTTGGTGTACGCCACTATGTCTCTTAGCAGAGACAGACTGTCTTCCAGAGATCTTCCCGGAATGCCGCAGGATTGGTCAGTATGGATAACCTCCCCCACGGCAACCTTCAGCCTGTTTGCCAAAGTTTTGGCCAAGATCTTGTAATCCACATTGAGTAACGAAATCGGGCGCTTGTTTGCCGGGTTCAAAGGGTCTCCTTTCTTATCGAGGAGTGTGATAACACCCTCCCTTTGGGATGGAGACAACTGATTCTCTTCTAAACCTTCGTTGAGAACCTGTAGCAAGTCTTGCCCAACAATAGCCCAGAACTGAGTGTAGAACTCTTTGGGGAGACCATCTGACCCCGGGGTTTTCCCATTCTGCATTTCCTTGACGGCCTGTTCCATCTCTTCTAACGAAAGCGGCTGGTCAAGCCGAATCCGGTCTGTGTCGGGGAGAGTGGGAACTAGTTTATCCAGGAAATAATTCTTATCCTCACTATTTATGGAATCTGCGCTATAGAGGTTAGCGTAGAAGTCATGGAAGGTTTCTAAGATTTCTTCCCTTGACGTAACTATTTCGCCATCAGCCGTCCTCAACTCTCTGACCATTTTCTTCTCGCCCCTCTTTCTTTCTTTGCTGAAGAAAAACCTGGTCGGCTTTTCATCCTTCTCAAAGTTCTGTATTCTGCTACGGACCCGTTGTCCTGCTAACTTATCTGACAACAACTTTTTCAGTTGTTCTTTTGCTGTCTGATAATCGTGAACCGTTGCAGGACATGTCCCACCATTGTTCAGGCACGACCTCAACATATCTATTTTCTTCTCGAGGTCTCTCTGTATCAACGTTGCTGCCTTAGCTCTGCGTTTCGAGTGGCTAATCAGGAGGTCTTTGGTGTTATTTTTCACCTCCTCCCACCAATCTCTGAGACACTTGTGGCTGCCTTTCCGGGCTCGCCACTCTTCGTATCTTTCAGAGAATTCTTCAATAAAAATGCCATCCTTCAAAACCTCCGTATTACATCGCCACACCCCAGCTCCGCGTTCTACTCTGGGAGTGTGGGTAACGGACAAAAATACTGCGTCGTGATCCGACATTGGGAATGTTCTTATCTCCGACGAGCAATGTACAGGGTCTGACACATAAAATCTGTCCAGTCTGGAACGGGTTTCACATGATTTAGAGCTCCATGTGAACTCCCTCTGATTTGCGTGTTGTTCTCTCCAAACATCGACCAGACCAAGATCCTCACAGAAACCCCTGAGCTCTACCACATCCCTAACGTTATCTCTGGGAGAAGAAGACGACCCAGAGCATCTGTCAAGGATAGGGTCGAGTACACAATTAAAGTCTCCACAAACAATCAGAGATGCATTCGGGAACATGTATTGATGAAGTTCCGCAAAGAACTCCACCCTTTGTGTAGGGACACTTGGGGCATAAATATTAACAATGTTGTAGTTTGTATCGTCCAACTTAACTAGCGCCGACACAACCCGGCCCTCCGTGTCTGAGCGGTGGGCCACAACTGAAATACCTGGGCCAAAGAGTATCCCTACACCCTTTGCAGAGTTAGTGCCCAAAGACCAAATGGCTTTGTTCCCCCATTGCCGTGACCAATACATCTTGTCGGCCAAGGAGGAGACGTGACACTCCTGAAGACAGGCGACGTCAACTTTCCTTGTCCGACAAAAATCAAAAACAGCCTGGCGTTTATCTCTGTCCTTCATTCCATTCACGTTGAGTGACACTATGTTGAGGTCCGTCATTTTTAGGTCGGTCAAGGGGTCTTAGCGTGGCTTGACATTGCTAGTCTTACCACCTTTGTTTCCAGCACCTTTGTTGCCAGCACCTTTGTTGCCGCCACCTTTGTTTCCAGCACCTTTGATGGCACCTGCCATCAGGCCTGACTTTTTCGCTTTGGAGCTGTTTGGGGCTCCTTAGACTGAGTCTCCCCGGATGAGGCAAACAAGTCAATTTGGGACCCGAATTTTGTAGTGTTCTCGGAGTCCTTTTTGACCTTCTTTCCTGTCAGTTTCCCTTTAGGGTTCTTTCCCGAGGTGTCCGAGTCGTCCGAATCGCTCGGGTCACTCTGATGAGGACGCTTAGGCGCGTTCTCCTCTCTATCACTTTCGTCTATGATGAGGGGCTCGTCCAGGTTCATGGTAAGCTCGGGACCGTGCTCACCCTCGCCTATAGTGAAGCCAGGACTGGTCAAGTTTTTGCTCAATTCTTCGGCAAGCGATGCCGACAGGGCCAGCTTAAAGGTGGTGGTGGGCTTATCAATCTCCATTTCTTCCACCTCTTCCTCATCTTCTGGCATTTTGTTGGCACCATCCTCAGGGAGGGAGCCCAGATCCCAGAACCCCTCCTCACCTTTCGGTGGCGATTCGGACGGTGGTGTGACAGCCCTGACCGGGGTCTTTACCACCTGGGGGGGAGAGGTTTTGTCATCCGACTTAGCAACCTCCTCCTCCACTTTGTCGTCAGACTTGCCCTCATCCCCTTTACTCTTCCTGGCTTTGTCTGTGGCTACTACCTTAAGAGGGGACTTGGTTTCACTACCTGGGTTAGCAGCAGTGGGACCCCCTACCAACTTGTGAGGAGTAGTTTCCTCTTCGAGCATGTCTTCCTGACCGCTTTCCTCACTCTCACTATCGACTGAGCTAACCAGTTTGGTCTTAGGGACGCCAGGACCTGCATTGGAAGTGCCAGGAGCGGGCTTCGCTTGCGTAGCCCATGAACTTGATGGCTTGACTACGCTGGCAAAGGACTTGTGGCAAGTCCTTGCGGAATGACCCGCCTCCAGGCATACCGAGCACTTCATCTGGTTATTACAATCCTTCGCCACATGCCCTAGCTCCCAACATTTTCCACACTTCGTTTCGGGGCAATCCGCCACGAAGTGGGCTGTACTGCCGCAGCGGTGACAGCTACGCGGCTGCCCCGCATAGTTAAACGACACGATGTCACTACCCAGCCTGACCGTGTTTGGCAGGTGCTTTTGGATTTTCATCCGATACTGGCGAGTCCCCGTGTAGATATGGGGGAATCCCAAGTTAGCGTATGTAAGGTACTTTGTATCAAGTACCATGCCATACTCCTTCAGTCTCAGCCTGATATAGTTATCATCAAACTCAAAGGGGATTCCCCGAGCTGTGACAACCGTGATCCCCGTACCAAACGTCTCCACGTCTATCGAGCGGTCACTCGACAGAGACGGCACTACCCTCTGCAGAACCGCCTTGGTCGTGAAGGTGACTTCAGTCGTATCGTTGTTCGGCTTGCTCTGAACACTTTGGATTTCCATGGATTTTACTCCATGTTTGGTCAGTAAATCTATCACATCCTTGAGCTGGTGGTGGTGGAGCTCAAGGAATGTGATTTTCACAGACTGATATCTAGCCAACTTCGACATCCTGAGTACCAGGAACCCAGAAAACGAGAGAAAAAAAGGGGTTTAAGGTGTTGAGAAACCCCTAACAGGCTCCCGGAAGCGCTCCCGGAAACCCCCTTTAGACCCTCGGAATCCGACCGCCGCTAAAAATAGCGGGATGACCTAGTTAGACTTCCGCCGCCGGGCCGCGGGCGGACGATACCAAACCCCAGTTTACCCCTGTTTTAGGGGTGAGGGTCACTAAATACTTAACGCTACGACTTAGAGAGCCCAAATTTTCGCTGCAAGTAGCGAAAAATTATTTGAACAAACTGCCCAACTTTCACTTGGGTGCGACGAAGCGTACCCAAGTTACGAGGGGGTAGAGGTTTTGTTTTGATCCGTCAGCAACCCAAATACCAAGGAAGAGTCCACCTCCCGGTTTTGGGGGTGAGGGTCCACAAAAACCTCACCCAACAAGGTACAACACCCAAATTTTTGCTACAGGTAGCAAAAAATTATCTGACACAACTGCCCAACTTTCACTTGAGTACCGCGAAGGATACCCGAGTTACGGGAGGGCAAAAAGTCACGGCACTATCGCCACCCTCTGTCCTCGGGACGTCAAGCCAACGTACGCCGAGGCTTCCTCGTGGAGGGGGTACGATAAAACTAAAACAGCCGAAACTCGCTTAAAATAAATTGTACAAAGACAAGAAAGACATCCCCAAGATCCTGAGAGCAACAGCAAACCTTAGACTGACAAACCAGGCCTCAATGCCAACTCCTTCCGCCTAAAAAGGCTCGGAAACGACACACGAGGCAGAGCGTGCTCAGGGTGCGTCCTCTCCGTGCGCCCCCTAGAACAGATACTCTACACTTGATCTTAGCCAAAAGGCCGAGAAGCGATAACGATGACCGTGACCGCTAGCGACCCACCCCGGGGCGGGCCGGCCCCGGCCCGTGGAGCACCAACAGTCGCCAACAACTTCCCATTCCGCCGCCGCAGGACAGCCGACACCTCTAACCCAGTTGTTTGTTGATCCAGTGCCAATCCCGCCCCGTTTTCCTTCCTTTCGGCACAACATGCGACCCGCACTACTTCCCGACGACACACCGCAGCCCCTCTCGCGACACCCTCTCTCACCTCGGCCCCGTTTTGCGGCAAAACACACGTGACGTCGCCACAACGCAGCCGCTCACTTTCACTTTCAGACCTATACAACAACAACCGCGGCCTGGCCCACCCGACAATGGTGTTCGCGAACCGCGCTCCGCCACTGGAACGCGATTCTCGAACGCCGCCCTAGCGACGGAGAGAAAGTACACACAACACAAGCGGTACTCACCTTCAATGCAGTCTTGCTCAACTCGGCCTTTCTTTCCTCTCCTCCCGGGGCACCGGCACTGCAGTCTGAAACAGAAAAGAAAAGAAAGGAATGGCTATCTACTCTTTCCACTAGGCCACTCCAAGAAACAGCTGAAGGTTAGGGTTAGAGTTAGAGTTAGGGTTAGGGTTATGGAAAGTCGGGAAAGGGTTAGGGTTAGGGTTAGAGTTAGGGTTTCGGAAAGTCGGGATAGGGTTAGGGTTAGGGTTAGGGTTAGGGTTAGGGTTACGGAAAGTCGGACACACACAAACTGCAGGCTCTTCTCAATATGCGCTCCGTCCGTACACATTCCCCATCGGGGAATCTAGATTGATTTCATGTCTGAAAGTTGGTCATGGAATAAGGTAAACGCTTGCTCTGTCCTGACCGCGTAAAGAGATTGCGGTATGTGTGTGACATGTGTGTGCGTGCAACTTCTTTTGGATTTGTAAGGGGATGGACCGATCTCGGAGGTACTGCAATACCGAGCCGATCCGCGGTCAGGACAGAGCAAGCTCTTATTCCATGACCAACTTTCAAAAATCAATTTAATCTAGATTCCCCGATGGGGAATGTATCAGAGATTAAACTGATAAGAACAGATACTCTTTTGACAAAAAGTAGTTTATACTTGTCGAGCATTACTTTGTTCATTACCAGTCTATACCGAGGGAGGATAAACACTCCCCGGCTTACATATCTCTTGATACATCCCCCACCGGGGACCCAGATCAAACCAATTCTGAAACAGATCGACTCGGATAGCGCAGCACCTCACTCCCACCCACCACTCTTGGTCCATCCCCTTTCCCCATCCCCTTTCCCCCCACTAATCTACTGTTTTTGGGTTTTCTATTTTATATTTTTTTTGGATTTTCTCTTTTTTCTGTGTCCCTAATATAGGGAATTCATAAAGTCCTCTAGAACTTCAATGACAAATGTGCGACATCTACATCTGCCCAAGAATAGCCCTCAGCCCAGTTAGTGTAGAAACCAGCCGGGCCAAGACGCGTGAACTCAAAAACCAGTCTCTCAGCTAACGTCTCCTTGAGAAGGAGAGCCAACTCCGCAGAGGAGTGATGCTTCTTGTTGTGTTTTGCATCACCTCTCGACCGCCAAATCAGGTTCTTAGAGATTGCAGACAAGGCTCCTAACACCCGCCTTGTCTTCATAGATGACCCATCTGGAGCTAAGCCCCAAAGCACAAACTTGTTAGAAAGAACAAAGTTCGGACAGATCTTTCTAGCAATAAGCCACTCCAGCCATGTCCACATCTCAGACACATGGGCACATTCTAAGAAGACATGGGAGATGCTCTCCACTTCGTCACAACCTCGTCTCGGGCATTTGGACGTCTTAGAAAACTTCCGCCAAGAATAGAGCTTCTTGTTAGTCACTAAGCCATCGTGAGCGATATTCCAGCAAACCATCCTCTCCCAGTTGGTGAGAAGGGGATTGAGGATGGCTTGCCAAATCTCTGGCCAGTCAAGACTTGGGTTCTCCCTAACGCAACGTGGCACAAAGTCCTCTGCCTCAAGAAGGGAGGAGTACAGTGACGAGACAGCGACTGCAGCCCATTCTACCTGAATGTTGCTCTGTACAACATTTTGCAAGATCTTGGCAATTTGTGCATAGTGCGGTCTTAGCCAAAAGGCCGAGAAGCGATAACGATGACCGTGACCGCTAGCGACCCACCCCGGGGCGGGCCGGCCCCGGCCCGTGGAGCACCAACAGTCGCCAACAACTTCCCATTCCGCCGCCGCAGGACAGCCGACACCTCTAACCCAGTTGTTTGTTGATCCAGTGCCAATCCCGCCCCGTTTTCCTTCCTTTCGGCACAACATGCGACCCGCACTACTTCCCGACGACACACCGCAGCCCCTCTCGCGACACCCTCTCTCACCTCGGCCCCGTTTTGCGGCAAAACACACGTGACGTCGCCACAACGCAGCCGCTCACTTTCACTTTCAGACCTATACAACAACAACCGCGGCCTGGCCCACCCGACAATGGTGTTCGCGAACCGCGCTCCGCCACTGGAACGCGATTCTCGAACGCCGCCCTAGCGACGGAGAGAAAGTACACACAACACAAGCGGTACTCACCTTCAATGCAGTCTTGCTCAACTCGGCCTTTCTTTCCTCTCCTCCGGGGGCACCGGCACTGCAGTCTGAAACAGAAAAGAAAAGAAAGGAATGGCTATCTACTCTTTCCACTAGGCCACTCCAAGAAACAGCTGAAGGTTAGGGTTAGAGTTAGAGTTAGGGTTAGGGTTATGGAAAGTCGGGAAAGGGTTAGGGTTAGGGTTAGAGTTAGGGTTTCGGAAAGTCGGGATAGGGTTAGGGTTAGGGTTAGGGTTAGGGTTAGGGTTACGGAAAGTCGGACACACACAAACTGCAGGCTCTTCTCAATATGCGCTCCGTCCGTACACATTCCCCATCGGGGAATCTAGATTGATTTCATGTCTGAAAGTTGGTCATGGAATAAGGTAAACGCTTGCTCTGTCCTGACCGCGTAAAGAGATTGCGGTATGTGTGTGACATGTGTGTGCGTGCAACTTCTTTTGGATTTGTAAGGGGATGGACCGATCTCGGAGGTACTGCAATACCGAGCCGATCCGCGGTCAGGACAGAGCAAGCTCTTATTCCATGACCAACTTTCAAAAATCAATTTAATCTAGATTCCCCGATGGGGAATGTATCAGAGATTAAACTGATAAGAACAGATACTCTTTTGACAAAAAGTAGTTTATACTTGTCGAGCATTACTTTGTTCATTACCAGTCTATACCGAGGGAGGATAAACACTCCCCGGCTTACATATCTCTTGATACATCCCCCACCGGGGACCCAGATCAAACCAATTCTGAAACAGATCGACTCGGATAGCGCAGCACCTCACTCCCACCCACCACTCTTGGTCCATCCCCTTTCCCCATCCCCTTTCCCCCCACTAATCTACTGTTTTTGGGTTTTCTATTTTATATTTTTTTTGGATTTTCTCTTTTTTCTGTGTCCCTAATATAGGGAATTCATAAAGTCCTCTAGAACTTCAATGACAAATGTGCGACATCTACATCTGCCCAAGAATAGCCCTCAGCCCAGTTAGTGTAGAAACCAGCCGGGCCAAGACGCGTGAACTCAAAAACCAGTCTCTCAGCTAACGTCTCCTTGAGAAGGAGAGCCAACTCCGCAGAGGAGTGATGCTTCTTGTTGTGTTTTGCATCACCTCTCGACCGCCAAATCAGGTTCTTAGAGATTGCAGACAAGGCTCCTAACACCCGCCTTGTCTTCATAGATGACCCATCTGGAGCTAAGCCCCAAAGCACAAACTTGTTAGAAAGAACAAAGTTCGGACAGATCTTTCTAGCAATAAGCCACTCCAGCCATGTCCACATCTCAGACACATGGGCACATTCTAAGAAGACATGGGAGATGCTCTCCACTTCGTCACAACCTCGTCTCGGGCATTTGGACGTCTTAGAAAACTTCCGCCAAGAATAGAGCTTCTTGTTAGTCACTAAGCCATCGTGAGCGATATTCCAGCAAACCATCCTCTCCCAGTTGGTGAGAAGGGGATTGAGGATGGCTTGCCAAATCTCTGGCCAGTCAAGACTTGGGTTCTCCCTAACGCAACGTGGCACAAAGTCCTCTGCCTCAAGAAGGGAGGAGTACAGTGACGAGACAGCGACTGCAGCCCATTCTACCTGAATGTTGCTCTGTACAACATTTTGCAAGATCTTGGCAATTTGTGCATAGTGCGGTGGTGGGTCCACTGAGTGTGGGATAAGAACAGATACTCTTTTGACAAA
This sequence comes from Branchiostoma floridae x Branchiostoma belcheri, assembly GCA_019207045.1. Lineage (NCBI taxonomy): Eukaryota > Metazoa > Chordata > Leptocardii > Amphioxiformes > Branchiostomatidae > Branchiostoma > Branchiostoma floridae x Branchiostoma belcheri. The sequence continues at coordinate 21,103,617 of CM033036.1, forward strand.
AAGTAGTTTATACTTGTCGAGCATTACTTTGTTCATTACCAGTCTATACCGAGGGAGGATAAACACTCCCCGGCTTACATATCTCTTGATACATCCCCCACCGGGGACCCAGACCAAACCAATTCTGAAACAGATCGACTCGGATAGCGCAGCACCTCACTCCCACCCACCACTCTTGGTCCATCCCCTTTCCCATATCCCCCCCACTAATCTACTGTTTTTGGGTTTCTATTTTATATTTTTTTTGGATTTTCTCTTTTTCTGTGTCCCTAATATAGGGAATTCATAAAGTCCTCTAGAACTTCAATGACAAATGTGCGACATCCACATCTGCCCAAGAATAGCCCTCAGCCCAGTTGGTGTAGAAACCAGCCGGGCCAAGACGCGTGAACTCAAAAACCAGTCTCTCAGCTAACGTCTCCTTCAGGAGGAGAGCCAACTCCGCAGAGGAGTGATGCTTCTTGTTGTGTTTTGCATCACCCCTCGACCGCCAAATCAGGTTCTTAGAGATTGCAGACAAGGCTCCTAACACCCGCCTTGTCTTCATAGATGACCCATCTGGAGCTAAGCCCCAAAGCACAAACTTGTTAGAAAGAACAAAGTTCGGACAGATCTTTCTAGCTATAAGCCACTCCAGCCATGTCCACATCTCAGACACGTGGGCACATTCTAAGAAAACATGGGAGATGTTCTCCACTTCGTCACAACCTCGTCTCGGGCATTTGGACGTCTTAGAAAACTTCCGCCAGGAATAGAGCTTCTTGTTAGTCACTAAGCCATCGTGAGCGATATTCCAGCAAACCATCCTCTCCCAGTTGGTGAGAAGGGGGTTGAGGATGGCTTGCCAAATCTCTGGCCAGTCAAGACTTGGGTTCTCCCTAACGCAACGTGGCACAAAGTCCTCTGCCTCAAGAAGGGAGGAGTACAGTGACGAGACAGCGACTGCAGCCCATTCCACCTGAATGTTGCTCTGTTCAACATTTTGCAAGATCTTGGCAATTTGTGCGTAGTGCGGTGGTGGGTCCACTGAGTGAGGGGCATTGTTGCTCCACGAAGCTGGGTCTATTCTTCTCAAGCTGAACCCTAGCCAATATAGGGTGAACTTTGCCGCCGGGGCATCCGGGGTAGTCAGAGCTTTTCGAACAGATTTGAGGAGAAGTGCCTGCGCCTTCACTGGGATGCAAACCAAGTTTAGGCCCCCCTTCTCCTTCGGCAAGTACAGAGTCCTTCTTGCCACTAGTTCTGTCTTGTTGTCCCATATAAATGAGAACAACTCTTTCTCCAACTTTTTCTCAATGGACTTCGGCAAAGGAAATATGGGCGCTGTGTACCACAGCGTAGCCGCCGCAAGAGAATTGCAAACTACCACTTTCCCAATCAAGGTCAGTTTCCTATTTCTCCACTGATCCAGCTTAGCCTTGAACTTGGCAAAACGTTGTAGCCAAGCCTCTTCAGCCATTCGCTCACCGCCCATGGGGGACCCCAGTATGATGATGCTGTCTGAGGTCCACCGCCCTATCGGATACGGTTTGTCTTGCCTGCCTCTCCACCTGCCTAGCCAAACGGCTTCAGTTTTTCCAAAGTTCAGCTTGGAACCTGTGCCAGACTCGAACCTTCGGATGGTATGGAAGGCTCTATCAATCGACGGTTGGTCTGAAAGGACGCAGGTGTTATCGTCAGCGTATTGTACAAGCTTGACTTCCTGACCTCCCGGAACTTTAACACCTCTAATTTGGGGATCTGCTCTGATGGCGGCTGCCAGTGGCTCAATACAGAGCACATACAACAGTGGAGATAGCGGGCAACCCTGCCTAACTCCCCGTTCGATGTGGATCGGGGAGGACAGGTCCCCGTTGACTAACACTCGGCTAGAAACCGAGTTGTACAGGGTGCCTATCCAGCTTTGAAACTTGGGGCCAAAACCCAACTTCTCGAGGACCTCTGCCATGTAGCTGTGGTCCACCCTGTCAAAGGCTTTTTCCTGATCTAGGGCCAACAACACACAGGTAGAGTTAGTGCTGTTGGTGTACGCCACTATGTCTCTTAGCAGAGACAGACTGTCTTCTTGATCTTAGCCAAAAGGCCGAGAAGCGATAACGATGACCGTGACCGCTGGCGACCCACCCCGGGGCGGGCCGGCCCTGGGCCGTGGAGCACAAACAGCCGCCAACAACTTCCCATTCCGCCGCCGCAGGATAGCCGACACCTCTAACCCAGTTGTTTGTTGATCCAGTGCCAATCCCGCCCCGTTTTCCTTCCTTTCGGCACAACATGCGACCCGCACTACTTCCAGACGACACACCGCAGCCCCTCTCGCGACACCCTCTCTCACCTCGGCCCCGTTTTGCGGCAAAACACACGTGACGTCGCCACAACGCAGCCGCTCACTTTCACTTTCACACCTATACAACAACAACCGCGACCTGGCCCACCCGACAATGGTGTTCGCGAACCGCGCTCCGCCGCTGGAACCGCGGCGATTCTCGAACGCCGCCCTAGCGACGGAGAGAAAGTACACACAACACAAGCGGTACTCACCTTCAATGCAGTCTTGCTCAAGTCGGCCTTTCTTTCCTCTCCTCCAGGGGCGCCGGCACTGCAGTCTGAAACAGAAAAGAAAGCAATGGCTATCTACTCTTTACACCAGGCCACTCCAAGAAACAGCTGAAGGTTAGGGTTAGGGTTAGGGTTAGAGTTAGGGTTAGGGTTAGGGAAAGTCGGGATAGGGTTAGGGTTAGGGTTAGGGTTAGGGTTAGGGTTAGAGTTAGGGTTAGGGTTAGGGAAAGTCGGACACACACAAACTGCAGGCTCTTCTCAATATGCGCTCCGTCCGTACACATTCCCCATCGGGGAATCTAGATTGATTTCATGTCTGAAAGTTGGTCATGGAATAAGGTAAACGCTTGCTCTGTCCTGACCGCGTAAAGAGATTGCGGTATGTGTGTGACATGTGTGTGCGTGCGTGCAACTTCTTTTGGATTTGTAAGGGGATGGACCGATCTCGGAGGTACTGCAATACCGAGCCGATCCGCGGTCAGGACAGAGCAAGCTCTTATTCCATGACCAACTTTCAAAAATCAATTTAATCTAGATTCCCCGATGGGGAATGTATCAGAGATTAAACTGATAAGAACAGATACTCTTTTGACAAAAAGTACTTTATACTTGTCGAGCATTACTTTGTTCATTATCAGTCTATACCGAGGGAGGATAAACACTCCCCGGCTTACATATCTCTTGATACATCCCCCACCGGGGACCCAGACAAAAAAGATTCTGAAACGGATCGACTCGGATAACGCAGCACCTCGCTCCCACCCACCACTCACGGTCCATCCCCTTTCCCATTTCCCCCCGCTACTCTACTGTTTTTGGGTTTTCTTTTTTATAATTTTTTTTGGGTTTTCTCTTTTTTAGGTTCCTGGCCTCCCTAATATAGGGAGACCAATACGACTAGGCCACTAAAAGTGGACGTAACACTGAGTCAGGTCTATGGAGACCCAAGAGAATCCCTCCGCCCAGGTAGAGTAGAAACCCGCAGGTCCTAGGCGTCGGAAATCGAACATCAGGCGATCCTTCAGGATCCTTCTCAACTTGTCTTCAAAGTCGGGGCCGGTGACATGCCTTCGTTGGAACTTCGAGTCACCTCTCGTTCTCCAGATCAGAGACCGGACAATCGCACTGGCAGCCTCGAGAACCAACCTGGTCTTCTTTGGGGTTGTTGGGGGAACACTACCAAACAAGGCAAAGGACTTCGTCACTTGGAAGCCAGGGAGGATGTGTCGTCTGATCAAGCCTCCAAGCCAATCCCACAGGCCATTGACCACAGGGCACTCCCAAAAGGTGTGTGGGACACTTTCATCCAGAGAACATCCTTGTCTTGGACAAGCACTATTTGGATGGTAGTTCCTCCACCCACTGAGTTTCAAATTCGTCAGCAGAGAGTTATGGGCAACATGCCACGATATCATGCGATCCCAGTTTGAGTGTAAGCGGTTTTGCAGCGCTTTCCACACTCGCTCCCAGTCACGAAGGGGGTCTTTCTGTACACATCTGGGAACAGTGCCCTCCGCTTCCAACAATGCAGTATACAGGGAAGCGGTGGTGCTAGATGTCCAGTCCACCACTATGCCTTTCCTAGCAATGTCTCCTAAGAGGTTGGCAATCTCTTCGTACTGCTTGGGCGGATTGAAGGAGTGTGGAGTAGTGTTGCTCCACGACTCTGGATCGATGCGACGGAGGCAAAGTCCCAGCCAGTAGTGCGCGAACTTACTGCCAGGATCCTGAGGATCTGTCAGTGCCTTCCTTACACACTTCAACAGAAGTGCATCTGCCTTATGGGCCACAGACACAAGGCCCAAACCTCCCTTGTCTTTCGATAGAGCTAGTGTGCCCAACTTGACTAGCGGAGTTTTTCCGTCCCATATGAAGCGGCGAATTTCTTGTTCAATCTTAACCTTTACTGATCTCGGGAGTGGATATACTGGAGCAACATACCACAGTCTGGCTGCGGCCAGGCTGTTAACCACCTCCACTTTGCCAATGAGGGTGAGCTTCCTATGCCTCCATTTATCTAGTTTCTCCTTAAACTTGGCGAAACGTTGGAGCCAAGCCTCCTCAGCTAGGCGAGAGCCGTTACCAGTCGGGTTACCCAAGATCTTAAGGTGGGTGGACACCCAGCTGTGGATGGGGTACGGTTTGTCCTGCCGTCCCCTCCATCCCCCAAGCCATAGCGCTTTGGTTTTCCCCATATTCAGTTTCGACCCTGTGCCGCTTTCGAACCTGCCTATGAGGTAGAAAGTTCTGTCGATGGATTGCTGGTCTGTTAGCACGCAGGTGTTGTCATCAGCGTACTGCACTAGCTTTACCTCCTGCCCTTGCCCACCAGGGATCTGGACACCCTTAATCTGGGGGTCAGCCCTGATGGCCGCCGCCAGAGGTTCTATACAAAGCACATATAGGAGGGGGGACAGGGGACATCCTTGTCTAACCCCTCTACCGATAGATAGACGGGAAGTCAGGTTCCCGTTTACAAGCACTTGGCTCGACACATCTTCGTACAAGACCTTCATCCACTTACAGAAGTTTTGTCCGAAGCCAAGCTTTTCAAGGACGTTGGCCATGTAAGCATGGTCAACCCTATCAAATGCCTTCTCCTGATCAAGAGCCAGGAAGGCACAGTCCAGGTTCTTATCATTGACATACGAGATTATGTCTCTGAGGAGGCATGAGCTGTCCACAATGGACCTACCCGGGATGCCACAAGTCTGGTTCGAGTGAACCACCTCTTCAATGACCACCTTTAGCCTGTTTGCAAGGGTTTTGGTCAGGATCTTATAGTCTACGTTTAGTAGGCTTATCGGTCGATTGTTTGCTGGGTCAAGTGGATCCCCGGACTTTTCTATTAGAGAAATAATACTCTCTCTTTGGGAAGGAGAGAGAAGACCCTCCTCCAAACCTTCATTTAACACGTCCAGCAAATCTTGCCCCACTAGGTTCCAGAAACGCCGGTAGAACTCTTTTGGCAAGCCATCAGAGCCCGGAGTTTTACCATTGGCCATTCCTTTCAGAGCATCTTCAAGCTCTGACAAGGAGACTGGCTTGTCTAGCGCATCTCGGCTAACCTGGGACAAGGCGGTGTCCAGCTTGTCTAAGAAGTACTGCTGGTCTTGTGTATTTATCTGGTCAGGTTCGTACAACCGCGAATAGAAGGTCCGGAAAGCCTCCAAGATCCCATCCTTGGAGGATACAACTTCCCCTGTAGCGTTTCTGATGCTGTGAATTAGACGCTTCTTCCCCTTTTCTCGCTCCTTTTGAAAGAAGAAACGAGTAGGCTTTTCGTCTTGCTCAAAAGCCTTGATCCTACTCCGGATCTTTTGACCCGACAGTCTGTCAAGACGAAGTTTGGTCAGCTTCTCTTTGGCCTCTGAGTAGCGCTCCATTGTGTCGGAACACCCCCTCAACACATTCAGACGGGACCTTAGAAGGTCTATTTCTCTTAGTAGGTCCCTCTCGACCAGGTTGGTCGAGTGGGCTATTCGTTTGCTATGCTGCCTAATCAGGTCTTTGGTGTTGGATTTTATCTCCTCCCACCATTCCCTAAGATTTTCACAGTTTTGCTTAGACTCCTGCCAACTCTTATATTTCTCTTCAAAATCGTTGGCAAATAGTGGATCTTCTAAGACTTTGACATTGCACTTCCATACACCAGGGCCTCGTTCAGTGTCCTGTGTGGGTGGCACTGACAACGAGACCATGTCATGATCAGAAAAGGAACAAGCCTGTATTACACAGGGACCATGGTTACTGGTGGACGTGTAAAATCTGTCTAATCTAGACCTTGTGCTAGTGGCTTTCGACCTCCAGGTGAAGTCCTTCTTGTCAGGATGTTGGTCTCTCCAAACATCCACAAGACCTAGGTCTGCACAGAAATTTCTCAACTCCACTACATCCTGGGTATCATTCCCCGGTGTGGTGGTTGAGTCTGAGTATCTATCCAGGCTACAATCTAAGACACAGTTGAAATCCCCTGTTACTATAAGGGTAGCATTGGGGTGCATGTACTGGTGGAGGTCTTCAAAGAAGGTTTTTCTTTCTGCCGCAGTACTAGGAGCATAGACATTTACTACATTGTATTGGGTGTCGTCGGCCTTCACCAGTATCGAGACCACCCTACCATCTAAATCTGTCTGGGATGACACAAATTCCATCCGAGAGGATAGGAGGATGCCGACTCCCCTCGATGAATTTGTACCGAGGGACCAGAAAGCTTTGTACCCCATTGGCGGGTCCATCTTTTCTTATCTTCTATAGAGGATACGTGACACTCCTGGAGGCAGGCCACATCGACCTGCTCCGTTTTACACAGGTCGAAAACCAGATCCCTTTTGTCCCTATCTTTCATCCCGTTAACATTTAAGGTGAGTAATTTCCAATCCATCAATATTTATGGTAGATCGTTTGACTTGGCATGTACACAGTTCCGGACCTAGGTTGGCTTTGGGTTGGCTTTGCTACCTGGCTTGGTAGCTTTGCCACTCTTGCCTTTGCCACTGTTTGTGGTGGACTTCTTCCTCGTGACGTTCTTGGCCTCTGGCTTCTTGCCCTTCTGAGAGGGCTCAGCCGAGGACGGGAACAGGTCTATCTGAGACCCGAACCCTTTTTCCTGAGGGTCGGACAGGACTTTGGCCTTCTTGCCTTTCGTTGCTGCCTTTGGCGGGATGTTGGAACCATCCGAGGAGTCTTCCGACTCACTCGAGTGGGGGCGTTTTGGTGTGTCCACATCCCCCTCTGTTTCCATGTCTATGATAAGGTCTCCCGACTCTGGGAGTGCCAGTGCGAGGCTGGCCTGAGGGTCTGCCTGTTCTGAGAGGGAGTCGGGGATTTTATTAGCCCCGTCTTCCGGTAGGCCTAAGGCCTCGAGGTCCCAAAAACCACCAGACTGAGGTGGTTCGGATAGAGGTGTTACAGGTTTGGTCGCCGTAACCACCTCGCGGATAGAGGTGTTACAGGTTTGGTCGCCGTAACCACCTCGGGTGGAGTGTCTCCCGCCACCTTGGGCGTTGTAGGTTTGGCACCCACAATCACCTCGGTGGAGGGGTCCCCTGCCACCTTGAGTGGCACAGTTTCCTCTTCCTTCCCATTCTCTCTTTCCTCCTCTTTTTCCTTTTCTTCCTCATCGTCCTCAACCTCCATATCCTCCTCCTTAGAGGGGGCACTCTTTCTAGCATCTTCGAAGTCACTACCTTCATCACTGCTATCATCTCTATCCTCCTCTTCCTTATCCTCGACTTCTTTGACCGACTCATTGTCTTCCTTATCATCGTCTTCTTTGACCGACTCATTGTCATCACTAGTCAATTCGACACGGGGTTTGAGCCCTACATTACCCTGCTGGGCACCACTTCCCCCCGGTCTATTCTGGTCATCAGACTGAGTCCATTCGGCTGTACTGCCCCACTTCGTGCCCATGGTCAGCCTGTTGGCAAAGCTCAGTGGACACGATCTGAGCGTGTGGCCCTCTTTCTTGCAGTTATTGCATTTGATCTGAGCGCTGCAATCTGCCGCCCTGTGCCCCAATTCGTGGCAGCGAGTGCACTTGACAGCCTGGCACGCTGCCACAAAGTGGTCCTGGCCACCACATCTATGGCACATCTTAGGTTGGCCGTTATACCTAATAGAGACATTGTCTCCACCGACCCTGATAGAATTGGGTATATGCTTGGACAGTAACATCTTATATTGCCGGGTTCCCGTTTTCAGATTCGGGAACCCCCGGCTGGCATACGTCAGAAACCTTCCATCCTTTATAGTCCCGTATTCCCTGAGTTGGTACCGAACGTAATTGTCGTCCAACTCCAGAGAAGCACCGATAACGGTGACCAGGGTGACTCCATTTCCATACAGCTCAACGTCGATAGTTCTGTCGGCTGCAAGGGCAGGAGCCACCCTGTTAAGAGCGCTAGTGGTCTCAAACACCACTTCGGCCCATCCCCTTTCCTTACTTTGAATACCAGCGCAATCTCTCATAATATCCACCTTGTGTTTACGCAGAAGCTCAACGATATCATCGAACTCTGCGTCCCGGTTCTCCAGGAAGGTGATAGCAACTGTCCTCCTTTTCGTGTACGCGGAGGGCGTAACCTGCGGCATGATTCGTAGCTCAAAAGCTCGCTTTATAGAGGAAAAAAGGGGTTTAAGGGCTCAAGAAACCCCTTTTGGGCTCCCGAAAGGGCACCCGGGAAACCCCTTTAGGCCCCCGGAATCTGGCCTCCGCTAAAAATAGCGACGCGACCTAAATACACTAGCGAGGAGGGGACGGTACACAAATCCCCTTTTTGGGGTGATGGTCGCTAACTACCTTAGGAAATAAGGTAGACACCCCAAAATCACAACACTAGTAGGAAAAAATTATCACACCAAACCACCCAAGTTTCACCCGGGTATGGCAAGCCAGTCCCGAGTTATGAGGGGTGTTTGGAAGATTTCTTTGTTCTGTTTTGAACACAGCGGTGGACCGTACCATTTACCGTCCGCCGCTTACGGCGGGGGGGTAAGGGTACCAAATCTGCCCAAAACAACACAAAAACAAATCCAATCGCTACAAAATCAAGCAGGAATTGTGAGGTAAACCTGCTTGACTTACCTACGAAGTCTGGGGATTCTCCTCTCACGGGGAGAGGAGGAATCGAGCCGCAAAGATTGCCCGTACGTCTCTACCCTCGTTTGGCGGAGTGCAGAGGCCGGCAGACCCGTACGCTTGCCGGGGAGGGTACGATGTTTCAAAAACACTCGTAACTCCTCAAAAACACAACGATGATGCACAAGAAACACACCGAAATGATCCTGGGGCACCCAGCTAACCGATTCTGGAAACTCCAGACCTAAACTCGCCCTGTAAACAGCCTAAAAAGGCTGAAAACGGGGACTAGATCGAGAGCACTCGCCAGAGACGTCCGGGGACGCCGCGCATGCGTACAGATACTACACTTGATCTTAGCCAAAAGGCCGAGAAGCGATAACGATGACCGTGACCGCTGGCGACCCACCCCGGGGCGGGCCGGCCCTGGGCCGTGGAGCACAAACAGCCGCCAACAACTTCCCATTCCGCCGCCGCAGGATAGCCGACACCTCTAACCCAGTTGTTTGTTGATCCAGTGCCAATCCCGCCCCGTTTTCCTTCCTTTCGGCACAACATGCGACCCGCACTACTTCCAGACGACACACCGCAGCCCCTCTCGCGACACCCTCTCTCACCTCGGCCCCGTTTTGCGGCAAAACACACGTGACGTCGCCACAACGCAGCCGCTCACTTTCACTTTCACACCTATACAACAACAACCGCGACCTGGCCCACCCGACAATGGTGTTCGCGAACCGCGCTCCGCCGCTGGAACCGCGGCGATTCTCGAACGCCGCCCTAGCGACGGAGAGAAAGTACACACAACACAAGCGGTACTCACCTTCAATGCAGTCTTGCTCAAGTCGGCCTTTCTTTCCTCTCCTCCAGGGGCGCCGGCACTGCAGTCTGAAACAGAAAAGAAAGCAATGGCTATCTACTCTTTACACCAGGCCACTCCAAGAAACAGCTGAAGGTTAGGGTTAGGGTTAGGGTTAGAGTTAGGGTTAGGGTTAGGGAAAGTCGGGATAGGGTTAGGGTTAGGGTTAGGGTTAGGGTTAGGGTTAGGGTTAGAGTTAGGGTTAGGGTTAGGGAAAGTCGGACACACACAAACTGCAGGCTCTTCTCAATATGCGCTCCGTCCGTACACATTCCCCATCGGGGAATCTAGATTGATTTCATGTCTGAAAGTTGGTCATGGAATAAGGTAAACGCTTGCTCTGTCCTGACCGCGTAAAGAGATTGCGGTATGTGTGTGACATGTGTGTGCGTGCGTGCAACTTCTTTTGGATTTGTAAGGGGATGGACCGATCTCGGAGGTACTGCAATACCGAGCCGATCCGCGGTCAGGACAGAGCAAGCTCTTATTCCATGACCAACTTTCAAAAATCAATTTAATCTAGATTCCCCGATGGGGAATGTATCAGAGATTAAACTGATACTACACTTGATCTTAGCCAAAAGGCCGAGAAGCGATAACGATGACCGTGACCGCTGGCGACCCACCCCGGGGCGGGCCGGCCCTGGGCCGTGGAGCACAAACAGCCGCCAACAACTTCCCATTCCGCCGCCGCAGGATAGCCGACACCTCTAACCCAGTTGTTTGTTGATCCAGTGCCAATCCCGCCCCGTTTTCCTTCCTTTCGGCACAACATGCGACCCGCACTACTTCCAGACGACACACCGCAGCCCCTCTCGCGACACCCTCTCTCACCTCGGCCCCGTTTTGCGGCAAAACACACGTGACGTCGCCACAACGCAGCCGCTCACTTTCACTTTCACACCTATACAACAACAACCGCGACCTGGCCCACCCGACAATGGTGTTCGCGAACCGCGCTCCGCCGCTGGAACCGCGGCGATTCTCGAACGCCGCCCTAGCGACGGAGAGAAAGTACACACAACACAAGCGGTACTCACCTTCAATGCAGTCTTGCTCAAGTCGGCCTTTCTTTCCTCTCCTCCAGGGGCGCCGGCACTGCAGTCTGAAACAGAAAAGAAAGCAATGGCTATCTACTCTTTACACCAGGCCACTCCAAGAAACAGCTGAAGGTTAGGGTTAGGGTTAGGGTTAGAGTTAGGGTTAGGGTTAGGGAAAGTCGGGATAGGGTTAGGGTTAGGGTTAGGGTTAGGGTTAGGGTTAGGGTTAGAGTTAGGGTTAGGGTTAGGGAAAGTCGGACACACACAAACTGCAGGCTCTTCTCAATATGCGCTCCGTCCGTACACATTCCCCATCGGGGAATCTAGATTGATTTCATGTCTGAAAGTTGGTCATGGAATAAGGTAAACGCTTGCTCTGTCCTGACCGCGTAAAGAGATTGCGGTATGTGTGTGACATGTGTGTGCGTGCGTGCAACTTCTTTTGGATTTGTAAGGGGATGGACCGATCTCGGAGGTACTGCAATACCGAGCCGATCCGCGGTCAGGACAGAGCAAGCTCTTATTCCATGACCAACTTTCAAAAATCAATTTAATCTAGATTCCCCGATGGGGAATGTATCAGAGATTAAACTGATAAGAACAGATACTCTTTTGACAAAAGTAGTTTATACTTGTCGAGCATTACTTTGTTCATTACCAGTCTATACCGAGGGAGGGTAAACACTCCCCGGCTTACATATCTCTTGATACATCCCCCACCGGGGACCCAGACCAAACCAATTCTGAAACAGATCGACTCGGATAACGCAGCACCTCACTCCCACCCACCACTCTTGGTCCATCCCCTTTCCCATATCCCCCCCACTAATCTACTGTTTTTGGGTTTTCTATTTTCTATTTTTTTTGGATTTTCTCTTTTTCTGTGTCCCTAATATAGGGAATTCATAAAGTCCTTTAGAACTTCAATGACAAATGTGCGACATCTACATCTGCCCAAGAATAGCCCTCAGCCCAGTTGGTGTAGAAACCAGCCGGGCCAAGACGCGTGAACTCAAAAACCAGTCTCTCAGCTAACGTCTCCTTCAGGAGGAGAGCCAACTCCGCAGAGGAGTGGTGCTTCTTGTTGTGTTTTGCATCACCTCTCGACCGCCAAATCAGGTTCTTAGAGATTGCAGACAAGGCTCCTAACACCCGCCTTGTCTTCGTAGATGACCCATCTGGAGCTAAGCCCCAAAGCACAAACTTGTTAGAAAGAACAAAGTTCGGACAGATCTTTCTAGCTATAAGCCACTCCAGCCATGTCCACATCTCAGACACGTAGGCACATTCTAAGAAAACATGGGAGATGCTCTCCACTTCGTCACAACCTCGTCTCGGGCATTTGGACGTCTTAGAAAACTTCCGCCAGGAATAGAGCTTCTTGTTAGTCACTAAGCCATCGTGAGCGATATTCCAGCAAACCATCCTCTCCCAGTTGGTGAGAAGGGGATTGAGGATGGCTTGCCAAATCTCTGGCCAGTCAAGACTTGGGTTCTCCCTAACGCAACGTGGCACAAAGTCCTCTGCCTCAAGAAGGGAGGAGTACAGTGACGAGACAGCGACTGCAGCCCATTCCACCTGAATGTTGCTCTGTTCAACATTTTGCAAGATCTTGGCAATTTGTGCGTAGTGCGGTGGTGGGTCCACTGAGTGAGGGGCATTGTTGCTCCACGAAGCTGGGTCTATTCTTCTCAAGCTGAACCCTAGCCAATATAGGGTGAACTTTGCCGCCGGGGCATCCGGGGTAGTCAGAGCTTTTCGAACAGATTTGAGGAGAAGTGCCTGCGCCTTCACTGGGATGCAAACCAAGTTTAGGCCCCCCTTCTCCTTCGGCAAGTACAGAGTCCTTCTTGCCACTAGTTCTGTCTTGTTGTCCCATATAAATGAGAACAACTCTTTCTCCAACTTTTTCTCAATGGACTTCGGCAAAGGAAATATGGGCGCTGTGTACCACAGCGTAGCCGCCGCAAGAGAATTGCAAACTACCACTTTCCCAATCAAGGTCAGTTTCCTATTTCTCCACTGATCCAGCTTAGCCTTGAACTTGGCAAAACGTTGTAGCCAAGCCTCTTCAGCCATTCGCTCACCGCCCATGGGGGACCCCAGTATGATGATGCTGTCTGAGGTCCACCGCCCTATCGGATACGGTTTGTCTTGCCTGCCTCTCCACCTGCCTAGCCAAACGGCTTCAGTCTTTCCAAAGTTCAGCTTGGAACCTGTGCCAGACTCGAACCTTCGGATGGTATGGAAGGCTCTATCAATCGACGGTTGGTCTGAAAGGACGCAGGTGTTATCGTCAGCGTATTGTACAAGCTTGACTTCCTGACCTCCCGGAACTTTAACACCTCTAATTTGGGGATCTGCTCTGATGGCGGCTGCCAGTGGCTCAATACAGAGCACATACAACAGTGGAGATAGCGGACAACCCTGCCTAACTCCCCGTTCGATGTGGATCGGGGAGGACAGGTCCCCGTTGACTAACACTCGGCTAGAAACCGAGTTGTACAGGGTGCCTATCCAGCTTTGAAACTTGGGGCCAAAACCCAACTTCTCGAGGACCTCTGCCATGTAGCTGTGGTCAACCCTGTCAAAGGCTTTTTCCTGATCTAGGGCCAACAACACACAGGTAGAGTTAGTGCTGTTGGTGTACGCCACTATGTCTCTTAGCAGAGACAGACTGTCTTCCAGAGATCTTCCCGGTATGCCGCAGGATTGGTCAGTATGGATAACCTTCCCCACGGCAACCTTCAGCCTGTTTGCCAAAGTTTTGGCCAAGATCTTGTAATCCACATTGAGTAGCGAAATCGGGCGCTTGTTAGCCGGGTTCAAAGGGTCCCCTTTCTTATCGAGGAGTGTGATAACACCCTCCCTCTGGGATGGAGACAACTGATTCTCTTCTAAACCTTCGTTGAGAACCTGTAGCAAGTCTTGCCCAACACTAGCCCAGAACTGAGTGTAGAACTCTTTGGGGAGACCATCTGACCCCGGGGTTTTCCCATTCTGCATTTCCTTGACGGCCTGTTCCATCTCTTCTAACGAAAGCGGCTGGTCAAGCCGAATCCGGTCTGTGTCGGGGAGAGTGGGAACTAGTTTATCCAGGAAATAATTCTTATCCTCACTATTTATGGAATCTGCGCTATAGAGGTTAGCGTAGAAGTCATGGAAGGTTTCTAAGATTTCTTCCCTTGACGTAACTATTTCGCCATCAGCCGTCCTCAACTCTCTGACCATTTTCTTCTCGCCCCTCTTTCTTTCTTTGCTGAAGAAAAACCTGGTCGGCTTTTCATCCTTCTCAAAGTTCTGTATTCTGCTACGGACCCGTTGTCCTGCTAACTTATCTGACAACAACTTTTTCAGTTGTTCTTTTGCTGTCTGATAATCGTGAACCGTTGCAGGACATGTCCCACCATTGTTCAGGCACGACCTCAACATATCTATTTCTTCTCGAGGTCTCTCTGTATCAACGTTGCTGCCTTAGCTCTGCGTTTCGAGTGGCTAATCAGGAGGTCTTTGGTGTTATTTTTCACCTCCTCCCACCAATCTCTGAGACACTTGTGGCTGCCTTTCCGGGCTCGCCACTCTTCGTATCTTTCAGAGAATTCTTCAATAAAAATGCCATCTTTCAAAACCTCCGTATTACATCGCCACACCCCAGCTCCGCGTTCTACTCTGGGAGTGTGGGTAACGGACAAAAATACTGCGTCGTGATCAGACATTGGAAATGTTCTTATCTCCGACGAGCAATGCACAGGGTCTGACACATAAAATCTGTCCAGTCTGGAACGAGTTTCACATGATTTAGAGCTCCATGTGAACTCCCTCTGATTTGCGTGTTGTTCTCTCCAAACATCGACCAGACCAAGGTCCTCACAGAAACCCCTGAGCTCTACCACATCCCTAACGTTATCTCTGGGAGAAGAAGACGACCCAGAGCATCTGTCAAGGATAGGGTCTAGTACACAATTAAAGTCTCCACAAACAATCAGAGATGCATTCGGGAACATGTATTGATGAAGTTCCGCAAAGAACTCCACCCTTTGTGCAGGGACACTTGGGGCATAAATATTAACGATGTTGTAGTTTGTATCGTCCAACTTAACTAGCGCCGACACAACCCGGCCCTCCGTGTCTGAGCGGTGGGCCACAACTGAAATACCTGGGCCGAAGAGTATCCCTACACCCTTTGCAGAGTTCGTACCCAAAGACCAAATGGCTTTGTTCCCCCATTGCCGTGACCAATACATCTTGTCGGCCAAGGAGGAGACGTGACACTCCTGAAGACAGGCAACGTCAACTTTCCTTGTCCGACAAAAATCAAAAACAGCCTGGCGTTTATCTCTGTCCTTCATTCCATTCACGTTGAGTGACACTATGTTGAGGTCCGTCATTTTTAGGTCGGTCAAGGGGTCTTAGCGTGGCTTGACATTGCTAGTCTTACCACCTTTGTTCCCAGCACCTTTGTTTCCAGCACCTTTGTTACCGCCACCTTTGTTTCCTGCACCTTTGATGGCACCTCCCATCAGGCCTGACTTTTTCGCTTTGGAGCTGTTTGGGGGCTCCTTAGACTGAGTCTCCCCGGATGAGGCAAACAAGTCAATTTGGGACCCGAATTTTGTAGAGTTCTCGGAGTCCTTTTTGACCTTCTTTCCTGTCAGTTTCCCTTTAGGGTTCTTTGCCGAGGTGTCCGAGTCGTCCGAATCGCTCGGGTCACTCTGATGAGGACGCTTAGGCGCGTTCTCCTCTCTATCACTTTCGTCTATGATGAGGGGTTCGTCCAGGTTCATGGTAAGCTCGGGACCGTGCTCACCCTCGCCTATAGTGAAGCCAGGACTGGTCAAGTTTTTGCTCAATTCTTCGGCAAGCGATGCCGACAGGGCTAGCTTAAAGGTGGTGGTGGGCTTGTCAACCTCCATTTCTTCCACCTCTTCCTCATCTTCTGGCATTTTGTTGGCGCCATCCTCAGGGAGGGAGCCCAGATCCCAGAACCCTTCCTCATGACCTTTCGGTGGCGATTCGGACGGTGGTGTGACAGCCCTGACCGGGGTCTTTACCACCTGGGGGGAGAGGTTTTGTCATCCGACTTAGCAACTCCTCCTCCACTTTGTCTTCAGACTTGCCCTCATCCCCTTTACTCTTGCTGGCTTTGTCTGTGGCTACTACCTTAAGAGGGGACTTGGTTTCACTACCTGGGTTAGCAGCAGTGGGACCCCTACCAACTTGTGAGGAGTAGTTTCCTCTTCGAGCATGTCTTCCTGACCGCTTTCCTCACTCTCACTATCGACTGAGCTAACCAGTTTGGTCTTAGGGACGCCAGGACCTGAATTGGAAGTACCAGGAGCTGGCTTCGATTGCGTAGCCCATGAACTTGATGGCTTGACTACGCTGGCAAAAGACTTGTGGCAAGTCCTTGCGGAATGACCAGCCTCCAGGCATACCGAGCACTTCATCTGGTTATTACAATCTTTCGCCACATGCCCTAGCTCCCAACATTTTCCGCACTTCGTTTCGGGGCAATCCGCCACGAAGTGGGCTGTACTGCCGCAGCGGTGACAGCTACGTGGCTGCCCCGCATAGTTAAACGACACGATGTCGCTACCCAGCCTGACCGTGTTTGGCAGGTGCTTTTGGATTTTCATCCGATACTGGCGAGTCCCCGTGTAGATATTGGGAATCCCAAGTTAGCGTATGTAAGGTACTTCGTATCAAGTACCATACCGTACTCCTTCAGTCTGAGCCTGATATAGTTATCATCATACTCAAAGGGGATTCCCCTAGCTGTGACAACCGTGATCCCCGTACCAAACGTCTCCACGTCTATCGAGCGGTCACTCGACAGAGACGGCACTACCCTCTGCAGAACCGCCTTGGTCGTGAAGGTGACTTCAGTCGTATCGTTGTTCGGCTTGCTCTGAACACTTTGGATTTCCATGGATTTTACTCCATGTTTGGTCAGTAAATCTATCACATCCTTGAGCTGATGGTGGTGGAGCTCAAGGAATGTGATTTTCACAGACTGATATCTAGCCAACTTCGACATCCTGAGTACCAGGAACCCGGAAAACGAGAGAAAAAAGGGATTTAAGGTGTTGAGAAACCCCTAACAGGCTCCCGGAAGCGCTCCCGGAAACCCCCTTTAGACCCTCGGAATCCGACCGCCGCTAAAAATAGCGGGATGACCTAAATTCACTGGCGAGGAGGGGACGGTACACAAGTCCCCCCTTTTTGGGGTGATGGTCGCTAACTACTTAACGCTACGACTTAGAGAGCCCAAATTTTCACTGCAAGTAGCGAAAAATTATTTGAACAAACTGCCTAACTTTCACTTGGATACGACGAAGCGTACCCAAGTTACGAGGGGGTAAAGGTTTTGTTTTGATCCG
The DNA here is from genome assembly GCA_019207045.1 of Branchiostoma floridae x Branchiostoma belcheri. Classification (NCBI taxonomy): domain Eukaryota; kingdom Metazoa; phylum Chordata; class Leptocardii; order Amphioxiformes; family Branchiostomatidae; genus Branchiostoma; species Branchiostoma floridae x Branchiostoma belcheri. The sequence continues at coordinate 21,121,035 of CM033036.1, forward strand.
TCAGCAACCCAAATACCAAGGAAGAGTCCACCTCCCGGTTTTGGGGGTGAGGGTCCACAAAAACCTCACCAAACAAGGTACAACACCCAAATTTTTGCTACAGGTAGCAAAAAATTATCTGACACAACTGCCCAACTTTCACTTGGGTACCGCGAAGGATACCCGAGTTACGGGAGGGCAAAAAGTCACGGCACTATCGCCACCCTCTGTCCTCGGGACGTCAAGCCAACGTACGCCGAGGCTTCCTCGTGGAGGGGGTACGATAAAACTGAAACAGCCGAAACTCGCTTAAAATAAATCGTACAAAGACAAGAAAGAAATCCACCAAGATCCTGAGAGCAACAGCAAACCTAAGACTGACAAACCAGGCCTCAATGCCCACTCCTTCCGCCTAAAAAGGCTCGGAAATGACACACGAGGCAGAGCGTGCTCAGGGTGCGTCCTCTCCGTGCGCCCTTGATCTTAGCCAAAAGGCCGAGAAGCGATAACGATGACCGTGACCGCTGGCGACCCACCCCGGGGCGGGCCGGCCCTGGGCCGTGGAGCACAAACAGCCGCCAACAACTTCCCATTCCGCCGCCGCAGGATAGCCGACACCTCTAACCCAGTTGTTTGTTGATCCAGTGCCAATCCCGCCCCGTTTTCCTTCCTTTCGGCACAACATGCGACCCGCACTACTTCCAGACGACACACCGCAGCCCCTCTCGCGACACCCTCTCTCACCTCGGCCCCGTTTTGCGGCAAAAAACACACGTGACGTCGCCACAACGCAGCCGCTCACTTTCACTTTCACACCTATACAACAACAACCGCGACCTGGCCCACCCGACAATGGTGTTCGCGAACCGCGCTCCGCCGCTGGAACCGCGGCGATTCTCGAACGCCGCCCTAGCGACGGAGAGAAAGTACACACAACACAAGCGGTACTCACCTTCAATGCAGTCTTGCTCAAGTCGGCCTTTCTTTCCTCTCCTCCAGGGGCGCCGGCACTGCAGTCTGAAACAGAAAAGAAAGCAATGGCTATCTACTCTTTACACCAGGCCACTCCAAGAAACAGCTGAAGGTTAGGGTTAGGGTTAGGGTTAGAGTTAGGTTAGGGTTAGGGAAAGTCGGGATAGGGTTAGGGTTAGGGTTAGGGTTAGGGTTAGGGTTAGGGTTAGAGTTAGGGTTAGGGTTAGGGAAAGTCGGACACACACAAACTGCAGGCTCTTCTCAATATGCGCTCCGTCCGTACACATTCCCCATCGGGGAATCTAGATTGATTTCATGTCTGAAAGTTGGTCATGGAATAAGGTAAACGCTTGCTCTGTCCTGACCGCGTAAAGAGATTGCGGTATGTGTGTGACATGTGTGTGCGTGCGTGCAACTTCTTTTGGATTTGTAAGGGGATGGACCGATCTCGGAGGTACTGCAATACCGAGCCGATCCGCGGTCAGGACAGAGCAAGCTCTTATTCCATGACCAACTTTCAAAAATCAATTTAATCTAGATTCCCCGATGGGGAATGTATCAGAGATTAAACTGATAAGAACAGATACTCTTTTGACAAAAAGTAGTTTATACTTGTCGAGCATTACTTTGTTCATTACCAGTCTATACCGAGGGAGGGTAAACACTCCCCGGCTTACATATCTCTTGATACATCCCCCACCGGGGACCCAGACCAAACCAATTCTGAAACAGATCGACTCGGATAACGCAGCACCACTCCCACCCACCACTCTTGGTCCATCCCCTTTCATATCCCCCCACTAATCTACTGTTTGGGTTTTCTATTTTCTATTTTTTTGGATTTTCTCTTTTTCTGTGTCCCTAATATAGGGAATTCATAAAGTCCTTAGAACTTCAATGACAAATGTGCGACATCTACATCTGCCCAAGAATAGCCCTCAGCCCAGTTGGTGTAGAACCAGCCGGGCCAAGACGCGTGAACTCAAAAACCAGTCTCTCAGCTAACGTCTCCTTCAGGAGGAGAGCCAACTCCGCAGAGGAGTGGTGCTTCTTGTTGTGTTTGCATCACCTCTCGACCGCCAAATCAGGTTCTTAGAGATTGCAGACAAGGCTCCTAACACCCGCCTTGTCTTCGTAGATGACCCATCTGGAGCTAAGCCCCAAAGCACAAACTTGTTAGAAAGAACAAAGTTCGGACAGATCTTTCTAGCTATAAGCCACTCCAGCCATGTCACATCTCAGACACGTAGGCACATTCTAAGAAAACATGGGAGATGCTCTCCACTTCGTCACAACCTCGTCTCGGGCATTTGGACGTCTTAGAAAACTTCCGCCAGGAATAGAGCTTCTTGTTAGTCACTAAGCCATCGTGAGCGATATTCCAGCAAACCATCCTCTCCCAGTTGGTGAGAAGGGGATTGAGGATGGCTTGCCAAATCTCTGGCCAGTCAAGACTTGGGTTCTCCCTAACGCAACGTGGCACAAAGTCCTCTGCCTCAAGAAGGGAGGAGTACAGTGACGAGACAGCGACTGCAGCCCATTCCACCTGAATGTTGCTCTGTTCAACATTTTGCAAGATCTTGGCAATTTGTGCGTAGTGCGGTGGTGGGTCCACTGAGTGAGGGGCATTGTTGCTCCACGAAGCTGGGTCTATTCTTCTCAAGCTGAACCCTAGCCAATATAGGGTGAACTTTGCCGCCGGGGCATCCGGGTAGTCAGAGCTTTTCGAACAGATTTGAGGAGAAGTGCCTGCGCCTTCACTGGGATGCAAACCAAGTTTAGGCCCCCTTCTCCTTCGGCAAGTACAGAGTCCTTCTTGCCACTAGTTCTGTCTTGTTGTCCCATATAAATGAGAACAACTCTTTCTCCAACTTTTTCTCAATGGACTTCGGCAAAGGAAATATGGGCGCTGTGTACCACAGCGTAGCCGCCGCAAGAGAATTGCAAACTACCACTTTCCCAATCAAGGTCAGTTTCCTATTTCTCCACTGATCCAGCTTAGCCTTGAACTTGGCAAAACGTTGTAGCCAAGCCTCTTCAGCCATTCGCTCACCGCCCATGGGGGACCCCAGTATGATGATGCTGTCTGAGGTCCACCGCCCTATCGGATACGGTTTGTCTTGCCTGCCTCTCCACCTGCCTAGCCAAACGGCTTCAGTCTTTCCAAAGTTCAGCTTGGAACCTGTGCCAGACTCGAACCTTCGGATGGTATGGAAGGCTCTATCAATCGACGGTTGGTCTGAAAGGACGCAGGTGTTATCGTCAGCGTATTGTACAAGCTTGACTTCCTGACCTCCCGGAACTTTAACACTCTAATTTGGGGATCTGCTCTGATGGCGGCTGCCAGTGGCTCAATACAGAGCACATACAACAGTGGAGATAGCGGACAACCCTGCCTAACTCCCCGTTCGATGTGGATCGGGGAGGACAGGTCCCCGTTGACTAACACTCGGCTAGAAACCGAGTGTACAGGGTGCCTATCCAGCTTTGAAACTTGGGGCCAAAACCCAACTTCTCGAGGACCTCTGCCATGTAGCTGTGGTCAACCCTGTCAAAGGCTTTTTCCTGATCTAGGGCAACAAACACACAGGTAGAGTTAGTGCTGTTGGTGTACGCCACTATGTCTCTTAGCAGAGACAGACTGTCTTCCAGAGATCTTCCCGGTATGCCGCAGGATTGGTCAGTATGGATAACCTTCCCCACGGCAACCTTCAGCCTGTTTGCCAAAGTTTTGGCCAAGATCTTGTAATCCACATTGAGTAGCGAAATCGGGCGCTTGTTAGCCGGGTTCAAAGGGTCCCTTTCTTATCGAGGAGTGTGATAACACCCTCCCTCTGGGATGGAGACAACTGATTCTCTTCTAAACCTTCGTTGAGAACCTGTAGCAAGTCTTGCCCAACACTAGCCCAGAACTGAGTGTAGAACTCTTTGGGGAGACCATCTGACCCCGGGGTTTTCCCATTCTGCATTTCCTTGACGGCCTGTTCCATCTCTTCTAACGAAAGCGGCTGGTCAAGCCGAATCCGGTCTGTGTCGGGGGAGAGTGGGAACTAGTTTATCCAGGAAATAATTCTTATCCTCATTTATGGAATCTGCGCTATAGAGGTTAGCGTAGAAGTCATGAAGGTTTCTAAGATTTCTTCCCTTGACGTAACTATTTCGCCATCAGCCGTCCTCAACTCTCTGACCATTTTCTTCTCGCCCCTCTTTCTTTCTTTGCTGAAGAAAAACCTGGTCGGCTTTTCATCCTTCTCAAAGTTCTGTATTCTGCTACGGACCCGTTGTCCTGCTAACTTATCTGACACAACTTTTTCAGTTGTTCTTTTGCTGTCTGATAATCGTGAACCGTTGCAGGACATGTCCCACATTGTTCAGGCACGACCTCAACATATCTATTTTCTTCTCGAGGTCTCTCTGTATCAACGTTGCTGCCTTAGCTCTGCGTTTCGAGTGGCTAATCAGGAGGTCTTTGGTGTTATTTTTCACCTCCTCCCACCAATCTCTGAGACACTTGTGGCTGCCTTTCCGGGCTCGCCACTCTTCGTATCTTTCAGAGAATTCTTCAATAAAAATGCCATCTTTCAAAACCTCCGTATTACATCGCCACACCCCAGCTCCGCGTTCTACTCTGGGAGTGTGGGTAACGGACAAAAATACTGCGTCGTGATCAGACATTGGAAATGTTCTTATCTCCGACGAGCAATGCACAGGGTCTGACACATAAAATCTGTCCAGTCTGGAACGAGTTTCACATGATTTAGAGCTCCATGTGAACTCCCTCTGATTTGCGTGTTGTTCTCTCCAAACATCGACCAGACCAAGGTCCTCACAGAAAACCCTGAGCTCTACCACATCCCTAACGTTATCTCTGGGAGAAGAAGACGACCCAGAGCATCTGTCAAGGATAGGGTCGAGTACACAATTAAAGTCTCCACAAACAATCAGAGATGCATTCGGGAACATGTATTGATGAAGTTCCGCAAAGAACTCCACCCTTTGTGCAGGGACACTTGGGGCATAAATATTAACGATGTTGTAGTTTGTATCGTCCAACTTAACTAGCGCCGACACAACCCGGCCTCCGTGTCTGAGCGGTGGGCCACAACTGAAATACCTGGGCCGAAGAGTATCCCTACACCCTTTGCAGAGTTCGTACCCAAGACCAAATGGCTTTGTTCCCCATTGCCGTGACCAATACTTGTCGGCCAAGGAGGAGACGTGACACTCCTGAAGACAGGCAACGTCAACTTTCTTGTCCGACAAAAATCAAAAACAGCCTGGCGTTTATCTCTGTCCTTCATTCCATTCACGTTGAGTGACACTATGTTGAGGTCCGTCATTTTAGGTCGGTCAAGGGGTCTTAGCGTGGCTTGACATTGCTAGTCTTACCACCTTTGTTTCCCAGCACCTTTGTTTCCAGCACCTTTGTTACGCCACCTTTGTTTCCTGCACCTTTGATGGCACCTCCATCAGGCCTGACTTTTTCGCTTTGGAGCTGTTTGGGGGCTCCTTAGACTGAGTCTCCCCGGATGAGGCAAACAAGTCAATTTGGGACCCGAATTTTGTAGAGTTCTCGGAGTCCTTTTTGACCTTCTTTCCTGTCAGTTTCCCTTAGGGTTCTTTGCCGAGGTGTCCGAGTCGTCCGAATCGCTCGGGTCACTCTGATGAGGACGCTTAGGCGCGTCTCCTCTCTATCACTTTCGTCTATGATGAGGGGTTCGTCCAGGTCATGGTAAGCTCGGGACCGTGCTCACCCTCGCCTATAGTGAAGCCAGGACTGGTCAAGTTTTTGCTCAATTCTTCGGCAAGCGATGCCGACAGGGCTAGCTTAAGGTGGTGGTGGGCTTGTCAACCTCCATTTCTTCCACCTCTTCCTCATCTTCTGGCATTTTGTTGGCGCCATCCTCAGGGAGGGAGCCCAGATCCCAGAACCCCTCATCACCTTTCGGTGGCGATTCGGACGGTGGTGTGACAGCCCTGACCGGGGTCTTTACCACCTGGGGGGAGAGGTTTTGTCATCCGACTTAGCAACCTCCTCCTCCACTTTGTCTTCAGACTTGCCCTCATCCTTTACTCTTGCTGGCTTTGTCTGTGGCTACTACCTTAAGAGGGGACTTGGTTTCACTACTGGGTTAGCAGCAGTGGGACCCCCTACCAACTTGTGAGGAGTAGTTCCTCTTCGAGCATGTCTTCCTGACCGCTTTCCTCACTCTCACTATCGACTGAGCTAACCAGTTTGGTCTTAGGGACGCCAGGACCTGAATTGGAAGTACCAGGAGCTGGCTTCGATTGCGTAGCCCATGAACTTGATGGCTTGACTACGCTGGCAAAAGACTTGTGGCAAGTCCTTGCGGAATGACCAGCCTCCAGGCATACCGAGCACTTCATCTGGTTATTACAATCTTTCGCCACATGCCCTAGCTCCCAACATTTTCCGCACTTCGTTTCGGGGCAATCCGCCACGAAGTGGGCTGTACTGCCGCAGCGGTGACAGCTACGTGGCTGCCCCGCATAGTTAAACGACACGATGTCGCTACCCAGCCTGACCGTGTTTGGCAGGTGCTTTTGGATTTTCATCCGATACTGGCGAGTCCCCGTGTAGATATTGGGGAATCCCAAGTTAGCGTATGTAAGGTACTTCGTATCAAGTACCATACCGTACTCCTTCAGTCTGAGCCTGATATAGTTATCATCATACTCAAAGGGGATTCCCCTAGCTGTGACAACCGTGATCCCCGTACCAAACGTCTCCACGTCTATCGAGCGGTCACTCGACAGAGACGGCACTACCCTCTGCAGAACCGCCTTGGTCGTGAAGGTGACTTCAGTCGTATCGTTGTTCGGCTTGCTCTGAACACTTTGGATTTCCATGGATTTTACTCCATGTTTGGTCAGTAAATCTATCACATCCTTGAGCTGATGGTGGTGGAGCTCAAGGAATGTGATTTTCACAGACTGATATCTAGCCAACTTCGACATCCTGAGTACCAGGAACCCGGGAAAACGAGAGAAAAAAGGGATTTAAGGTGTTGAGAAACCCCTAACAGGCTCCGGAAGCGCTCCCGGAAACCCCCTTTAGCCCTCGGAATCCGACCGCCGCTAAAAATAGCGGGATGACCTAAATTCACTGGCGAGGAGGGGACGGTACACAAATCCCCCTTTTTGGGGTGATGGTCGCTAACTACTTAACGCTACGACTTAGAGAGCCCAAATTTCGCTGCAAGTAGCGAAAAATTATTTGAACAAACTGCCCAACTTTCACTTGGATACGACGAAGCGTACCCAAGTTACGAGGGGGTAAAGGTTTTGTTTTGATCCGTCAGCAACCCAAATACCAAGGAAGAGTCCACCTCCCGGTTTGGGGGTGAGGGTCCACAAAAACCTCACCAAACAAGGTACAACACCCCAAATTTTTGCTACAGGTAGCAAAAAATTATCTGACACAACTGCCCAACTTTCACTTGGGTACCGCGAAGGATACCCGAGTTACGGGAGGGCAAAAAGTCACGGCACTATCGCCACCCTCTGTCCTCGGGACGTCAAGCCAACGTACGCCGAGGCTTCCTCGTGGAGGGGGTACGATAAAACTAAAACAGCCGAAACTCGCTTAAAATAAATCGTACAAAGACAAGAAAGACATCCCCAAGATCCTGAGAGCAACAGCAAACCTTAGACTGACAAAACCAGGCCTCAATACCCACTCCTACCGCCTAAAAAGGCTCGGAAATGACACTCGAGGCAGAGCGTGCTCAGGGTGCGTCCTCTCCGTGCGCCCCTAACAGATACTACACTGATATTCCTGATCTTAGCCAAAAGGCCGAGAAGCGATAACGATGACCGTGACCGCTGGCGACCCACCCGGGGCGGGCCGGCCCTGGGCCGTGGAGCACAAACAGCCGCCAACAACTTCCCATTCCGCCGCCGCAGGATAGCCGACACCTCTAACCCAGTTGTTTGTTGATCCAGTGCCAATCCCGCCCCGTTTTCCTTCCTTTCGGCACAACATGCGACCCGCACTACTTCCAGACGACACACCGCAGCCCCTCTCGCGACACCCTCTCTCACTCGGCCCCGTTTTGCGGCAAAACACACGTGACGTCGCCACAACGCAGCCGCTCACTTTCACTTTCACACCTATACAACAACAACCGCGACCTGGCCCACCCGACAATGGTGTTCGCGAACCGCGCTCCCGCCGCTGGAACCGCGGCGATTCTCGAACGCCGCCCTAGCGACGGAGAGAAGTACACACAACACAAGCGGTACTCACCTTCAATGCAGTCTTGCTCAAGTCGGCCTTTCTTTCCTCTCCTCCAGGGGCGCCGGCACTGCAGTCTGAAACAGAAAAGAAAGCAATGGCTATCTACTCTTTACACCAGGCCACTCCAAGAAACAGCTGAAGGTTAGGGTTAGGGTTAGGGTTAGAGTTAGGGTTAGGGTTAGGGAAAGTCGGGATAGGGTTAGGGTTAGGGTTAGGGTTAGGGTAGGGTTAGGGTTAGAGTTAGGGTTAGGGTTAGGGAAAGTCGGACACACACAAACTGCAGGCTCTTCTCAATATGCGCTCCGTCCGTACAATTCCCCATCGGGGATCTAGATTGATTTCATGTCTGAAAGTTGGTCATGGAATAAGGAAACGCTTGCTCTGTCCTGACCGCGTAAAGAGATTGCGGTATGTGTGTGACATGTGTGTGCGTGCGTGCAACTTCTTTGGATTGTAAGGGGATGGACCGATCTCGGAGGTACTGCAATACCGAGCCGATCCGCGGTCAGGACAGAGCAAGCTCTTATTCCATGACCAACTTTCAAAAATCAATTAATCTAGATTCCCGATGGGGAATGTATCAGAGATTAACTGATAAGAACAGATACTACACTGACTCTTAGCCAAAAGGCGAGAAGCGATAACGATGACCTTGACCGCTGGCGACCAACCCCGGGG